>CM054932.1:8351351-8457965 GCA_029168755.2 Tillandsia fasciculata | reverse complement strand
CAAGTATCAAACCTAGTAGGTCCTATACTTGATAAGCTGTTCTCAAGCAGTTTTTTTTATGCAGTTTTCTTACGAAGTTTGGGTTTACAATTATGCAGATGGGGAGGCAATGATGAGCAAAAGAGTATCAGGGGTGAATGGTTTTGGGGGAGGCAGTGAGGAAAGAAATATTGCATCCACCATTTATTTATCCGGGGCCTTTATTACCTGAGCCAAAACAAGTATCAAACCTATACTTCATAAGATGTTCTCAACCTGTACTTGATAAGTGAACCAATGCAGTTTTCTTATGCAGTTTTATTTTGCAGTTTAGTTATACAATTATGCAGTTTTCTTATGCCTTCTCAGTTGGACTTGAATACAAGATTTCTCATGCAGTTTTCTTTTGCACTTTTCATTTACAAGTAAGCAGTTTTCTTATGCAGTGCAGTTTTCTGCTTCTATTATGCAGTTTACAATTATGTAGTTTTCAATTGTGCTTGAATTGCTCCAACCTGTACTTGATAAGTCCACCAATGCAGTTTTCTTATGCAGTTTTATTTTGCATTTAAGTTATACAATTATGCAGTTTTCTTATGCCTTCTCAGTTGGACTTGATTACCACATTTCTCATGCAGTTTTTTTTTGCACTTTTCATTACAATTAGGCTAAATTACAGAAAAACCCTCCTGTCATATCCCGTTTTTTCACTTTACCTCCTTGTCATTTAAAAGTCTATATTTTGCCCCCTCGTAATTAGCGAATTGTTTTTAAGGGGCAACGACGTTAACTGAAATGGTAAATTGATGAAATGCCCTCCTTGTGCTGACCCGTGTTGACCGTGTTGACCCCCGCCAGAGGAGGAGGAGGAGGAACGACGGCGGCGGCGACGCGGGCGATGAGCTCCGCCGCGTGCGACCCGATCCGGAGGAGACGACGATGACGACGGCGACGGCGAAGCGGGCGCGGGCTCCGCCGCGTGAGACCCGATCCGGAGGAGGAGGTGGACGACGACGATAACGACGAAGAGGGCTCGGGCGATGAGCGCTTCGACGGCGGCGGCGGCGAAGTGGGCGCAGGCTCCGCCGCGTGCGACCCAATCCGGAGGAGGAGGAGGACGACAAAGAGGGCTCGGGCGATGAGTGCTTCGACGACGGCGGCGAAGTGGGCGCGGGCTTCGCCGCATGCGACCCGATCCGGAGGAGACGACGACGATGACGGCGGCGAAGCGGGGGTGGGCGCCGCCGCGTGCGACCCGATCCGGAGGAGGAGGAGGAGGACGACGACGGCGGCGAAGCGGGCGGGCTTCGCCGCATGCGACCCGATCCCGAGGAGACGCCGATGATGACGGCGGCGAAGCGGGGGCGGGCGCCGCCGCGGGCGACCCGATTCAGAGGAGGAGGAGGACGACGACGGCAGCGAAGCGGGCGCGGAGTCCGCCGCGTGCCATCTTTTTTTTTTTTTTTTTTTTCTATTCCGAAGCTTTTTTTCTTTTCTATTCCGAAGTCTTTTTTTTATTTTTTATTTTTTATTTTAAGGATATTATCCAAGGGTATTTTGGATATATGACATTATATTTTCAAAAAAACTGACGGTACACTGACGGAATCGTGACGGCAGGGGGTTATTGCACAATTCGCTAATTACGAGGGGGCAAAATGTAGACTTTTAAATGACAGGGGGGTAAAGTGGAAAAGCGGGATATGACAGAGGGGTTTTCTGTAATTTAGCCTTACAATTAAGCAGTTTTCTTATGCAATGCAGTTTCTGCTTCTATTATGCAGTTTACAATTATGCAGTTTTCAATTGTGCTTGAATTGCTCCACCTGTACTTGATAAGTCCACCAATGCAGTTTTCTTATGCAGTTTTATTTTGCATTTAAGTTATACAATCATGCAGTTTTCTTATGCCTTCTCAGTTGGACTTGATTACCACATTTCTCATGCAGTTTTCTTTTGCACTTTTCATTTACAATTAAGCAGTTTTCTTATGCAGTGCAGTTTTCTGCTTCTATTATGCAGTTTACAATTATGCAGTTTTCAATTGTGCTTGAATTGCTCCAACCTGTACTTGATAAGTCCACCAATGCAGTTTTCTTATGCAGTTTTATTTTGCATTTAGTTAACAATTAGGCAGTTTTCTTATGCCTTCTCATTGGACTTGATTACCAGATTTCTCATGCAGTTTTCTTTTTGCACTTATGTTCATTTACAATTAAGCAGTTTTTCTCTACTGCTGCCCCGTTTCTGCTTCTATTATGCAGAATTGTGACTGAATTGTGCTGGAATGCTATATCGAGTAGTTGAAACTGTCGAATTTGTGGGAGGCAGTGATGATGAATAGAGATTCAGGGATGAATGGTTTGGGAGGCAGTACGTAATATACTGCAGCCACCATTTAACCTGGGGCCTTTATTACCTGAGCCAACAGATGTCTTAAGTCTTGCCAAAATATTTTGTTCTTAAGACAACTTCATGCCTTCTCAGTTGGACTTGCATAGCAGTTTTCTTATGCAGTGCAGTTTTTTTATGCAGTTTTCTTATGCACTTTTCTTCTTCTTAGCCTGCTCGGTTTATGCCTAGTATTCTGCTTCTATTATGCAATGCTGTTATGGTAATTCAGTGCTTGAATAGTGACTGTATTGTGCTGGATTCCTATATCGGGTTGTTGAAATTGTCGATTTTGGGGGAGGCAGTGATGATGAATAGAGATTCTGGGATGAGTGGTTTGGGAGGCAGTACGGACTATATTGCAGCCACCATTTATACCTGGAGCCTTTATTACCTGAGCCAATATTTTGTTCTTAAAATTTCTTATGCAGTTTTCTTATGCAGTGTAGTTTTCTAATGCAGTGCAGTTTTCTAATGCAGTGTAGTTTTCTTATGCAGTGCAGTTTTCTCATGCAGTGTAGTGTTCTAATGCAGTGCAGTTTCTTATGCAGTGCAGTTTTCTTATGCAGTTTCTTCTATGTGCAGTCATGGCTGGAGCAATCAATCGCCGACTTTTTCCTGACGAACTCGTTGCCGATCTCATGACATTCTTAGACGAGGAAGAAGACTATTGGGAAGAAGTGCATGCATTGCTTATTGAAAATGAAGATTTGTCATTCCACAGCACCATAGTTAATCGGCCTTATAGAACCCGACCTTTCACTGGCCATCAGCTAATTCATGACATTTTATGTGATGACCCGGATCTCCGCAGAGCTGCTACAGTGCGTTGGGTTGGCTATGGAGGCCTACATGGTATGTTGGAAGTTTCTTGGGTATGATTGGGCACAAGAGTTGGACTTCGGGCTCAAATAGATCATGTGAGTGATCAGAGGACCCCGTGGAGGGTTTAGAAGTGGTTTCGCGCGAATCGGATATTTAAATTGGGCTCCGCACGAAGTTTGGACTAAGAACGCATTTCCGGGTGCCTTCGGCAATTTTTAGAGTTGGAATTTGGCGAAACGGACGTCAAATTCGGATTCAGCGCGCGAAAACGGTCAAGATGGACTACCCACTTGTCAATTCGGAGCTCGGGTTACTGTTCACGCCGGAACAGTACTTCCGGCGATCGCCGGCGCGCCGGCGGCGGGCAGCGGCGGAGAGCGGCGGCGCGGCCTCGGGCAGGCGGCAGCGCGGCGGCGGGCGGCGCGGGCAGCGCGCAGCGCGCGGGCAGGGGCGCGGCAGGCGCGCGGTCCACGCGCCGGCATGCACCGGAGCGGGGTGCCACGTGGCGGCTTCCCATTGGAGGGCTCTCTGGTCCTGGTCTACGGAACTGTGGGGTGCACGGTGGACTGGGCGGGAAAACACGTGGCATCTCGCTATTGGTTCGGTGCATGAAGTCGGGTGCACCGGGTGCAGCGAGCGTGAGGCGTGACACGTGGCGCGCGGGGATTGGGCGCGCCACTGTGCGCGGCAGGCAGCGGCGGTGCGCGGTGCACGGTGGACCGGGGCGCGCCACGTGGCGGCCCCGGATTGGCCGGTGTTGGTGGTCGCGGTGCACGCTGAGCGCGCGCGGACGTACGGCGTGGGCGCGGGCGCGGCGCGGGCGCGGCGACCGGCAGGGTGTCAGGCGGCGACCGGCAGGTGTCAGGCGGCGGAGGCGCACGCGGCGCCACGTGGCGCCGCTCCATTGGCGGCGCCACCCCAGCGCAGGGACACGCGGCGGGCCCGGTTGGCCCGGGCCGCTGTCCCCTGTTCTGGGGACACGCGTCGCGCAATGGGCCGGGTCGGACGCCCAGCGGTCCGGCCAGGATCCGCTGTGCGGGTGCGGACCGTGGGCCGGGCCGTGGGCCGGTACTGTGCGGGCCACGTGGCGGGCCGTGGTGGTTCCGGGCCTGCACAGTAACGGGCCGGGCCCGTTACTGTAGCAGCCCGAAATTTTTCGGGCGCCCGAAACCCGGGACCCATTGGTCATTTTGGAATTGTTTTGGTGGGCCTATATAAGGCAGCCCACTTCCCTCATTTCCTTTCTTTTTCCGAGCTGTAGAGAGGGAATGAGAGGGAGAGTTGTATATGAAAGTTGTTCCCCTTGGTGCCCTTGATCTCGTGGTGGATTCTCAGAATGTCTGGAAGCTCGGCAACGGCGATATCATTTTTACAGTTCGCCTCGGTTTTCGCCCCATTTCGGCCCATTACCGTCGCAGTTCAGTCAGAAATTCGTTGTGGGTAAACCAGGAGGAGTTTTTGGATGATTTTTTCGACAGCGTGTTCCTAAGAGGTAAGGCTTCGATTTTCGTGTTGATCGCTTCGCTCTGTTTCGCACTTTTGGCACGTTTCCCGAGACATCTTTGACCCCCTTTTGCTGTTTGGGTGTTTGGACAGCGGTACCTTCGACGAATTGTTTCTCGGCGTAGGAATATCGGATCGAGGCGATTCAAGAGTCGATTTTGGGCTACTTTTCGCAAGGAACGCGCTCGTATTTTTCTTGGAATTTTATGAGATTGATTTCGAGGTGAAAATTACTGTTTTCTCAGTGTACAGTGTGCAGTTTTTCTTCACAGTTTGATGTTTGGAATACCACCTTGCCGAATTATTAACTTGACTTACCGAACTCGGATTTGGGCGTGCAAGGTACCGTTTCGAAGCTATCGATGCGAGGATCGCTGTGATATTTTTCTGGGATTTTTCTGGGCACTTTCTGCAGGTGATAATTTAACAGTTTTGGGACTGTTGTTGTATGTATTATAAGAGCATTATTTGGGAATTAAGTGATTTAGTGGACTTTGTGTTGTGCCAGGAGTGTTTCGGGTGTACTGTACTTGTTGGAGCGCAGGATTGGAGTTTTTGGTATTTTCAGCTGTATGGACCTGGACAGTTAGCGCTTCAGGTGGGTGGTTGTTGCATGCCTCTACACCTGGCTTACTTACTAAGTTTATTAGAAAACCCCACTTTTGAGCATATTGGTTGAATATTATGCATGATTGCCTGATATAAATGTGAGCCTATCATCTGAGATTAATTTTGTGAATATAGCATGTTGGGGACATTATGGGAATAATATTTCTGTTGGAACATGATCATTGGAATAATTTATTAGTGATGATTAACATGCTACATTAGCACCTAGATTTATGAAAGTGGATTAAATGATTAATTGTCAGGACATAATGACACATCAATGTGCGGGTGCCACTGTGAGATTTATTATGGATCAGGGATTATTTACATGTGTAGTTGACTGATGATTTTAGCATGATGGACATATTTATGTGGATTTATTATTCGTTACACATGTAAAACTGTTATTTGTTATTCTCCATTTCTTATTGCCTGAGGACTTTTGCATGCTTATTTGGACATCTAGATAGGCCACTATTTTATTGCTACACTATCATATTGGGATTTGACTTAGGAGAAACCATGATTGCTTTCTTTCTCCTTTTCATTTGGACTTTTGAGTCATGTTGCTCGAGTTCGAGCAGAGGTTTGGGATAGTGTAGCCGGGACCTGCGGGTCAGTGACAGGGTGTACTTGATGTTGGATTGTGGGTTTGCGGCAACCGCGGACAGTAGGCGGTTGACCGGATCTTGATTATTGTACCCAATTGTGGGTTGGGGGTTATTGCGGTGACCGCGGACTGTGGGCGGTTGACCGGATGTTTACTATTGCATCAGATTGGGTATCAGAGTTCTCTAGTGGATGGTATTTCCCACTTTTGAGTACTATTGCATCAGGTCGGGGTTTCATTAGTGGACGGAGTTTCCCACTTTGATCATAGTCATGATCCAGTCCTGCTATTGTGAGACATTGGTTACAGAGATGCTTGATACAGTGATACTTTACTCGTGTGGGTCGCTCCCCTCGAGTGCCACTCCGGAGTAGGCTTTAGACCGTGTTGGGTTCCGGTCAGTTGGTGAGTTGTGAGTGATGGCAGAGCAGGCAGTACCAGTTTACTGGTGGCACTAGATTGGGTCTATTTAGCCAGATGTTGTTTCCTGGTGCATTCATACCGTCATTTCCTTCGGTATTGCATTTAGAGGCATACTTGTTGTGGTTTTCCCTTTTATTCAGTAGTTCTGTTTACAGCTTTACTACCTGCCCTTTTCTTGCCTCTAGTAGACTTAGTGGGTACGCCGGAGCTTGAGGCTTTACCCACAGGGGGAGGCTACTGGTTTACTAGTGGTTCTCACCCCCACTGTTGTTTCCTCTTCTTTCCCCCCCCTGTTTTGCAGAGTCCTCATTGGAGTTGCTGATCTTCGGTCGTTGTTCGGGGCGAGGGAGTCACGAGCTAGATCGTTACCACCCGAGGAGTGTAGCTGTATCCCCTGGTTGGAGATTCCTCGTAGCTGTTGGCTGGCTTTTACTGTTTATCTGGAGGAGAGAGATCTTTTGTATTTGGAGAGACTGATGTACTATAGTTTTAGTTTATCTCCTTTTATAGTCGAGAGATGCTGTACTGAGGACATTGTATGATGATTATCTGTATTTGAGGGAATGGATATTGTACTCTATTTCATGATGTATAGTAATTGGATTTTATTTTACAGCATTTTATTTCAGCTCTGATATTTGTGTAGCTATAGTACTATCTTTTGCAGGTTAGACGCTTCGCCTATGCGGGTTTTGGCATAGGTGGCGGATCTGTTGGCGAGCCCGGGTCGCAGTTTCGACCCCGGGGCGTGACAGATTAAGTTGGTATCAGAGCTTAGGGATAGGTCAATTGGGACTGTAGAAACCCTAGGCTTATGGTTGGACCCTAGGATGACTTCGTGAGAGTCGTGATTTTGCGAGAGTCCTGATTGAGTTTTATACCTCTCCCGAGTGGTGGGATGGGTGATTGGCATGTTTATTCTCCTAAGCAATTATGTTGGCTGCAGACAACATAATGCGGCGGAACGGTTGACATGCTCTAGACTCTCGCCGGATTGGGTCGAGTTTTGTTTTGTGCTGTGGTGCAGTTGGTCGTGGTGAGCGGTGTCTCCCCGACGCGTTGTGCGGATTGGTGTGCACTCGTCGCAGCGGTGGAGCTTGAGCGGATTGTTTTGGGGCCGGATATCCGGATTGAGGTTAGAGAGCTTCAGGCCCCGATGGCAGGATTGTCAGAGGTATATCAGCGGCAGAGTGAGCCGCTGGTCTGGGTGACACAGTTGTCGGAGCAGTGGGCAGCCCGACAGTGTTTTTCTCCTGAGACCACCTGGTTACAGTATCCTCAGCGGCAGTGATTTCTGAGGCGCCGATGGAGCGAGTAGCCCCTCCGTGCCAATGTTTAGTGTCGAGGCACCGAGGTGGGGTGGATAGTTGACAGTGATGAGTTGTGGGACATCATTGATGGATGGAGCCAGTTTTGGCAGATGAACCCCCCCTGATTTATGGATTTGAGTGGGAGCCTTTGGAGGCAAAATCGTGGTTGGTGGTGATGGAGTGATTAATTGAGGGTCCCCCTGTGCTGGGAAGTTTTGCAGTTGTTGAACTGTACGCTCCAGGTTTCGAGGGACGAAGCGCGTAGGATGCGTGCGACTGGCAGTGGATTGCGCCAGGATACCTTTCAGTTTATCTGATCCCTCTGCTTTGGATTTTGGATTTTAGATGCCTCGATGGAGTAGGCATTGTGTATGGAGTGTACTGTTGCAATTCCTTTGGATAAGGATCTGCCGCCAGAGGCGAGTTCTGGATAGAGGCGCTTGGCGCTAAGTGCTGGGGGACAGATCGGTTGGCTGTGGCACTTTCGTTTTCCTTCCTGGATGGTGGACATCCTTGTGGACGGATTATGTAAAGCTTACCCAAAAGAAGGTTACCCTTTGTGATTATTAACCTGCATGTTTGGGGCACAATAGATGTGCTTGAGGGGTGAGCTGAGTAAGGATAATTGAATGAGGAATTGCAGGGATTAATTGTGTTTTGTTATATGACGATTGCGATAATGGATTTTCTGAGATGTCAGAGGTCAGGTGGACCCCGGTGGCAGCATCAGCATCGTCATCAGAGTGGCGCAGCGGTAGCGTGGATTGTTGTCTGCGAAGGGCTTTGTTTCTTGCCTCAGTGTGAGCAAAGGCGGAGAATTGTGCTCCTTTTTACGGATAGCCTTGGTTTTCAGGCAGATTAAGTGACGACCACCTACAGTGAGCGATTGAGACTGTGCTGCCTGGGTGGAGGGCACCAAGGCAGTGGATCGGGTCGTCGCAGGTGTGATTTCATCTCAGCAGTCGAAGTTAGAGCATGTTGCATTCCTGCATGGACTAGAGGTAGATTTGTTACCACATGCACTAGAGGTACAGGTTCCTGTTGGGGTGGTGCATGTGGGGGAGGCTTGTGGATCATGTCCAGTGCAGTTGAGACCTCGAGTGGTATCGGCAAACTTATTGGTAGTTGTACCTGGTCAGTGTTTGACCCAGTGCGTGGGATTAGTTGGCACAGTGCCACATGGTGTGTGACTGCGGAGAGAGAAGGTTATGATCTTCTGCAAGCAGACATTAGAGACTTGTTCATTGAGACAGTCAGAGCACACAGGTTGCAGCGACAATGCGAGAGGTGCTTACGGCGGCACCGGGACGCAAGGATATCCCTGTTATCGATCGTGAGATCCCGGGTGTGATTCCACCGGAGCTGATGATATGCCGTCGATTAGAGAGATTGAGATTGCGGTTGACGTGGTTCTAGGAACCACGCCAACCCCGTTAGCACCTCATTGGATACCACCTGTAGAGCTGAGAGAGCTGATGGCGCAGTTGCAGGATCTGATGGATCGAGGGTCTGTTCGACCTAGTGCCACGTCGTTGACACACGACAGTGAGGGTCCTTGTGTGGTGTGACCGCAGGCAAGTTTGGATATTGTTTAGGACCTTTTGATGGAGTTATACCCGACAGTGGTCTGCTTAGGATACATGTATCTTTTTGGGATCATACAGTTGAGTATCTCGCCAAGATGGTGTTCAGGACCCGGTAGGGGCATTATGAGTACAGTGAGGACAAATGGATGACTAAGGCCCTGTCATCTTAGGATTTGAGGAATTGTGTGTTCCAGCTGCACTTGGAAGAATTATTGGAGATATTCTTCTGGGATATTTTGATTTTACCCCATCTCTGTATGGTTTAGAGCTGGTGGAGTACTTGTAGATGGTGTAACAAGGTCTGTGAGGAAGAAGCTGTATGCCAAGTTGTTGTGGTGCAAGTTTTAGCTTCGAGAGCATATCTTCTTGGATCACTTAGTCTAGCCATAAGAGGCGGTGGTGGAAATCCGGCCAAAATGGATGCTATGCGAGAATGGCTGAGACCGGCAGTTATTTATTGAGGTGAGGAGCTTGTGAGCCGGATAGTGCCAGCAGAGCTTGACGAATTGGTGATGAGATTGATACCAGCCCTGATTTCAGCATCGCCAGTGTTGGGAGATGGATTTGTGATATACTGTGATGCCTCCCATAGTAGCTATGAAGTTACAGTTGGATTTGTGGCAAGCATCCACTATCACCCTGATAGGGCCACTGTGGTGGCGGATACCCGGAGCAGGAGAGCTATTGGGGTTGAGTTTGTTGACTCCGCAGCTGGCGCTGCGTGGACTGTCGAGGCAGACGTGGCCTATGATGGTGACACTGAGGGCTCTTTTTCCTCTCGGAGTTGCTTTGCATGTCACTGGTTTGGGAGTTGAGGATACAACTCCCGAAATTTGATGAGTGACCGTCTGGAGCAGTTACCCTTTCTCGAGCCTGGAGGATTGGATTTACCAGCTGCAAGGGTACTGGACCTTCTCGAAGATTGATTTGCGATCTGGTTCTCTTAACTGCTTATATGTGTGCTGATGCCCGAGAGTTGGGGAGGTGTTGCTACACCCTGATGGTTTTTGGATTAGAGATCAGAGTTTACGTGATCAGTTGGAGGACTTATATTGGATGCCTCGGGAGTACAGAGGTACTTGGATCGAGCTTGTGTGCCGATGGACTTGTGGTTGGATTATCTGAGGCCCTGGGAGGAGCGGAGGCTTGTACCGATGCAGATTACTTGGTAGCTCGAGCGGTTAGCCCAGCTGCACTTGGTTGAGTTGGTGCGGTTTTTCTGGAGTGCCCGCCTTTATTTTGTTCTAGATGGAGACCCGAGGACCGCATCGCGCCTTTGGAGGAGGTATTTGTCAGCCTTGGGAGCTTGAGTGGTGGATGATTGGATGTTTACCCCCCTTTATTTGGTTGAGATTCCGTGTTGAGGAACGACTTTAGTTTCGAGGACGAAACTTTCTTTTAGTGGGGGAGGATGTGATGACCCGGATCTCCGCAGAGCTGCTACAGTGCGTTGGGGTGGCTGTTGGAGGCCTACATGGTGTGTTGGAGGTGTTTGGGGCATAATTGGGCACAAGAGTTGGACTTCGGGCTCAAATGGATCATGTGAGTGATCGGAGGACCCCGTGGAGGGTTTAGAAGTGGTTTCGCGCGAATCGGATATTTAAATTGGGCTCCGCACGAAGTTTGGACTAAGAACGCATTTCCGGGTGCCTTCGGCAATTTTTAGAGTTGGAATTTGGCGAAACGGACGTCAAATTCGGATTCAGCGCGCGAAAACGGTCAAAATGGACTACCCACTTGTCATTTCGGAGCTCGGGTTACTGTTCACCGCCGGAACAGTACTTCCGGCGATCGCCGGCGGCGGCGGGCAGCGGCGGAGAGCGGCGGCGCGGCCTCGGGCAGGCGGCAGCGCGGCGGCGGGCAGCGCGGGCAGCGCGCAGCGCGCGGGCAGGGCGCGGGCAGGCGCGCGGTCCACGCGCCGGCGTGCACCGGAGCGGGGTGCCACGTGGCGGCTTCCCATTGGAGGGCTCTCTGGTCCCGGTCTACGGAACTGTGGGGTGCACGGTGGACTGGGCGGGAAAACACGTGGCATCTCGCTATTGGTTCGGTGCATGAAGTCGGGTGCACCGGGTGCAGCGAGCGTGAGGCGTGACACGTGGCGCGCGGGGATTGGGCGCGCCACTGTGCGCGGCAGGCACGCGTGGTGCGCGGTGCACGGTGGACCGGGGCGCGCCACGTGGCGGCCCCGATTGGCCGGTGTTGGTGGTCGCGGTGCACGCTGGCCGCGCGACTGCGGCCGTACGCGCGTGGCGCGGGCGCGGCGGACTGCGGGGCGGCGGCGACCGGCAGGGTGTCAGGCGGCGACCGCAGGTGTCAGGCGGCGGAGGCGCACGCGGCGCCACGTGGCGCCGCTCCATTGGCGGGCGCCACCCAGCGCAGGGACACGCGGCGGGCCCGGGTTGGCCCGGGCCGCTGTCCCCTGTTCTGGGGACACGCGTCGCGCAATGGGCCGGGTCGGACGCCCAGCGGTCCGGCCAGGATCCGCTGTGCGGTGCGGACCGTGGGCCGGGCCGTGGGCCGGGTACTGTGCGGGCACGTGGCGGGCCGTGGTGGTTCCGGGCCTGCACAGTAACGGGCCGGGCCCGTACTGTAGCGCCCGAAATTTTTCGGGCGCCCGAAACCCGGGACCCATTGGTCATTTTGGAATTGTTTTGGTGGGCCTATATAAGGCAGCCCACTTCCCTCATTTCCTTTCTTTTTCCGAGCTGTAGAGAGGGAATGAGAGGGAGAGTTGTATATGAAAGTTGTTCCCCTTGGTGCCCTTGATCTCGTGGTGGATTCTCAGAATGTCTGGAAGCTCGGCAACGGCGATATCATTTTTACAGTTCGCCTCGGTTTTCGCCCCATTTCGGCCCATTACCGTCGCAGTTCAGTCAGAAATTCACTGTGGGCAAACCAGGAGGAGTTTTTGGACGATTTCTTCGACAGCGTGTTCCTAAGAGGTAAGGCTTCGATTTTCGTGTTGATCGCTTCGCTCTGTTTCGCACTTTTGGCACGTTTCCCGAGACATCTTTGACCCCTCTTTTGCTGTTTGGATGTTTGGACAGCGGTACCTTCGACGAATTTTTTCTCGGCGTAGGAATATCGGATCGAGGCGATTCAAGAGTCGATTTTGATCTACTCGTCGCGAGGAACGCGTGGTATTTTTCTTGGATTTTATGAAATTGTTTCGAGGTGAAAATTACTGTTTTCTCAGTGTACAGTGTGCAGTTTTTCTTCACAGTTTGATGTTTGGAATACCACCTTGCCGAATTTATAACTTGACTTACCGAACTCGGATTTGGGCGTGCAAGGTACCGTTTCGAAGCTATCGATGCGAGGATCGCTGTGATATTTTTCTGGGATTTTTCTGGGCACTTTCTGCAGGTGATAATTTAACAGTTTTGGGACTGTTGTTGTATGTATTATAAGAGCATTATTTGGGAATTTGAGTGAGTTTTGTGGACTTTGTGTTGTGCCAGGAGTGTTTCGGGTGTACTGTACTTGTTGGAGCGCAGGATTGGAGTTTTTGGTATTTTCAGCTGTATGGACCTGGACAGTTAGCGCTTCAGGTGGGTGGTTGTTGCATGCCTCTACACCTGGCTTACTTACTAAGTTTATTAGAAAACCCCACTTTTGAGCATGTTGGTTGAATATTATGCATGATTGCCTGATATAAATGTGAGCCTATCATCTGAGATTAATTTTGTGAATATAGCATGTTGGGGACATTATGGGAATAATATTTCTGTTGGAACATGATCATTGGAATAATTTATTAGTGATGATTAATATGCTACACTAGCACCTAGATTTATGAAAGTGGATTAAATGATTAATTGTCAGGACATAATGACACATCAATGTGCGGGTGCCACTGTGAGATTTATTATGGGCCAGGGATTATTTGCATGTGTAGTTGACCGATGATATTAGTTTGATGGACATATTTATGTGGATTTATTATTCGTTACACCTGCAAAACTGTTATTTGCTATTCTCCATTTCTTATTGCCTGAGGACTTTTGCATGCTTATTTGGACATCTAGATAGGCCACTATTTTATTGCTACACTATCATATTGGGATTTGACTTAGGAGAAACCATGATTGCTTTCTTTCTCCTTTTCATTTGGACTTTTGAGTCATGTTGCTCGAGTTCGAGCAGAGGTTTTGGGATAGTGTAGCCGGGACCTGCGGGTCAGTGACAGGGTGTACTTGATGTTGGATTATGGGTTTGCGGCAACCGCGGACAGTAGGCGGTTGACCGGATCTTGATTATTGTACCCAATTGTGGGTTGGGGGTTATTGCGGTGACCGCGGACTGCGGGCGGTTGACCGGATGTTTACTATTACATCAGATTGGGTATCAGAGTTCTCTAGTGGATGGTATTTCCCACTTTTGAGTACTATTGCATCAGGTCGGGGTATCATTAGTGGACGGAGTTTCCCACTTTGATCATAGTCATGATCCAGTCCTGCTATTGTGAGACATTGGTTACAGAGATGCTTGATACAGTGATACTTTACTCGTGTGGGTCGCTCCCCTCGAGTGCCACTCCGGAGTAGGCTTTAGACCGTGTTGGGTTCCGGTCAGTTGGTGAGTTGTGAGTGATGGCAGAGCAGGCAGTACCAGTTTACTGGTGGCACTAGATTGGGTCTATGTAGCCAGATGGTGTTTCCTGGTGCATTCATACCGTCCTTTCCTTCGGTAGTGCATTTAGAGGCATACTTGTTGTGGTTTTCCCCTTTTATTCAGTAGTTCTGTTTACAGCTTCACTACCTGCCCTTTTCTTGCCTCTAGTAGACTTAGTGGGTACGCCGGAGCTTGAGGCTTTACCCACAGGGAGAGGCTACTGGTTTACTAGTGGTTCTCACCCCCCACTGTTGTTTCCTCTTCTTTTCCCCCCCCTGTTTTGCAGAGTCCTCATTGGAGTTGCTGATCTTCGGTCGTTGTTCGGGGCGAGGGAGTCACGAGCTAGATCGTTACCACCCGAGGAGTGTAGCTGTATCCCCTGGTTGGAGATTCCTCGTAGCTGTTGGCTGGCTTTTACTGTTTATCTGGAGGAGAGAGATCTTTTGTATTTGGAGAGACTGATGTACTATAGTTTTAGTTTATCTCCTTTTATAGTCGAGAGATGCTGTACTGAGAACATTGTATGATGATTATCTGTATTTGAGGGAATGGATATTGTACTCTATTTCATGATGTATAGTAATTGGATTTTATTTTACAGCATTTTATTTCAGCTCTGATATTTGTGTAGCTATAGTACTATCTTTTGCAGGTTAGACGCTTCGCCTATGCGGGTTTTGGCATAGGTGGCGGATCTGTTGGCGAGCCCGGGTCGCAGTTTCGACTCCGGGGCGTGACATTTTAAGTGGCCATCCTGATAGGGGATACCAACATTTTAGAAAGACCATAACTATGTTTATAAGGCTTCGAGATGAACTAGTAGGAAAGGGTTTTATAAAAGGCACTAGGCATTTAACTGCTGACGAGCAACTAGGAATTTTTCTGTTTGGGGTAGGTCATGGTGTGGCGAATAGAGTTTTAGCTGAAACATTTCAACATTTCGGCAAAACAATTAGTAGGCATTTCAATAATGTGCTGCGAGGTGTCGTGGAACTTAGACATGATTATATCCAACTGCCGCCTTCTAATGTGGGAGTACATACAAGAATTTCAGAAAATCCGTTGTTCCATCCATTCAAGGTGAGTATAGTATGAAATAATTTTTTCACTCTTTGTAAGTTAACCTATATGTGATGTTAACTAATTATGTAACTATTGATTTGCATAATGCAATTGGTGCAGTAGATGGGACACACATACCGGCGGTTGTACGGAAGCCAAGATATCGATGTCGAAAGGGGTTTACATCTCAGAACATGATGGCGGCATGTTCATTCGACCACCAATTTCTATTTGTGTGCGCCGGATGGAAGGATACTGCAGCTGATATGAGGGTACTACGATGGTGTACTGAGAGTGGCGGCTTCACGGTACCGGAAGGTAACTAATATTATGCAACATTAAGATATAGCTTTCATTGTTGAAATCTTGATAAAGCTTTCTAATTTTTTCGTAGGAAAATTTTATCTAGTTGATTCTGGATATGCGAACACTGTTCGCTTCCTCGCCCCCTATCGAGGGGAGCGATATCACTTGAGCCAATTCGATGTAAATGCACATGCACGAAGGCATCGGGGACCTCGAGATTTATATAATCATCGTCACGCTCAACTGAGAAATGTAGTTGAGAAAGCTTTTGGAATTCTCAAAAGGCGATTCAAGGTACTTCGACAAGCAACACTGTATCCATATAAAGTGCAGTGTCGCATTGCACTTGCATGTTGTGTGATACACAATTTCATCAAGAGGCATCAAGGGACCGATAGGTACTTCAACATGCAAATCGACCCATTGCCCACGGAAGACAACGAAAATGAATCAACACCTCCTTTTGGCCCAGATGAGTCTCAGCCAGGGTTTCAAGTGCCGCCCGTGCCGCTGCGGCACGGGCGGCACGTACCGTGCCCCAATATAGGGGCACGGTACAGGGGGGGTGCCACAGCACCCCCCGTGCCGCGATACCCGCGAGGGTATCGCGCGAGACAGAGCGATACCCTCGTGCGTATCGCGCGGCATGGTCCGCCCGTGCCCGGTTTTTTTTTTTTTTTTTTTTTTTTTTCTCGCTCCTTCCTCTCTCTCTCTCTCTCTCTCTCTCTCTCTCTTTCACTCACTCAAAGTAGTTTTGATTTTTTTTTTTTTGAGTTTTTTTTTTTTTGAAGATTTATTTATTTATTTATTTGGTGGGTTTTGTGTCTCTCATCTTTTTCTTTTTTTTTTGGTAGATTTTTTTTTTGATAGGTCCTTATGTTCTTTATTCGAATTTTTTTTTTGTGATTTTTTTTTTTGGGGATTGGCCTTTGTATCTCCACGTAGTTTTTTTTTTATTTGAATATTTTTAATTTGTAATTTTTTAAAAAATATATATATATAAAATTAGATAATTTTTTATCTGTTGTTTATAAAAAGTTGAAATAGATATACTTGATTTAATTATTATATAATTAAATTTTTAATTATTTTGGATAGATCTAGTATTTTATATAAGATTTGCAATAAAAATAATTTTTACTTTAAAGATTTTGTTTTTTAATTTAAAAAATTAAAAATACTAATAAAATTAAAAGTTAAATTAAATCAATTGATACTTAAATTTGTTTAATTTATTTGTCTTTTAATTTATTGCTCATGTTGTTTTTTTTCAGTATGTTGTTCTTTTTCTAACTTTCTTAAATAAATTTTACTAGTAAATTTTATTATTATATTTTAATTTCTATTATCTATGAGGTATAATTTTTTTTTACATTTAAAAAAACTTACCACTATATTAATTGATTAGTATAGTAAGTTATATATAGTCAATATTCATAATTATTTGACTAAATCTTTCAAAATAACATTATAAAAGTTTATTAGGAACAAAAAAACTGTAAAAAAAACGTGTCAGAGCGTGCCACTGAGAGGTCATGCGTATCCATCGACACGCAAGCGTGCCACGTGTCGGCACGGAAGCGTGCCGGTACCGTACCGTGCCGGGCGGCGAGCGGCACGCCCCCGTGCCACGGCACTTCGAACCTTGGTCTCAGCGAGGCGATGCCCTTCGCACAATGATCACAGACCAATTGTGGAACTATAGATAGGAGAAAATATGTAAACTTATTTCTCTACATGTTGAACTAATTTATCATTTCCTCGCATGTGTTGTATTAAGTAATTTCTCTTATCTTCGCACTCTTTGTATCAACTTGTTTCTATTCTAAAAATGTTGAATTTCATTTGGGCTGTTGGTTGCTATTTGCAATTGGAGTATTTGTGCTGTTGAAATAAACTTGTTTCATTTCAATGTTGAGTTAGATTGATGCAGTTTTTTAATGTTGAGTTAGATGGTTGCATATATTCAATTTAATTAATTATGGTATTAATTTTCTATACTTTTAATTTTGCTGCTACAAAATTTTTAATATAAATCATGATCATCAGATTATCACTTAAAATTTCAGTTAAAAAAAATAAAAATTTCACTTGCTGTTATTAAAATAAAAAAAAAATTAAATTATTAAAACAATTGACTTGCTTCAACCTGCTGTTATTAAAAATTTGCACTTGCTGTTACATGGTAATTGTGAGTTGCAATTGCTTCAACCAGATGTTATTAAAAAATTGATGTTATTAAAAAATTTGCACTTGCTGTTATTAAATAAAATATTATTATTAAAAATTACTGTTATTAAAAAATTTGCACTTGCTGTTATAACAAAAAAAACACTATTATTAACAAAAAAAAAACACTATTATTAACAAATAAAATTACTGTTAAAACAAAAAAAAAAATTCACTATTAAATTTCAGTAAATCAAAAAAAACTCCAAAATTTGAGTAAAACAAAAAATTTCAGCAAAACAAAACACTATTATTAACAAAAATTAAATTGTTATTAGTGAGTATTAAATTAACACAAAATTTAAACCAACCCAACATTTTATTCATGAGTTCACTCATGAAAAATGCTAAGGGCAAAATTGGTAATATAGATTTATAACTACCATATATTTTCACTATTCTTGCTTATTCTAAGAAATGAACCAAACATAATTTCAGCTTTTCATAAGAATAACAGCTTTACAAATCAAACACTAATTTTCTTTTATCCCTGACTATTCCGGAATAACAAGCTATCCCAGGTATAAAAAAATTTATCCCCAAGCTTATAATCCCCGAACCAAACATAGCCTTAAAAAACTATATAAAATATTCTAAATAAGAAAGACCAATTTTATTTAATAGAACTAACTACAAATACCATACAACTGGATACATTACAACACAACACATGTCCTCTATATATAGAACATGAAACGATGCAATTTTTCACGAAAAGAACTAGTATCCTTTTACGAACAAACACACCTCTAAATAAAAAGACGCAACCCTATACGAAGAGACACAACCCTATACGAAGAGATACAACCCTATACGAAAGTAAACAAACTTATAAACTAACAATATAACCTATATATATTGCTTCAAATCTTAACATGGCCAGGGGAGTTTATGCTAAATCCCACTATGTACGTACCATGCATCGATCGTAATACATCACACCACACGCGCGCATACATATATATATATATATATATATATATATATATATATATATATATAAAGCTCGAAGCTTAATAATGAGCCTAATAGTTGTTACACAAACAACAATTTAGCCAACAACTGGAATCCCCGCGAAAACGACGATTTAGCCGACAACCGGAGTCCCCGCGAAGAAAGCGAGGGCTCCGACGAAGGGCGCGTTGATGTACGTCGCAGGCTCCGACTGCTGGTAGTTGTTGCGGTCGTCGGAGAACCGGTCATTGTTGTCCGGCCCGCCTAGCACAGCCCCAACAAGCACGTTCGGATTCGGCGAACCGGAGTTCAAGTAGTGGAACCCGTCGCTGCATGAGATGTGGGATGGGTTGTTGTGGATGGATGGAAGCGACGAACCACGGTGGTGGACATGCTGCGGATATCGGTCGCCGTATCCGACCATGTACGACATCTTTGTTGGATTCTGGCCCAGTATGTAATCCACCTAACATCCAGATATATATACTCGCATCAGCTAAGAAGACTCGCTTGCTAAAATAAAATTGACATAGTATATCAGAATACAATAAAAAATGTTTTATTTAATACTTTTTAAACTTTTATAATTTAAATTTCTATTTTAATTCACATCTGGCTTATAATTTGAAATCCAACCAGATAAATTAAACTAAGCTTTTAGAGATACCAATCATTTCAAAAAGACCAAGCTTCAGAATCTTAATAGGCATTAATTAATTCCTTTTGCAGCTAAACCACTGTAAGCTTTTATTTCACAAAACACCTCACTACTGATTTTTTGAAGTGGAAAATTGGGGTAAAAACATACAAAATTTATCTAAATTATGAAGCATATTTTGAATTGACGATTCAATCGTTCAAATTTTAATTTTATATTCAAATTTTCAATCTATTTAATTTAAGTCAGTCTATGGCACTTTAACTATAAACTTTCACTACGCTGTTTATTTTCACATATTTAATTAAAATAATTTATATCATTCTCGCAACTATAAATTTATTAAATAAATAATTAACTTATATTTTAAAGTGGAAGTATCGTTGATTGACTTAAATTAAATAATTTGAAAGGTTAAATAGTAAAATTAAAATTTTAAAAAATTAGATTGCTGATTCAAAATAATTTATAATTTAAAAAAAATCAGTATATTTTTTACCCAGAAGTTATTGTAGACATTGGGTCAAAAGTGCTTATTTGGCTCACAAACAGGTTTTGCAAAGTGCTTTTATTAATTAATTTGAAAAAGCACTTATTAGAGTTTTTTTAAAACCCGATGTCTTTTTTGTTGTAGATGCAGAAACATAAGCCAACGTCAAGCTAAAACGTTTAGGCTACGTTCATGTATAAATTAAAACAGTTTATTCCTAATTTTAGAGACAAATAAAAATAAAATTAGTTTTGCATTGGATAAAAATTAAATTATTATTAAAAATAAGAAAAATAGTGTTTGCAGTAATACGAATAAAAATAATTTTAATTTTAAAATAATAATATTTTATATAATTAATTAACATAAATATATTAATTAAATAATAATTTAATTTATTTAATTAACTATTGCTAGATAATTCTAAATATTAATTGATAAAATTATTAACAATAATGAGTATTATTAATAAATAATTTAATTAACTACACATTATTTAATAAATTAATAAATTAAATAGTTAATTATCTAATAGTTAAATAATTAGTTAATAAAATAATTAGATTAGTTAAAATATTAAATTAATTAGAAATTTATATAATAATTAAAATTATATTTATTTTAATTAAACTTATTCTTGTTTCAGAAAAAAAAAGACTGGAACTGTAGTTTCAATCTTATACTAGCTTATTTCAGAGAGGCGAGAATTATTGTTTCTGTCCAAACCAATGGTGCTGCATGCGTTTGATTCGGATATAAACTAAAACTACTTATTATAGGGATAGATATAAGCTCAGCAACAAACACGAATAAGATCAATTTTGTGTTTGAATGAAAATTGAGTTGTTCCTGAGAATAAGAAAAATAGTGTTTGAATAGTTAGATTGGAACAGTAAAAATAATAATAATTATAATTTTAAAATAATAATATTTTATCTAATTAATTAATATACAAATATTAATTAAATAATAATTTAATTTATTTAATTAATTATTGCTAAATAATCTTACATATTAATTGATAAAATAATTAACAATAATAAATAATGTTAATAAATAATTTAATTAACTATAAATAATTTAATAAATTAATAAATTAATTAGGTAATTATTTAATAGTTAAATAATTAGTTAATAAAATAATTAGATTAGTCAAAATATTAAATTAATTAAAGAGTTAATATAATAATTAAAATTATATTACTTTAATTAAGTTTATTCTCAAGTGAGAATAAATTTATTTCAGGAAAAAGATTGTAACAGTAATTTCAGTCTTATACTAGTTTATTCAAAAGAAACGAGAATTATTATACCCATCCAAGCCAAATACGTTTGGAGAACAAGATTGAAACAAGACCTTATTTCATACCTTGTTTCGAAAATAAACGTTAGGAAGCAAACAAAGACTGAAACAAAGACCTTATTATAAGTCTTGTTTTCAAACGAAACAGTGTCTACAACTTTCAGACAATAGCAATGCCTCCACAAAATTTGCGCTTACACGGGAAGCATAGCTCTTACCTCAAAAGTGACAATTTTGATCTTTAAAAAATCATATACTAAATTTAAAAGAGAAATACTTAGTCTAAATACTAAAGGGTTGTAGGATTACAGCCTCCAATCCAAAAATAATAATTTTTTTCTCTAAAAATAATAGAAATTGACAATGCTAATCAGTAAAAGCTGGTCTTTTTATGGTGGGATCGTAAAATTACAATCCATTTGGGTTGTACTACTAGTATTGCTTAATTTAAAATTACATTAATTTATTTTTTATGCTTCAAAGCCTCCTAAAAAAGAAGTCGAGATGTATTTTAGAATTCTTCTCCACCAATACTAAAATATGATGGTGTGGGGGAACATTTGATCGGCTGAGATGGTTCTACAGCGGCGATTCTTGCCATCATTATGTAGAATCAGATCCAGGCCCGTTTGGTAACGGAATAAGACAGAACTAGTTATTTCAGTAATAAATATAAATTACGGAACTAGTGTAAAAAAAAGTTTAGAATAGTTTCAGAATAAAATATTTTGTGTTTGGTATGAGAATGAGGAATAATAGAAATAAAGAGTTTTAATTGAAGTAAATTACTTTTTTACCCTTAAATTTTATTATGTAATAATGAGGTGAGAGATAGTGTCTCGGTAGACGTGGAAGAGTATTTAAGAAAAAAGTAAGAGGGTGGTTGAGAAGAATGAGATCTATAGTAATTCTCACTTATTCTAGTTGTACTGGAACAAACTATACCGATTGATTTGTAGTACGTTTGAAAAAATAAAAAAAATATCTCTTCTATTTTCGATTCTATGACGAATCCAAATAAGCCCCCAGAATTTTAAAGTGTTTTTAAATATTTTTAGTGATTCTAAGATATTAAAGCGGTTGTGTTTGAAGAACATGTTTTTGGACTATGACAGAGTGAGTTCTTGATCTTCTATCTCTACCTGTATTTTAGCCAGTGAAATGAGGTCTCCAGCAGTGATTGTAGTACTCCCGCACGAGGCTGATCCCCCATTTGAGCCCTGCAGGTACTTGGCGTAGGTGAGGAGGAGAAAAGCAGTGGAAGTCACATACTGCAAGTTGCTCTCACTTTCTTTGTAAAGAAGCCCCCCTGTTTATATTAATTTGAACTTTAGTAATTGTTGCGGAGAACAGTAAACATACTATTGGCCCACAAAAGTGTGTGTGTTTATATATAAGTTCAGCTATGATCCTCTTAAGAGTATGTAGATAGTTTATACTATATTCAGTCTTTGGATTAAATACTATTCCATTTGCTGCATTAATAAAAGAATAGTAGTTGGAATAAATATATATAAAATTAAGAAAAAGAGCTATACTCAGGTATGTAAATTTATAAATAATAATAAAAAAATTTAAACATTGATTAACAAAGAATAAATGTGTAATTTTATATTTTAACATGTTAAGAGATAACATCATGAAAAATATATTTTCGTACTTAAACATCGCAATTTTTTTTTAAAAAAAATTAATTTATATACCTTCCACAAATTTAGCCATTAATTTTGCACTAATTTAAAAAATTTTAGAGTTACAATTTATGTATTAATTACAAGGGTTTTAGAATTAAAATTTAGACATTAATTTAAAGAGTTTAATTTAAAACATTTTAGAATTACAATTTAGGTATTAATTTAAAAAGTTTTAGAATTATAATTTAAACTTTAATTTAAGGAGTTTTAAAATTACAATTTAGCCATTAATTTATATCAATATTTTAAAAAAATTTGTAAGTTTAATATTTAAATTCACCATATTTAATATGTTTAAAGAATTTTAGAATTCCTCTACTTTAGATAACAATTTTGTATCACTATTTAAAAATTTTGAAAGTGGATAAATATTTAAATTCAACATATAATAGAAATTTTGAATAATATGCTTTTCACTAATTTAGTCATTAATTTTGCACTAATTTAGGTATTAATTTTAAAAGTTTTAGATTTAAATTTAGGCATTAATTTAAAAAAATTTAGAATTATAATTTGGACATTAATTTAAGTAATATTATAATTATAATTTAAGCATTAATTTATATCAATATTTTAAAAAATATAGAATGTAGATAAATATTCAAATTCAATATATTGAATATATTTAAATAATTCTAAACTTTATCTAATTTATTCATTAATTTTGTATCATGTTTTAAAAAAATTGTTTTACCATATTAAATATATTTAAAGAATTTTAGAATTTCTCTAATTTATACATTAATTTTGTATCACTATTTTAAAAAAATTGAAACTGAACAAATATTTAAATTCAACATATTTAATATGATTAAGAAATTTTAGAATTTATCTGATTTAGACATTACTTTTGTATCACTATTTAAAAATATTTGAATGTGGTTAAATATTTGATTTAATAGAAATATAGGGAATAATTCAATTTTATTCTTAGAATAGAATTGTACGGTCTAAATTAATTCGAATTTTAACAGTAAAAATATTATAATTTAGGCATTAATTTAAGTAGGTTTAGAATTTCCCTAATTTTGACATTAATTCATATCAATATTTTTAAAAAAAGTGAAGGTAGATAAATATTTAAATTCAACATATTTAATATATTTAAAAATTTTTGAATTTTTCTAATTTAAACATTAATTTGTTATCACTATTTAAAATTTTTTGAATGTGGTTAAATATTTGATACAATAGAAATATAGGGTATAATTCAAATTTATTCTTATAATAGAATTATACATGCTAAATTAATTCAAATTTTAATAGTAAAAATATTACAATTTAGGCATTAATTTAAGGAGGCTTAGAATTTCTCTAATTTAGGCATTAATTTATATCAATATTTTTAAAAAATTTGTATTTAGGTAAATATTTAAATTCAACATATTTAACATGTTTAAAGAATTTTAAACTTTCTCTAATTTAGAAATTAATTTTGTATCACTATTTTAAAAAATTGAAAGTGGGTAAATATTTAAATTCAACATATTTATATGATTAAAAAATTATAGAATTACTCCAATTTAGACATTAATTTTGTATTACTATTTAAAAATATTTGAGTATGGTTAAATATTTGATTTAATAGAAATATAGGATAAAATTCAAATTTATTCTTAGAATAGAAATGTACAATCTAAATTAATTCAAATTTTAATAGTAAAATTTTTAAAATTTTGGCATTAATTTAAAGAGTTATAGAATTACAATTTAGGCATTAATTTATATCAATATTTTTAAAAAATGAATGTAGGTAAATATTTAAATTCAACATATATAATATGTTTAAAGAATTTTAGAATTCCTCTAATTTAAATATTAATTTTGTATCACTATTTAAAAATATGTGAATGTGGTTAAATATTTGATTTAGTATAAATATAGGGTATAATTCAAATTTATTCTTAGAATAGAATTGTACAGGTTAATTAATTCAAATTTTAATAGTAAAATTTGATCTTTTAAAATAATGAGATCATGTATTATAATTTAAAATATAAACTAAAATAAATTTAAAGTTGTGAACCTAAACAATATATAAAAACCTTCGGTAAGTTTAAATAGTATAGTGCAATTTAAACTGAATAAATCTAGACTATACAATTTAAAATTTAAAATTATAATAAATCTCCACCATAGAGTTTTAATAAAGCAAATAAAATTAGAACCATTGATAAATTAGATTAATCTTTATGGAATAAATTTAGACTATTTGTATATTTTATCAATTTTATCAGTCTAATTGATTTAATTTATTGAATTGGTTTTGAGTTTTACCTTTAAAATTTTTCAGTATTTAGTTGATTTTTAAAATTTTAGTTCTTTTTTTTTTTTGTAAGTTTGTAATTAGCTTCCTAATATTAATGATTTAAAAATTAGATTGAACCAACTAGTTCGATTGGTAAGACAGTAATCCAGTCTATCAAGAGGGTTGATTTAATTCTTTAAACTGAATAAGTTAAAAACAGTTTTGAACTATTAGCGATAATAAATATTTTAAAATATAATAATATTTTAACTATTACATATAATAAATATTTTAAATATAAAAATTAAAAAGGTTAAGATTAGTGATAAAGAAAAAGGTAATTGTTAGGGATCAGTGGTTAGCAATGTCAACCGGTCAAATTTGAGTCAGATTTTAAAAAATTCAAATATGAACCCAACTATCAATTCCAAAATCCGCATTCAAATCCAACAGATTTTAAATAGTATATAGAAGTTTTTTATTAGTATCAATGATTTAAACAGTATATTAGGTTAGTATCAATGATTTAAATGCTAGATTAAATCGACTATTTTAAGCAGTTAGATCTTAACCTAGTTTATCAAGCGGCTTAATTCAACTTTTTAAACTTTATAAGATTAAAAAAAAATTTGATCCGTCAGAAATAATAAATGTTTTAAATAAAATGACATTTTAACTATTACAAATAATAAATATTTTAAGTATAATTTTAAATATAAAAATTAAAAGGGTTAAGATTACCAGTAAAAAAAAGTAATGCTTAGGAGTCAATGGTTAGCAATGTCAATGGATCATATTTGTATTGAGTTTTTAAAAATCTGAACCCAAACATAACTATTAATCACAAAATTTGTATGTAAACCCTAACGAATTTCAAAAAATTTATATCCAAACCTAAAACTAATTAAGAATCTAAAACTCAAATCCAAACTCGAAAATATGAACCGAAACAATTATTTTTTTTTACCATAAAATTGAAGCCTGCGTACCAAGTAAAATTATATGTTGTTATTGTCCTAAAAATTGAAACAAATAATAATACACTTATTAAGGTAAAAATTAAGAATGCGGTTAGGATAGTTTCATTAAATAAAAGAGATTGCTGATCAATAAATTATCCAAAAATTTAAAAAGTTTGAGATAATATTAGGCACCTTACCCATCAGATTAAATATCCTACTATCTGATAAAATTTTAAAATTTTCAGCTTTCAAACTAGAAATAAAAATAACTAGCAAATTAAATCAAAAAAATAATAAAAAAAAATTTCTTATTTTTTTTAAAAAATAAAAATTAGTAGGTTTTAATGCAGCATAGTTTACTAAAATTATAATTATTTACAATATATAAATAATTAAACAAAAAGAAAAGAAACATTACCATTTAAGACTAAAACTAAATCGGAATATTTAAAATTTGTAATCTTTTCAAAAATAGAAACTCCCACTAAATTGAAATTTTTAAAATTTATAATCTTTTCAAAAATAAAAATTCTAAACGTAGAGATAAAATTGCTTAATTATCATTGAATCAAAAGACCGAAATATTTTTTTAGGTATTTGATAATCGGTACTTCTCTTAAAGTAATCTGCTATTGTAGATCACAATTAAAAAATAATTAAATCTTAGTCGTTAAATAAAAATAAATAGACGGCAACTAAAGAAATAAAGTAGAGGATTATTGCTCTAAGAAAAAAATGCTCTCGATCTATAAATTCTACGAGCGTAATGTAAATCTTACACTCATCCATTTTAGAATTTAAAAAACTCCTTCGGATTTTCAAAATAAAAAAAATAAAAATTGATAAAAGCAAGGGAAGAATTTTAGTCTTTAGATGAGTTGGGTGTTAGATTTATAATAACCTACTTAATTATAGGAGCACAGGTAGTATTGCTCTAAAATTAATGACCTGGGGTGTACTGGGATTGGAAACTATTTGATCCAGGGACCAAAGAGCAAATGTAGTTGTCCGAGTGGGCCTTGTATAGTTGCAGTGAGTCAATCCTGTTCTGTAGGAAACCCTGTGCAAAATTCGGAGAAAAAGAAATAATCTTACGAACTCTTGGTGGAAATGTAAACTATTGGTAGAAATGTATGGTAACGGATCAATCAGTATTAAAAAATAATAATAATAACACTATAATAAAACTATATTATAACGACACTTTTAAGTGTTGCTAAAAACTAAAAAAATACTGCTGAAAAAAATACCGACACTTATCATTAGTGTCGCTATGTGTGCCGTCGCTAGGGTGTATAGCGACACATTACTATAATGTGTCCCAAAAATGTGTCCGTATAATTTAATTTTGAATATAGATGGAGTATAAATGGGATACTTATAAAAAGTGTCACAAATATGTGTCACTATAATCTAATTTTGTTGTAGTGTAAATTGGACCGTCAGGTTTATTGTAGGTTTTTTTATTTTGATTTCAATTATCTAAATTAAAATTTGTGTTAAATTTAGCTGCAATTCTATTAATAACATAACTCACTTTTTAACAAACAGAACTATCAATTTTAGTAACAATTAATGGCCAGAACATTTAAAATTTTCCTTTTAAAAAAAATTCTTCAAATTTAGTATCTAGTTAGTTAAACTTAAGTCAAAATATTTGAAAGTTAATTGAGCGTGTATATAATATCTTTCACATATCCAGAGTCAAAAAAAATATTGGTTTTATTTAAGCATATGTGATGCCAAAGAGAATTTACTATTTGATAAAACATAAGACTAATATAATATTAAAAATCAACACATATTGCCTTAACTAATTAAGTAAAGCGTGAAGAATAAGGACCTGTTTGGTAATGAAATAAGACAGAACTAGATATTTCAGAAATACGTATAAAATACGGAATGGGATGGTTCCAGGAATGAAAAATTTTGTGTTTGATATGAGAATGAGGAATAAAAGGAATAAAGAATTTTAATTAGGTAAATTACCTTTTTGCCCTCAAATTTTATTATGTAATAATAAGGTGAGAGAAGGTGACTAGGTAGACGTGGGATTTATACCAATTAATTTCTGATGCGTTTGGAAGAATAAAAGAAATTTTTTTTTTATTTTCAGTTCTATACCAAATCCCCAAATTAAACGGGCCTAACTAAACCAATCCTCTCAAACTCTATGAAGTAGACAAAGCCTAGCTAGACAATGATTTTGTTGAATAATTAAAAGGTCTCTTTAGCTTTGTTTTTCTTCTTCTTTACTTGTTGTTCTTAATCATTAAATAACTTTCTGAATTAAGAAGCAAAGAGAAAGAAATACCTTGGCAAGAAGAACTTTAGCGCCGGGGCGCTTATCGTCCCAGCTGAAGGAGTAGTCATCGTCTTGTGCCCCCAAAGTGTTGCCGTTCGACTGAATATACGACATGTACGAGATGTCATCTGACGCCCAGTGCAGCCATGCAGCTCCCCACAGCAGCTCATCCTGTTACGGCAAACTCATAATTTACTGACTAATCAACAAATAATAATTAGTTTTTTCAAAAAATAATAAATGTTAGAAACTATTTTTGAAACTATTGTAGCCGAATTTTTCATATCATAATTAATTAGTTACTTGGTAGCCAGAGTAGGAGCAGTAGAACGGGCACACAACGGAGCTCAGTGAATCACTGTATGATCCCCGGTAACGATCCGCGAAATCGAAGACCTGAAACCACAAATTCGGCACTGTTTAATTTCGAGTTCCACGGATGACAAAATAGATTAATATTTTTAGTGGAGATTGCAATTTACTTTCACGGCCGTTTGCAGTAATTTCTTAGAGTAAGCTGGATCGGAATCTCTGAACACAATAGAAGACGCTGCCAATGCTGCAGCCGTCTCTCCCGCAACGTCAGACCCGGGGTTCTGGCTCGTCACTTTGTAGACGTCGCGGGGCGTGTCCATGTCCTCTGGCCTCTCCCAGCACTGGTGATCCTTATTCGGGTCAGCAACCTGCAGTAATTAGTTAAAAAAATCATCAATCACGACCCTACAACTAGCTTTCAAACTATTAAATTAATATAAAATTTTGATACGTTAGAAAATGACTCATGGATATGTATCTAATATATGCATGATTAGTCGATCACCTGGACATATAGAGTGTTTGGAGTTGCTGTGGCTGCTTTTAGGAGATAATCGGCACCCCACCGGACGGCGGCTCTGGCGTGATCGAGCTGGTCCTGCATCTTGTCTCCAAACTCAATCACACTCCACGCCAGCATCGTCGTGGTGAAGGCCATCGGCAAGCCGAACTTTACATTGTCCCCCGCATCGTAATATCCTCCTACCAAATTCACCTATATAATAACAATGCCAAATTAAATTTTCATACTTTACAGTAAATTGTAGAGTACTTACACACTATACGAAAATCTTATTATAAAATATATTCTAAATGACGCTTAGAAAAAGTATTCCTATAATATAGTAAATATAGATATTTTAAACGATGAATTTTATTGTTATTTTTTATTTCTTGATACTTTAAAATATCAAAATTAAAAAAAATTATAACGCATCAGAATATTTTTTTATCTACGCTTAGCATAAGTGTCTATATATATATATATAACAATTTTTTATTTACTAACGCTTTCAAATACGACGATAGACTATTTTAAAATATTTTTAAGTATCGTTAAATATTAAAAAATATATTCTTAACTATTGATTTTCTTGTAACGACGGTCTACCGCCATTATTAATAAGATAAAATTATATGTGAAAACTGCTATTGGAGTAGAGTAAACACATGATAAGGAGACCCGTCGGAGAGCGCGGAGTCGCCCCGCCAGGTCATTCGCTGAGTGGCGGAAAGTTTGCCCGACCGTTGGCCCTCGAAAAAAAGAATCGATTTCTCAAGGGCGTCTGCGTAATTTAAAGAGGACGCCGACGCCGAAGCATTAGAACATTGGAGTTTCAAAAGTAGGGGCACAAGTAGCAAAAACCAGTTCATGATTTTAATTATCTCCATTGTCCCGCATATATGTGTGGGATTGAATTGTGTGATAGTTATTAGGGAGTCTTTGAACTTGCACATTTATAGTGGAGGTTATAAGGGCGGTAGTTGGTCGTTGGAAGCAACGGAAAGAAAGGGGAGTGGTTTGAGGAGGGGATGATGGGGTTCACGAGATTAACTCCGGATAATCGGACTTGATTACGTCGACGGTGTGTTGCACGAGATCAATTTGACTCAATGCAATAATAATAATAGTTTTTAATTCTCTAGTGAAATTGCTATATATACAAAATTTATTATATTTGCTTTCACCATAATATCAAGTTGTATGTACAAGAATGAGTTATTGTATGTACAAGAATGAGTTAGTTAAAATATACATTGAGCAGTTCCATCAAAAATCGATAAAATACCAACTACTTAATTTTGATATAGTAATAATATATATTAGACGATCACCTTAGTACCAAAAGGGCATCAAGATATTGGAGGTAAAAATGAATCATAAAATTAAATCTGAGTCTTAAATGAACGTCTCGGATTAATACTGATAGAATAAACTCCCAAAATATTTTTAGTTTGAAATTTTATTTTAATAATCGTAATAATAATACACTAAAGAAGGGTTACTTGAGCTATAAGATGATGTGTGATTCCTTCAACCAGCATTATCTTACTTTTTTTTCTTTTATTATTATTTTATTAATTTCTAAATTATTTTAAAAAATTATCTAAAAATTTATTTTTATTAAATATTGCAGATAAATTTAATAATTATTTTTGATATAATGATAAAATATGGAATGAATTAAGACATATATAGTCTAAAAATGCAAGGAGCCATTTAGTAGTTAACCATTTTAATTTTATTAGTAGTAGTATTATCAATATTTTTATTTTGGGTTAATTGCATACAGATCCCTGTAAATATGTCGAATAGCAAATATATTCCTACAAAATTTAACTTTTCATATTTATCTCTTTAAAAATCCACCGTTATTAAAATCTACCCCTACCGTCCATCTCTGTTAGAAAAATTGAGTTAACCATAGGTTAAATGCTTAACCTTGATTAGTAAATTTACCTTTTTACCCTTTATATATTATAATTATTTAATATATTATTTAATTAATTAGATAAAATATTAGTTAATTATTTAATTAATTTAATTAATTTAATAAATAATTAGTTAATTAGTTAATTATCTGGGTGAGCTCGCGGATCATCTGGGTGAGCTCGACGAAGGCTGTAGCCGTTCCCGTCGCGGTCGAAGGCGCGGAACACCTCGAGGAGCTGCGCCTGGTCCACAAGGGCCCGCTGCGTCATCAGCGGCGCGATCGTCGAGGCGAGCTCATCGAGCTCGACTGCACCGTTCCCGCTCGCATCCATGCCGGAGAAGAGCGCGTGGATCGCGTCCCCTCGGGGCTTCAGCCCCAGGGAGCGGAGCAGCGCTGCGAGCCAGCTGCGTGAGGCTCCCGTTCGCGTCCATGTCGAAGCGAGGTCGAAACTAGGAAGGAGATGATCGTTGGGATTTTTGGAGGGATATATTTGTAAGGGGGCAAAAAAATTATTTCACATTGAATTTGTTAAAATATAAACAGATTCCAAACGGTACTAAACCAGAGGGGTAGATTTGAAGAACTTAGAATTTTTGAAGGAATAAATATAAAAAGTTAAATTTTGTAGGAATATATTTGCTATTCGACATATTTGCAGGCACCTGTATGTAATTAATTTTTTTATTTTTATAGTTATTTCTTTCTAAGATCTTACTGTCTCAATCATACTAATTTATTTTAAATAAAGTGAATAATATATATATATATATATATATATATATACTGGTGCGTCGAAACGGTTGAGATTTTGTTCCTGTAGTGGGGACTGGGGAGGAGTGCTAAAGTAGATAACACGGACAAAGAGCATATAAAACGGCGTTGTAAGCGGCAGCAGTTTTGTGCGGCGTAAATCAGGGGCCGTTAATTGTTAGTCCCCGGAAAAATTCGATCCAAATCTCCTTTCCGTTCGCGTCTCTTCTGCTGCGCGGTCGTTCCTTTTAATTTGTCCGCTAGCAGTAATAGTAAAATAGTAGTAAAGTAGTGAGGTCACGGACGAATGGATGGGATTGGTGTCGTCACGTGCGGTATATGTGTATTATGCACCCGAACATGAACATGCGAGCTCCAAGCTCTTGTGACGAGAAAACAAAGATGTATCATGTGCGCCGTGCATGGTAACTGCGATCACGTGATTGGCAGCTTTTATTTCTTTGTCGCTGCTCTCACAAAAAACGAAATGACCCAATCCGGTTGATACGAAAATACTAAACAGAATAAAGAATATATATATATATAAATAAATAATTTGAGTATTATTATTTAGGCTAAATTACAGAAAATTTTCTGTCATATTCCGCTTTTCCACTTTACCCCCTGTCTTTTAAAAGTCGACAATCTGCACCCTCGTAATTAGCAAATTATTTTTAGGGGGCAACGACGTTATCTGAAATAGTAAATTGACGAAAATGCCCTCTTGTGCTGACTCACGCTGACCCGCGCCAGAGGAGGAGGACGACGACGACGGCGGCGACGGCGACGCGGGCGATGAGCTCCGCCGCGTGCTACCCGATCCGGAGGAGACGACGATGACGACGGCGGCGGTGAAGCGGGCGCGGGCTCTGCCGCGTCAGACCCGATCCGGAGGAGGAGGTGGACGACGACGACGACGGCGACGGCGGCGAAGTGGGCGCGGGTTCCGCCGCGTGCGACCCGATCCGGAGGAGGAGGAGGAGGACGACGAAGAGGGCTCGGGCGATGAGCGCTTCGACGACGACGATGACGGCAGCGAAGCGAGCGCGGGCTCCGCCGCATGCGACCCGATCCGGAGGAGACGACGACAATGACGGCGGCGAAGCGGGGGCGCGTGCGACCCGATCCGGAGGAGGAGGAGGAGGACGACGACGGCAGCGGCGAAGCGGGCGCGGGTCCGCCGCGTGCCATCTTTTTTTTTTTTTTTTTTTTTTTCTTTTCTATCCCGAAGCTTTTTTTTTTTTTTCTTTTCTATTCCGAAATTTTTTTTTCTTTTTTTTTTTTTTTTTTTTTTTTTTTAAGGATATTTTCCAAGGGTATTTTGGGTATATGACATTATATTTTCAAAAAAACTGACGGACCATTGACGAAATCGTGACGGCGAGGGGGTTATTGCACAATTCTCTAATTACGAGGGGGCAGATTGTCGACTTTTAAAAGACAGGGGGGTAAAGTGGAAAAGCGGGATATGACAGGGGGGTTTTCTGTAATTTAGCCTATTATTTATACACTTAAAATGAGAGTTCACCGCTTACATTTTTTTTATTTAAAGATTGATAATTAATTCTTATCTTGTCTTTTTTTTTTTTAATATAAAAAAATTTTAATTTTTTTTTTTTAACATTAAGATGATACTATTACAATCAATACATTTGGTGACGACTTTTTTATGGCGACAATAATTACCGTCACTATTGTAAATGCTGTGACATTTTATTATTAAATGTAACTTTAATTTCTTTAACCTATGCCTATGTAACTAATGGAGTTAAAACTCCTTTACTATTGCATTCATGTTAGTTTTTTTTTCAAATTGAGTTAGCATACCAAAGTTAACTCCAAGTAATTAATTTGAAATTAATTTTTGAAACCTATAAGGGGTGATGCCTATATATAGAGGGGTGTTCTACTCTTTGTAATATATACCAATATATGAACACACCAACGAAAAATCAAAAAAAGGACTAAAAAAATTTATACTACTTGAGAGAGAAAGATATCAAAGAAAAGGTGTTCTTTTTTGTGGAGCTTTGGGCTCATCTACTTGTGCAGAGTTGGTGAAGCCACATGACGAGGGTCGAGCCGTTGTATTCTAGAGGGGACAAGTCAGTGTTCTGCTGCATCGGTTCGAAGGTTTTGCCTACCGCAAAGGGATTGAATCTCTTTAAAGAGAGCGAGATATCCGTACCTCGGCTTGATCGACTCGTTGATACTTTTCATATATTTTTGTAGTCTAACCTCTATTTTGTGTATTTACACCAACAATTTTAAGGAGATTCAAAAGATGGAGACTACACATAAAAAGTCCAACGAAACTACCGGGGATCTTAGCAAGCCCTTCCGCTTCAAAGGAGTCCACTTCAAGAGGTGGAAAGGAAAAGTGCTATTTTACCTCAATCTACTTAAAGTAGCATATGTCCTTACGGAGAAAAATTCAAAGAAGACTAACACCGACAATATGACGGAGGATGATCTTTACGAACACTACGAAAAAATTGAAAAATATGAGAAGGATGAATATAACTGTCGGTATTATCTTCTCAACTGCATTTCAGACCAATTTTATGATTATTATGAAAATACATACTCCTCTGCAAAAAAGATTTGGAAGGCATTGCAGCTTAAGTATGATACAGAACAAGCTGGTGCAAAGAAGTACGTTGCTAGTCGCTTCTTTCGCTATCAAATGGTCGAAGGAAAATCCGTGGTGGAACAAGTTCAAGATTTTCAGATGATCGCCCATGAAGTTCAATCCGAAGGAGTTAAGTTCGGAGACAACTTGATCGTGCTAGGGATCATCGACAAGTTACCACCATCATGGAGGGAATTCCAAAAGACCCTTCGACATAAACAAAAGGAGATGTCTCTCGAGACATTAATTGCACGCATTCGCGTGGAAGAGGAGGCAAGAGGTCAAGATGCACTTGAAGCAAAAGAAAATGATGCTAGCGACACTAAGGTAAACTTAGTATCGTCTCATTCTTTATCTAATAACAATCATTCTAGAAATACATATTTGAAGCCTAAGAAAAAAATTGGAAAGAATAGTGGTAGACCTCAATTTAAGAAAACTTCAAATAACCAACGACCTCCTTCTCAAGAGAAAAATTCTATAATTTGCTATGTCTGTGGCAAAAGTGGGCATATTGCTCGAATTTGCAAATTTCGAAAACGTAAAGCTTTACCTCAAGCTAACGTTACCGAGGAACCACTTGTGGCAATGATTGCAGACATATGCCTGGTTGAAAATGCTGAAGGATGGTGGGCAGACTCTGGTGCCAATAAGCATGAATGTCATGATAAGACTTGGTTTAAAGTTTATACTCCCTATGAACAATCAAGAAGTATCATACTTGGTGATTCACATACTTCTGAAGTTTTAGGGAGTGGTGAGGCCGAGTTAAAATTTTCTTCTGGAAAGGTGCTCATCTTAAAAGATGTGTTGTATACACCTTTGATTAGGAAAAACTTGATGTCAAGTTTTCTTCTTAATAAAGCTGGCTTTAAACAGACTATTGAGTCTGATCAGTATGTTATTTTCAAGAATGAAAAGTTTGTGGGTAAAGGTTATGCATGCGATGGAATGTTTAAATTAAACATTGAGAATAAAGTATCATATACTTCTGCTTATATGCTTTCTTCTGTGAATTTTTGGCATGCTCGTTTGTGTCATATTAATAGCAGATATGTTAGCTTGATGAGTAGTTTAGAATGTGAGAACTACTAGTAAAACCAGTAGCCCTCAGTGAGTAAATCCTTAAACTCCGATGTACCCACCAAGTCTACCAGAGGCAAGAAAAGGAAAAGAAAGGTGGTAAGTTATGAACAGAACTGCGGATAAAAGGAAGCTACCACTACTATGCCTCTAAATGCAGTGCCTAAAAGAGTAGCTATATGAATGCATCAGTGAATATGCCTGCCTGAATAAACCAAATCTAACCACCAGTAAAAACTGGCACTGTACTACTGGGTGGTGAAGGCACAGTTCCCAGATTTTGACCCTTGAGGACAAGGGTCCTCTCGAGGGACGGGGAGCTGTAACCGTCGGCATCGGGCATAGGGTGTCGCTAGGAAGAGACAGGCAAGAGTTCGATGAAGGGTTAGAGAATGAAGAGAGAGAGAGTAGGCTAGAAGCATCTAAAGTGGAGTCAACAATAGGAGAGTAGAATGGGGGTAACGGATCGGGTAGTCGGACGACGGGTGCAGGGCGGATAGTGTCACAGACCCGCATCCGTCCCATTAGGCCAGTAGCAGCAACCAAGCAAGGAGGCCCATACAGAGGGGGACCAGCACCAAAAACAGAAGTGAACTTAACCCACTTAGGAGTATATTACTATAACTAAGATATTTTCTATAGCTAAGTAGATTAGCATAATTTGTGATTAGAAGAGAGGCTATATAGCCCAAGATGTAATTAAGGGGATATGAAAATTAATGCAAGTCTTATTTCTTCTCAAGATGTCTCTCTCCCTCCTTCTCTGCCTCTCCCCTCCTAGCTTCCCTTCACCTAAATTCTCTTCACCCTTTCGATCTTACCCAATTTTCCCTTCGTTCTTCCCCAAATTCACCCAATGTGACTCCACCATCATCCTTCCCGTCATACCGGTCTCAGAGCAGCATCATCATCGGCGATTGCGAGTCGTTCGAATATAACATCATTTAACATCAATTGGTTGTTATTGAGACACAAACTTTAGTTTACATTTCAATCAAGTTGTCAGATTTGGTACAGCAAAATTAAGAAACAAATGACATGACAGCTCATTTAAGTATACAACATTATCTTTATCTTTAGGAGATGACTTGCAAAGTAAAGATGGCAAGTCAATTGAATCGTAAGCATATCATCTTTTCGGAAACTACCTAGTAAATAAATCAATTCCGACATCATCCCTGGTAGGAAAATTGAACCGAGCTTCACACCCTGACAGATTAATTAGTTACGACAAATAAAACCTACAGCCCTGCAATTCCCTCCAATCCAACCAAATACAAGAGATTTGGGTACAATCCTGGGATAATCACAAACCAATTTAAGTTAAATTTTTTTGAAATAATGTAAGTCCTTTACTCTCAAAAAGTCGGCTCAGAATAGGAATAGGATCTCCAAACTAACACACAAGCATAATATGTTTTACCTAAATCATGGGGAAAATTTCTCACAAGGCAATTCCAACATCACATTTTATCGCCATCTCATGGAAAATTAGTAATCACATTTTACATCAGTTTTAGTGTATCTGAAAGAGAGATACCATAGTCCCATATCTCGCACTGTTCAAATATTCAGCACTACCTTGATCACAACCTCAAATCATCAAAAGCTATAATTTTGGGCAGGAAAGAAAATGTCGAAAGTTCGACACAAGCATGTGCTCACATTTGCAAATATCCGGAGTTACTGTTCCTTCAACATTTGAATATATCAGAGACACACAAGAGTCATTTTTGAAGCACTTCCGAATATTTGTTCTGCCAAAACCAAATATACATGAATACTGATTGCCTTCACTTGCTTCTTTTCGTGTCAAAAAATACACAAGAATCTGCAGCTGATTTCATCTGCAACAACATAAAAAGAAAAGAGCAAGTTTGAGACGTTCCTGCGATAATAAATAGTGAACAACAAGCAAGAATTAAATAGCAGAAGGCAAGAGACGATGTCACAACTGCAATGAATCATTCATAGTCAGCAATTAGTAAATCAATAAGTAAAAATTTCTAGTTGACTTCAATCTACAAGCTAATACATCCACTGATCCACCGCTTCAATTAATGGGTTAAGCTGCAGGTTTTAATTTCAGCAAATGTAAATATGGGAGTGGTTAATTCCGACAAGAGGATATGCGCAGGGGAGTTTTGTGGTGAATTTTACATTTCTACGAAGCAGTTTTTGTGACACCTCACAAAATAACAAAGTTTCATAAGAGAATGAAAAGCACTTTTTGGAGAACCCCAGGAAGATACATAAATCTTTTTCCCTATATAAGACATGATGATATGGTATACGAAGCTATTATTCCATGTAATGTTATAGTTCCTGTTTGTCTAGTACTCAAGTTCCTTGCGTTATGCTCGGTCATTCACACTGCATATTAGTTTAGTCGCAAAACCAAATATCGTGTACAAGACAACGAATTTGATAAGAACAAAAAAAATTGGATATGTCAACCCCCTAAAGGTGTTGTATCTCTGCTAGACTACTGCTACAGGGTTTCCTAAAAATCTTCATGTGGATTATAAAGCTATCAAATGCAGGCTCCCATGATTAAAATGTAAAAAGAAAAAAAAAAGAAAAAAAAGCACGGCCGTCTAGATGGACCACTTTCTTATACAGCCTCCCATATGGACATTTTTTAACATCTTTAATCCACCAAATTGAATATGATGCTGCCAAACTATAGCGACTTATCTACTATACTAGATGAAATCCGACCTTTTATTTTTGAGTGTCTTTCAACTATATGACACGGTCTACCACAATAATTCAATGTAGTTATTCCTCATAGTATCTGGACCAAACTTGAGACAAATATCTCTTAACTGAAGCAAGATGAACGCCTGTAACAAAAGTAACCCGAAACAATCTATAGAAAGGTATTTCATAGTTAATCAAAATGTCAAAAATTAACCAAATTATAATAAAAGAGACTACCCAACAATCAGGACTATCTCCATCAATGTTCTAAAAAGTAATATGTGAAATGTAGGCAGTTGACCCACTACATAAGTGCATATGCGGCACGCGAGTGCATAGGCTAGTGCTTATACAGTTCAACTATTAAAATATTAAAAAATTAAATATATATGTAAAAAATATACTAATATAACTTGTAGAAGTAAGAATAAACAAATGAATAATAAATTGGCTAAACTTTAATGAAGAATAATATTCTTTATAAATTGTTATTCACCATTGCTAGTAGTCATCCAACAGGCCAACACTATAATTATCTAGCATGATAACATTTAATAACAGCAAAAATATTCAGCAATGTTTATATGCATAATTATTAAATCAGCAATGTTTATATGCATAATTATTAAATACGCTAAGAATAATGCCATAAATCACGAATTACAAAAAACCAAATAAAATAAGAAAAGAGATGGTTAGGTTATATTTACATGAAGATAATTACAGTATATGCAAAATCATTAAACAAACTTTTATGAAATTAATTATATGTAAATGTATAATCATCAACCAAAATGATTCTATCCAACTGCATTTCAATCCCACCTTAAAAATAAAATCACATATGTGGCTGTATACCTAGCCGCATATGCAGCTGTATATGGGCCACATATTCACTCAGAATGTATATCGCACCACATATTACATATGCAGTGTGATTGACGATCCAAACTGCATATTCGGCCGACACTGTCTGGAACACTGGTCCCCATAAGTGCGAGTGCAAATTTATACATGGAATAGGATTGAACAAAAGTAATAACCTTTCACTGAGAACTTCACCCAGTGATGCTTGATTGGAGTGCAATCCTAGCACTTTGTTGTTGATACATTAGAAATCATTTTCCGGAACAAAAATAGAAGTCATAAATTCATGGAAAGTATTTGCTCCAACACAAGTTCCAAAAATGCACATAAAAGACTAACGTCTGATAGGTTTTTGAAATTCCATTGGTCAGCAGTTTAACAGTCAAATTATGAGCAAGGCAACTACAGTAAAGATGCAAATAACACAATGCAACTATGGAAGTCATCAATTCCCAGATGATTAATAATCAAAGCTTATCATTTGATGCAGCACATCATCCAACAGAAAAATAATAACTCCATGGGATACACAAATTGATTAGTTATTAGGAATTAGGATTTCAATACTAAATAAGAACAAATAAAACAAGTAATCAAGAATCACAATCTTAAACTGAATAGAGATGTTACTTTAGGCTCAATACTTAAGTACATAGAAGATCCACAATAAAAATTTTAAGGGGCATTTGTTAATTTTACCCGACTACTATTCAAAATTTTCAAATTTACCCTGAAATTACCGAAATACCCTTCTATACCACAATTCCCATTATTAAACTCTAGGGTTTGGGGATATTTGAAGGGATTTTTGGAAATCAATAAGGGCATTTTGGTCAACAAAGGGTATATTATATATTTTTGAAGTTTTTGAGGACATATTAGATATTATCCCAAAAAAGAAATTTTTAAAAGGGATAATATCTTATATACCCTTCAATAATTCAGAAATATCTATTTACCCTTTTTTTTTTGTTTCAAATATACCCTTCATAAATTCCTCCGTTATTCAAATTACCACTGTTAGTACCCGTTAAGTTATCTCGAGTTAAATTTTTACCCGAGTTAAAAAAATTAAAATACCTAAAATAAAAAAAGTTGGTGACGGTAGAAAGGTATATTTGAAAAGGCAAAAAATTAAAATACTTCTATTGCCCCTAACTTAAGGACAAATAAGAAAAAGTTGGTTATGGTAGAAGGGTATATTTGAAAGGACAAAATAATAATTTCGCAGAAATAACGGCAGTTGCTAACAGAATTTAACTCTACGGGTATATTTGAAAGAACTTGGAACGCTAAAGAGGTATTTTTAATATTAGCTTTTTAAGAGGGATAAATAAGAAAGTCGAGAATTTTTCAGTGGCATGAAAGAAATTGCCCCTTTTTTCAAATATACATAGTTCATTACCTGTATAATGTTGATCACTTGCTTTATTGCCCATCCAATCAAAGTCAACAGGAACAGAAAAGAAAGTACTGAGCCTTGTCTCAAAGTATTAATAGAAACCTGATAAATGAATAAAAGGTGCTAAGACCTCTACATCACAAATAAAAGGGGAAAAAAAGAAGGCAAGACGAGATATTAGGGTTTACATCAAGCACGCTCGTTGATTGCTCATCAGCAAGGAAATAAAGGATAATGTAAAGAACCTGTAATGGCAATAACAAACTTAAAAAATAAGTCCATGACAAATAAATCATTTATAGAGATATTTTCTACAACTAATTACCTCAGAAGCCACACAACAGAAGGCCATGAACGGTCGATGTCCATAATATGCCTTCAAAAGCCAATTGCTCTTGTCCTTCACATCCTTGTGACTAGTCTTGCCTGATAGGAAAGAACTAGAGCAAAATTGCATAGGATCATCAGAAATTACATACAACGAGCAAATATATTACAATATACAAAACTATAACTTCAAAGACCCTAAATCCAACTTTACATCATAGACTGATAGAAGCATAAATTGCGAATCAGCAATTAAAACCCTATATATGTTTGCACCAATACTCTTTCTATGATGGCGAAAGTTATGGCTCCCAACTGTCACTTGTTTTGTAGAGTATAATGCAAATGAGACAATTTGTCACTTCAAGGACTTATTTAAGGTTTAGCCAAGGTTCTTTCCCTGGCCAAGTAAACAAATGTCGGACTCAGTCCGAGTAGGACATATGGAGGATCATATGTTCATACAATATATTATTAAAGGAATCAGTTTAAATACGCAATTATTGATGGATGTTCATGCAAATATATCCACATAAATATGAATAATAAGGGATATAAATGGAGAAAAAGGCATTTCGTGTTTTGCTCTTTTTCTTTTTGCTGAAAGTACTACACAAATATGGAGGCGCTAGCCCAAAAGTCAAAACTAAAGTGATGCACAAGTTTTTGAATTGAGCAATTACTTGAATAGAGAAATAAAAAGAATAATACCAACAACTGAGATTTGATTCAAGATACCAGAATCTGATCTCTGAGGAAAAGAGAGAATAAAAAATACAGGATATGTAAATGTAAAGACGTAAACGAATGATTTACCAAATAAAATAGACGAAATCAGATACCGTGAGACTAGCTATAGACAAAGTAAATTACTTCATGCAAGGCATTGTGGTTCAGAAGGACGGCACCTTATCAATGCGACAGAGTCTAAATGCACATAGCAGCACAATAGATAAATTCATTTGCTTCATTCTATATAAAGCAGGGATTTCAAAGTTTTAAGTTAACGATTTTTGCTGAAATTCCTCATAAGATATTGGCACTAATTCTCCAACTTCCATTCTTCTAATTTCCTCTCTCCTTTCTAAATTTGCCTCTAGTTGTGAAGAAAATCTGCAGCAGAGAATTCAATTCTCTAGCAGTTCTCTACTAATTCAACCCAAAAAAAAAAAGAAAAGCTGATCACAATCTATTCAATATGAAGGGTGTGAGTTAACAAGGTTGTAAGAAATATCTGAAGTCATTAACCGTAAAATAGTGAAGTGATCCCCTATCGCCTCTTTGGTCTACACGTTTACTTTTACGTGTCTCGCCTAATAAATTAATACACAGAAAAGTGAACAATTGTTGAAACCAATCAGTAAGTACTCCTAGTTGGTCTACATTTAGGAACTAAAAGACAAGATCATAGCATGACAAAGTGACACACTACTTCCATTTCAACACACACAAAAAAAAAAAAAGAAGAAAGAAACAGCAAATGAAAGAAATAAAGAAAGAAAAAAAGATTTGTTACATGATAACGTGGTAGCAGAGGAATAATTAAGTCAACCTTTTCCCTGTAATTTATCTTTTATCTAATTCAACTAATCATCCCAGGGAATGGGTAATAAGATTTTCATGCAAGTGGTTTTAGAATCTAAAAAAAAGACTAAAAATACTGTACATAGAAGGCGATTCAATCTAAGTTCTAGGATCCATTGTGTATTGTTTAGTTAAAGAAGTTCATAACCATATTAACATCCCTAAATTACTTTCATATGCGTATAATGACAAAAAACAAATTCCACAAAATGTAAGTTAACAAATAACTTTTGAGAATCTAAATCAAAGAAAGTAAGCTGAACTTATTAAATAATAATTGAAACAACAAAAGGTAAATAAATTTTACCTATACATCTGAAACCAATGGCTTATAATATCTAATCCAAGCAATGCCAAGAAAATCAAGCCTGGTCTGCAAGATTTTTAAAAGCAGGAACGTCATGCAACTTTATTGAGACAGAGAATATAACTGATTTAAAAATTGTTTAAGATGTAATACCTGTATAGCTGTGAGAGAACCGCCAATAAACAAGCTGTACTGACCCTGAAGAATGTAAGCACAAATAAAACAAGATGAATGGATGCACAGGCTGGAAAAAGCATATGATTAATGTAAATTTCAAATTTAGGCTGAAGAAAATATTGACATGTTTAAAAATTTCACTTGAAACAGTTTAGTTGGAGAGCACCTGTCAGTTACCATGTCCAAAACAGCTCCAAAGGTCGACACTGTATCATCAAATAGGATAAATCAATTTATATATCTTTCCCTTTTAAATGCATGTCCAACAGAGTCAATTACTGCATATCAGACATTTCCAGTTCTCGAAGTAAAAGAAAGAAAAGAAAAATATCAATGATGTGACAATTGAAGCACTATATAGTAAACATACACATTTGCGACCTATGTTTTCTATCAACAACATCTCCGTTCAAACTGGCGTAAGGGAAACCAAACACAATTGTTCTCATTCCTAGTCAGATCAAAAACAGTGCATAAAGAATTGACTCGCAAACTAACAAATTCATCCGGCTGTCTCTATGGTTAGATTATAATTTTAAATCAGGAAAAATATCAAAGTAATAAAATAGACATCCTCCTCCATTAGGTGGAAATATAGATAAAACAGCTCGAGATTAGATTGTATAAACAGTATATGATTTCAAGTGTACAGTTTGCAAAGAGGCGAAGGTAATGAAGAAGCAGGTCAATAATGTTGGTTGATATACAATGTTCATCTTTACTCCTTATCCTACTGTTAGATATTAGAGAATATATACAGTAAAAAATTTAAGGTGTTTGCTTTGCATAGAGACAGATGTGTTGAAGAAGCAGGATTCATCTTTTACTCCTAAATGTAGGATCAGGTGTAACAGAAAAATTCTCAATCAAGTTTTCTTATAGAACTTGATCAGAAATACACAAATGCAGAACATCTTAGTGAGTTCACCATGTGCAGAAACCCACTAGTTCAACCAGAAGTCAAAGATTGGCATAGCATATTGCTAGTGTAAGAAGAAGCTCCAAATTCTTCACCTCCTAGCTCTTTTCTCCATCTCAAGACCCCTCAGCGGTCATTAACCCAAAATATCATATGCCTCAATTCCAGGATAATCTGTCCTGCCTCATTCTGTTCACATTATTCCTACTAGTTTTCCAAATCAAATTAAAAATTCTGTGACAATTTAGAGAGGTAGATAAAAAAGTAAGAAGTCTTTGCAATGACTTGCATTTAATGGTCATTATCCTTATTATGTACTTCCCTAGAGGTTAAGTCTCATTGGGTTCTCTCAGATAAGTCTTATGCAAAGAGTCATGGAGACATAAAATGAAGTCACGACATTTTTAAAATTTTCTTCGTGGTTTGCGGTTAGTTTATCAGTTGGATGTTTCTAAAGATTCTAATAGGTAGACTCTAGGGGCGCGTTTGGTTCAAAATAAAAAATGGAATCAGAATAGAAATCAAAATGGACAGGAATCAGAAATGGAATGATAAAACCTCTAAATATATTTGATTCATAATAACAATCGACATCGGAACGGTTGATTCCTGCTTTCAATATTTAAAAAAAATTGATTATCAAAAAATAATTAAAATTAAATCAAAATTAAAATACAAAATATAAAAATAATTTAAAATTGAGTTTGCACCTCAAAACATAAAATTAAATTTATAATTTAAATTCAAACTAAAAGTTAAATATTAAAAATTTACATCAAAATATTGAAATGATAGGCCAAAAATAAAAAATTACATCAAAATATTGAAATGATAGGCCAAAAATTTAAAAGTAATTTTTTTAAAAATTTTAAATTTTGAATTGAGTGGACAATTCAAAATATAAAACTAATGTTTTATTTGATTCAAATTTAAACTTACAATTAAATTTAAATTAAAATTTATAGATCAAATTCAAAATTCTTGATTGAATTTATATTTTAATTTAATTTCTAAATCAAAATCTAGAACTAAAAATTTAATTTGTAAATTTAAATTTATATTTTAATTAAAAATTAAAGTCAAAAACTTAAATTAAATTTTAAATAAAAAATATATAATATAATTGAGATATTTTCGTAAAGTGCATTCTTTCCGCCTAAATTCCACTTCTAATACAGCCTCCAAGGCCGGATTGGAAAAAGGGGTGACTGGGGATTCCCATTCACCCAAGAATTAGAGTCGGAATGGGACTCCCGCATGCTAAACACTCACAAACGGATTTGTCCATTCCGATTCCAATTCCTAGGTGAAAAAAGGGCAAACCAAACACGCCCTAAAGGAGTAACCATGAGATACTAAATCTCATTCATTAAAGGATAACTTCTGGTCTGCTGCCAAGGCCATAAAACTCTGTACTCAACAACTTACCATTTTAAGTACAATAAAAAGAATGCCTTTGGCCTTTCTACATATGCAACCTTCCTTAGCTATAAAAATAGTTTGGTTTTAGCCTTAAGGAGTATAATAAATTTGTCAGTGTTGTCATATATCAGTCTTCCTATTCTATCTTTTGACATGGCTTGGCCTATTCTATCTTTTGACATGGCTTGGCAGTGCACAGAGTGGATGGTAACCCTAAACTACAACTATTCTTCATGAGTTCATGGTTTCTCCTCCTACCAATCAGCTGCATGAGGTTGTAGTCAGAGAAGAATTCACATAAGCTGGAGGGTGCGTTTGGTTCGCGTTATGTAACATTACAGGTTATTTAGACATAACTAGGTATTTGAGATTTTTGGATCAGATTACTACTGATCCTGTAGTACCGCATTTGGTTTAATACAATAATATAATATTGGATTACAGTGTATATAGAATTACTAGGTTCATCTTATAAAATTTAGTAATTCTAACAATAATAGGGTCGATTCCAAATTGGCCTTTTGACCAAATTTAATATTATTTTTTACTAAAGTATAACTTAATATAATTTGCACTTGAATTTAAACTTTAAAATATGAACAAAATATAAAATTCAATATTTTAATTTAAAAAATAATTTTGAAATTCAAAAATTTAAATATAAGTATAAATTGAAATTTTAAAATCTAAATTAAAAATTTAAAATCTAAAATAAAATTTTAAAAATTAAAATCTAAATTTGAAATTTGAAATTTAAGTTTAAAATTTAAAATTTGACGATTCAAAACTTACAATTAAAATTTTAAAAATGATGTATTGAAAGGTTTTGGGAAGGTTGAAGGGTAAACTTGTAATTTTACATAATATGCAAGATAACCCGCCATCAGTAATAGGAGATACTCAACCCCGCTAGGTAATATTTTCGAAATAATTCTGCACCATTTATAATGCTATACTAGTGTAGTTACCCGCGCGATGCGGCGGGTAAATATTATCAAAATATTTTTTTTTTATATTTTTTTTCTTATAATATAAATAAAAATAAAAAATTATATAGAAAAATTTTAAATACTTTATTTTAAAACTCCCGTATCAACCTATCAGAAAAAAATAATAATAATAATAATCATTCTCAACCCTAACATAAGAATCTATCAGTAACAATCAGAGTAGAATATTTATTCACTCAGGATTAAAATCTAAGATATATATAGGAATGTAATGAAGTTTAGAGAGAGAATGAGAGAGAGCTCACGTTCAATGAGCTACGGTGACGGCGACAACGGTGGCGGAGGAGGAGAGGGAGGAGTAGGCGGAGAAGTGGAGGATTCTTATCGGCGATGGCGGTCGCGGTGGCAGTGGTGGCGATAGGTAGGAGTTGATCATGAGCGATGCCCCCCGTGCGGCTAAAGAAGGCGAGGATCGGGTCTAGATTTTCGGTGAGGTTGGGGGTGGAAGATTTTCAAAAACGGAGAGTTGGATTGGACGAAGGTGGCCATGAAGTGGACAATGGAGATTTTGATCTTGGAGGAGGAGGAGGAAGAGGAAGGCAAGGAGATTTGGAGGTTCTCCACGACGGGAAGGAGGAGGCAAGGATCGAGGGTGGAGGGGTCGAGGGAGAGAGCGTTGTTGTCAACGGAGATAGTGAAGAGGGAGGTGGTGGCTTAGAGAAAGAGGGAGAGAAGAAGAATAATAATAAAAAGAACTCAAAAAGGGGGAGATATTATTAATTCATTGAAAGTAGGGAGTGAGAAGAGTTGGAGGTTGGGAATGGGAAGAATTTATAATTAATTCATTGAGAGTTAGGAATAAGAAGAGTTGGGGGTTAGAAATGTGAAGAGTCTATCATTAATTCATTGAGAATTGAAAAAGAGAATAGTGAAAGAAAATTTTGACACGTGGCAAAAAATAGGGAAAATCATATAGAGGCATAGATTACCAACCAGATTACAAGCTAGATGAATCAAACACAGTAATCCTAACAGGATTCCTTGTAATCCTTGCAGGACAACCCGAACAAAACACGCCTTGAATTCTAAATTGTCTAATCTGATCTAACTTAGAATTACCCTAATCAAACCTAGAATTATCTATTACTATGAATATCAAATAATTTTGATTTAGTATTAGATATATTAGAATATATCTAATTAGATTCAATTTAGGTAATTCTAGATAACCTAAATTAGTCTAACCTCATTTATATAACCTAATCTAGAAATACCAAATCTAATCTAATAAAGAATCTAATCTAATCAGTATAATCAAATCTAATCGGTTTACATTTATGAATATATTATAATATAATACCACATAATGTAAACTTACTAATCCATAATTACGTAGGATTTTATTAGCATAGACATACAATAATTTTGATTTCGTATTAGATATATTAGAATATATATTTTATTTAATTTGATATGTATGGATTAGGTAAGTTTTATTTTTCAAGAATATAGGTAAATTTATTTTAACAAAGTCTCTCATCTATCAACATTTCTTAATTCATGCAATATTATGATAAAAAACTTTTATCTAATATTTATACTAACATAAATCTGTTTTCATTATTCAAATTAACCTGGATAATTATGCAATTTTCCACAAATTTCCAAAAAGAATAGTTTTCCTAATTTTTAATTTTGTATATTTTAAAAGTTCTACAACCAATATCTAGATTTACTTAACATAGACATCATAATCTCATTGTTTCAAAAAGCGGTCTATGCGGCTGCATATGCGATTCAGACCGTCAACCACACCTCATATGTAATATGCAGTATGCGGTCAGACCACATATGCGGTTGATATGCCCACGCATATGCGCCAGTGTTCTTTTCTTTTTTTATTTTTTTTTAAAGGTGGACTTGAAACACAATATTGAATAGGATTGTTTAATTAATAATCAAGAGTTGAGCTGGAATGCTATCAATAGCAAACGGGCTCCATTGACACCCACCCATTTATTTTCGATCATGAAGCTTTCAAATCGACGATTGGCACCGTTAAATATGATCTAAACCATTTAAACTATCTTGAAATTAAATTTCATACTTTTTACAATATTTTATTCTTGTCCAACAAGTGGACACAAAAAGAAACAGCTGAAAATGAATATCCTTCAAAAAGTGATGATAGGAGTCTTGTAATCAAGATCAAGAGTATAAATCTTGTTTTAAACAGTTTTAAACAAATTTTAACCAAAATTCAATCGATTTAGATCAAGGAATTAAGTACCGTGGCACGGGGGCGTGCCGCTCGCCGCCTGGCACGGTACGGTACGGGCACGCTTCCGTGCCGACACGTGGCACGCTTGCATACCGATGGATACGCATGACCTCCCAGTGGCACACTCTGGCACGATTTTTTTGTTTTTTTTATTTTTTTTTGTTTTTTTTGTTACCGATGGATACGCATGACCTCCCAGTGGCACACTCTGGCACAATTTTTTTTATATATAAAGTACAACGGAGTTTTTTTCAAAATAACCCTCTAAAATTTTATAATTTGCGAAATAACTTTATCAAAATTTTATTTGTAAAACTAACCCTGTGACGCTCCAACTTCCCAGGGAGTCACCCATCCTAGAACTACTCTAGCTCTAGCACGCTTAACTCTCTTAACCTCTTGGGTCTTGCTACCACCCAAAATGCTATAACCGGGATAAGAGATTTAGTCCTATTATATCATTTATATATAGGAGTAATCCAAATTCCGAGGGTGTTACATTCCTCCCCCCTTTAAGTCCTGACGTCCACGTCAAGCTCAACACACTCACAAGCACCAGGCGATGTGACACTTGTCTTGCTAGCCTTAGCCGACCTTGTGGGGAGCTGCATTCCTCCCACAACGATCATTAGCCGGGGAGCCTCGCTCTACCCACTAAATAACCCTGGCTCAGCCGAGACTCATCTCACATTTCCAGCTGGTGAATGGCTCTGATACCAATTATGACGTCCCAACTTCCCAGGGGGTCATCCATCCTAGAACTACTCCTCTCTTAACCTTTTGGGTCTTGCTATCACCCAAAATGCTATAGCCAGGTTAAGAGATTTAGTCCTATTATATCATTTATATATAGGACTAATCCAAATTCCGGGGGTGTCACAAATCCTATTTTTGCCATATCAGCTTGCAATATCAGCGCCACGTACAGAAGGCGATGAATCGTTCACCGCCTTCTAAAGACGGTGGACTGCCTTTAGCTATAATTTTCATGATTAAGTTAATTTCAAACAAAATTATAGAGAGATACGTAAATAAAATGAAAATGTGGGTACGAGTCAGATTTTTAAGAGATTTAGATTGTTATTGTATAAAGATAAAATAAAATGAGAATGTGGGTACCGATTAGATTTTTAAAATATTTAGATTGTTATTATTCATTAACTAATATAAGAAGGAAAAGAGATAAAAAATATTTTTAATCATAAAACCTAAATATTTAAAAGATTTAGATTGTTATTAGTTAGTGAATAATAACAACTTAAATCTTTTAAAGATCTGATTTATAACCACATTCTCATTTTATCTTATTTCTTTTCTTTTTATATTAGTTAGTAAATAATAATAATCTAAATCTCTAAAATATACTCATATTTATCAACAACTTAAATTAGTTAGTGAACAAAATAACCTAAATCTCTTAAAGATTAAAACAAAAAAATAAAAAAACAAAAAAAAATGTACGGTACAACATGTGATTTTTTAAAAAAATAACAAAAAAATTGTATGTACTATAAGCATGTGATTAAAAAAAAAAAAAAAAGAAAAAAAAAATCTGTCGTGCCGCACGACACAGGCGATACCCCCTGTACATGCCACCCCGTGCCGAGCGGCACGGGGCGGCACTTGAAACCCTAATTTAGAATTTTTGTATACCGTTAAACGAGCAAACGCTTCATATCTACTATTAAAATTACAAATTTTGCAACGCTTTGATCATTAGATCAATGATATCGAAAAGATTTGAAATTTGATTTCTAAATACTTTCAGTGGCATAAGTCATGTTCAACGGTGCTAATCGTCAATTTGGAAACTCCATCATCGAAAACAAATGAGTGGCAACGGAGCCCGTTTACTACTGATAGCATTCCGGTGCCAATCGTCAATTTGGAAACTCCATCATCGAAAACAAATGAGTCGCAACGGAGCTCGTTTACTACTGATAGCATTCCAACTCAACTCATAATAATTATATATATACATATTTTCATACAAGTTTAGTTACATATTTTCATACAAGTTTAGTTAATGAATTGTTACTTTAGTTATTTAGCTTTTTTAGGAAGCATTTATGTATATTTTTAATGCGTACAAATATTTTTTAATATTTTAGTAACTGAACTGCATATGCACCTGCATACCGTATATGCACTACACAGTGAATAACCACATGGATACCACATACCGCATTTTGGAATATTGTATAATCTTTCATTAAAATTGCATGGAGAGACCTGACAATTTACTTCATATGTAGAGTCTACTTCTGTGTTAACTACTGTACAATCTACCATAGTCAGTAGATTAGAAGAAACCAATAATAGAGCCAAGAATCATGATTACTATCTAAAAATACCTCAAAACAACATTACAATACCTTATGAGGATCAAAAAAACAAAATTAAGGTTATGCCAAAGTATGCTGGTCAGAGGCCTTCCCTGCCCATTAGCACGCCATCATGCCCACATGTCGGCACAATATCGTGCCTATACCGTACCGTCCCAGCATTTAATCGGCAGGCTCCCGTGCCACGGCACTTAAATCCTTGCTAATAATTTAGACAATCACAATTCACAATTTTGCTAAAAGAGCCCTAAAATGTCAAAATCTGCCTTGGCGAACTCATAAGAAATCACAATATAATGTGATCATTATTAAGTATGTTATCATTTCTTGACTAAGTACTTTGTAGTACTTGCATCGCGTATATTATCTAGAATCATTATCAAAAAAGATAAAAAATTAGAAAACAAAATATAATAAATCTTATCTCACGATTAATGTCTGATCTGATAATTCCCTCAATAGTATTCGAAGAAGTATCTCATCTTAATTTGTACACTCTTAATTGATTACATTCGTTTATGCTCATCGGCTAATATTCCTTCACAAAGTCACAATATATATATAAGGCTAAGATCCTTTTGAGAGGATTTGAGCCTAAATCCTTCTCAAATTCGATGTTAGTGCAATCAAACCGACGATTGGTGCTTTTGAAAATGATCTACATTATATAAACTTACTAAAAACCAAAAATCACGAAATTTTGATGCTTTTTACTTTTGCATCGAGCAAAGAGAAAAATAAATAGTGCAAATTGAATAGGTTTAAAAACGTAGCACAGAAGATCTCTATTGGAAATCAAAGTTGTCATTCTTCATCAAGACATCAAAAAATGTCTTCCGACAAATTTTCAACTTGTTTAAATCATATTTAACCATTAAACTAGCAAATCTATCCAATCAACCACAAAAATAGTTAATTTTGAGACGGCTTGATGGGTGAGTACAATATATTGAAATTTAATGAAATTTGGTTTCTAGCACCTGCAAATACTCTTAAATATTTCCGACAACTCTGGTCATCGAACCAAATACTGTCAGATTGATTTTGAGAAGGAAGGATTTAGGTCCCAATCCTCTCAAAAAAATTCTAGTCTTTTCCATTTTCGTTGGAGAGGTACAGCTACTTACAGAAACTCTGATTTGCAACTATGAAGTTGGCAAATGAAAGAAGAAACAAGACAAGAAAAATAAAAGCAACAACAGTTTACCTTGATTGAACTTGCGTGCGAACCAGCCATCTAATCCATCACAGAAAAAGCTGAAACATCAAAGAAATATCAAGATAAACCATGTGCAGCATAATCAGAAACTACACAATGACAACAATTGCTTAACACTTGCCTGAAGATGTAAAGGATTGCAAAGAGTGCCTTATTGGAATAGCAAAGAGCGAAAGCAACGAAATTTATGATGATTCTAAGATATCCTGCAAATAACAAATAATTTTAAAAATCAAGTTAATAAATGCAGGTTGCACGGAAAGTTGGCATTGCTCCTGCAACTTGATTACTTGAATAGTTTATAACTTTATATATGTTTCCAAGGGTTGGTAACGAGAAAATTTGAAACTTTTAAAGCAACAAGTTTTCTTTATTTGAAACCTAACATTACTACTGAACAGTGTTTCAAAAAGCGTGAGAGACAACAAGGCACAAAGGCCTTCTAGAGCCTAGGCGCGAGGCGCATCACGAGGCGTGCGCCTCAACAAGGTGAGACACATATTTAATAAAATAAAGCATTCCTAACTAGCCTGATTTAATTGATGTTCCATATAAAAAAGATTCCAAAACAACCATACAAAAGCAAAATAACCATTAAAAAGCAAATCATGCATAAATGTTCTCAAAGAGTTCAAAAAGGAAATTAAGAAAAGAATCAAACAAAGAACGGAAAAAATGAACCACAAATGTGCAACTGAAAGAAAGAAAGAGAAGAATTATTGCCCACCAATTCAATGAAATATGAAGAAGTAAAAAGAAAAAACCTCACTAAAACATCAAATCCCATCAGAAGAACTAAAAAAAAGATTCAAGATAGAATTTTTTAGAGAATTGGAGTATAGAAACCACATCAAAACTGCTACTGCTTGCTATTGCTGCTACCGCCTACCGCTGCTGTTTTGTTGCAATTGGAGAGAGATGGGAGGTGGGAAGAACGAGAGAGAGAGAGAGAGAGAGAGAGAGAGAGAGAGAGAGAGAGAGAGAGGGGGGGGGGCAAAGAGAAAGGAGAAAAGGGTTCTCATTAGCATTTTCTAAATTCCTTTACAGGTTAACATATATTGATAAAATTCAAGACCCAAGAACCTAAATCAGAGACCTTTTTAACTTAAACACCACAAGGTGCACGCCTCAACTGCACCTCATGCCTCGCCTGAGGCGCGCGCCTCAAAAGCCTAGGCATACACCTCAGGTTCTCCGTGGCACGGAGGCCTGCGCCTCAAGCACGCCTTTTCAAACATTGCTATTGAATTAACAAGTTTTTGGCTCCCGAATATCCAAACCATCCTTTAATCAACGACTACAACAAATAACTACATTTTATTGGTAGTACAACATATTGCTCTCGTACAATTGCAAGGATGACTTGCACCATATTGGCATAGAATAATCACATTCAGACAAACAACAAAAAGTAGTTTTAATTTCAGTTTAATGCAAGAGGCATAATAAGGATAAAAGCATAATAAAAGACAAAAATTGAAGAAAAAAGATAAGAGAAAAGAGAAAAAGGAGATGAATAACAATACCAATAAAAAGCATAGAAAATAGAAGAGGTGGTAACAACCAGCATCTCTAAAGAAACAAGGTTTCTTAGCATCACTATAAAATTATGAATCCTCCATACACGTTCAGTAGACATAACACATATTAACACTATGCTGAACTCCTTGTAGGAAAAGAAAAAACCAATTGAATATGATTATATTATGATTCAATAGTGTTATAGCATATTTATAGAGTGACGAGAAAACTAGATAAAATCCAATCGGATCTAAGTTGAATCACGTAAAATATAACAGAATTGTATAAATTGAATCTGTAAAGCATCATATCGACTCAAATATTTTCCCATTTTGACCCAAATAAGTCTCAAGCGAATTTTCCATCTATTAAAATTCTAATCAAACCAATTCTAATAGAACCCAACTACAACCCCTAATAAACTCTAACGTAAGCATATGAAAAACTCTAAACACACATGAGATTGACATAGATTTAGCTAAAAGACTGTAACAATATATATGTACAACAATTGACCTCTTCTGTCACTTTGCACTTAAACAAGAAACGGACAATATCTTAATGCTTCAACCTCCATCCCTTTCTTCTTGGCATAACAAGGCAAATGCATCGGCACTTCAATGTTACTGCTATAGCCCAAAAGTCTAAAATCCATTTCCTCATAACCAATGCTAGACATAACCTGACAATAAACTTCCAACTAATGATTTGTAAAAAGTAGTTGGTCAGAAAATGTTATGCTAAAAATCACTGTTCAATGGTAAACCATACAAGATTGAATTTTCTCTCTTCCCCTTTGGTGGACAGAGCCAATGTTCCTTAAAGTACGCAGTAGGCATATAGCAGTTGGGAGGATTTATAGTGGATAGAATGGTGGGCACCATAATGGGAATCACAAACCCAAGGCAGTTTTCAGATTCATGTTGCTAGTTTATTCATCAAAATTATGTATATAACTAATTAGTCACTATTTTACTATGTAGGTACTAATATGAAATATTTAATTCCAAACTTAAAAATCTTCCACTTTTTAAAAATTATCTAATGAAAGCAAGAATAAAAAAAAGTAAACAAATCATCAATACTGGACAATCAAAAAACAAAAGAAAACGAAAATCTATAGATGGCATGCCCAAAAAACTAAGAACAATCAAAGCAAACAATGAATAATTGACAAACAAATAGATCTAAAACTTAGGAAATTATCATAAGACGAGAGCCACAAGAAAAAACTAATATTGGCTGAAATTAAGATTAGCTCGTATAAGCATATAATATGACTTTGCTAGCAAATGTCAAAGCCAAAGAAAGAAAAATGAAAGAGGCAACATAAACTCTATTGATTGCTTTTGGCTGCTTTGAATCAGTCACCATAGCAGCCACCATGCCACCAGGTGCCGACTTTCCATGTCAGTGCCATAGAAGGACGTTTATGGCCAGTGGTGTACCGCCAATGACATGTTCCCACATGGCAACCGCCGCAACTGCTTTTGGAACAATTGATAGACCAATACATAACAAAGAAGGCATCTTAATGTAGCAGAACAGGTAAACCATGAGATATCAACAAATCAGAAGTAAGCTTACCTATTATATTGGGGATATAAAGATACACTGAAAGTTGTTTTTCTGTTGATGGCGGAGCCATTGAAGCTTTTGCAACAATCAAGTACAATGCATCTAAGTCCTGAAAATAGCAATGATTCACTTCACTTCCAGTCAATTCCATCAGTACAGTAGAGAATACATATAAAAATTTACGTCAGAGAAGAAACTGATAAGCTGTTCAAGTCAGAAGGAGAGTAGAAAATATCCATCCCAGAAGATCTTCCTAATAATGATAAGATGTATGGACGTTCCCTCTACTATCGCCATACTGTGCCGTAGTTCCTAAACTTTTTACTCAAAAACTTTAGTCGCTCATCTTTCTCATATATTGCAGTTTCTTTTTAAACAGTCGTGAAAATCTGACTTGTGCCTTTAGATGACAGTTTTACCTCTTCTTCTATATAATGGTTTGCTTGTTTTTCTCAGAATAATTTAAATAGCATTAAAAGGCCGTTTAAAAGGAAAATGTCATGTGTTGTCTACTTGTTCAATTATTTTACCGGCCAAGGATCAAGCGAGAAAGTTCAGAGCTTGAAGTGTAAGGAAAAAGTTCATAGAATAAGTCACAGTATCAGGGTACTGCAAGAAGTTAGGAACCAACCACATACACTTTACCCTCAAACTAATTTGTTAAAGCTACATGGCCCTTCCATGTTCTAGATCCCAGCAATAACAGTGACTCCAGCTATAAGTCAACAAAATCTATCAATAGCTTCGTGGTAGATGTTTCTTTTGATCTGGTGTAAGCATGAATATGACCATTCCTGTTCTAAAACAACATTTTTGATGATTGGACTAGGAATTTAAAAGGATCAAGTTGTCATCCACATTTGTAAGATGCAATAACCACTTTAATTCTCCCCCTTTTATGCTGCAAGCGCGCAGGGCGCCGCGCGGGCGCCCTGCGCAGGTGCGCGCGGGCGCTGCGAGACTCAGGACAAAAACTTTAACCAATAATTAAAATATTAGAAAGAAATTAGAAAAAAAAATTTAGATTAATTGAAAGAAAATATTAATTTCACTCACAAATCATCAAAACTATGAATTAATACACAAATTTATAAAATCATAAATTTCCAAAATCACAACTCACAAACTGGTGGCGGCGAGGAAGATGACGAGCGGCCCGCGGCCCGGAGGGTTCCGATGGCGAGCGGCGAGCGGCGAGCGGCGAGCGTCGCGGGGCCCGGAGGGTTGCGATGGCGAGCGGCGAGCGGCGCGCGGCCCGGGAGGGGTTCCGATGGCGAGCGGTGAGCGGCCTGGGATGGTTCCGATCCGATGGCGACTTGGCGAGCGCACGCCGCCCCGGCCGTGGTGGGAGGAGGCGGGCGGTGAGAGGGCGTGAGAACAGAGAAGAGAAGGTTGGGTGGGGTGCCCTGTGATGGATTTATTTTTTTTTTTTATTTTTTTTTTTTTTTTTTTTGGAAAGAGGAAAATGTTTTTCTTTCTTCGGGCAAGAAAAGAAGTTGCCGAATTTTTCACCGATAATACTTTTTGGCTTAATATTTTTCGAATTATTTTAAATTTTTGAAAAAATTTGAAAACACTTAATTATTCGAATTATCAATAATTTCATAAATTATTCATGAATTAATTAACTAAAAATTAAAAATAAAAATAAAAAAAGGAAAAAAATAGTGAACATACAGTGTAAAAACTTAAAATTTTAAAAACTAATAATTATTTTCGCATCATTTTACAGTTGAAAAGTCTGTTTGGCAATCATTAAAAAATAAAACAGAATTTTATTTTACAATATATTTGATATTTTAAAAAATTTAATATTCTGTAAAATTATTATTCTATTTTTTACTGTTGAATTGTGAACTTTAAAAAAATACTCTATTTTAAATTTAAAATTTCAATATAAAAATTTAAATTTAAAAATATAAATTTTTAATTTTTAATTTTAAAATTTTAAAATTAGGATTTAAATTTCCCCTACGGGTCGAGCGGCCTGTTCTTGATCGGAGCCAGCAATGGCTCTTGGGTGCCTACGCCATCGTACACCGAACCGCGTGGCTTCCTGTCCTTGCTCAATACAGAGTTTTTTCTATATGCAGTCCATGTGCTTGCACATGGGCCTGTCTGCAACAAATGTTTTTTCCCCTCTCACTCTCTCCCTCTCTCGCCTCTCTTCTCCCACGCACTAGGTCTTCCTCTTCCTCTTTCCCCCTAATTCTCGGATTTGGGGGTGCCCGCGACCCTCGCTCGTGCGGGTTACTGTGCGCCGACGGGATGATGACGCCGGCCTCACCCGCTTCCCCCCCCCCTACGGGTCGAGCGACCTGTTCTTGATCGGAGCCAGCAATGGCTCTTGGGTGCCTACGCCATCGTACGCCGAACCGCGTGGCTTCCTGTCCTTGCTCACCCGCGTGGCGTTCTTGGAGTGGCCTCCTTTTAAGCGGAGCCAGGATCGGCTGTGGATCGGCCGTTGGGTGTGTGATGACCCGGATCCCCGCAGAGCTGCTGCAGTGCGTTGGGGGTGGCTTTGGAGGCTTACATGGTGTGTCGGAGGTGTCTGGGGCATAAGTGTTGGACCTTGGGCTTATTTGGATCACGTGGGTGATCGGAGGACCCCGTGGAGGGTTTAGAGGTGGTTTCGCGCGAATCGGATATCAAATTTGGGCTCCGCGCGAAATTCGGGCTAAGAATACACTTCCGGGAGCCTCCGACAATTTTTAGAGTTGGAATTTGGAGAAATGGACGTCAAATTCGGATTCAGCGCGCGAAAACGGTCAAAATGGACTACCTACTTGACTTTTTGGGCACGGGTTACTGTTCACTGCCGGAACAGTAACTCCGGCGATCGCCGGCGGCAGCCGGCGGTGGCGGGCAGCGGCGGAGGGCGGCGGCGCGGCCTCGGGCAGGCGGAGAGCAGCGGCGGGCAGGGCGCGTGGGCGCGGGCAGGGTGCGCGGTCCACGCGGCCGGCGTGCACCGGAGCGGGGGGCCACGTGGCAGTTTTCCATTGGTTGGTCCTCGGGTCGCGGTCCACGGAGCATAGCGGGGTGTACGGTGGACCAGAGAGGGGACACGTGGCACTTTCCCATTGGCTCGGTGCAGTGGACGCGGCGCACGCGGAGTGCGCGGGCAGGCCGGGCAGGCGCAGGAGGTACTGGTTTGGGTGTGCCACGTGGCGGTTTTCGATTGGTTGAGCAGTAGACACGTGGCATGTCGTGGTTCGTCGGGTGCACGGTGTGGGTGCACCGGGTGCAGCGAGTGTTTGGCCTGGACGCGTGGCGCGCGAGGATTGGGTGTGCTACTGTGCGCGTACGGCGTGGCAGGCGGCGGTGGCAGGCGGCCGGCAGGCGGGGCAGGCGGCGGCCGGCTGGCGTGGCGGGCACGGCAGCAGGGTGGCGCACGCGGGCGCCACGTGGCGGCCCGCCATTGGCGGGCGCCAACGGCCCCGTTGACCAAGGGCGGCCACGTGGCGCGAGGGGAGCGGCCGGATCCGCTGTGCGGTGTTCGTGGACACGTGTCAGTGCGGGGAGCGGGTTGGACGACCGTTCGGTCCGACCGGATCTGGTGTGCGGGCGTGGGCCGTGTGGGCCGGGCTACTGTGCGCGCCCGAATGTTTGGGCCGGGCCGCACTGTTTGCGCCCGAAACATTTCGGGCGCCCGAAAGTGAGGATACAATGGGCATTTTTGGATTTGTTTGGATTGGCCTATAAATACCAACCCGAGCCCCTCCTTTTCGAGTTTTTCTCCCCTTTTCGAGCCTCTTCTGCCCGAGCCACCTTAAGGAGATTTGTTCACCTCTTGATGCTTGATCTTCCTGCCAAGTTCTAGGATTTTAGGAGGCTCGAATCCCGAGGTTCCCTATTTTACGGCGCGGCACGACGATGCATTTCCTGTTCCCTTCTTCGGCGCAGCAGCGATGTTTTGGCTCCCCTGGGCTACCCCGAGGTCCCTTTTCTATGATTCTTGCGCCGGCTGACTCCTTACAGATAAGGCTTCAACTTTCATTTTGATCGCGTTTTTCCGTTTCGAGGTTTTGGCACGGATCCCGAGGCAAACAGTGACCCCTTTTTGCTGTGTGGATTTCCTTGGCAGCAGCTGAGTATTTTGGCCATATCTTCGCGCACGAGCGTCAGACGGAGACGAGCTTATACAACTTTTTCATCTACGGATCGCAAGGAACGCGCTCGTATTTTTCTTGGATTTTCCAGAGGATTATTTCGAGGTGAAAATCACTGTTTTCTCAGTGAACAGTGCACAGTCTTTAGCACAGATTTTTCTATGATGTACCCCTCTTGCCGAATTTTTATCTTGACTTACCGAACTCTGATTTGGGCGTACAAGGTACCGTTGCGAAGCTATCGACGCGAGGATCGCAGTGCTATTTTTCTTGGAATTTCCTGGGCACTTTCTGCAGGTGATAATTTAACAGTTTCGGGACTGTTGTTGTATGGGTTAATTAAAGCAATATTTGGGAGCCTAAGTGTATTTAGTGGACTTTGTGTTGTGCCAGGAGTGTTTCGGGTGTACTGTACTTGTTGGAGCGCAGGATTGGAGTTTTTGGTATTTTCAGCTGTACGGACCCGGACAGTTAGCGCTTCAGGTGGGTGGTTGTTGCTTGCCTCTATATCTGACTTACTCACTAAGTTTATTAGAAAATCCCACTATTGAGCAAATGGATTGAGTATCATGCATGATTGACTGATATACATGTGAGCCTATCATCTGAGATTAATTTTGTGAATATAGCATGTTGGGGACATTATGGGAATAATATTTCTGTTGGAACATGATCATTGGAATAATTTATTAGTGATGATTAATATGCTACACTAGCACCTAGATTTATGAAAGTGGATTAAATGATTAATTGTCAGGACATAATGACACATCAATGTGCGGGTGCCACTTTGAGATTTATTATGGATCAGGGATTATTTACATGTGTAGTTGACCGATGATGTTAGTATGATGGACATATTTATGTGGATTTATTATTTGTTACACCTGCAAAACTGTTATGTGCTATTCTCCATTTCATATTGCATGAGGACTTTTGCATGCTTATTTGGACATCTAGATAGGCCACTATTTTATTGCTACACTATCATATTGGGATTTGACTTAGGAGAAACCATGATTGCTTTCTTTCTCCTTTTTATTTAGACTTTTGAGTCATGTTGCTCGGGTTCGAGCAGAGGTTTGGGATAGTGTAGCTGGGACCTGAGGGTCAGTGACAGGGTGTACTTGATGTTGGATTATGGGTTATTGCGGCAACCGCGGACAGTAGGCGGTTGACCAGATCTTGATTATTTCACCCAATTGTGGGTTGTGGGTTATTGCGGTGACCGCGGACTTTGGGCGGTTGACCGGATGTTTACTATTGCATCAGATTGGGTATCAGATTTCTCTAGTGGATGGTATTTCCCACTTTTGAGTATTATTGTATCGGATCGGGGTTTTATTAGTGGACGGAGTTTCCCACTTTGATCATAGTCTTGATCCAGTCCTGCTATATTGAGATATGTGTGACAGGGTTACTTTACTCGTGTGGGTCGCTCCCCTCGAGTGCCACTCCGGAGTAGGCTTTAGACCGTGTTGGGTTCCGGTCATTTGGACAGTGGAGATACTGAGTTCTTGAGTTCGACAGCAGAGCAGGCAGTACCAGTTTTACTGGTGGCACTAGATTGGGTCTATTTGGCCAGATGTTGTTTCCTGGTGCATTCATACCGTCATTTCCTTCGGTATTGCATTTAGAGGCATACTTGTTGTGGTTTTCCCCTTTTATTCAGTAGTTCTGTTTACAGCTTTACTACTTGCCCTTTTCTTGCCTCTAGTAGACTTAGTGGGTACGCCGGAGCTTGAGGCTTTACCCACAGGGGGAGGCTACTGGTTTACTAGTGGTTCTCACCCCCACTGTTGTTTCCTCTTCTTTTCTCCCCCCTGTTTTGCAGAGTCCTCATTGGAGTTGCTGATCTTCGGTCGTTGTTCGGGGCGAGGGAGTCACGAGCTAGATCGTTACCACCCGAGGAGTGTAGCTGTATCCCCTGGTTGGAGATTCCTCGTAGCTGTTGGCTGGTGTTACTGTTTATCTGGAGGAGAGAGATCTTTTGTATTTGGAGAGACTGATGTTGAGACTGATGTACTATAGTTTATCTCCTTTTATAGTTGAGAGATACTGTACTGAGGACATTGTATGATGATTATCTGTATTTGAGGAAATGGATATTGTACTTTATTCCATATTGTCCAGTGATTGGATTTTATTTTACAGCATTTTTATTTCAGCTCTGATATTTGTGTAGCTATAGTACTATCTTTTGCAGGTTAGACGCTTCGCCTATGCGGGTTTTAGCATAGGTGGCGGATCTGTTGGCGAGCCCGGGTCGCAGTTTCGACCCCGGGGCGTGACAGATTAGGTTGGTATCAGAGCTTAGGGATAGGTCAGTTGGGACTGTAGAAACCCTAGGCTTATGGTTGGACCCTAGGATTACTTCGTGAGAGTCGTGATTTTTAGCGAGAGTCCTGATTGAGTTTTATACCTCTCCCGAGTGACGGGATGGGCGATTGGCATGTTTATTCTCCTAAGCAATTATGTTGGCTGCAGACAACATAATGCGGCGGAACGGTTGACATGCTCTAGACTCTCGCCGGATTGGGTCGAGTTTTGTTTTGTGCTGTGGTGCAGTTGGTCGTGGTGAGCGGTGTCTCCCCGACGCGTTGTGTGGATTGGTGTGCACTCGTCACAGCGGTGGAGCTTGAGCGGATTGTTTTGGGGCCGGATATCCGGATTGAGGTCAGAGAGCTCCGGACCCAGATGACAGGATTGTTTGAGGTATATCAGTGGCAGAGTGAGCTGCTGGTCTAGGTGACACAGTTGTCGGAGCAGTGGGCAACCCGACAGTGTTTTTCTCCTGAGACCACCTGGTTACAGTATCCTCAGCAGCAGTGATTTCTGTGGCGCAGAAAGGGCGAGTAGCCCCCTCCGTGCTAATGTTTTGTGTTGCGGCACCGAGGCGGGGCGGATAGCTGACAGTTGATGAGTTGTGGGACATCATTGATGGATGGAGCCAGTTTTGGCAGAAGAACCCCCCTGATTTTTGGATTTGAGTTGGAGCCTTTGGAGGCAAAATCTTGGTTGGTGGTGATGGAGTGATTAATTGAGGGTCCCCCTGTGCTGGGAAGTTTATGCAGTTGTTGAACTGTACGCTCCAGGTTTCGAGGGACGAAGCGCGTAGGATGTGTGCGATTGGGAGTGGATTGCGCCAGGATACCCCTTTGAGTTTATCTGATCCCTCTGTTTTGGATTTTGGATTTTGGATGCCTCGATGGAGTAGGCATTGTGTATGGAGCGTACTGTTGCAGTTCCTGTGGATAGGGATCTGTCGCCAGAGGCGAGTTCTGGATAGAGGTGCCTGGCGCTAAGTGTTGGAGGACAGATCGGCTGGTAGAGGCACTTTCGTTTTCCTTTCCTAGATGGTGGACATCCTTGTGGATGGATTATGTAAAGCTTACCCAAAGGGAGGCTACCCTTTGTGATTGATAACATTTGTGTTTGGGGTACAATAGATGTGTTTGAGGGGTGAGCTGAGTAAGGATGATTGAATGAGGAATTGCATGAGTCAATTATGTTTTGTCGTATGACGATTGCAATAATGGATTGTCTGAAATGTCAGAGGTCGGGTGGACCCTGGTGGCAGCATCAGCATCGTTATCAGAGTGGCGCAGCTGTAGCGTGGATTTGTTGTCTGCGAAGGGCTTTATTCCTTGCCTCAGTGTGAGCAAGGCGGAGAATTGTGCTCCTTTTGTGGATAGCCTTGATTTTCTGGCAGATTAAGTGACGACCACCTGCATTGAGCGGTCGAGACTGTGCTGCCTGGGTGGAGGGCACCAAGGTAGTGGATCGGGTCGTCGCAGGTGTGATTTCATCACAGCAGTCGAAGTTAGAGCATGTTGCATTCCTGCATGGACTAGAGGTAGAATTATTACCACATGCACTAGAGGTACAGTTCTTGTTGGTGGTGCATGTGGAGGAGGTTTGTGGATCATATCCATTGCAGTTGAGGCCTCGAGTGGTATCGGCAGACTTATTGGTAGTTGTACCTGGCCAGTGTTTGACCCAGTGCGTGGGATTGGTTGGCATAGTACCACATGGTGTATGACTGCGGAGAGAGGAGGTTATGATCTTCTGCAAGCAGACATTAGAGACTTGTTCATTGAGACAGTCAGAGCGCACGGGTTGCAGCGACTATGCGCGAGGTGTCTACGGCGGCACCGGGACGCAAGGATATCCCTGTTACCATGAGATCCCGGGTGCGATTCCACCGGAGCTGATAATGATGCCGTCGATTAAGGAGATTGAGATTGCGGTTGACGTGGTTCTGGAAACCACGCCAACCCCGATAGCACCTCATTGGATATCACCTATAGAGCTGACAGAGTTGATGGCACAGTCGCAGGATCTGATGGATCGAGGGTCTGTTCGATCTAGTGCCACGTCGTAGGCACAGAACAGTGAGGGTCCTTGTGTGGGGTGACCGCAGGCAGGTCTGGATGTTATTTAGGACCTTTGATGGAGTTATACCCCGACAGTGGTCTGCTTAGGATGCAGGTATCTCCTTGGGATCATACAGTGGTGTATCCCGCCAAGATGGTGTTCTGGACCCGGTAGGGGCATTGTGAGTGCAGTAAGGACAACTGGAATGACTAATGCCATGTCGTCTTTGAGATGTGAGGAATTGTGTGTGCTTGCTGCACTTGGAAGAATTATTGGAGATATTCTTCTAGATATTTTGATTTTACCCCATCTCTGTGTGGTTTAGAGCTGGTGGAGTACTTGTAGACGGTGTAACAGGGTCTGTGAGGAAGAAGCTGTATGCCATGGTGTTGTGGTGCAAGTTTTAGCTACAGGAGCGTATCTTCTTGGATCACTTAGTCTAGCCATAAGAGGCGGTGGTGGAAATCCGGCCAGAATGGATGCTATGCGAGAATGGCTGAGACCGGCAGTTATTTGTTGAGGTGAGGAGCTTATGAGCCGGATAGTGCCAGCAGAGCTTGACGAATTGGTGACGAGATTGATGCCAGCCCTGATTTCAGCATCGCCAGTGTTAGGAGATGGATTTGTGAGATACAGTGATGCCTCCCATAGTAGCTATGAAGTTACAGTTGGATTTGTGTCAAGCATCCAAATTCACCCCGATAGGGCCACTGTGGTGGCGGATGCCGGAGCAGGAGAGCTTTTTGGGGTTGAGTTTGTTGATGCCACAGCTGGCGCTGTGTGGACTGTCGAGGCAGACGTGGCGTATGATGGTGTCACTGAGGGCTCTTTTCCTTTCGGAGTGCCTAACACGTCACTGGTTTGGGAGTTGAGGGCACCACTCCCGAAATTCGATGAAGTGATCGTCTGGAGCAGTTACCCTTTCTCGAGCCTGGAGGGTTGGATTTACCAGATCCAAGGGTACTGGATCTTCTCGAAGATTGATTTGCGATCTGATTCTCTCGACTGCTTATAGTTGTGTGCTGTTGCCCGAGAGTTGGGAAGGTGTTTCTACACCCTGATGGTTTTTGGATTAGAGATCAGAGTTTACGTGATCAGTTGGAGGACTTGTAGCGGATGCCTCGGAAGTACAGAGGTACTTGGATCGAGCTGGTGCGCCGGTGGACTTGTGGTTAGATTACCTGAGGCCCTTGGAGGAGCGGAGGCTTGTGTACCGATGCAGATTACTTGGTAGCTCGAGCGGTTAGCCCAGCTATACTTGGTTGAGTTGGTACGGTTTTTCTGGAGTGCCCGCCTTCAGTTTGTTCTAGTTAGAGACTCGAGGACCGCATCGCATCTCTGGAGGAGGTATTTGTCAGCCTTGGGAGCTCGAGTGGTGGATGATTGGATATTTACCCCCTTTATTTTTTGGTTGAGATTCCGTGTTGAGGAACGACTTTAGTTTCGAGGACGAAACTTTCTTTTAGTGGGGGAGGATGTGATGACCCGGATCCCCGCAGAGCTGCTGCAGTGCGTTGGGGGTGGCTTTGGAGGCTTACATGGTGTGTCGGAGGTGTCTGGGGCATAAGTGTTGGACCTCGGGCTTATTTGGATCACGTGGGTGATCGGAGGACCCCGTGGAGGGTTTAGAGGTGGTTTCGCGCGAATCGGATATCAAATTTGGGCTCCGCGCGAAATTCGGGCTAAGAATACACTTCCGGGAGCCTCCGGCAATTTTTAGAGTTGGAATTTGGAGAAATGGACGTCAAATTCGGATTCAGCGCGCGAAAACGGTCAAAATGGACTACCTACTTGACTTTTTGGGCACGGGTTACTGTTCACTGCCGGAACAGTAACTCCGGCGATCGCCGGCGGCAGCCGGCGGCGGCGGGCAGCGGCGGAGGGCGGCGGCGCGGCCTCGGGCAGGCGGAGAGCAGCGGCGGGCAGGGCGCGTGGGCGCGGGCAGGGTGCGCGGTCCACGCGGCCGGCGTGCACCGGAGCGGGGGGCCACGTGGCAGTTTCCCATTGGTTGGTCCTCGGGTCGCGGTCCACGGAGCATAGCGGGGTGTACGGTGGACCAGAGAGGGGACACGTGGCACTTTCCCATTGGCTCGGTGCAGTGGACGCGGCGCACACGGAGTGCGCGGGCAGGCCGGGCAGGCGCAGGAGGTACTAGTTTGGGTGTGCCACGTGGCGGTTTTCGATTGGTTGAGCAGTAGACACGTGGCATGTCGTGGTTCGTCGGGTGCACGGTGTGGGTGCACCGGGTGCAGCGAGTGTTTGGCATGGACGCGTGGCGCGCGAGGATTGGGTGTGCTACTGTGCGCGTACGGCGTGGCAGGCTGTAGTAACCGTAATTTTTAAAATCCAAAACCTATGTTTAAATAATTTTCGGGATTATTTAAATGGCAAAATAGGCAGTTAGTGGGTCAATAGTGGCCCAGAAATATCGACTTTTGATCAGGGTCTGATCTGGAAAATCCGAGATCACCATTGCGATCGTCTCGTCGAAACATAGAAGTTTCATATTCAGATGTTTTCGATCTGACGGTCGGATCTTCCAGAAATCAGAAATCAAAAAGCGGGCCCCGTGACTTAAGTGTGAATAGTAACTCGCGATTTTCGACCCCTCGCGAGCAACGGATGGCCGAACCACTGTCTAAAACCCTGGCATAGGGGTATGAGTAATGGAACCTAGCTAATTTCGACGTTCTGAGCACGATGGCGCTGACGGATTTCGCGTTTGGCGACCCGGGTGCATCGAAGTGCGTGCAACGCACTGTTTTCTGTCGAATAAGATGGAACAACTTTTTATCTGGGCATCAAACAAACTAAGTGAATACGCCACTTGACAGGTCTCGACGAGCCGGACGTCGTGGCGAAGTCCGTTTCGCGAAATGACGCTCGGATCGCCTCGAAATGCGTGAAAAGCATACAAATGAGGCTTTTTCTCTAAAGATCCTAAGTGTTCTTGGGCCAGCACCTTAGAGGCTTTGTTGGTTGGGCCTCTGCCAACCTAAGAAGCCCACGAAGTGATGCGGTGCAGAGCTGGGAGGCAGGGGTTGTGTGTGAACCCGGATTGAGGCTAATTGCATAAGGAATCTTGCATTTAAGTGCAAGTTGCCTCTTGGGCTACCTCTGGGCTGAGTCCGAGGGGGTGTGTGGGGTGGAGTCGAAGCATCCCACTCCTCTGAACCTTCCACACCATTCCAGAGCAAGGGGGGTGGCCGAGGGTTATGGTCCTTAAGAGAGAAACTCGGGAGAGAGAGAGATAAGAGGGAGAGAGGAAAAGGGAGGGACCAAACCTTACCAGAGGGGATTAAAGTGTTACTGTGAAGTTCCTTGGCATCACTGGACCTTGCTGGAGGGTGCCCGAAGCCGCGCGTGCAAGAGAACCCGAGACCGGCTTCTTCCTCTCTCCCACAACTCCGGCCAAGGTATGGATCTTAAACCAATGAATTTTTGGGACTCTAGACCATAGCAGTAGCTTAGTGAGTCTCTGTTGATGCTCCCTGCACGAGCCCAAGTCCCCATGCAGCTTGGTTGGCCGGCGGGAGCGAAGCCTCGCCGGAAACCTAGAATAGCTCCGCCGCAAGAGAACTCTCAAACGCCTTGACCAAAACGCACCAAAATTGGGGTTCCGAGACTGTGGAACCAGAATAAGAAATCTGCTAAGTTTGGGGAATTTTGGTCGAGCCGTTTGTGAGAAAAACAATGCCCTAGTTTTGAGAAATTATGCATGTTGGCCGAGCCATTGGCTCCGGCGCCGGCGACGCATTCTGGGGCCGGCCACCTGCACAGGAAGCATGCAGGGAGTGAGGAGATCACGTTCATAGGCTTGCATGGCCCCCATGCACGTGCGGAAGGCGCGGCCATGCCCTTACCCGAACCGGGTTCTTGTAACCCTCGCCGGCGCTCCGGCCGTCTCCGGCAAGTCGGGGATGGACGGGAAGCTTGCTGGGACTCAGTAGAGTACCTCCATGCAAGTGGAAATGTCCCAGGTTGCCTCGGGTGAAATCCGCCATTAGAGGTGGAGAGCTCTCAATCCGAGCTCGGCCCCGCCTGCCGCCGCCGTGCTCTGTCACCATGCATGGGAATGGGAAGCATCAGGGAGATAATTAACACCTGTTGGTGCCTTTAGTTGGGTCCCAGATGCCTCAGGTTGCGCATCACGAATTTCAAAGCAATGGGCCATCTTCTTCCTCGAGCCCGAGCTCAGCCTGGGGAAATTTGATTGCGCCAAGTTGGGGGGAAGTGATCAGGAAGTGGAGGGGGTCAGTTCCTCCCAAGTTGGAAGCAAAAAGACCCAGTAATTGCTTAGAACTAGGCTTGGGAATGTCATGTGTGCATATGTGTATTGGATGCCCACCACCTGTTTGATTAAATGCCTGAGAGAGAAACAAATTGGAATTAGCTCTCGAGTTGTATATCAAAGTTACTCAGAAAGGTCCCCTGAGCTTGATGCTCACTTCATATCAACTTGGATCTGTGTGGACAAGTGTATGGTGCGTTGTGAATGTGTGTGAGAGCAAGACTGTGGTTCTGGTTGAACCAGCAGGAATGGGCTGCCAAGATGGTGAGCCCCAGTGTCCTTGCAATATTTAAAGGCATGTTTATATACAAAGTTTTGATGAAAGAGGTACAGATGCAAAGTTAAGTCATAATCAAGCTTAAATGTAAAGATTTCTTAATAACTGTATTGGGGGCTGTTTGAAAAGTTATAACAGTGTATTCCTGGGGTTTTGGGGGTCACTGAACGCGATGCTCGCGTTTGGTTTGGGTTTTGGTGAGCCGAAGAAATGGAAATGCGTTTCGGCTAGGTTAGAGAAGTAATTCATGGCCCGAAGTTTGCCCCGGGCATCGTGCTGCCACAAATGGGTGAGCACGGCGTTCAGCAAGTCAAATGTCACCTGCTGGAGGTGACGGCTCGTAAAAATGATTTACCGTTTAAGAGAACGAGCCAAAACAGTGGTTATTTAGTGTATAAAACACATTCTGGATAAGCTCGAGGGCCTTGCTGCAATTGTAGCAGTATAGAAAAGCTGGATAAATGTTCTAAAACATTATTAACCTTTCAGTGGGTTTCTTGGGGGTTCTTGAAAAGCTAAATTGCTTAATATTGCGTTAATCGACGAAATAGTCAATTCGCGCTGTTGCACTTTGAGGATTGATAGAACCTGAGTTGTCCCCTGGTATTATTGTAGGGCCCAGTCGTCAGGAGCCAGCCGTGATCCGTCTTGTGGTTATCGCGCCCGTCTACCTTCAGGTGGGTTATCTTCGGTCCGGGCTTTATCATTTCGGCCCTCTGTGTACGGTATTGGTTGGACCCCTGTTCTTGCTTACCCTAGATGATTGATTGAACCTGTCTTCCTTTGTTGAGATTATACCTTGCATGATTGGTCATTTGCTAGGTTATATACCTGATTATCAGTACTTCCTGATTATATCTGATCCATGATATTTAGTTGCTGCTTATTCTTGCATATGAGTGAGACTCAGTTGATTCTGATATTGCATCCCAGTGGGGATTTTCCTCGGCGTTCCGCCGTCTGTCCGGTCTACCGACCGTGAACTGAGTTTTAGCATTATGATTGATATGGAGTCTATACCTGCTCTTATTACTTGCTTGCATATCATGCTTATATTCCAGCAGTTGCTTGTTTATCATGTTGAGTTATATCCTGATTTCTTCAGCAGTTGATATGCATTTCCTGGACACATGCCATGCTTGATTGGTCACTAGCATAGTTCTATACTTGTCTCTATTCTTCACTGCATGTTTAGAATAGGTGAGATTACTTCAGTACTTGGCATGTTATACTTGTATCCCAGTGGGGATTTTCTGCGGCTTCTTGCCGTCTAGTGGACCGTGGTTTGAGCATCAGCATTATGATCGCCGTCGAGCCAAGCTTTCAGTCACGCACACCGACGGTTTGGCCACCGTCACGGTGTTCTTTACCGGTAGAGAGGTCTGATCGACCCGTGAGCCTAGTGGGGTTATGATAGCTTGATTGGGTGTCCAAAAGTGGTTGTTGCCTGAGGCCCCAATGACCAAAAGTGGTTGTTGCCTGAGGTCATATGCTCCATGGCATTTAGCCTGAGGCCCTTGTGGCCAAAAGTGGCATTGATTGGGTACTTGTGGTTTCTATCAGTTGATGCATGATTAGCTATTCCTTATAATTGCTCAGTTCTTGTTAAGTGATGCATAGCTTTTATTTCTATTGATTCCTTGATTTGATGTTTATGATCCACCTATACATGTCGAGACTTGATATGATGCCTTTTCTCTTAATATCATGATTATTGAGTTGCTTATCCTACCTGTGATTTCATGAGTATATATATCTGTTGATCTTCATGATTGCCTATCTGATTTCCATGTTACCTTTATGATTAGATATCTGTTGATCTCATGATTATATACATTGGTTGATCTCCATGTTGCCTATCTGATTATTCTAACCCCTGATTATTACTATCCTCTAGTATTGTATACCAGTAGGTACGATCTGCTATTTCTCGGCTCGTCGTGCCCACTGGGATACACTCCGGTGTGTCTCACACCCTCGGGTGACTGTTTTTCAGGTCGAGCGGGTGTTGGGATGTCGGGACGTTTTGGTGAGGTTATCGAGATAGCTTCGACCCCTGGACAGCCGTTATCTTTGTATTAGCAACTGTCAAAGAGGAAAATTTGTAATATAATTGTACTGTTTATTTTGTATTTGTACGTAGTTAGTTTACTCTGATGTGGTTGTAAGCTTAGCCGTGCATATATAGAAAAGGCTCAATCCCAAGGGGGATTGGGACTCTTCTATATATGTGGCGGTCTGTCATGCCCTGACTGTTTTTGCAACTCTGATAAAAAAAAAAAAAAAAAAAAAAATTATACACTGGTTTTGAACTCGGGGCGTGACAGATTAGATGGTATCAGAGCAATAGGAATACGATGCCTAGGTTTGGCTAGGAACGAACCCTAGGATGACTTGTGTTCACGAGAGAGCGCTGGGTTTGGCATAGCGGTTGAAGCTTAAGTGTTTCGTGTTCATGTTGTGGGCCGCGGTCATGGTTTCGACCGTGGCCTTGATGTTTCAGTGGAGCCAGAGGGCTCAGATCAGTATTTGTGGTTCAAAGATTGACCACGGTTCATTCAGTCGTTGTTGGATTGATGGCATAGCAGCAGAGGACTGCTAGTGTTGCACCAGCCCACAGATCGCCCAGAGGTTAAACAAATTATTGACTCTTCAATATTTCCGTGTCATAATTCAGTGGCTTGTGTGCCCGATGGTAATCCTGATTTGGGTATATTTGTGGATAGACAGGGTGGCCTTCTTGACCCCGTGATGGTAGTGACCCTTGGTAGAGGCTATGTCATTGGCATAGTGACTGTGTAGGGAGGTATGTGATGTACCTTCAGATGTGAGTTGTGTCCCCAACTAGTTGTTGGCGACAGATTTATGATATTTCGCTTTTCTTTCGGTAAGCACGTTGGCTGCAGACAACGTACTGTCGAAAGAATTGAGGAAATATTTTGCCCTGTGATAGGGAATATCAGATTGGGTCTAAATGGGTAGCCTGAGAGTTAACGACGCTCTGTGACTGATTGTCACTATTGCAACTCTGTTAAAAAGGCTTAATAGTGGTTTAGTTAAGTTTCGGGGACGAAACTTCTTAACGTGGTGAGTGATGTAGTAACCGTAATTTTTAAAATCCAAAACCTATGTTTAAATAATTTTCGGGATTATTTAAATGGCAAAATAGGCAGTTAGTGGGTCAATAGTGGCCCAGAAATATCGACTTTTGATCAGGGTCTGATCTGGAAAATCCGAGATCACCATTGCGATTGTCTCGTCGAAACATAGAAGTTTCATATTCAGATGTTTTCGATCTGACGGTCGGATCTTCCAGAAATCAGAAATCAAAAAGCGGGCCCCGTGACTTAAGTGTGAATAGTAACTCGCGATTTTCGACCCCTCGCGAGCAACGGATGGCCGAACCACTGTCTAAAACCCTGGCATAGGGGTATGAGTAATGGAACCTAGCTAATTTCGACGTTCTGAGCACGATGGCGCTGACGGATTTCGCGTTTGGCGACCCGGGTGCATCGAAGTGCGTGCAACGCACTGTTTTCTGTCGAATAAGATGGAACAACTTTTTATCTGGGCATCAAACAAACTAAGTGAATACGCCACTTGACAGGTCTCGACGAGCCGGACGTCGTGGCGAAGTCCGTTTCGCGAAATGACGCTCGGATCGCCTCGAAATGCGTGAAAAGCATACAAATGAGGCTTTTTCTCTAAAGATCCTAAGTGTTCTTGGGCCAGCACCTTAGAGGCTTTGTTGGTTGGGCCTCTGCCAACCTAAGAAGCCCACGAAGTGATGCGGTGCAGAGCTGGGAGGCAGGGGTTGTGTGTGAACCCGGATTGAGGCTAATTGCATAAGGAATCTTGCATTTAAGTGCAAGTTGCCTCTTGGGCTACCTCTGGGCTGAGTCCGAGGGGGTGTGTGGGGTGGAGTCGAAGCATCCCACTCCTCTGAACCTTCCACACCATTCCAGAGCAAGGGGGGTGGCCGAGGGTTATGGTCCTTAAGAGAGAAACTCGGGAGAGAGAGAGATAAGAGGGAGAGAGGAAAAGGGAGGGACCAAACCTTACCAGAGGGGATTAAAGTGTTACTGTGAAGTTCCTTGGCATCACTGGACCTTGCTGGAGAGTGCCCGAGGCCGCGCTTGCAAAAGAAACCCGAAACCGGCTTCTTCCTCTCTCCCACAACTCCGGCCAAGGTATGGATCTTAAACCAATAAATTTTTGGGACTCTAGACCATAGCAGTAGCTTAGTGAGTCTCTGTTGATGCTCGCTGCACGAGCCCAAGTCCCCATGCAGCTTGGTTGGCCGGCGGGAGCGAAGCCTCGCCGGAAACCTAGAATAGCTCCGCCGCAAGAGAACTCTCAAACGCCTTGACCAAAACGCACAAAAATTGGGGTGCCGAGACTGTGGAACCAGTAGAAGAAATCTGCTAAGTTTGGGGAATTTTGGTCGAGCCGTTTGTGAGAAAAACAATGCCCTAGTTTTGAGAAATTATGCATGTTGGCCGAGCCATTGGCTCCGGCGCCGGCGACGCATTCCGGGGCCGGCCACCTGCACGGGAAGCATGCAGGGAGTGAGGAGATCACGTTCATAGGCTTGCATGGCCCCCATGCACGTGCGGAAGGCGCGGCCATGCCCTTACCCGAACCGGGTTCTTGTAACCCTCGCCGGCGCTCCGGCCGTCTCCGGCAAGTCGGGGATGGACGGGAAGCTTGCGGGGACTCAGTAGAGTACCTCCATGCAAGTGGAAATGTCCCAGGTTGCCTCGGATAAAATCCGCCATTAGAGGTGGAGAGCTCTCAATCCGAGCTCGGCCCCGCCTGCCGCCGCCGTGCTCTGTCACCATGCATGGGAATGGGAAGCATCAGGGAGATAATTAACACCTGTTGGTGCCTTTAGTTGGGTCCCAGATGCCTCAGGTTGCGCATCACGAATTTCAAAGCAATGGGCCATCTTCTTCCTCGAGCCCGAGCTCAGCCTGGGGAAATTTGATTGCGCCAAGTTGGGGGGAAGTGATCAGGAAGTGGAGGGGGTCAGTTCCTCCCAAGTTGGAAGCAAAAAGACCCAGTAATTGCTTAGAACTAGGCTTGGGAATGTCATGTGTGCATATGTGTATTGGATGCCCACCACCTGTTTGATTAAATGCCTGAGAGAGAAACAAATTGGAATTAGCTCTCGAGTTGTATATCAAAGTTACTCAGAAAGGTCCCCTGAGCTTGATGCTCACTTCATATCAACTTGGATCTGTGTGGACAAGTGTATGGTGCGTTGTGAATGTGTGTGAGAGCAAGACTGTGGTTCTGGTTGAACCAGCAGGAATGGGCTGCCAAGATGGTGAGCCCCAGTGTCCTTGCAATATTTAAAGGCATGTTTATATACAAAGTTTTGATGAAAGAGGTACAGATGCAAAGTTAAGTCATAATCAAGCTTAAATGTAAAGATTTCTTAATAACTGTATTGGGGGCTGTTTGAAAAGTTATAACAGTGTATTCCTGGGGTTTTGGGGGTCACTGAACGCGATGCTCGCGTTTGGTTTGGGTTTTGGTGAGCCGAAGAAATGGAAATGCGTTTCGGCTAGGTTAGAGAAGTAAATTATGGCCCGAAGTTTGCCCCGGGCATCGTGCTGCCACAAATGGGTGAGCACGGCATTCAGCAAGTCAAATGTCACCTGCTGGAGGTGACGGCTCGTAAAAATGATTTACCGTTTAAGAGAACGAGCCAAAACGGCGGTTATTTAGTGTATAAAACACATTCTGGATAAGCTCGAGGGCCTTGCTGCAATTGTAGCAGTATAGAAAAGCTGGATAAATGTTCTAAAACATTATTAACCTTTCAGTGGGTTTCTTGGGGGTTCTTGAAAAGCTAAATTGCTTAATATTGCGTTAATCGACGAAATAGTCAATTCGCGCTGTTGCACTTTGAGGATTGATAGAACCTGAGTTGTCCCCTGGTATTATTGTAGGGCCCAGTCGTCAGGAGCCAGCCGTGATCCGTCTTGTGGTTATCGCGCCCGTCTACCTTCAGGTGGGTTATCTTCGGTCCGGGCTTTATCATTTCGGCCCTCTGTGTACGGTATTGGTTGGACCCCTGTTCTTGCTTACCCTAGATGATTGATTGAACCTGTCTTCCTTTGTTGAGATTATACCTTGCATGATTGGTCATTTGCTAGGTTATATACCTGATTATCAGTACTTCCTGATTATATCTGATCCATGATATTTAGTTGCTGCTTATTCTTGCATATGAGTGAGACTCAGTTGATTCTGATATTGCATCCCAGTGGGGATTTTCCTCGGCGTTCCGCCGTCTGTCCGGTCTACCGACCGTGAACTGAGTTTTAGTATTATGATTGATATGGAGTCTATACCTGCTCTTATTACTTGCTTGCATATCATGCTTATATTCCAGCAGTTGCTTGTTTATCATGTTGAGTTATATCCTGATTTCTTCAGCAGTTGATATGCATTTCCTGGACACATGCCATGCTTGATTGGTCACTAGCATAGTTCTATACTTGTCTCTATTCTTCACTGCATGTTTAGAATAGGTGAGATTACTTCAGTACTTGGCATGTTATACTTGTATCCCAGTGGGGATTTTCTGCGGCTTCTTGCCGTCTAGTGGACCGTGGTTTGAGCATCAGCATTATGATCGCCGTCGAGCCAAGCTTTCGTCACGCACACCGACGGTTTGGCCACCGTCACGGTGTTCTTTGCCGGTAGAGAGGTCTGATCGACCCGTGAGCCTAGTGGGGTTATGATAGCTTGATTGGGTGTCCAAAAGTGGTTGTTGCCTGAGGCCCCAATGACCAAAAGTGGTTGTTGCCTGAGGTCATATGCTCCATGGCAGTTAGCCTGAGGCCCTTGTGGCCAAAAGTGGCAGTGATTGGGTACTTGTGGTTTCTATCAGTTGATGCATGATTAGCTATTCCTTATAATTGCTCAGTTCTTGTTAAGTGATGCATAGCTTTTATATTTCTATTGATTCCTTGAGTTGATGTTTTATGATCCACCTATACAGGTCGAGACTTGATATGATGCCTTTACTTATAGTATCATGATTATTGAGTTGCTTATCCTACCTGTGATTTCCTGAGTATATATATCTGTTGATCTTCATGATTGCCTATCTGATTTCCACGTTACCTTCATGATTAGATATCTGTTGATTTCATGATTATATATATTGGTTGATCTCCATGTTGCCTATCTGATTATTCTAACCCCTGATTATTACTATCCTCTAGTATTGTATACCAGTAGGTACGATCTGCTATTTCTCGGCTCGTCGTGCCCACTGGGATACACTCCGGTGTGTCTCACACCCTCGGGTGACTGTTTTTCAGGTCGAGCGGGTGTTGGGATGTCGGGACGTTTTGGTGAGGTTATCGAGATAGCTTCGACCCCTGGACAGCCGTTATCTTTGTATTAGCAAAGCAACTGTCAAAGAGGAAAATTTGTAATATAATTGTACTATTTATTTTGTATTTGTACGTAGTTAGTTTACTCTGATGTGGTTGTAAGCTTAGCCGTGCATATATAGAAAAGGCTCAATCCCAAGGGGGATTGGGACTCTTCTATATATGTGGCGGTCTGTCATGCCCTGGCTGTTTTTGCAACTCTGATAAAAAAAAAAAAAAAAAAAAAAAAAAAAAAAAAAAAAAAAAAAAAAAAAAAAAAAAAAAATATACACTGGTTTTGAACTCGGGGCGTGACACAGGCGGCGGTGGCAGGCGGCCGGCAGGCGGGGCAGGCGGCGGCCGGCTGGCGTGGCGGGCACGGCAGCAGGGTGGCGCACGCGGGCGCCACGTGGCGGCCCGCCATTGGCTGGCGCCAACGGCCCCGTTGACCAAGGGCGGCCACGTGGCGCGAGGGGAGCGGCCGGATCCGCTGTGCGGTGTTCGTGGACACGTGTCAGTGCGGGGAGCGGGTTGGACGACCGTTCGGTACGACCGGATCTGGTGTGCGGGCGTGGGCCGTGTGGGCCGGGCTACTGTGCGCGCCCGAATGTTTGGGCCGGGCCGCACTGTTTGCGCCCGAAACATTTCGGGCGCCCAAAAGTGAGGATACAGTGGGCATTTTTGGATTTGTTTGGATTGGCCTATAAATACCAACCCGAGCCCCTCCTTTTCGAGTTTTTCTCCCCTTTTCGAGCCTCTTCTGCCCGAGCCACCTTAAGGAGATTTGTTCACCTCTTGATGCTTGATCTTCCTGCCAAGTTCTAGGATTTTAGGAGGCTCGAATCCCGAGGTTCCCCATTTTACGGCGCGGCGCGACGATGCATTTCCTGTTCCCTTCTTCGGCGCAGCAGCGATGTTTTGGCTCCCCTGGGCTACCCCGAGGTCCCTTTTCTGTGATTCTTGCGCCGGCTGACTCCTTACAGATAAGGCTTCAACTTTCATTTTGATCGCGTTTTTCCGTTTCGAGGTTTTGGCATGGATCCCGAGGCAAACAGTGACCCCTTTTTGCTGTGTGGATTTCCTTGGCAGCAGCTGAGTATTTCGGCCATATCTTCGCGCACGAGCGTCAGACGGAGACGAGCTTATACAACTTTTTCATCTACGGATCGCAAGGAACGCGCTCGTATTTTTCTTGGATTTTTCAGAGGATTATTTCGCGGTGAAAATCACTGTTTTCTCAGTGAACAGTGCACAGTCTTTAGCACAGATTTTTCTATGATGTACCCCTCTTGCCGAATTTTTATCTTGACTTACCGAACTCTGATTTGGGCGTACAAGGTACCGTTGCGAAGCTATCGACGCGAGGATCGCAGTGCTATTTTTCTTGGAATTTCCTGGGCACTTTCTGCAGGTGATAATTTAACAGTTTCGGGACTGTTGTTGTATGGGTTAATTAAAGCAATATTTGGGAGCCTAAGTGTATTTAGTGGACTTTGTGTTGTGCCAGGAGTGTTTCGGGTGTACTGTACTTGTTGGAGCGCAGGATTCGAGTTTTTGGTATTTTCAGCTGTACGGACCCGGACAGTTAGCGCTTCAGGTGGGTGGTTGTTGCTTGCCTCTATATCTGACTTACTCACTAAGTTTATTAGAAAATCCCACTATTGAGCAAATGGATTGAGTATCATGCATGATTGACTGATATACATGTGAGCCGATCATCTGAGATTAATTTTGTGAATATAGCATGTTGGGGACATTATGGGAATAATATTTCTGTTGGAACATGATCATTGGAATAATTTATTAGTGATGATTAATATGCTACACTAGCACCTAGATTTATGAAAGTGGATTAAATGATTAATTGTCAGGACATAATGACACATCAATGTGCGGGTGCCACTTTGAGATTTATTATGGATCAGGGATTATTTACATGTGTAGTTGACCGATGATGTTAGTATGATGGACATATTTATGTGGATTTATTATTTGTTACACCTGCAAAACTGTTATGTGCTATTCTCCATTTCATATTGCATGAGGACTTTTGCATGCTTATTTGGACATCTAGATAGGCCACTATTTTATTGCTACACTATCATATTGGGATTTGACTTAGGAGAAACCATGATTGCTTTCTTTCTCCTTTTTATTTAGACTTTTGAGTCATGTTGCTCGGGTTCGAGCAGAGGTTTGGGATAGTGTAGCTGGGACCTGAGGGTCAGTGACAGGGTGTACTTGATGTTGGATTATGGGTTATTGCGGCAACCGCGGACAGTAGGCGGTTGACCAGATCTTGATTATTTTACCCAATTGTGGGTTATTGCGGTGACCGCGGACTTTGGGCGGTTGACCGGATGTTTACTATTGCATCAGATTGGGTATCAGATTTCTCTAGTGGATGGTATTTCCCACTTTTGAGTATTATTGTATCGGATCGGGGTTTTATTAGTGGACGGAGTTTCCCACTTTGATCATAGTCTTGATCCAGTCCTGCTATATTGAGATATGTGTGACAGGGTTACTTTACTCGTGTGGGTCGCTCCCCTCGAGTGCCACTCCGGAGTAGGCTTTAGACCGTGTTGGGTTCCGGTCATTTGGACAGTGGAGATACTGAGTTCTTGAGTTCGACAGCAGAGCAGGCAGTACCAGTTTTACTGGTGGCACTAGATTGGGTCTATTTGGCCAGATGTTGTTTCCTGGTGCATTCATACCGTCATTTCCTTCGGTATTGCATTTAGAGGCATACTTGTTGTGGTTTTCCCCTTTTATTCAGTAGTTCTGTTTACAGCTTTACTACTTGCCCTTTTCTTGCCTCTAGTAGACTTAGTGGGTACGCCGGAGCTTGAGGCTTTACCCACAGGGGGAGGCTACTGGTTTACTAGTGGTTCTCACCCCCACTGTTGTTTCCTCTTCTTTTCTCCCCCCTGTTTTGCAGAGTCCTCATTGGAGTTGCTGATCTTCGGTCGTTGTTCGGGGCGAGGGAGTCACGAGCTAGATCGTTACCACCCGAGGAGTGTAGCTGTATCCCCTGGTTGGAGATTCCTCGTAGCTGTTGGCTGGTGTTACTGTTTATCTGGAGGAGAGAGATCTTTTGTATTTGGAGAGACTGATGTTGAGACTGATGTACTATAGTTTATCTCCTTTTATAGTTGAGAGATGCTGTACTGAGGACATTGTATGATGATTATCTGTATTTGAGGAAATGGATATTGTACTTTATTCCATATTGTCCAGTGATTGGATTTTATTTTACAGCATTTTTATTTCAGCTCTGATATTTGTGTAGCTATAGTACTATCTTTTGCAGGTTAGACGCTTCGCCTATGCGGGTTTTAGCATAGGTGGCGGATCTGTTGGCGAGCCCGGGTCGCAGTTTCGACCCCGGGGCGTGACAGGGTGCGTAGGGCATCCTCAGCCGAACCACATGGGTTCCGTACCTGCTTGCCTGCGTGGCCTCCCTCGGCTTCGGCTCGGGCATCCTTGCCTCCGCCGGTGCCCTATGGTTTGGGTATCCTCTTACTCAGTGGTACCTCCCCCCCCCCCCCCCCCCTACGGTTCGGCCCTCGTGTGCTTCAGCGGACCAGCCATTGTTCCTTGCCGATCCTGCTCTGTGGTGCTAATCTTCCCCATCTTTCCTCTACCTCTGTGTTCTCCTGCTCTTTCAAGGTTTGCCTATAAATAGGACCTAATTGCTGCAGATTGGGTACGCCCCTCCCCTTCCTTCCTTGCTCAATTAATTTACTTCTTTACTGCTTTTTTACATAATAGCTCAATTTGGTTTTTGGCTGCTCTCTTCTCCTAACACTGAAATTAATTCCTACATATATTTCTATGTGGAAAATATTTTAAAAAGGAAAAAAAAAACACCATATGAACTTTCTAATTTTTTTAGAAGAAAACCAGAAAATTTTGGCTTCTCTGTGAAAAAATATTGGACTTATTAGTACTTCCTGTTGGGCTGCGGTCCTTCTCCGTACATCCCCGGGCGTTCTTGCGGCACGTGCTGTAGGTAAGAGGGGAGCATGTTACCTTCCTGCCTTCTCTATAAAAAGTTTTCTTTTCTTGATATTAAAAAAACGAACCCTCTCCCTCTGAGAACCTCTTATGTTTAGAAGGTGAAAAAAAAAAAAAGGGTCATTCCTGTTTCTTAAATTAAGAACCCTCTCCCTCTGAGAACCTCTTGTGTTTAGAAGGTGGAAAAAAAAAGGGAAAAAAAAAGGGTCATTCTTGTTTGTTAAATTAAGAACCCTCTCCCTCTGAAAACCTCTTGTGTTTAGAAGGTGGAAAAAAAAAGGGGTCATTCCTGTTTGTTAAATTAAGTACCTGCTCTATGTGCTATATATGTGGGAAAAAAATGCCTTAATTTAGTGCTTCTCTTCTCTTATAGTGTTTAGCTGCATTCCTGGTAATTCCCAATGCCGATTGTCCAACTATCCTACACTAAAATGCTTGATGAGATTGTTGACCTGATGGGTGTTGAACTTGCTCAGTCTGAGGTGACTACGGCAGCTGAGGGTTGGTTTATTGCTTACATAGATGTCGCTATCCCACGCGACGGTGTAATTGTTAATGTCTTTCGGTGTTGGGGTATTCCGTGCCTTCAAATAGAAGCAGCACGGGAAGATGCGGCGCGCGCCGCTATCGTTAAAATGAAATGCGAGTATGATTTGCAAATAAGAGACACCAACTACGAAGATTTCGTCCTATACAGGAATTTGTACGAACATTTGAGTGTTCAACAAACTGCCCTCTTGGAACGGTTTAATGATCTTCAGCGGGAATACAATATGTTGAAGGATTGTTATGTTGCGGGCCTTGCTGAAAAAAATGGGTTGATAGCGGAACAAGCCAGCATGCGCCGTACAATCGATGAGTACCGTTCGATTGTGGACAATTTAGATGCGGGTCATGCTGGTCCTGTTGGTGATCCGGCTGAAGCTGGATCTTTTTCTTAATTGAAGATGATATTTGCTTTCCTTATCGCTCCTGCAACGTTCCTTCCGAAGAAGCTTAGGTCCAAAAAAAATTAGCATCCACTTCCCGTTCGCCTTTTGGTTCTTGCTCCCTGCCCGTCCTGCGTGTCGTATAATATGTGAAGTTGACTACATTGTTAAATATTTTAGGCAATTTACGAGGTTGGGCTCCATGTGTTGTAATATATGAAGACTTGCTTTTTCCTGTCGCCTAATATTTCCTCCGAAGTTTATATTTCCTCCAAAGTTTATGTTTTTCCCGTAATTAATTTCCACTTCCCTTCACTTCATTTCCAGTTTTCCCGTGGTTAATGTTTATTTGCCAAATCTACCGAGTCGTATAATATGTGAAGTTGACTACATTGTTAAATGTTTTAGGCAATTTACGAGGTTGGGCTCCATGTGTTGTAATATATGAAGACTTGCTTTTTCCTGTCGCCTAATATTTCCTCCGAAGTTTATATTTCCTCCAAAGTTTATGTTTTTCCCGTAATTAATTTCCACTTCCCTTCACTTCATTTCCAGTTTTCCCGTGGTTAATGTTTATTTGCCAAATCTACCGACTTTGTTTGAATGTCAAGTAATGTAAGAAAGTTGTTATTTCCTGTTTGTTTAAGTTCCCCCTTTTTGGGTGTACTCTCTGTTTAATTAATTTATGGTGTGTAATTTAATTTATGTGAATGGCACACTTTTTGAGCTTGCTTTTATTTATTATGTTAGGTGATTTAAACTTTCATTTGCTTCCGTTTTTGCGGACTGTTCTTCTAAGTTCCCCTTTGTTTTTTTTTTTGAGTGCTCTTTGTTTAACTAATTTATGATGTGCAATTTAATTCATGCGAATGGTATAATTTTCAAGCTTTCTTTCGTTTATTATGTTAGGTGATTTAAACTTGCTTTCATTTCCTTTCGTTCTTGTGGGAGACGATGATGACACATAAAAAAAAAAGGGAAAAAAAAAAAAAAAAACTAAAGGCCTAAGACGGTTCATTTCTGAAATGGCCCTGTTCATGCATGAAAGGCTAACTATATTTAATGGCTTTAGTTCGTAAATTCTTGTGGGAGGCGATGATGACACATCAAAAAGAAGGGTAAAAAAAAAAACTAAAGGCCTAAGACGGTTCATTTCTGAAATGGCCCTGTTCATGCATGAAAGGCTAGCTATATTTAATGGCTTTAGTTTGTAAATTCTTGTGGGAGGCGATGATGACACATCAAAAAGAAGGGTGAAAAAAAAAACTAAAGGCCTAAGACGGCTCATTTCTGAAATAGCCCTGTTCATGCATGAAAGGCTAGCTATATTTAATGGCTTTAGATCGTAAACCGCTGGTTGGGCAATGTTGGTACATGGATAAAAAACTGATTATCTTAGATGGTTTACTTTCATCTATTGTTCTTCCATCAACTAACTTACATTATTCGGTACTTACTGCGAAAAGAATGTGTAATTGAGAGTTGAGACTTCGCAATGAACTTAGACAAGCAACTGGTTATTGCAAAATGATGGTAAATGAGAAAAAACAATATTTGCTCCGGTTTCCTACTATTTTCTCTGGTTGAGGAGTAAATTTATCTGAGCCCCCCCTTTTCCCCTTAATTATTTTTACTATGCTTCTTTCAAACCCGTATAGATTGAGTAAGTATTTCTGATTGAAAACATCTACCGATCCAAAAAAGTTTGTTCCCTCGATTTGATAATGTTGTTTGTGCTTCCTGCAAAAGTACATGGTTAATCTAACTGTTCTTGGTATCTACTATTTCCTTTGATTGAATTTGATTTATTATGTTAGGTGATTTAAACTTGCTTTCATTTCCTTTCGTTTTTGTGGGCTGTTCTTCTAAGTTTCCCTTTTCCTCCCTGTGTGCTCTCTGTTCAATTAATTTAGGATGTGTAATTTAATTTATGAGACTGGTATAATTTTCGAACTTGCTTTCATTTATTATGTTAAATGATTTAAACTTGCTTTCATTCGCTTTTGTTTTTGTGGGAGGCGATGATGATACAAAAAAAAAAAAAAAAAAAAAAATGCCTGAAGGTGTAAGACGGTTCATTTCTGAGTTGGGCAGTACCGGTTCATTTCTGGTTGGGCGGTGTTGGTACATGGATAAAAAACTGGTTATCTTAGATGGTTTACGTTCAACTGTTGTTCTTTCATCAATCGGCTTACATTGCTCGGTACTTACTTCGAAAAGAACATGTAATCGAAAGCTGAGGCTCCGCAATGAGCTTAGGCAAACAACTGGTAATTGCAAAATAATGATAAATGTGAAAGAACAACGTTCGCTCCAGTTTTCTACTATTTCCTTTGATTGAAGAGTTAATTTATCTGAGTCCCCCCTTTTTACTTAATTATTTACACTCCCCTTCTTTTAATTTATGATGTTTAATTAATTTATGACGTGTAATTTAATTTATGAGACTGGTATAATTTTCGATCTTGCTTTCATTTATTATGTCTGATGATTTAAACTTGCTTTCATTCGCTTTTGTTTTGTGGGAGGCGATGATGATACAAAAAAAAAAAAAAAAAAAAAACATATGCCTGAAGGTGTAAGACAGTTCATTTCTGAGTTGGGCAGTAACGGTTCATTTCTGGTTGGGCGGTGTTGGTACATGGATAAAAAACTGGTTATCTTAGATGGTTTACGTTCAGCTGTTGTCCTCTCATCAATTGGCTTACATTGCTCGGTACTTACTTCGAAAAGAACATGTAATCGAAAGCTGAGGCTCCGCAATGAACTTAGGCAAACAACTGGTAATTGCTTTCATTCGCTTTTGTTTTTGTGGGAGGCGATGATGATACAAAAAAAAAAAAAAAAAAAAACATATGCCTGAAGGTGTAAGACGGTTCATTTCTGAGTTGGGCAGTAACGGTTCATTTCTGGTTGGGCGGTGTTGGTCCATGGATAAAAAACTGATTATCTTAGATGGTTTATTACGAATTGCCCCTTTTTCATCAACCAGCTTATATTGTTCGGTACTTATTTCGAAAAGAATGTGCAATACAAACATGAGGCTTCGCAATGAGCTTACACAACCAACTGGTGATTGGAAAATGACGGTAAATGAGGAAGGACATCATTTACTCCGGTTTTCTACTATTCTCTTTGATTAAGGAGTAAATTTATCTGAGCCCCCCTTTTTATTTAATTATTTTCCCTTCCCTTCTTTTAAACCTTTTATAAATTCAGTGTGTACTCCTTATTTAAAAAATCTACTGATCCAAAAATTGTTTTCCCCTCACTTTTATAATTTTGTTTGTATTTTCTGCAAAAGTACATAGTTAATCTAACTGTTCTTTATATCTACTATTTTCTTTGATTGAGGAGTAAATTTATTCCGCTCTTGCTTTCTTGCTTATTTGTTTTCACCTTCCTTTTTGAAACTTCTTATAAATTGTATGAGTATTACTTATTTAGAAAATGTATTGATTCAATTTTCTTACATTTTCATAATGTTGTTCCTACTTTCTTCAAAAGTAGATGGTTAATGTAATTGTTCTTCATAATTTGGTTTCAAGGCTACTCTAACTGTTCTTCATAATTTGGTCTCAATCTCCTTGCAAATTGAGCGAGTATCCATGATATAGAAGTATTGGATGTTGCAAATTAAGGTAACGAAATTAACTTACAAATTTGGATGTTGCAAATGACGGTGAAGAAAATTATCCATAAGTTTAGATGGCCTTCGATAATCAAATGTTTGATAACCTACCCAATTCGTATTTTTTATTGCACATTTGCATAAAATATATAATTACCATGTGCTTAGTTGTTATTTGAGGCTTTTGCAAGAACTATGTATAAAACTACACAAAGTGTCTTCGAATGTACTTAAACCTTAGAAATTACTATTCTTTTATGATTGTTGCTTGCATTTACCTACTAATCTTCGGTTCCAAAGCTTTTAGACACTTTACATCTCACTTCTAAGTTGTCACTTGAATCTAATTCACAAAGTGGCTTCCAATGTATTTAGACTTTACAAGTTAGAAACTGTTGATGGTTGCCTCTTGCGTTTGTATACTAATCTTGAATTCTAAAGCTATTGGCGTTCATGTATTTGGAGCTCATGAAGTAAAGTTTTCTCTCTAAAAGATGGTTACCTCTTGCCTTTACTATTGTGTTCTTTGTGAACTTTATGAGGTTTGTATAACATTTTTAATATATGAAGTTCATATTTTGTTTTCGATATTTCGTTTCCCATGTATTTAGATTTCACAAAATGATTTCCAATGAACTTAAACTTTACAAATTAGGATTTTCGTATGGTTGGGTCAAGGATGATACATACATATACCAATATTTCTAAATTACCAATATTTCTATAGTTCCCACTTTGTGAATCTAATTCACAAAGTGGCTTCCAATGTATTTAGACTTTACAAATTAGAAATTGTTGATGGTTGCCTCTTGCGTTTGTGTACTAATCTTCGGTTCTAGAGCTATTGCCGTGCATGTATTTGGAGCTCATGAAGTTAAATGTTTTCTCTAGAAGATGTTACCTCTTGCCTTTACTATCGTGCTCTTGTGAACTTTATGAGGTTTGCATAACATTTCTAATATATGAAGTTCATATTTGGTTTTCGATATTTGGTTCCCCATGTATTTTGACTTTACAAAGTGATTTCCAATGAACTTGAACTTTACAAATTAGAATTCTTTTATGGTTGGGTCTTGCATTTACCTACTGTTGGGTTCAAAAGTTTTTTGGTACTTTACATCTAACTTCTAAGTTGTGACTTTGAATCTAATTCACAAAGTAGCTTCCAATGTATTTAGACTTTACAAATTAGAAACTGTTGATGGTTGCCTCTTACGTTTGCGTACTAATCTTGGGTTCTAAAGCTATTGGCGTGTATGTATTTGGAGCTCATGGAGTGAAATTTTTCCTCTAAAAGATGGTTACCTCTTGCCTTTACTATTGTGCTCTTTCTGAACTTTATGAGGTTTGTATAACATTTTTAATATATGAAGGTCATATTTTATTTTAGATATTTGGTTCCCCATGTATTTAGACTTTTCAAAGTGATGAAAATGAACTTTACAAATTAGGATTTTTTTATGGTTGGGTCTTGCGTTTACCTACTGTTCGATTCTAAAGTTTTTTGGTATTTTATATGTAACTCCGAAGTCGCGGCTTTGAATCTAATTGACAAAGTGACTTCCAAAGTATTCAAACCTTACAAATTAGAAATTCCTAATGGTTGCTTCTTGCGTTTGCCTACTAATCTTACGTTTTAGAGCTATTGGTGTGCATGTATTTTCCCCCCAAAGGTGGTTACCTCTTGCCTTTCCTTCTATGCTTTTTGTGGACTTTATGGTTTTAGTTAGCTTGAGTTCCCTAGGTTGTGCCTGTGATGATCCAGGTTTCCATGCACTGTTTTTCCCGTGAATCCAATGTGTAAAACACCTATTGATGGTGTTTGATCCACGGTGTGTCAAAGGGACGGCACAGATGGGTCCATGGTAGTATTTATTGTTAGTTTGGCCTTCGGCGGCAATTGCCGAATTTTAGAAAGGTTTCTAGGCCAAACGGAGGGCGTATTTGGATTCAGCGCGGAAAAACGCTTGAAAACGACTATTTACTTGTTGAATTCGGAGTCCGGATGCCCAAAAACGGACTCCCGGATGTTTCTGGTGGTTTCTGGTGCATGGGGAAGTCGTGGACCACCGGTGCGCCACGTGGCGGGCCCTCATTGGCCGGTCCGCAGCAGCCGGTCCATGGAGCAGCGCGGCAGGGTGCATGAGCCGGCGCTAGGACACGTGGCAGGCGCTGATTAGCGGGCCTACGGTTGTGCGGTCCACGGAGTTTTGGCGGCCGGTTGCAGGGTGGTTTTTGGCTTTATATAGGTCATTTGAGGGCCGAAATCCTCTTCTCCTGTTCGGTTTCACTCCGAGGTCCCTTCTAAGAAAATCTTCCTCTCACTGTTCTACACCTCCTGTAGATTTCTCAAGAATTTAGGAGGTTCGGATCCCGAGGTTTGAGATTTTTCCGGCGCGGCGCGACGATCATTCTACGGCAACCTGATTCGTCGCATTTCGGTGTTCAGGCTTCCCCGACTCACCCCGACCTCCTATTTTCGCGATTCTTGCGCCGTTGGATTCTTAACAGGTAGGGCTTCATTTTCTCTGTTGTGAGTTTCTCCTGATTCCGAGGTTTTGTTGGAGTTTCTGTGGCCTCATTTTGACCCTTTTTCCGTCGCGGAGTTTTGGGACAGCACTGCCTTGTTTTGGCGATAACTTTGCCCACGAACGTCGGATCAAGGCGATTCAAAAAGGGATTTGCATCCACGCATCGCAAGGAGTCTCTCTGAATTTTCTTGGATTTTTCTGGAATTTCCCCGAAGGTGAGAACCCCCTTTTTACAGAATTTTATATCACAGTTTTGGATGAATGCATTGTTCGGGGTGGTTCCCTTGTCGATTTAGGTTCTCAGCGTAGGAAAATCGTGTTGTAAGAACTTGAAATTTGTAATTAAATAATAATGGAATTTGAGTTGGCCTTTAGTTTCAAAAGACCCTAGTTGATTTATTTAGCCAAGTGCCAGTAGGCGAGTTGCACAAATTTACGAGATAAAAAGGCTATTTTCCAATCCGGACATGATCTTGGAAATCCGAGTTGACCGTTGCGATCGTCTCGTCGAACTGAGCGAGATTCATATTCAGCACTTTTCGATCTGACGGTCGGATCTTCCAGAATTCAGCGAAGAAGCGGGCGAATTATCGCGACCAATGTAACAGTGCCCTCTGCGCACAGTGTAATAAGTGAGTACTGTAGGTGAACAGTAACCCGGATTTTTGGACTCCGGCGGATGCAACGTTGACTAATTCACTATTCGGAATCCGAATTTAGTGATCCAAATAGTCGACTTGATCCGTGACGACGATCTGAACGCAATGGCACTGACGGAATTTTCGTTTGACGACCCTAAGGCATCGTAACACGTGCCGAACTGTATAATTTACAGTACGAGATGGAATTTAAAAATTATTGAGCGAAATTCTAGCGAACCAAAATCGCCACCTGATAGGATTCGTCGAGCCGGACATCGTGGCGAAGTCCGTTTTTCGATCCGACGATCAGATCGCCTCGAAATGCGTGAAATAAGGCAAAAAAGGGGATTTTTACACTTTAAACCCTATTGAAGTTGCATCGATTTGCGTGCCACTTCTGGGAGAAGGAGCTAAGCGTAATTGTGGGCTGCTGTAAGGGACCTAACTGCAAATACTAGGGTTGGAGGGTTGATAATGCAAATGTCGCTATATGCCTATAAAGACATATGTTGCGAGCTAGGGTCTCCCTATACCCTTAACCCTAGCTTCGCCCTAGCCGCACCCTCAGCATCCTCTCCATCACCCCCGCGCTCCCAGAGTCCTCCCCGCACCGGCCGCCGCCTCCCTTGGCCGGAAAAAGTGAGATCAAGAAACACTTGATCTCGGATCTTGGAGAGGAAGGCAAGCAGCGGGGTCCGTGGCGATCAAGAACGAGTCTAGTGGAGTCCTCCTGGAAGCCGCAGCCGAGCCGCGTTGAACCTGCCCCCGGCCGCCGCCGTGCGCCGCCGCGGAACCCTCCTCCTTCCTCCTTATCTCCGGCGAAGGTAAGCATGGAAGTTTTATTTTTATTTCGCCTCGGGGACCTTGGCATCGGTTTTCTGACACCCAGAAGATCACCCTGGTGCAGTCCCGCGGTCCCCGGTGCCCTAGTCGATCGGCCGGAGAGCTAGCTGCCGGAGTTATCATATTCCTCCGACCTAGTGCGCCGCCGCCATCGGACCGTCGAGGTCGAGATCAGCACCGTTGAAATCCTTCTCCTGGGTGACTGCTGGCCTCCCCCGAAGTTTGGAGTCGATCGGAGATAGATCCGCGCCGCACGAAGAAGCCCTAGAATCGGGTCTTCTTGCGCTCCGGCCGAGCCTCGCCGCCCGGCGCCGCCGCTCGTCCCTGACCCCAACCAACACTGCAGGAAGCTTCCTGGCGCTGAGGGGGCTCTTTTGGTCCGAGTCGCAGAGGCCCGTTCACCGCCGGCCGGAATCCGCCATTAGAGCTCGTTATCTTCTCCGAGCTTGGGAGGATCTTGGGCGCCGGCGAACGCCGCCGATTCCGGCCGCCGCGTAGTGACTCAGGTAGGCATATGGGGTCCTTATCAAGCTCCTTATGGGTTTGCATGTGAGTTCTTACGTAGGGTCTTGGTTCTCTGCAGTTGCACCAACCTTCGGATCCGAGCTCCCCCTCCGGCCGCCGCCACGGTCTCCAGACCTCGGCCAACCTTACAGGTAACACCTAGATGCCCTAATATTGCCTTCCATCAATTTACTTTGGGGCCAGAGCCTCTGTGGCAACATCCAAAATCTTGCACCCGAAACCAATAGCACGGGCTTAGCTCCGGCCGCCGCCGCCTCCGGCCGCCGGGGCTCGACCCCGCATGTGCTAAGCTCCTTCTGGGACACCTCCTGACCCGATGCTCACCTCTGGTACAGGTCCGAACCAAGTGCGCCAAGATCACCTTCAACCGAGCTTGAGGTTGCCTCGGGTGTTGCTCCGGCCACTATTCCGGCCAAGCTCAGGCTAGCCTCAGGTGAGCCCCATGATCCTTATCAACTAATTAACACCATGCTCCAATTAATTCACAGATTGATCATATATATGTTAAGTTTGGGTTTAGTTGCCTTTTGGACACTAGTTGATTATGGGCCAACTTGTAATTAGGCCTGGCCCCGGCCCAATTCTTGTGAGCACGGGCTCCGTCTCGATACCACGAGCACGCTGAAAGTTACGGCGCAGCTTTTGGACCTTCCGACGTTAAGTTCGGGGCAAAATAGCGCATCCAAAATGAAAAGTTAAAGAGCTAACTTTGCTCTCGGATTCCGCGTTGACCCAAATGAGTGAGCACGGGAATTGTCGCATCAAATGTGACACGCTGGAACTTACGGCGTGAGATATGGACCCCCAGATTTTTAGAACGGGCTAAAACAGTAGCTAACTAATAGATTTTTATGCAATTTAAGAAACATTTTGGACCAAAATGAGATTTGAACATGATGATGACCCTTAGACAGTAATTATACAACTACAGGGCCCAGTTCTTCAGTACCAGCCTCCCAGTAGCAGCGCGGGAGTTCGAGGAATCTGCCGTCGTCCAGGTGGGTTATCTTCGAACCGGGCCTCAGCTTTTTGGCCCTCTGGTTGCTTAGTTTGTCGGACCCCTGTTTTTGATTTCCCTACTGATCATATGACTTGGCCCGACATATATTGACCTCCTTGACTTATTATGATCCTCCTGTTTGACGTTGACCCAATTAGACCTATACTTGTGATATTCTTGCATCTGAGTCGAGCTTCCGCTAAACACATGTTTTTCCTTTTTACAAATGTTTTTATCCAAGCGTCGCAGGGTCGCCTGAGTCTGTTCTTGTTTGATAGGACGAAGGCATCGCTCTTCGAGGTTTGGGCCTAAAGAACTTGATTTCAAAATGATTTTCAAAACAAAATAAAAATATGTGTTTAGTCCTGTATGATTAGTCTTCCGTTCCTCCCAAATATTGTGATTAGATACAGTTGGTTTATATCTTGCATTCTTGATACCTTGATATATCTGATCCTTGATTGTGTTGGTTGATGATTATTCCTGCATTGATTCGATTCTACTCGGTGATTATCCCTGGACATAGATTTGCCTGATCGATTGATTCTGATTGATAGACATTGATAGATGATACACTGTGGAGATCTCGGCATGTTGCCATTTACCCGGTCTACGGACCGCGAGATTGATCATTATTTATCGCCCGCACTGCTGTACTTCACGAACATCAGCGGAGTAGCTACCCGTGTAGATGTTCTTTACCGGTAAAGTGGTCTGTGTACGACCCGTGACTCCCAGGTTAGTGCCCAAGGGTGCCGGAGCATCGACTCCCAGGTTAGTGCCCGAGGGTGCCGGAGTATGTCAGCCAGGTTGGTGCCAGGTTTGGCGAGATATCCCTGAGGTCGTGTGGACCGATATGGTGGTTGTTGATTAGATGGTAGTCTCCTTATTGACGCATTACTTTTACCTTGTACTGCTGCTCAGTTATTTCCAGTATTAGTTGATAGACATCCTTGTATCTCTTGCAGCCCCTTTGGTATGATTATTGGAATTACCCTCTATTTCCAGCATATACCCCAAACTTATGATTGCTTATCTCAGTTTTTACCCTGATTATCAGTTTACTTACCTGCTGTCCATATACTTGATTTTAGTAGATCTCGCTTACAGCCTCCTATAGATCTTTTACTATCCGCAGATTTTAGTACCCAGTAGGTACGATTAGCTGATCCTCGGCTCGTCGTGCCCACTGGGATACATGTACAGTGTATCTCACACCCCCTGGGTGACCATTTTCAGGTCCGTCGGGTGGGGAGATAGTGGGACGATCCAGTGAGCAGACTACGATAGAGCTGTCCCCCTGATCCGTTTATGTTGATGACTTATTTAGACTTATTATTTCCGCATTTCATTCCCAGCTTCTATTTGATTCAGATATGTAAAACTAATGATGTAATAATTTAACTGTTGAATATTCCTGCTGATTAGATTAGATTAGTTACTGATTTATCTGTTGATCTCTGATGATGTTTTTAGCCGTGCATGTATAGGGGAGTCTCTGTCCTCGGGATAGAGGGTCTCCTATGCGTGTGGCGGTCTGTTGCGCCCAGTTTGCAAACTCTGATTTCAAAAAAAAAAAAGAAAATTTATACCGGATTTTTAAAACTCGGGGCGTGACAGATTAGATGGTATCGGAGCATAGGTATACGGTACCTAGGAAAAGATGACTAGGAACTGGTTAGGATGAACCCTAGGATGACTTGTCACGTGAGAGCGATGGGTAGGTCGAATTTATGGAACTCAAGATACTATCAGAGTCTATTTCTGATCCGATTATGTATTGCAGCTATGGCTCGTCCTCCAGGTCGTGGACGCGGACGGGGCACATGCCGTGGAGTAGGCCGACCACCTAGCACGCCGAGCGAACCTGTTGATCAGGGTCGCATGGATCGGCTCGAGGCTCAGGTGGCGACTCTGGCTGGAATGTTCCAGCAATTTATGCAGCAGCAGGCTGCTGGCCCCTCTACTTCTGCCCCGCCTGCTCCTCCACCTGCTGTACCTGAGGTCACACCACCGGTTGCACCCCCTGCTGCACCGGCCGTTGCTGAGCCACAGATAGACCCCGTACCACCACCGGCGGGGCCCGTTCCTGCTGCAGCCCCAAAAGCTACTGCCACTACGGCGTCTGCTACCTCCTGTTCTGCTCACCCCGCCGCTGACTCTGTAGCCAACCCTGAGGCTGATCCGGCGGAGAAGGCTCGAGCGAAGGCGGCCCTTCTAGAGTTTAAAAAGTTCAAGCCGCAGACCTTTGACGACAAAGATGGAGACCACTGGGCCATCGAAATATGGATCGATCGTATGGAGAAACTGTTTCAGGATGCCTACACCGAGGACCGCGACAAGGTCCATATCGCCGCTCACTGCTTGGATGGCCGGGCATCCAGGTGGTGGAGGCGACACCGTGAGCGCTACTTCCCGGGCCCGGCCGTTCCTACCTGGGAAGATTTTAAGACCGCCATGTACCAGCACCACCTTACGGAGACCACGAAGGAGGGTCTCGAACGCGAACTGGAGACGATCAAACAGGGCGACCTAAGCGTCCGAGACTACGAGCAGGAGTTCCTGCGCATCGCCGACCTGGTGCCCCAGGCGGTGCGCGAGGAGCGTCGGAAGGTACGCTTGTTTTCACAGGGTTTGAGGACCGAGATCCGTCGACACCTCGCGTCGCACCTCTCCACAGACTTCGATAACTGCGTGGAGCGGTGTCTGGCGATCGAAGCGGAGATCAAGATGTCCCGCGCTGAGCGCAATGCGGCGGACAAGGAAAAGGGTAAGGATAAGGGCAAGAAGAGGGCGCATCCTGGGAACGGCGGTGGGCACTCAGATCAGAACAAGAAGGCGAAGCCACCCCTACCGTGTGTCTTCTGCGGGGGAACACACCGAGCCCACGTCTGCGATCAACGTCATGGCCGATGCTACCACTGCGGCCAACCTGGACACATTTCAGCCAACTGCCCGCAGAGATCTGCACTGGCCCAATCGGCGTTATCTATACCCCCAATTGCTGTTAGGCCGCCAAGTTCCACGCAAAGTATGGCAGCATCCAGTCGTCCTCCACCTCCACGACAAACTGAGGGGTCGCGCCAAGCCTCGGGAGGACGGGTCTTTGCCTTAACCCAGCGGGAGGATCCGTTGGAAGAAGGCCCGTCGAATGCTTAGGTTATTTCTAGGGATTGTAGTAATCAGTGCCTTTGGATGATTGTAATATTTTGTTAAGTTTCAGGGACGAAACTTTCTTTTTGGTGGGAGAGATGTAAGAACTTGAAATTTGTAATTAAATAATAATGGAATTTGAGTTGGCCTTTAGTTTCAAAAGACCCTAGTTGATTTATTTAGCCAAGTGCCAGTAGGCGAGTTGCACAAATTTACGAGATAAAAAGGCTATTTTCCAATCCGGACATGATCTTGGAAATCCGAGTTGACCGTTGCGATCGTCTCGTCGAACTGAGCGAGATTCATATTCAGCACTTTTCGATCTGACGGTCGGATCTTCCAGAATTCAGCGAAGAAGCGGGCGAATTATCGCGACCAATGTAACAGTGCCCTCTGCGCACAGTGTAATAAGTGAGTACTGTAGGTGAACAGTAACCCGGATTTTTGGACTCCGGCGGATGCAACGTTGACTAATTCACTATTCGGAATCCGAATTTAGTGATCCAAATAGTCGACTTGATCCGTGACGACGATCTGAACGCAATGGCACTGACGGAATTTTCGTTTGACGACCCTAAGGCATCGTAACACGTGCCGAACTGTATAATTTACAGTACGAGATGGAATTTAAAAATTATTGAGCGAAATTCTAGCGAACCAAAATCGCCACCTGATAGGATTCGTCGAGCCGGACATCGTGGCGAAGTCCGTTTTTTCGATCCGACGATCAGATCGCCTCGAAATGCGTGAAATAAGGCAAAAAAGGGGATTTTTACACTTTAAACCCTATTGAAGTTGCATCGATTTGCGTGCCACTTCTGGGAGAAGGAGCTAAGCGTAATTGTGGGCTGCTGTAAGGGACCTAACTGCAAATACTAGGGTTGGAGGGTTGATAATGCAAATGTCGCTATATGCCTATAAAGACATATGTTGCGAGCTAGGGTCTCCCTATACCCTTAACCTAGCTTCGCCCTAGCCGCACCCTCAGCATCCTCTCCATCACCCCCGCGCTCCCAGAGTCCTCCCCGCACCGGCCGCCGCCTCCCTTGGCCGGAAAAAGTGAGATCAAGAAACACTTGATCTCGGATCTTGGAGAGGAAGGCAAGCAGCGGGGTCCGTGGCGATCAAGAACGAGTCTAGTGGAGTCCTCCTGGAAGCCGCAGCCGAGCCGCGTTGAACCTGCCCCCGGCCGCCGCCGTGCGCCGCCGCGGAACCCTCCTCCTTCCTCCTTATCTCCGGCGAAGGTAAGCATGGAAGTTTTATTTTTATTTCGCCTCGGGGACCTTGGCATCGGTTTTCTGACACCCAGAAGATCACCCTGGTGCAGTCCCGCGGTCCCCGGTGCCCTAGTCGATCGGCCGGAGAGCTAGCTGCCGGAGTTATCATATTCCTCCGACCTAGTGCGCCGCCGCCATCGGACCGTCGAGGTCGAGATCAGCACCGTTGAAATCCTTCTCCTGGGTGACTGCTGGCCTCCCCCGAAGTTTGGAGTCGATCGGAGATAGATCCGCGCCGCACGAAGAAGCCCTAGAATCGGGTCTTCTTGCGCTCCGGCCGAGCCTCGCCGCCCGGCGCCGCCGCTCGTCCCTGACCCCAACCAACACTGCAGGAAGCTTCCTGGCGCTGAGGGGGCTCTTTTGGTCCGAGTCGCAGAGGCCCGTTCACCGCCGGCCGGAATCCGCCATTAGAGCTCGTTATCTTCTCCGAGCTTGGGAGGATCTTGGGCGCCGGCGAACGCCGCCGCTTCCGGCCGCCGCGTAGTGACTCAGGTAGGCATATGGGGTCCTTATCAAGCTCCTTATGGGTTTGCATGTGAGTTCTTACGTAGGGTCTTGGTTCTCTGCAGTTGCACCAACCTTCGGATCCGAGCTCCCCCTCGGCCGCCGCCACGGTCTCCAGACCTCGGCCAACCTTACAGGTAACACCTAGATGCCCTAATATTGCCTTCCATCAATTTACTTTGGGGCCAGAGCCTCTGTGGCAACATCCAAAATCTTGCACCCGAAACCAATAGCACGGGCTTAGCTCCGGCCGCCGCCGCCTCCGGCCGCCGGGGCTCGACCCCGCATGTGCTAAGCTCCTTCTGGGACACCTCCTGACCCGATGCTCACCTCTGGTACAGGTCCGAACCAAGTGCGCCAAGATCACCTTCAACCGAGCTTGAGGTTGCCTCGGGTGTTGCTCCGGCCACTATTCCGGCCAAGCTCAGGCTAGCCTCAGGTGAGCCCCATGATCCTTATCAACTAATTAACACCATGCTCCAATTAATTCACAGATTGATCATATATATGTTAAGTTTGGGTTTAGTTGCCTTTTGGACACTAGTTGATTATGGGCCAACTTGTAATTAGGCCTGGCCCCGGCCCAATTCTTGTGAGCACGGGCTCCGTCTCGATACCACGAGCACGCTGAAAGTTACGGCGCAGCTTTTGGACCTTCCGACGTTAAGTTCGGGGCAAAATAGCGCATCCAAAATGAAAAGTTAAAGAGCTAACTTTGCTCTCGGATTCCGCGTTGACCCAAATGAGTGAGCACGGGAATTGTCGCATCAAATGTGACACGCTGGAACTTACGGCGTGAGATATGGACCCCCAGATTTTTAGAACGGGCTAAAACAGTAGCTAACTAATAGATTTTTATGCAATTTAAGAAACTTTTGGACCAAAATGAGATTTGAACATGATGATGACCCTTAGACAGTAATTATACAACTACAGGGCCCAGTTCTTCAGTACCAGCCTCCCAGTAGCAGCGCGGGAGTTCGAGGAATCTGCCGTCGTCCAGGTGGGTTATCTTCGAACCGGGCCTCAGCTTTTTGGCCCTCTGGTTGCTTAGTTTGTCGGACCCCTGTTTTTGATTTCCCTACTGATCATATGACTTGGCCCGACATATATGACCTCCTTGACTTATTATGATCCTCCTGTTTGACGTTGACCCAATTAGACCTATACTTGTGATATTCTTGCATCTGAGTCGAGCTTCCGCTAAACACATGTTTTTCCTTTTTACAAATGTTTTTATCCAAGCGTCGCAGGGTCGCCTGAGTCTGTTCTTGTTTGATAGGACGAAGGCATCGCTCTTCGAGGTTTGGGCCTAAAGAACTTGATTTCAAAATGATTTTCAAACAAAATAAAAATATGTGTTTAGTCCTGTATGATTAGTCTTCCGTTCCTCCCAAATATTGTGATTAGATACAGTTGGTTTATATCTTGCATTCTTGATACCTTGATATATCTGATCCTTGATTGTGTTGGTTGATGATTATTCCTGCATTGATTCGATTCTACTCGGTGATTATCCCTGGACATAGATTTGCCTGATCGATTGATTCTGATTGATAGACATTGATAGATGATACACTGTGGAGATCTCGGCATGTTGCCATTTACCCGGTCTACGGACCGCGAGATTGATCATTATTTATCGCCCGCACTGCTGTACTTCACGAACATCAGCGGAGTAGCTACCCGTGTAGATGTTCTTTACCGGTAAAGTGGTCTGTGTACGACCCGTGACTCCCAGGTTAGTGCCCAAGGGTGCCGGAGCATCGACTCCCAGGTTAGTGCCCGAGGGTGCCGGAGTATGTCAGCCAGGTTGGTGCCAGGTTTGGCGAGATATCCCTGAGGTCGTGTGGACCGATATGGTGGTTGTTGATTAGATGGTAGTCTCCTTATTGACGCATTACTTTTACCTTGTACTGCTGCTCAGTTATTTCCAGTATTAGTTGATAGACATCCTTGTATCTCTTGCAGCCCTTTGGTATGATTATTGGAATTACCCTCTATTTCCAGCATATACCCCAAACTTATGATTGCTTATCTCAGTTTTTACCCTGATTATCAGTTTACTTACCTGCTGTCCATATACTTGATTTAGTAGATCTCGCTTACAGCCTCCTATAGATCTTTTACTATCCGCAGATTTTAGTACCCAGTAGGTACGATTAGCTGATCCTCGGCTCGTCGTGCCCACTGGGATACATGTACAGTGTATCTCACACCCCCTGGGTGACCATTTTCAGGTCCGTCGGGTGGGGAGATAGTGGGACGATCCAGTGAGCAGACTACGATAGAGCTGTCCCCCTGATCCGTTTATGTTGATGACTTATTTAGACTTATTATTTCCGCATTTCATTCCCAGCTTCTATTTGATTCAGATATGTAAAACTAATGATGTAATAATTTAACTGTTGAATATTCCTGCTGATTAGATTAGATTAGTTACTGATTTATCTGTTGATCTCTGATGATGTTTTTAGCCGTGCATGTATAGGGGAGTCTCTGTCCTCGGGATAGAGGGTCTCCTATGCGTGTGGCGGTCTGTTGCGCCCAGTTTGCAAACTCTGATTTCAAAAAAAAAAAAGAAAATTTATACCGGATTTTTAAAACTCGGGGCGTGACACGTGTGGAAACGTGCAGGTACTTGCTTCGACCGGATCGTCGCGTAGATCGCAGTAGTATTTTTCTGGGAATTTCTTGGGCACATTTCGAAGGTGAAATTGGCTGAACTGTTAAACAGATTTTTGGGGACAGATTTTAGATGAAACTTGGATAATAATTATGTGTGCATCCTTTGGGACTTATGGTGCAGTATTGCGGGATTTTCGGATCGGGCGCGGACTTAGCTTGCGAGGACCGGATTTAGCGCTCGAGGTGGGTACCGTTGTTAACCTCCTACTTGTGATGTCCCCACTAGGCCTATTTGAGTTGCTACTATGTTGCATTGTTAAAAGAACCGGTAAAATGAATCTGGCATACTAATCAGGAAATTGGACTTATAACTAGAGTTTGTGACTTCAAAAGGACTAAGTGCTGATTAATGGTTAATTCTTGTAAATAATATGTCGCCTAAAACCATGGGAAGAGCTTTGTTGAAATGGATATGTTGCATATACATGATGGGACCTCTTATACATATACATAGACCAAGTTGGGGCAACTTAGTAAAATGGAAGCTTATTTTAAACGGCATACCTCTACTTTGCGAGAACTAGAATACTTGAATCATGTTTTGATAATTATAAAGGACTTTGCATGCTTGTATGGACATCTAGATAGGCCACCTCCTTCTGCTACACTATTATGCTGGAACTGACTTAGGAGAAACCATGCTTTTATATTCTCTCCTTTTATCTAGCTTTGGGAGATAGTGTGCTCGGGTTCGAGCAGGGGCTGGGATAGTGTAGTCAGACAGTTGTGGGTTTTGGAATAGGCAGGCTGTGAGGGCAGGGCATTGCGGCAACCGCGGACAGTAGGCGGTTGATCGGATATTGATTGTTCTACCCGATTGTGGATCTTGGGTTTGGGACAGGCAGGCTTGATGGCAGGGTATTGCGGCAACCGCGGACCTTGGGCGGTTGACCGGAGATTGCTTATGCATTGGATTGGGTATCAGGTCTCTAGTGGATGGGGTTTCCCACTATTTGTTTATCTTGCATCAGGTTGGGATCGGGTCTCCCTTTAGTGGATGGGTTTTCCGACTTTGATCAGAGTCATGATCCAGTCCTGCTGATCTATGATACTTGTTACTGAGGCATTATACTCGTGTGGGTCGCTCCCCTCGAGTGCCACTCCGGAGTGTGCGATTTACAGGCTTCGAGTCCTTGAGACTCTCATCCCCTATCGGTGTTATGCGTAGGCTGGCATACCCGATTTGGCAGGCAAAGCAGGCAGTACCAGTTCTTACTGGTGTATCGATTGGGTCCAGACAGGCAGGCATTTACATTCTGATGCATACATTTAGCTATATTCCTAGCTGGCACTTTAGAGGCATTTAGTGGTAGCTTCATACATCATCAGTTGGCATAATTACAGCTTACCACCTTGTTTTATTCTCCCGCCTCTTATAGTCCTAGTGGGCATGTCTGAGTTGAGGTCTACCCACTAGGGGGAGGCTGCTGTTTACAGTAGTTCTCACCCCCACTGCTTTCTCTTTTCTCTTTCCCTTTGTTTTGCAGAGTCGTCTGCGGGAGTTGCAGGACCCTCCTCAGCGGACCGAGGTAAGAGGATCGCGGATTAGATAGCGGTCTACCCAGGCACCAGTTCAGTTACTAGATGTACCCCGATACTCTCAGATACTCTACTTTTCATTTTTTTTGGGTCTGGCTTCGGCCGGCTGGTTGTATTTGATTAGTGAGCTGGGAGAGATATTTGTATTATTGAGAGTTTATTTCTGCACTTTACTTTCCTGCTTTATCTGAGATGTACTAGTTGTAGTTTAGCTCTGTTTATGCTCTTTTATTATATCATCTATATTTGAGCAGGTTACCAGCGCTTCGTGTACACGGAAAATTCCGTGTATACGGCGGCTCTGTAGACGAGCCCGGGTTCTGGTTTTCACCCGGGGCGTGACAGATTAAGTTGGTATCAGAGCTTAGGGATAGGTCAGTTGGGACTTAGAAAACCCTAGGCTTTTGGCAGACCCTAGGAAGGCAGGGCGTGAGTGACGCGACATTATGCGAAAGTCGGCAATTTGGTCATGTGTTTATTGGACTCTTCCAGTGAGGAAGAGGGATTGGCATGTCCTATTTCTGGCGAACTATTATGTTGGCTGCAGACAACATAAGGTTGCAGAAATAGGAGGATGCCTTTGACTTTCGCTAGATTGGGTCGAGTGTGGTTTCGTTACTGATCTGTGGTTTCTTGTGTGGCAGGATGCCTCCCAGGCGGCGGATTCCTACCCGGGGTACCCCTACACCCCCGGAGGGGCCGGAGCAGTCCGGGCCTTCAGAGATTGCTGAGTTGAGGGCCATGGTGGCCCAGCTGGCGGAGGGTCACCGCCGGCAGGAGCAGAGGATAGAGCAGCTGCTTGCTCAGGTTGGGCCCCTCCCCCTACTACTACTGAGGCCCCCGCACCACCTGTTGTACCACCGACTATACCGCTTGTGCCTGCGGCACCATCCTCGAGCAGCGGGGCCCGGGAGCGATCCGACCTTTGACCCCCGCGGAGGAGCAGGAGTTCACTGATAAACTCACCCATTTCTGCAAGCGGGGACCGCCTAGATTCTCGGGGCGGGATACGCAGCCGTGGGAGGTTGGGACATGGTTAGCAGCGATGGAGAAGATTTTCAGGGATTTCTTCATCGACCCGAGGTACAGAGTTCATATGGCGGTGCATTGCCTAGAGGGAGATGCTGATCTTTGGTGGCGTCGGGTGGAGCCACGGGAGTTTCAGACTTCTCGACAGTTACCCTGGTCCGAGTTTCGGCGTATGATTGTGGATACCTATTTTTCGACCAGCGTGAAGAGGAAGCTGGAGGATGATTTGAAAAACATTCAGCAGGGCGACCGGTCAGTTCAGGATTACCATCAGGAGTTCTTGCGGCTGTTTAATTGTGTGCCCTATGTCGCCCGGGATGGACCACATCAGGTTGAGTTATTTGAGGCAGGCCTTCGCAGCGAGATCTATATCTTAGTGCATGCACAGCGACACCAGACCCTTCAGGAGGGCATCGAGCATGCCTCTTGGGTGGAGAGAGGCGACATAGAGGCGGCAAGGCGAGGCGTGATAGTCGCGCGGAGTTCCGTGAGGAAACGACCAGTACCCGAGGATGAGGGACAGACTAGTTCATGGAGACCGCCACGGCCTCAGTCACCTAGCCGTGGGCGGGTGGAGCAGCGTGAGTCTAGTGGATCCCAGTGGCCATCGCAGCAGCAGCAGGAGTCTCAGCATCAGACTCAGAGACAGCAGCAGACGGGGCGGCCACGGTTTCGCGATAGAGACAGATGCATATTCTGTGGAGGACCTCATTTGTCGCACACTTGTGATCTGAGATGGGGTGTTGTTACAAGTGCGGACAGCCAGGCCACATTCGAGCTTCGTGCCCCCTTTCGACTTCAGCGGCACCCTCATCGGCATCGGCTCCTCTTTCGCCTCAGCAGCAGTTGTCGACTCAACAACCTTATGCTCCAGTGAGCGGATCACCATCCTTTTACCCTGCGGATCGTCAGCCACCGGCTCAGAGCGGTTGGGTCTACGCCACTCATGTGGAGGATTTTACAGCAGCCGACCTTGTGGGGGCAGGTATGGTTTTACTGTGTTTACCGGTATTGATTGTGCATTGTATTGCATTTGGGCATCCTAGTCATTTGTTAGGAGTGCATGTACTTTCTTGCATTGGGTTAAGGGTAGGACGGTTACCCGGTGTTCGGGAGTCGTATTCCCGATCTTTAGCACGTAGGGGGAGTGTCGTAGGTCCTGCTCAGTGCAGTTGAGTCCTGGTTTGTACCTGTAGACCTGATGGTTTGACCTGGTTGTGGGGCTTGGTTTGGTACTTAGGACGGTTTGGCTGGCTCGGTTATTTTCTTTTCGCGGCAGTTGATTATGCTGCGAGGACGGTTTTCGTGGGAGCCAGGCCCGGAGGTGTTGGTGTACCTGGGTTGCTTGAGAGTATCTTCGCCTCTTTGGTTTTGACTTTGTGAGCGAGGCGGATGTCTCACAGTGGGTGAGTGGCCTTTTTGGCTGGTGTGTTTGAGGGACCTGCGGCGGCGCCGGGACTCGGGGATACCCCTTTTGGTTGTGAGTTCCTAGCTGTTCTCCTATCGGAGTTGTTTGGCATGACACCAGTTTGGGAGTTGAGGACCCAACTCTAGGATTCGACGTTTTGGATTTGTGTCAGGCCAAGGGTGGCGCCTTTGGGGGGGGGGGGGGGCGCCGGTGCTATTCGAGTTGTGGAAGGTTGGTTCGCTTCGGCTTTGTGAGGACCCGTAAGAATTTGAGGAAGTGATCATCGGGAGCTAGCACCCTTCTGTCATGCTTGGAGGATTTGATTTACCCGCTGCAACGGTATTGGATCTTCGCGAAGATTGATTTGCAATCTGGTTCTCTCGACTGCTTATGGCTGAGTGTTGATGCCGGAAGGTTAGGAAATCGCTTCTACATCCCGACGGCCTTGGATTAGAGATCAGAGGCTACGGGATCAGTTGGGGACTTGTATCGGATGCCGCGGGAGTACCGAGGTACTTGGATCGAGCTGGGTGTTGTTGGACTTGTGGTTGGATTATCTGAGGCCCTAGCAGGGGCAGATGCTTGTACCGATGCGGACTACCTGATAGCCAGAGCAGTTAGCCCAGCTGTACCTCGTTAAGGTGGCGTGGTTCTCTGGAGTGCTCTCCTTTGTTTCGTTCTGGTTAGAGACCCGAGGATTGCATCGCGTCTCTGAAGGGGTATTTGACAGCCTTGAGAGCTTGAGTGGTGGATGATCGTATATTTACCCCCTCTGTATGGTTGAGATTCCATGTTGAGGAATGACTTTAGTTTCGAGGACGAAACTTTTTTTTTAGTGGGGGAGGATGTGATGATCCAGGTTTCCATGCACTGTTTTTCCCGTGAATCCAATGTGTAAAACACCTATTGATGGTGTTTGATGGTGTTTGATCCACGGTGTGTCAAAGGGACGGCACAGATGGGTCCATGGTAGTATTTATTGTTAGTTTGGCCTTCGGCGGCAATTGCCGAATTTTAGAAAGGTTTCTAGGCCAAACGGAGGGCGTATTTGGATTCAGCGCGGAAAAACGCTTGAAAACGACTATTTACTTGTTGAATTCGGAGTCCGGATGCCCAAAAACGGACTCCCGGATGTTTCTGGTGGTTTCTGGTGCATGGGGGAAGTCGTGGACCACCGGTGCGCCACGTGGCGGGCCCTCATTGGCCGGTCCGCAGCAGCCGGTCCATGGAGCAGCGCGGCAGGGTGCATGAGCCGGCGCTAGGACACGTGGCAGGCGCTGATTAGCGGGCCTACGGTGTGCGGTCCACGGAGTTTTGGCGGCCGGTTGCAGGGTGGTTTTTGGCTTTATATAGGTCATTTGAGGGCCGAAATCCTCTTCTCCTGTTCGGTTTCACTCCGAGGTCCCTTCTAAGAAAATCTTCCTCTCACTGTTCTACACCTCCTGTAGATTTCTCAAGAATTTAGGAGGTTCGGATCCCGAGGTTTGAGATTTTTCCGGCGCGGCGCGACGATCATTCTACGGCAACCTGATTCGTCGCATTTCGGTGTTCAGGCTTCCCCGACTCACCCCGACCTCCTATTTTCGCGATTCTTGCGCCGTTGGATTCTTAACAGGTAGGGCTTCATTTTCTCTGTTGTGAGTTTCTCCTGATTCCGAGGTTTTGTTGGAGTTTCTGTGGCCTCATTTTGACCCTTTTTCCGTCGCGGAGTTTTGGGACAGCACTGCCTTGTTTTGGCGATAACTTTGCGCACGGACGTCGGATCAGGGCGATTCAAAAAGGGATTTGCATCTACGCATCGCAAGGAGTCTCTCTGAATTTTCTTGGATTTTTCTAGAATTTCCCCGAAGGTGAGAACCCCCTTTTTACAGAATTTTATATCACAGTTTTGGATGAATGCATTGTTCGGGGTGGTTCCCTTGTCGATTTAGGTTCTCAGCGTAGGAAAATCGTGTGGAAACGTGCAGGTACTTGTTTCGACCGGATCGTCGCGTAGATCGTAGTAGTATTTTTCTGGGAATTTCTTGGGCACATTTCGCAGGTGAAATTGGCTGAACTGTTAAACAGATTTTTGGGGATAGATTTTAGATGAAACTTGGATAATAATTATGTGTGCATCCTTTGGGACTTATGGTGCAGTATTGCGGGATTTTCGGATCGGGCGCGGACTTAGCTTGCGAGGACCGGATTTAGCGCTCGAGGTGGGTACCGTTGTTAACCTCCTACTTGTGATGTCCCCACTAGGCCTATTTGAGTTGCTACTATGTTGCATTGTTAAAAGAACCGGTAAAATGAATCTGGCATACTAATCAGGAAATTGGACTTATAACTAGAGTTTGTGACTTCAAAAGGACTAAGTGCTGATTAATGGTTAATTCTTGTAAATAATATGTCGCCTAAAACCATGGAAAGAGCTTTGTTGAAATGGATATGTTGCATATACATGATGGGACCTCTTATACATATACATAGACCAACTTGGGGCAACTTAGTAAAATGGAAGCTTATTTTAAACGGCATACCTCTACTTTGCGAGAACTAGAATACTTGAATCATGTTTTGATAATTATAAAGGACTTTGCATGCTTGTATGGACATCTAGATAGGCCACCTCCTTCTGCTACACTATTATGCTGGAACTGACTTAGGAGAAACCATGCTTTTATATTCTCTCCTTTTATCTAGCTTTGGGGGATAGTGTGCTCGGGTTCGAGCAGGGGCTGGGATAGTGTAGTCAGACAGTTGTGGGTTTTGGGACAGGCAGGCTGTGAGGGCAGGGCATTGCGGCAACCGCGGACAGTAGGCGGTTGATCGGATATTGATTGTTCTACCCGATTGTGGATCTTGGGTTTTGGGACAGGCAGGCTTGATGGCAGGGTATTGCGGCAACCGCGGACCTTGGGCGGTTGACCGGAGATTGCTTATGCATTGGATTGGGTATCAGGTCTCTAGTGGATGGGGTTTCCCACTATTTGTTTATCTTGCATCAGGTTGGGATCGGGTCTCCCTTTAGTAGATGGGTTTTCCCACTTTGATCAGAGTCATGATCCAGTCCTGCTGATCTATGATACTTATTACTGAGGCATTATACTCGTGTGGGTCGCTCCCCTCGAGTGCCACTCCGGAGTGTGCGATTTACAGGCTTCGAGTCCTTGAGACTCTCATCCCCTATCGGTGTTATGCGTAGGCTGGCATACCCGATTTGGCAGGCAAAGCAGGCAGTACCAGTTCCTACTGGTGTATCGATTGGGTCCAGACAGGCAGGCATTTTACATTCTGATGCATACATTTAGCTATATTCCTAGCTGGCACTTTAGAGGCATTTAGTGGTAGCTTCATACATCATCAGTTGGCATATTTACAGCTTACTACCTTGTTTTATTCTTCCGCCTTTTATAGTCCTAGTGGGCATGTCTGAGTTGAGGTCTACCCACTAGGGGGAGGCTGCTGTTTATAGTAGTTCTCACCCCCACTGCTTTCTCCTTTCTCTTTCCCTTTGTTTTGCAGAGTTGTCTGCGGGAGTTACAGGACCCTCCTCAGCGGACCGAGGTAAGAGGATCGCGGATTAGATAGCGGTCTACCCAGGCACCAGTTCAGTTACTAGATGTACCCCGATACTCTCAGATACTCTACTTTTCATTTCTTTTGGGTCTGGCTTCGGCGGCTGGTTGTATTTGATTAGTGAGCTGGGAGAGATATTTGTATTATTGAGAGTTTATTTCTGCACTTTACTTTCCTGCTTTATCTGAGATGTACTAGTTGTAGTTTAGCTCTGTTTATGCTCTTTTATTATATCATCTATATTTGAGCAGGTTACCAGCGCTTCGTGTACACGGAAAATTCCGTGTATACGGCGGATCTGTTGATGAGCCCGGGTTCTGGTTTTCACCTGGGGCGTGACAGTGCCCTTCAATTTAATTTGTAGTTTCCAATCACAGTTGGTTAATATATAGGGTTCGTACTTTGTTTTATGCATTTGGTTTTGCGTATGTCTACACTTCGCAAAATGCCTTCCAATGTTCTTAAATCTTATAATAGTCCGAATTTTTGTTCGGGCCTAGGTTTCATTTTCTTACTACTATAAAACGGAGAGGCACTATAAGTGGCAGATTATAATGTTGTATTTTGGTAAAGTAAGCATAGTGGCTTGGGTATTGCTTAAGTTTATTCAATTTCCACAATCTGTTAGATATTCTTGCACGTACTGATAATAATTATGCTTGCAATTTCTACCTTACATTGCACTATTGTTTGGCACTTAACTTTCTTTACCCTGATTTCGAATATTTGGTTGACACTCTTTTACTTACTATCTAGAAAACATTAATATCACACACCGAGAGGTGGAGTGCACGAAATAACGAAAGAAGTACTGTTTGTTATATTATCATGTCTTGGAAGCTTTCAAATAGGTAAGAAGGTCATTTTGAGTTTAGCCGCTATTATAAAAAGTGGGCAAATGTCTTCCTATCTTCGTCACTTCTTCTTGCCTTATGAATTTCCCAAATTATTGAAGTTCACAACTTTAGTAAATGTTTGTTGTTTTAATTCTGTTTAGATCAAATTTACTTGTGTTCCTAAAGAGACATAATTAGATGGAAATTTTGCTTGAATGTAGAAATTTCCTTCCGTTGTGTATTACAGAAGCAAATGTGTCCCAATCTTTGCCTTCTCCTACTGCTTTCTCTCTTACGTTGCACTATTGTTTAGCACTTAGGTCTTTTTATCGTGATTCGAAATGTTTGGTCGGAACTTGCTACCCAGAAGAATTTTATGGTATACAAAGAGAGGTGGAATGCACGAAAGAACGGAATGAGTAATGTCTGTTTATGTTAACATGTGTTGGAAATTTTGGAATAAATAATAAAGTAATTTTGAGTTTAAGCACTATTATGAAATGTGCAGTGCATTGGATTACAATTCCTTCACATTCAACTTCAGGTTTGGATTGTTTGCGTTTTGGATTGTGTGGATTGCTGAACTTTTCATTATAACCTGCGTTTGATGTAAGACGAAGTTAAATATTTTCGTTTAAATTCCATCATTCTTGCTTTTTGCCTTCTTTGCGGGTTCGGGTATTTCATGTGATGACTTCTCCTTTTAATATCAGTTTTTTTTCGTGGATCCCGTTTAATGATTCATATTATTCTCATTTGTGCTGCAATATGTATTGTGGACCTCGATTTATAGCTTTACTTCGCTCGGCATTTTTACACAAAGGTTTTAGGGTTCTTCTCTTACTTAATGTTGAGTACACCTTAGATAGGTTGCTCTGCAGCCATTAGAGTTATTTCAATATACTTAAGTGCTTGAACATATAAGTTTCCAATGACGTATTCTTTGTTTAAGGTCTAAAGTTCTCAAATTCTGCCAACTCTTTTAACCAACATTTAAATATCGAGAAAGTTCATTATATGCAGTAAAAAATCTGTTTCATTTATAGTTCTGAAATCTTTGTACACTCGAACTCTAATCTTTTGATGGAAATTTGTAGAGATTACCCTTGTTCGTCGTCAAAATATATGGCAAAGCACTCATTGTTATTCTTTCTCTTCGATTCACATATTAGG
>CM054932.1:8182961-8351251 GCA_029168755.2 Tillandsia fasciculata | reverse complement strand
AAAGAACTTGATTTCAAAAATGAGTTTTCAAAACAAATAAAATATGTGTTTATTCCTGTTGATAGTCTTCCGTTCCCCCATATTGTGATTAAAACATTTGGTGTTATATCTTGCATTCTTGATACCTTGATAGAGCTGATCCTTGATTGGGTTTTGGTTGATGATTAGTCCTGCATTGATTCGATTCTACTCGGTGATTATCCCTGGACATAGATTTGCCTGATCGATTGATTCTGATTGATAGACATTGATAGATGATACACTGTGGAGATCTCGGCATGTTGGCCATTTACCCGGTCTACGGACCGCGAGATTGATCATTATTTATCGCCCGCACTGCTGTACTTCACGAACATCAGCGGAGGGAGCTACCCGTGTAGATGTTCTTTACCGGTAAAGTGGTCTGTGTACGCCCGTGACTCCCAGGTTAGTGCCCAAGGGTGCCGGAGCATCGACTCCCAGGTTAGTGCCCGAGGGTGCCGGAGTATGTCAGCCAGGTTGGTGCCAGGTTTGGCGAGATATCCCTGAGGTCGTGTGGACCGATATGGTGGTTTTTGATTAGATGGTAGTCTCCTTATTGACGCATTACTTTTACCTTGTACTGCTGCTGCTCAGTTATTTCCAGTATTAGTTGATAGACATCCTTGTATCTCTTGCAGCCCCTTTGGTATGATTATTGGAATTACCCTCTATTTCCAGCATATACCCCAAACTTATGATTGCTTATCTCAGTTTTACCCTGATTATCAGTTTACTTACCTGCTGTCCATATACTTGATTTTAGTAGATCTCGCTTACAGCCTCCTATAGATCTTTTACTATCCGCAGATTTTAGTACCCAGTAGGTACGATTAGCTGATCCTCGGCTCGTCGGCCCACTGGATACATGTACAGTGTATCTCACACCCCTTGGTGACCATTTTCAGGTCCGTCGGGTGGGAGATAGTGGGACGATCCAGTGAGCAGACTACGATAGAGCTGTCCCCCTGATCCGTTTATGTTGATGACTTATTTAGACTTATTATTTCCGCATTTCATTCCCAGCTTCTATTTGATTCAGATATGTAAAACTAATGATGTAATAATTTAACTGTTGAATATTCCCTGCTGATTAGATTAGATTAGTTACTGATTTATCTGTTGATCTCTGATGATGTTTTTAGCCGTGCATGTATAGGGGAGTCTCTGTCCTCGGGGTAGAGGGTCTCCTATGCGTGTGGCGGTCTGTTGCGCCCAGTTTGCAAACTCTGATTTCAAAAAAAAAAAGAAAATTTATACCGGATTTTTAAAACTCGGGGCGTGACACGTGTGGAAACGTGCAGGTACTTGCTTCGACCGGTCGTCCGTAGATCGCAGTAGTATTTTTCTGGGATTTCTTGCAGGCACATTTCGAAGGTGAAATTGGCTGAACTGTTAAAACAGATTTTTGGGGACAGATTTTAGATGAAACTTGGATAATAATTATGTGTGCATCCTTTGGGACTTATGGTGCAGTATTGCGGGATTTTCGGATCGGGCGCGGACTTAGCTTGCGAGGACCGGATTTAGCGCTCGAGGTGGGTACCGTTGTTAACCTCCTACTTGTGATGTCCCCACTAGGCCTATTTGAGTTGCTACTATGTTGCATTGTTAAAAGAACCGGTAAAATGAATCTGGCATACTAATCAGGAAATTGGACTTATAACTAGAGTTTGTGACTTCAAAAGGACTAAGTGCTGATTAATGGTTAATTCTTGTAAATAATATGTCGCCTAAAACCATGGGAAGAGCTTTGTTGAAATGGATATGTTGCATATACATGATGGGACCTCTTATACATATACATAGACCAAGTTGGGGCAACTTAGTAAAATGGAAGCTTATTTTAAACGGCATACCTCTACTTTGCGAGAACTAGAATACTTGAATCATGTTTTGATAATTATAAAGGACTTTGCATGCTTGTATGGACATCTAGATAGGCCACCTCCTTCTGCTACACTATTATGCTGGAACTGACTTAGGAGAAACCATGCTTTTATATTCTCTCCTTTTATCTAGCTTTGGGAGATAGTGTGCTCGGGTTCGAGCAGGGGCTGGGATAGTGTAGTCAGACAGTTGTGGGTTTTGGAATAGGCAGGCTGTGAGGGCAGGGCATTGCGGCAACCGTGGACAGTAGGCGGTTGATCGGATATTGATTGTTCTACCCGATTGTGGATCTTGGGTTTTGGGACAGGCAGGCTTGATGGCAGGGTATTGCGGCAACCGCGGACCTTGGGCGATTGACCGGAGATTGCTTATGCATTGGATTGGGTATCAGGTCTCTAGTGGATGGGGTTTCCCACTATTTGTTTATTTTGCATCAGGTTGGGATCGGGTCTCCCTTTAGTGGATGGGTTTTCCCACTTTGATCAGAGTCATGATCCAGTCCTGCTGATCTATGATACTTGTTACTGAGGCATTATACTCGTGTGGGTCGCTCCCCTCGAGTGCCACTCCGGAGTGTGCGATTTACAGGCTTCGAGTCCTTGAGACTCTCATCCCCTATCGGTGTTATGCGTAGGCTGGCATACCCGATTTGGCAGGCAAAGCAGGCAGTACCAGTTCCTACTGGTGTATCGATTGGGTCCAGACAGGCAGGCATTTTACATTCTGATGCATACATTTAGCTATATTCCTAGCTGGCACTTTAGAGGCATTTAGTGGTAGCTTCATACATCATCAGTTGGCATATTTACAGCTTACCACCTTGTTTTATTCTTCCGCCTTTTATAGTCCTAGTGGGCATGTCTGAGTTGAGGTCTACCCACTAGGGGGAGGCTGCTGTTTACAGTAGTTCTCACCCCCACTGCTTTCTCCTTTCTCTTTCCCTTTGTTTTGCAGAGTTGTCTGCGGGAGTTGCAGGACCCTCCTCAGCGGACCGAGGTAAGAGGATCGCGGATTAGATAGCGGTCTACCCAGGCACCAGTTCAGTTACTAGATGTACCCCGATACTCTCAGATACTCTACTTTTCATTTTTTTTGGGTCTGGCTTCGGCCGGCTGGTTGTATTTGATTAGTGAGCTGGGAGAGATATTTGTATTATTGAGAGTTTATTTCTGCACTTTACTTTCCTGCTTTATCTGAGATGTACTAGTTGTAGTTTAGCTCTGTTTATGCTCTTTTATTATATCATCTATATTTGAGCAGGTTACCAGCGCTTCGTGTACACGGAAAATTTCGTGTATACGGCGGATCTGTAGACGAGCCCGGGTTCTGGTTTTCACCCGGGGCGTGACAGATTAAGTTGGTATCAGAGCTTAGGGATAGGTCAGTTGGGACTTAGAAAACCCTAGGCTTTTGGCAGACCCTAGGAAGGCAGGGCGTGAGTGACGCGACATTATGCGAAAGTCGGCAATTTGGTCATGTGTTTATTGGACTCTTCCAGTGAGGGAAGAGGGATTGGCATGTCCTATTTCTGGCGAACTATTATGTTGGCTGCAGACAACATAAGGTTGCAGAAATCGGAGGATGCCTTTGACTTTCGCTAGATTGGGTCGAGTGTGGTTTCGTTACTGATCTGTGGTTTCTTGTGTGGCAGGATGCCTCCCAGGCGGCGGATTCCTACCCGGGGTACCCCTACACCCCCGGAGGGGCCGGAGCAGTCCGGGCCTTCAGAGATTGCTGAGTTGAGGGCCATGGTGGCCCAGCTGGCGGAGGGTCACCGCCGGCAGGAGCAGAGGATAGAGCAGCTGCTTGCTCAGGTTGGGGCCCCTCCCCCTACTACTACTGAGGCCCCCGCACCACCTGTTGTACCACCGACTATACCGCTTGTGCCTGCGGCACCATCCTCGAGCAGCGGGGCCCCGGGAGCGATCCGACCTTTGACCCCCGCGGAGGAGCAGGAGTTCACTGATAAACTCACCCATTTCTGCAAGCGGGGACCGCCTAGATTCTCGGGGCGGGATACGCAGCCGTGGGAGGTTGGGACATGGTTAGCAGCGATGGAGAAGATTTTCAGGGATTTCTTCATCGACCCGAGGTACAGAGTTTATATGGCGGTGCATTGCCTAGAGGGAGATGCTGATCTTTGGTGGCGTCGGGTGGAGCCACGGGAGTTTCAGACTTCTCGACAGTTACCCTGGTCCGAGTTTCGGCGTATGATTGTGGATACCTATTTTTCGACCAGCGTGAAGAGGAAGCTGGAGGATGATTTGAAAAACATTCAGCAGGGCGACCGGTCAGTTCAGGATTACCATCAGGAGTTCTTGCGGCTGTTTAATTGTGTGCCTTATGTCGCCCGGGATGGACCACATCAGGTTGAGTTATTCGAGGCAGGCCTTCGCAGCGAGATCTATATCTTAGTGCATGCACAGCGACACCAGACCCTTCAGGAGGGCATCGAGCATGCCTCTTGGGTGGAGAGAGGCGACATAGAGGCGGCAAGGCGAGGCGTGATAGTCGCGCGGAGTTCCGTGAGGAAACGACCAGTACCCGAGGATGAGGGACAGACTAGTTCATGGAGACCGCCACGGCCTCAGTCACCTAGCCGTGGGCGGGTGGAGCAGCGTGAGTCTAGTGGATCCCAGTGGCCATTGCAGCAGCAGCAGGAGTCTCAGCATCAGACTCAGAGACAGCAGCAGACGGGGCGGCCACGGTTTCGCGATAGAGACAGATGCATATTCTGTGGAGGACCTCATTTGTCGCACACTTGTGATCTGAGATGGGGTTGTTGTTACAAGTGCGGACAGCCAGGCCACATTCGAGCTTCGTGCCCCCTTTCGACTCCAGCGGCACCCTCATCGGCATCGGCTCCTCTTTCGCCTCAGCAGCAGTTGTTGACTCAACAACCTTATGCTCCAGTGAGCGGATCACCATCCTTTTACCCTGCGGATCGTCAGCCACCGGCTCAGAGCGGTTGGGTCTACGCCACTCATGTGGAGGATTTTACAGCAGCCGACCTTGTGGGGGCAGGTATGGTTTTACTGTGTTTACCGGTATTGATTGTGCATCGTATTGCATTTGGGCATCCTAGTCATTTGTTAGGAGTGCATGTACTTTCTTGCATTGGGTTAAGGGTAGGACGGTTACCCGGTGTTCGGGAGCCGTATTCCCGATCTTTATCACCTAGGGGGAGTGTCGTAGGTCCTGCTCAGTGCAGTTGAGTCCTGGTTTGTACCTGTAGACCTGATGGTTTTGACCTGGTTGTGGGGCTTGGTTTGGTACTTAGGACGGTTTGGCTGGCTCGGTTATTTTCTTTTCGCGGCAGTTGATTATGCTGCGAGGACGGTTTTCGTGGGAGCCAGGCCCGGAGGTGTTGGTGTATCTGGGTTGCTTGAGAGTATTTTCGCCTCTTTGGTTTTGACTTTGTGAGCGAGGCGGACGTCTCACAGTGGGTGAGTGGCCTTTTTGGCTGGTGTGTTTGAGGGACCTGCGGCGGCGCCGGGACTCGGGGATACCCCTTTTGGTTGTGAGTTCCTAGCTGTTCTCCTATCGGAGTTGTTTGGCATGACACCAGTTTGGGAGTTGAGGACCCAACTCTAGGATTCGACGTTTTGGATTTGTGTCAGGCCAAGGGTGGCGCCTTTGGGGGGGGGGGGGGGCGCCGGTGCTATTCGAGTTGTGGAAGGTTGGTTCGCTTCGGCTTTGTGAGGACCCGTAAGAATCTGAGGAAGTGATCATCGGGAGCTAGCACCCTTCTGTCATGCTTGGAGGATTTGATTTACCCGCTGCAACGGTATTGGATCTTCGCGAAGATTGATTTGCAATCTGGTTCTCTCGACTGCTTATGGCTGAGTGTTGATGCCGGAAGGTTAGGAAATCGCTTCTACATCCCGACGGCCTTGGATTAGAGATCAGAGGCTACGGGATCAGTTGGGGACTTGTATCGGATGCCGCGGGAGTACCGAGGTACTTGGATCGAGCTGGGTGTTGTTGGACTTGTGGTTGGATTATCTGAGGCCCTAGCAGGGGCAGATGCTTGTACCGATGCGGACTACCTGATAGCCAGAGCAGTTAGCCCAGCTGTACCTCGTTAAGGTGGCGTGGTTCTCTGGAGTGCTCTCCTTTGTTTCGTTCTGGTTAGAGACCCGAGGATTGCATCGCGTCTCTGAAGGGGTATTTGACAGCCTTGAGAGCTTGAGTGGTGGATGATCGTATATTTACCCCCTCTGTATGGTTGAGATTCCATGTTGAGGAATGACTTTAGTTTCGAGGACGAAACTTTTTTTTTAGTGGGGGAGGATGTGATGATCCAGGTTTCCATGCACTGTTTTTCCCGTGAATCCAATGTGTAAAACACCTATTGATGGTGTTTGATGGTGTTTGATCCACGGTGTGTCAAAGGGACGGCACAGATGGGTCCATGGTAGTATTTATTGTTAGTTTGGCCTTCGGCGGCAATTGCTGAATTTTAGAAAGGTTTCTAGGCCAAACGGAGGGCGTATTTGGATTCAGCGCGGAAAAACGCTTGAAAACGACTATTTACTTGTTGAATTCGGAGTCCGGATGCCCAAAAACGGACTCCCGGATGTTTCTGGTGGTTTCTGGTGCATGGGGGAAGTCGTGGACCACCGGTGCGCCACGTGGCGGGCCCTCATTGGCCGGTCCGCAGCAGCCGGTCCATGGAGCAGCGCGGCAGGGTGCATGAGCCGGCGCTAGGACACGTGGCAGGCGCTGATTAGCGGGCCTACGGTGTGCGGTCCACGGAGTTTTGGCGGCCTGTTGCAGGGTGGTTTTTGGCTTTATATAGGTCATTTGAGGGCCGAAATCCTCTTCTCCTGTTCGGTTTCACTCCGAGGTCCCTTCTAAGAAAATCTTCCTCTCACTGTTCTACACCTCCTGTAGATTTCTCAAGAATTTAGGAGGTTCGGATCCCGAGGTTTGAGATTTTTCCGGCGCGGCGCGACGATCATTCTACGGCAACCTGATTCGTCGCATTTCGGTGTTCAGGCTTCCCCGACTCACCCCGACCTCCTATTTTCGCGATTCTTGCGCCGTTGGATTCTTAACAGGTAGGGCTTCATTTTCTCTGTTGTGAGTTTCTCCTGATTCCGAGGTTTTGTTGGAGTTTCTGTGGCCTCATTTTGACCCTTTTTCCGTCGCGGAGTTTTGGGACAGCACTGCCTTGTTTTGGCGATAACTTTGCGCACGGACGTCGGATCAGGGCGATTCAAAAAGGGATTTGCATCCACGCATCGCAAGGAGTCTCTCTGAATTTTCTTGGATTTTTCTAGAATTTCCCCGAAGGTGAGAACCCCCTTTTTACAGAATTTTATATCACAGTTTTGGATGAATGCATTGTTCGGGGTGGTTCCCTTGTCGATTTAGGTTCTCAGCGTAGGAAAATCGTGTGGAAACGTGCAGGTACTTGTTTCGACCGGATCGTCGCGTAGATCGTAGTAGTATTTTTCTGGGAATTTCTTGGGCACATTTCGCAGGTGAAATTGGCTGAACTGTTAAACAGATTTTTGGGGATAGATTTTAGATGAAACTTGGATAATAATTATGTGTGCATCCTTTGGGACTTATGGTGCAGTATTGCGGGATTTTCGGATCGGGCGCGGACTTAGCTTGCGAGGACCGGATTTAGCGCTCGAGGTGGGTACCGTTGTTAACCTCCTACTTGTGATGTCCCCACTAGGCCTATTTGAGTTGCTACTATGTTGCATTGTTAAAAGAACCGGTAAAATGAATCTGGCATACTAATCAGGAAATTGGACTTATAACTAGAGTTTGTGACTTCAAAAGGACTAAGTGCTGATTAATGGTTAATTCTTGTAAATAATATGTCGCCTAAAACCATGGAAAGAGCTTTGTTGAAATGGATATGTTGCATATACATGATGGGACCTCTTATACATATACATAGACCAACTTGGGGCAACTTAGTAAAATGGAAGCTTATTTTAAACGGCATACCTCTACTTTGCGAGAACTAGAATACTTGAATCATGTTTTGATAATTATAAAGGACTTTGCATGCTTGTATGGACATCTAGATAGGCCACCTCCTTCTGCTACACTATTATGCTGGAACTGACTTAGGAGAAACCATGCTTTTATATTCTCTCCTTTTATCTAGCTTTGGGAGATAGTGTGCTCGGGTTCGAGCAGGGGCTGGGATAGTGTAGTCAGACAGTTGTGGGTTTTGGAATAGGCAGGCTGTGAGGGCAGGGCATTGCGGCAACCGCGGACAGTAGGCGGTTGATCGGATATTGATTGTTCTACCCGATTGTGGATCTTGGGTTTTGGGACAGGCAGGCTTGATGGCAGGGTATTGCGGCAACCGCGGACCTTGGGCGGTTGACCGGAGATTGCTTATGCATTGGATTGGGTATCAGGTCTCTAGTGGATGGGGTTTCCCACTATTTGTTTATCTTGCATCAGGTTGGGATCGGGTCTCCCTTTAGTAGATGGGTTTTCCCACTTTGATCAGAGTCATGATCCAGTCCTGCTGATCTATGATACTTATTACTGAGGCATTATACTCGTGTGGGTCGCTCCCCTCGAGTGCCACTCCGGAGTGTGCGATTTACAGGCTTCGAGTCCTTGAGACTCTCATCCCCTATCGGTGTTATGCGTAGGCTGGCATACCCGATTTGGCAGGCAAAGCAGGCAGTACCAGTTCCTACTGGTGTATCGATTGGGTCCAGACAGGCAGGCATTTTACATTCTGATGCATACATTTAGCTATATTCCTAGCTGGCACTTTAGAGGCATTTAGTGGTAGCTTCATACATCATCAGTTGGCATATTTACAGCTTACTACCTTGTTTTATTCTTCCGCCTTTTATAGTCCTAGTGGGCATGTCTGAGTTGAGGTCTACCCACTAGGGGGAGGCTGCTGTTTATAGTAGTTCTCACCCCCACTGCTTTCTCCTTTCTCTTTCCCTTTGTTTTGCAGAGTTGTCTGCGGGAGTTACAGGACCCTCCTCAGCGGACCGAGGTAAGAGGATCGCGGATTAGATAGCGGTCTACCCAGGCACCAGTTCAGTTACTAGATGTACCCCGATACTCTCAGATACTCTACTTTTCATTTCTTTTGGGTCTGGCTTCGGCCGGCTGGTTGTATTTGATTAGTGAGCTGGGAGAGATATTTGTATTATTGAGAGTTTATTTCTGCACTTTACTTTCCTGCTTTATCTGAGATGTACTAGTTGTAGTTTAGCTCTGTTTATGCTCTTTTATTATATCATCTATATTTGAGCAGGTTACCAGCGCTTCGTGTACACGGAAAATTCCGTGTATACGGCGGATCTGTTGATGAGCCCGGGTTCTGGTTTTCACCTGGGGCGTGACAGTGCCCTTCAATTTAATTTGTAGTTTCCAATCACAGTTGGTTAATATATAGGGTTCGTACTTTGTTTTATGCATTTGGTTTTGCGTATGTCTACACTTCGCAAAATGCCTTCCAATGTTCTTAAATCTTATAATAGTCCGAATTTTGTTCGGGCCTAGGTTTCATTTTCTTACTACTATAAAACGGAGAGGCACTATAAGTGGCAGATTATAATGTTGTATTTTGGTAAAGTAAGCATAGTGGCTTGGGTATTGCTTAAGTTTATTCAATTTCCACAATCTGTTAGATATTCTTGCACGTACTGATAATAATTATGCTTGCAATTTCTACCTTACATTGCACTATTGTTTGGCACTTAACTTTCTTTACCCTGATTTCGAATATTTGGTTGACACTCTTTTACTTACTATCTAGAAAACATTAATATCACACACCGAGAGGTGGAGTGCACGAAATAACGAAAGAAGTACTGTTTGTTTATATTATCATGTCTTGGAAGCTTTCAAATAGGTAAGAAGGTCATTTTGAGTTTAGCCGCTATTATAAAAAGTGGGCAAATGTCTTCCTATCTTCGTCACTTCTTCTTGCCTTATGAATTTCCCAAATTATTGAAGTTCACAACTTTAGTAAATGTTTGTTGTTTTAATTCTGTTTAGATCAAATTTACTTGTGTTCCTAAAGAGACATAATTAGATGGAAATTTTGCTTGAATGTAGAAATTTCCTTCCGTTGTGTATTACAGAAGCAAATGTGTCCCAATCTTTGCCTTCTCCTACTGCTTTCTCTCTTACGTTGCACTATTGTTTAGCACTTAGGTCTTTTTATCGTGATTCGAAATGTTTGGTCGGAACTTGCTACCCAGAAGAATTTTATGGTATACAAAGAGAGGTGGAATGCACGAAAGAACGGAATGAGTAATGTCTGTTTATGTTAACATGTGTTGGAAATTTTGGAATAAATAATAAAGTAATTTTGAGTTTAAGCACTATTATGAAATGTGCAGTGCATTGGATTACAATTCCTTCACATTCAACTTCAGGTTTGGATTGTTTGCGTTTTGGATTGTGTGGATTGCTGAACTTTTCATTATAACCTGCGTTTGATGTAAGACGAAGTTAAATATTTTCGTTTAAATTCCATCATTCTTGCTTTTTGCCTTCTTTGCGGGTTCGGGTATTTCATGTGATGACTTCTCCTTTTAATATCAGTTTTTTTCGTGGATCCCGTTTAATGATTCATATTATTCTCATTTGTGCTGCAATATGTATTGTGGACCTCGATTTATAGCTTTACTTCGCTCGGCATTTTTACACAAAAGGTTTTAGGGTTCTTCTCTTACTTAATGTTGAGTACACCTTAGATAGGTTGCTCTGCAGCCATTAGAGTTATTTCAATATACTTAAGTGCTTGAACATGTTTCAACTTTTTTGTTTAAGGTCTAAAGTTCTCAAATTCTGCCAACTCTTTTAACCAACATTTAAATATCGAGAAAGTTCATTATATGCAGTAAAAAATCTGTTTCATTTATAGTTCTGAAATCTTTGTACACTCGAACTCTAATCTTTTGATGGAAATTTGTAGAGATTACCCTTTGTTCGTCGGTCAAAATATATGGCAAAGCAATCATTGTTATTCTTTCTCTTCATTCACATATTAGGCTCGAAATTAAGAAAATTAACTATTTCCCCTAAAACTGTCCTTTCATATAGGAAAAATGAAATACTTGAAATAAATTTCCTCTCGCGCATAGAACAACTCCCTCTATTCTGTATCCTCAATTGATGCAATCGCAGATGTTTCAGTTGTTTGTGCTATTATCTTAATGGTACTTCTACTTTACTACAGGATAAGCAGAACCCAAAACGGTAAACTATCAACTTAAGGTGATTGAAGGTTGGTGCAGTATACGTTACTCAGTACTTACCGACTACGCTCCACGTACGGTACGTTCTTCTCACTTGCTTACTTTCTCTTGCCTAATTTCATGTCTTTCCAACTTACAACTCTCTGTGTAGATGAAGGGTTGGATTACATTATAAATTTATTCAACATTTGTATGCTTACTTTTGACTAGGCTTAATATATATTGTCGGTACTGAAAACGAATTTATAAATCAGTTCTCGCGTTCATTGCTTGCCAATTTATACATTTTTTATTGAAGTTAATTAGTTTAATCAGTCAAATTGAAAATTTTGTTAAATGCAATGTTTCTATTGGGTATAATTACACAGTTGATTGGTGCAACTATATTTATTAAATAATGATGAGAATTATTAATTATAATAAAATTAATTATATTGACTGAAGTTATTCAATTATTTTAGTTAGTCAAATTAATATTTTGTCAAACTTACTAACTTCATTAGCTATTAAAACATGATTGATACAGAGTTTATTTGCTAAATATTAATCAAAATGATGGAGTTGGTGAAAGTAATCAATGAATTTGAAAAATTTTAAAAGTTGATGAGTGGGAATTAAAAAGATAATTTGGATTTGGCTATCCAACGTTTCAAAATTTTAATTTTATTATCTAATTTTTTAACTTATTTGATTTGAATCAGCTAATAATACTTTGAGAACAAAATTTGAATATTGTATTTATTTTTACAGATTTAGTCAGTATACTTAATATAATTTTTATAAATATTAATTTATTAAAATGATAAATAATTAGTTTTATATTTAAAATAAAAATATCATTTACAGACTCAAATTAAATAAATTAAAAAATTAAATAATAAAATAAAAATTATAAAAGATTGTATAGTCGGTTCAAAAAGGTTATTAGCTTAGAAAGGTTTTGTTCGCTTTTGTCAAAAATTGATAGTCAAGGGAGCCATTTCAAAGTGACTTATACTTAAGGGTCCCTATACATTTTTTTCTTTTTTTCCTTTTTTTCCTTTTTTTTTTTTCTAAGTAATACTATTTGTATATTTTATTTGGGATGTACGATATCTATCTCATCCATTTCAGATGGGATATTTTTTGTTGGTCATTTCAAAATGGTCAGTAAAATTTATCTTATCTGAAATGAATGAAATATAAAATATATCCTCTTTTTAAAATATACAAAGATTGTTGTTGTTGTTGTTGTTGTTGTTGTTGTTGAAAACTCTGCACTTTTCATTTACTTAAATGTGTGATGTCATCTGAATTGGTTCATAGTTTGGAGCATACTAATCTTACGACTTAAAATTTAATTATCCCGTACATGGCTACCTCAGTTTGTTTTTACAAAATTCGTTTCTGTATATAGTTATAAATCAGTAAATGTACACATTTTCCACACACTTCTAATTTTGGCGTGAAGGATCCCAACTGTGTAAATTACATTCATGTTTGGGCCTCTCTTCTTAGGAAATCCGTTTCTATATATAGTTACAAATTAGTAAGTGTACACATTTCCCACACAGGAAGATTCCATCTGTATAAATCACGCTCATGTTTGGGTATCTTTATTTTTTTACTTTCTTTCCTATTTGCTCAAAGATCTAAATATATTCTTCCATATTTGCTTACTTCTTTCCTTCTCCAGTTTTCCCGGCCCCCCCTAGACACTATACTTTCGATGGCTATTATTCAACTCTCTTATCTTAAATTACTTGATGAAATAAGTGGGAAGCTAGGAATTCAAACTCCTCTATGTGAGGTGACTCTGGTCGGCGAGGGGTGGTTTCTTGCATGCATAGAATTTACAGTTGTACGTGTTGGCTCGAGTGTCGAAACCCAGCGCTGCTGGGGTGGCCCGTCTCCTAATATGCAGGAGGCAAAGGAGGAAGCCGGCTGTTTAGCTGTTCAAAAAATAAAGTGTCAATTCGGATTGGAAATTAGAGATGTCAATTACGAAGACTATATATTGTATAAGAATATGTACCACGAAGTGACTATTCAATATGCTAATCTGTTGGGCGACTTCAAAAAGCTAAAAAGTGTATATAATGCATTAGAAAATTGTTATGGGTTTGCTACTGCTCAGAATGCAAAATTCGTAGCTGAACAAGTAAAAATGCGGTCTAGAATTGATGAATACCATGCCACCATCAACTTTCTTCGTCGGGGTTGTTCTGTTTCCTCGGCAAGTCCATCTGAAGATACTTCTGGTTCTTAGGTTGAAATTCACCGTTGCTTGAAGTCATGTTTTGTTTGTTTCCTTTTAAGTTACGTTTTACTTTTTATGGAAAGTTGTAATCCACCTATCGTCTTCCTTCCTTTTTTGTTCCAAGTTACTTTCTTATTTTGTCACACTTTGTAATTCACCAACTCAAATTACGTGAACTTTAAGCTTACCTACTCGATATTTCTCTATTCGAACAATTTTTAGAAAAAACATTTGTGTATATAGTCGCAAATAAGAAGATGTACACGTGTTCTGCACGCTTCTAATCATGCAAAAAAAAAAGGAACGCTTCGTGTAAATTACTCATATGTTTGAGCATCATTATTTCTTTTCTCTCTCTCTTATTTGTTTGTTAAATGTAAATATAATCTTCCATATTCCCTTCCTATTTTTCTTCCCTACATTTTTCCTCCCTATCAATCATGCCTCCGGTGATCACTGTTAAACTATTTTACCCTGAATAATATGTGTAAATACACGGTCTTTAATATTTCGGACCGTACCCATCATTTACAACGACTTTTTGTTACGCATCAGTATTCTTTTTTGTTCGGCGGCGATCATTTCGTCCTTCCTACTGTTAACACCTATTGTTTACACCCACATTTTCCTCTAATTTTACAGGCTTATATTTCACATTCTATGTTTGCTTGCTGCATATTTGGGTGAAAATAAAATGGATACTCCAACATTTAGTCGTGAGCGTAGGAAACAACGCAGGAGTCTTCTTAGTCAACGCAGAAATAAAGGGATGCTACATTCTCCGAGCTATATTTACCAACTAGATAAGAACAGAGTAGTAGATAATCCTGGAGTACCGAGAGATATTCGAACAATTTGTCAAGAGAACAGAAAACGACGTAAGATTATTCTTAATCAGCGAAGGAATAAATTCGCAATTCCTTCACCGGAATATATACATGATTGGGGGAGGAACAGAAATATAACAAATTACGAAATACAATCAACTTCTTTAGAGACGGTCTTTTGTACTCCCGATCAATCATATGTTGGATTGCCACATTATCAGTGTCAATTCTGCGGAGCTTTACTTTGGTACAGTGAAAGAATTTACAAATCTCAAATGGAAAATACACCAAGGTTTTCTTTATGTTGTCAGGAAGGCCGAATTGGGTTACCACTGTTGCATGGACCACCAGCTATTCTAGCCGCTTTGTTGGATTACCAAGGTGGAAAAGAAGCTAAGAAATTTCGTGAGAATATTAGAGCATACAATTCTATGTTTGCATTTACGTCGATAGGTGCAAAAATAGATTTAGAAATTAATAAGAAACCAGGACCATATATTTTCCGAATCAATGGCCAGAATTACCATATAATGTGTCACGCCCCGAAACTGCTACCAATTTGGCATAGTTCGGGCGCGCTGAACAGACGCCGAACGGACAGAACCTCCCCTGTCCGCCCAAGGCTAAGCAACAAGATCATGTACAAGAATCACCCAGGAATTAATTCTAGATATACACAATCACAACGAGAGCACAACCAGTGCTAACAAGAACATAAGAGCAAGGTACGAGTATATAACAGTAAACATACAAGCAACAAAGAGAGAAACTCTATCTATTACAACCATTGCATTCGAGCATATGAATAATACATAGATCACATCCAAAACATCCTCACCCTATACAACATCTACTCTCAAAATGTAAAGACAAGGTGACAAGAGCTATAGATGTAGGGAGGCTGCTACCAACGTCTCTAGGGCGCCAAGCCCTTACCGCGATCCTCGCCGGGAGTACCTGTACTCGGCCCTGTAATAATAGTGGGATGAGAACTATGGTCCATAGTTCCCAGTGGGTTCGGCCACCGACTCCACCGGTCTTCCCACTAGGTCCAAGAGGGCAAAGCAGATAGATAGATAGATAGATAGATAGATAGATATATCTGAAAACTGTAAATGCAGTAAATAACTACACTACTATGCCCAACACGGAAAAACATGTATGCATGCTCAGGGGAGAGATATCCAAATATATCACTATGTCCAAGAAGTACTATTTCATACTTGTTCTCTAACTTATTTTCAAGAAGTGTGGTTTTTAACACTTCATCTCAAATCTCACGGCACACCCGAAGGTTGCCCACGGCTCACTATCACGACGAGGGAGACTATGTCTCAACCTACCAATCGAACGCGTCTGCGGGACCTGACTGTCCCTCGGGGTGGCGTGCCCCGTGACCAACTCCGGAGTAGGCGGCCGTAGAGGAGCGACCTCCACCAGCCTAAAACAGACTATGAGCATGATCCAATCCTCTCCACACGAGGATACCCTATCTATAAGGTTGATAGTAACTGAGATCCCTATAGATAATACACAACCTATGCCTCACATGTGTCATGATAGGTTTACCTACACTACTTTTCATATGCCACTCGTTCATTTATTGTGTGGTGTTCACAATTTCTACATATATGCCACTCGTTCCTTTATTGTCGACTCACAAGTCCAACACCCAATCCGCACTATAGGATTCCTCGGTATCGATCCAATCTTTCCCAATCCAACATAATAGCATAACATTTGCTAAATATCTATATCAACCGGAAAGTACAAAGATGGCAATACATACTATCCTACAATGCAATGGTGCGATATGCAATGGTGTAAGTGGCTAAGACATAGAGAGAAGCCCAACGGCTTCGGTAAAAGCACCACCCACCTCGGGTCCTTGGCTCGGCTCGGCTCTCCAAAAAAATCTACGAGAGCACCGTCTCGATCACAAGGGTCGCCTCAAGTCGGATGTCCTAAACAAGTTCAAAACGGCCTATTAATAACCTCCAAGCACTATGCTTAGTGCTTTCACGTGCGCGCAAAAGCGCCGACGAAAGACGACGAACTTCCACGATTTGTGGCCTGGATCGTCAAGGGTTTACCCAAAACCCCTCCATGATGGAAGGATTCCATTTAAATCCCCCACCAAAATTACTAATGTAATTATTTCTCTTTTTGCCTCAAAAGTCCTAGAGCGCGTATTTCGGCTCTAACTTCTCGACCGTTTGACGGAATGTCGATCCGTCTTCGCCAACACGTTTCTTTACATAGTAATTGGGTTTCCATAGGTTCAAATGAGATCAATCCCATGAAAATCCAAAACTCCTCTCTTAACCCTAGGTTTCATATACACATTCATTATGATTTTTCCACGATTTTCGCCGATTTCTTCGACAAGAATTCTTCTAAGATCATATAGATTTTAGGTCTAAAAATTTACGGCAAAACCAAATTTATTTTTTACAAAACTCACCTCAAAGAGCTAGGATTCCAAGCTTTTCTTGGTTCAAAAGCTCGCCCTCGCTCGCCTTAGGCTTCCCGCAAATCGCTCCGCGATTTAGTGCAACGTGGAGCAAGAAAATTTAGAGAGAGAAAGTGAGTGGAGAAGGTGAGAGAGAGAGCTCTCCATGGATGTGCTTGCGTGCGGTTGGGGAGTGCTGTGCGCGGGTGGAGAAGAAGCAGAAAAGGTAAAGGTAGCCTTTTTGCATAAAGGCCCCCCTACAATAGTGGTAATTCACTATTTAGCCCAATTGATCTGATACTTGCCTGCGGAGTCCTTCTGAATGTCCGTTTGTGCTCAAATTTGACGGGCAGGCTCATCTCAACTTAATTTATCACGAGATATTTTAAATTTTCAGTTTGGGCTATTTTTGGGTCACCAAAGTCTCGCTGTACTTAAAATCGCTGTCAGGTACCTTTCTCACTGCTCGGGTATCCGATTGATGCGAAACTTTTATTGTAACCTTAAAACATAATTACGAAGCTCCCATAATTTTCTCAGAATTTTTCGACACTGTTGGCGGAGCCCGTTCTCACTATCTGGCATCCGATCAACACGAAACTTTTTCTGTGGCCTTAAAATAATATTACGGAGCTCCCCGAATTTTTTTCGGAATTTTCCGACACTGTGAATTTCTGCTAATTTATCTGCCCCGTCTCTCACAGAAAATATTAAATCTTCTGTTTTCGCTCCGATTTCGGCGCAGGTCATTTCAACCTATATTATGCTTCTATGAGTCCAATAAAAATAGTATCTTACACTATTTTTATTTTTATTTATATAATAATTTTTCCGACTTACTATATCCCACCGTAACTTCTATATTGTATTCTTTTAAAAGTTGAACTTGCACATTTTACCTATGGTTAATTAGGATTTCTTTGAATTAATTGAGCATATTCTACTTAATGTCTAACTTCTACTTTTAGAAGTTCGGTATCCTACATAATGGGTTCTCTTCTACCAATAGATGGTGAGCGGCCTAAATTTGCTCAACTTTATATTTATGATACTGAAAATGAAGTTGATAATAGATTAGAGGCGCTTGGGGCGAACACAAATGATGACACTATTAGTAGAGATATTGTGATACAATTGTTGCATATGTTTGATAAGGAAAATGAAGTGGTTAAGGCATTTAGGATGGCGAGAGATCGTTTTGCACAAAATAACTTCTTACCGATGAAATTGCGTTTGATTGGTACACGTACAGAGAAATCGGAACAATATAACGCTCCTACCAGTTCTGAGATTGCCAGTTTAATAGTAGGTGATTTCGGTAGTTCGGATCGACAGCGCGATATTATTGTGGAGCATAAAACTCAAGGGTTAAAACGCATTAGTGATTTACACCCTTCTTTTATGGCAATGCAATATCCCATTCTATTTCCATATGGTGAGGATGGTTTTAGACTTGGCATACAATGTAAAGAGACACGACGAAAAAAAACGAACTCTAGGCAATATATTACAATGCGCGAATTTTATGCTTACAGAATTCAGAACAGAATAGGTGAAGGAAGCACATTGATACGAGGTGGTAAGCTTTTCCAGCAATATATTGTCGATGCTTTTTCGTGTGTCGAAGAAGAAAGGCTTCAATATATTAGAAAAAACCAATCTAATTTAAGATCTGAATTATATAAAGGTATAAGAGACGCTGTGGTTGAAGGAGATGTAAATGGAGATGCTATTGGTAAGAGAATTATATTATCGTCAAGTTTCACAGCTGGTCCTCGCTACATGATTCAAAATTACCAAGATGCTATTGCTATATGCAGACACTGTGGGCCTCCTGATTTATTTCTTACATTTACCTGCAATGCACAGTGGCCTGAAATTCGAGATGCTTTGGAATTTATTCCTGGGCAAAGAGCTGAGGATAGGCCTGATATTGTGAGCAGATTGTTTAAGATAAAATTAGAGTCTTTGATGACTGATATCAAGAAAGGTACCTTCTTCGATCAATCGGTTGCAGGTATGCAACTGTTAAATATAATGTATATTTTACGGCTAATAGTTTTTCCTCAAATGTAACACATACTTACGAAATAATTATTTCCTCCATGTTTTCTTCTGTATGTCTTCATTATTCTCCGGTTGTCCTGCAATTTATGTCCAGAATTATATACAGTTGAATTCCAAAAAAGAGGCCTCCCTCATGTTCACATTTTAATATGGCTACATGCGGAGCATAAATATTTAACAACTGCGGAAATAAATTCGATCATCTCCGCAGAAATACCTAATAAGGTTTCTGATCCAAATGGGTATGCAGCTGTTGAGAAATTTATGATTCACGGACCATGCGGAACAAGTAAACTAGGAGCACCGTGTATGATCAACGGCCGGTGTTCCAAACATTTCCCAAAAGAATATAAGAGTGAAACGGTAATAACTCCCGATGGCTTCCCCATTTATAGGAGGAGAGATAATGGGAGATATGTTTTAAAAGCTGGTATTCCTTTTTTTTCTCTTCTCAGATATTTTGGCCCAAGCCAGCTTGCTCTCTCTTCACATGGATGGACTCTCTCTCTCTCTCAGTCATTTCTCCCTCCCTCGCGAAGTGTCCGTCGCCCCCTCTCTAGGGTTTCTAGGGTTTCTTCTCCGGATCGGGATCGACTAGGGTTTTGCCTCGCGGAATCGTGGAGCCATGGCGGAGGATGCGCCGGCGACGCGGTACGTGAACCTCAGCAAGGTCCAGGACGCGCCCGCGGAGGAGATCCGCCCCGGCGAGCTCAATCAACCCGTCCGCGTCCCTCATATCTCTTCCATTCGCCTTCAATTCTCGGATTCGAGTGTTTTTTTTTTGCAATTTTCCAGGGTTTATTCACTAGGATCTTTGGAAATTTCGCGAGTCGGGGATGAGATTTTTGTTCCAGTTGTGTAAGAATTCGAATTTTGGAAATGAATAGATAAATGACAATAATTAAAGTCAAGTTGAATTTTGGATCATAAAAGCACGAATAGCTAAAGTGCCCCTTTTCTGCAGTGTAATTTGCACAGAAATAGGGCCAGAAATATCACTTTTCAATCCGAGCCTGATCTCGAAGATCCGAGACCACGAGTGCGACCGTCACGACGAACTGAGTGAAAACCATATTAAGCTTGTTCAGATCTGACGGTCGGATCTTCCAAAAATCAGCGATGAAGCAGGCGGGACCCGCGACTTAAGTCGCAGGTACAAGTGAACAGTAAATGCACAGTAAACCTAATTTTCGAATCCCCTAAGTGCCAACTTTGGCCAACTCGCCATCTGGAAGCCGATCATAGCACTTCAAATAGTCGATTTGAACGGTTTCGACGTTCTGGACGCAATGGCGCTGACGGAATTTCCGTTTGACGACCCTATCGTCTCGAAAATCGCAAAAACTGTATTTTGGAGCAGTATTTTATTGACCGTGATTTCATCTGGGCATTTTCTCGAAAAATGAAAATCGCTACCTGATAGGATTCGTCGAGCCGGACGTCGTGGCGAAGTCCGTTTTTCGAATTGACGATCGGATTGCCTCGAAAAGCGTGAAATGCATTGAAAAATGCGAATTTTGCATAAAGACCCCTATAAAACATGCCTCGATTTGCGTGCCACTCCTTTGAGAAGGACTAGAGTGTGATTGTGAGCTACTGTGAGGGACTGAATGCTGAACATCAAAAGCTAGAAGGGCTAAATTGCAAATTGGCATAATGCTATATATAGCATGCATACCCGAGCTAGGGTTTTCAAGAAACCCTAAACCTCTGAGCCTTGCCCTAGCCGCCTGTGCAACAGACCACCTTTTCTCTGCCGCGCTTCCCGGAGCTTTCCCTCACTGGCCGCCGCCACCACGTTGCCGGAGAAGTTAAAGATCAAGATATATCTTGCTTCTCGGTGGTCTTGGTGAGGAAGGTGTTGGGAAGGACTCAAGTGGATCAAGTCCTCCTCTGAGGTACCCTCGGTGAAGCCGCGGCCGAGCCCGAGGTGAACCGACGCCAGCCGCCGCCGTGGGAGAACCTCCTTCTTCCTCGTTTTCCGGCGAGGTGAGTTGGTTGAATTTATCGCAATACTTTGGCCTAGGGACCCTCCTATTCCTCTTCTGACATTGCAAGGATCATACTGGTGCAGCCCGAGCCGCCGCCGTCGACCCTGTCGCCGGCGGGAGCTCCCGTCGCCGGAAAACCCAGTTTTGATCGATTTCGGGCGCGAGATCCATCCGGCCGTTTGATGAGAGATCAGCGACGTTGGATCCCTTCCTCTCGTGGACTGCAACCTCCCCACCAAGTCCGGTGATGATCGGTCGAGAATCCACACCGCACGACGAAGCCCTAGAAATTGATAAAGTGAGCCTTCGCCGGAACTCCTCCGCCCGGCGCCGCCGCCCGTCCCCGTCGCCGGCCACCACTGTAGGAAGCATCGTAGCTTCGTGGGGAGTGTTTTGGTCCAAGTTGTAGCGGCCCGATCATCGCCGGCCGGAATTCGCCATTAGAGCCCATTGTCTTCTTCACCGAGTTGGGTTTCTTCGAGCTCCGGCGATCGCCGACGCTCCGCGCCGCCGGCTGGTGACCCAGTTGCACCACAAGGTCACCCGTGCCTACACCGCCGGCCGCCGTCGCGACTCCGGGCTCCGGCCAACTACACAGAGCAGAACCCAAGTTGCTCCAAGAAAAGCCCAAGTCCGAGACTTGGAGGAGCACCACCTTGCTCCGGCGACTCCTCCGGCCACCTCCGGCGCGTCTCAGGGCCCAGTTGTTCAGCACCAGCCTCCCAGTAGCTGCGCGGGAGTTCGAGTATCTGCCGTCATCCAGGTGGGTTACTTTCGAACCGGGCCTCAGCTTTTTGGCCCTCTGGTTGCTTTAGTCCAGTCGGACCCCTGTTGTTGATTTACCCTGCTGATTACACATATATATAACCTATCCTGACATATGCTGATATTCTTTGACATATGAGTGATCCCCTTGACTTGTCTTGATCCCACTGATTGACATTAACTTGATTAGACCTGTACTTGAGATGATCTGTTCATGATTAGCCGGATTATCGTATATACGCTCCGTGATTATTTCTGATAGATTTGATCTACCTGTTCATGATTGGTCCTGACGATTTTATCTACATGCCATATGATCTATGATGACTGCATCTTCTTGATAGATCTTGATCGACTTGAGACACATTATGATTGCATATACCCGTTTATTAGCCTATTGATTTGATCGATATGACCCATGATTCGATTTTACTCATTGATTCCTGTCATTGAGATATTCCTGGATATACGTCGATATGCATGATTGATTGATCTTGATTGATAGATACCCCTCGATATGCATGATTGATTGATCCTGATTGATAGATACAGACGGATGATTCCCTGTTGGGATCTCGGCATGTTGCCGACTACCCGGTCATTAGACCGTGAGATTGATCATTATGATTTGCCCGCACTGCTGTACTTCACGAACATCAGCGGAGTAGCTACCCGTGTAGATGTTCTTTACCGGTAAAGTGGTCAAGTGTACGACCCGTGACTCCCAGGTTAGTGCCCAAGGGTGCCGGAGTGTCGACTCCCAGGTTAGTGCCCGAGGGTGCCGGAGTATGTCAGCCAGGTTGGTGCCAGGTTTGGCGAGATATCCCTGAGGTCTTGTTGACCAATATGGCGGCTTTTGATTGGACGTTTGGTAGCTCCTTATTGACGCATTACTGCTCAGTTATTTCCAGTATCAGTTGGTAGACATACTTTGATCACCGCAGTTCCTTATGCATGATTATTATGGATACCTTTGATTTCCAGCATATATGATCTACTGCTCTTATGATTGATTATCACTGACATATCCTGATTTACAGTATTTCTTATCTGTAGTCCTTATGGTTGATTACCTGCCTAGTTAGCCTATCTGTGGTTTCTGATTACTAGTAGACATTTATGTTTTCAGCTTTTCCTATTGACTCTTACTATCCGCAGATTTTAGTACCCAGTAGGTACGATTAGCTGATCCTCGGCTCGTCGTGCCCACTGGGATACATGTACAGTGTATCTCACACCCCCTGGGTGACCATTTTTCAGGTCCGTCGGGTGGGGAGATATCGGGACGATCCAGTGAGCCTGTCACGGTAGAGCTGTCCCCATGATTCTAGACAGAGATGATAGATATTCGTGATGATTTACTTAGATTTTTATTTCCGCATTTTATTCCAGTTCTATTTGATTTAGATATTAAAACATTGATGTAATAAGTGATTTTAAATTACCTTCCTGCTGAGTAGAGTAGCAGTTGTACTGAGATATCTGTTGCTGATTACTAGCTTAGCCGTGCATATATAGGGGAGTCTCTGTTCGCGGAATAGAGAGTTTCCTATATGTGTGGCGGTCTGTTACGCCTGTTTTGCAAACTCTGATTCAAAAAAAAAAAAAAAAAATTTCAGACCTGATTTTAAACTCGGGGCGTGACAAGTTGTGATTAGAACTGGTTTTGGTTTCAGCTACAGGTGAAGAGGTGCAGTGACTGTGGGCAGCCGCTGCCGGAGAGCTATGCGCCGTCCGCGGACGAGCCATGGACGACCGGAATCTTCGGGTGCTTCGAGGACACTGAGAGTTGTAAGGGAAGTTTCTCGATTCGTGCCCTAATTTGATTCACTAAATGGAAATGGGATTAGATGAGTTCATAAGATATCTGTGAACTTTGGATTAGCTCGATTCAGTTAGATAAGTTTTCGTTCTCATGTAAATGACAATGCCAATAGTAGAAATTTGACTATGCACAAAATGTTTAATCTTACGAATATGTTTAGTAGTTTAAAGAAATTGTTTGCTGATCTTGATCTACATTGCAAAGTTATTTGACTCATATTAGGTTGGAAAAGATGTAATGCTATTAAAATCACCAAGATTCAACAGGTCGAACCGCCTGAGTGGTTGTTATGATTCCAAACATATATATACATGTGTGTGCTTCATTTTTTTATCTATATTTTAGTTATTGGAGGTCATATACATGTGTGTGCTTCATCTTCTTATCTATAGTTCCCAGTATATGTGGGATGAATATTTGTATCCAAATTCTCTTGGACGTGCCTATACTTGCTAGATCAAAAAAAAACAAAAAAGAGCAAGAAAATTTTGCCTGTGTTTACTATACTTCATTATATGCAAATTTTTCCTTTTACTGTTTGTATTGTATGATTGTCGGATTTCGATTATTTTTTTTCAAAAGTACCTTTGGATGTGCTTACACTTACCGTATCCAAAAAAAAAAAAAGAAGAAAACTCATTATGTGTTTAGTATAGTCCATTATATATTCTAATTAGTGCATAGAGTGCATGTGTAAATGGTCCGCATACTATATTTCTCATGCTTAATGTTGGCTATGACTCGGTGTGTTCCATTAGCTAAACTACAATTCCTGGTATCTCTAGGTTAAATATTTTCTTCAAAGTAAAATCTGATTGTTCTTACTATATTTCATTATATGATCTAATTAATCGGTACTGCATATATAGGTCGATTGCTTCCTATTCAATATTGCAAAAATTGGACAGATTCTTGCTCCAATCGTTTAGGATTTAGGATTGTGTGTCGCTAACTCCTCTCTCACCAATATTCATAATGACTGTTCTCTTCTCTTACATATGCTGTTGATGTTACCCCCTTTACGTAATTAATTGCAGATGATTGTTAGTGTTATTAAGATGGATTTCGTGGGGAATTGATTATGCTTCTAAATTCACATGATTACCTGCATATTTTCCTGTGCCCAAAAAAAAAAAAGATAGCTGTTCATTAACTGCCATTATCTTGAGTGATTTGGTGTTTTGGTCAAATTTTGAATTTATGTATGGTATTCTTCTTTACTCGTGGTAAGGCACTTCGAGTAAAACAATTTTTCCCTATTGTTTTCCTTCTACTAACTGTTCTCTTCTCTTACATGTTTTGTTGGTGTTATTACTTTGATGCTGCTACTGCCGCACTACGGAAAAAAAGTAAGTAGGTCAAAAGAGCATACCTCACCTAGAACACAGTAGGTAAGCACCGACTAAGTCACGTTGCACTAACCTCCAATCACCCTAGTTAGATAGGTTGTGTCACGCCCCGAGTTTAAAAATCAGGTCTGAAATTTTTTTTTTTTTTTTTGAATAAATCAGAGTTTGCAAAACAGGCGTAACAGACCGCCACACATATAGGAAATCCCCTATCCAAAGGGATAGGGTCTCTCCTATACATGCACGGCTAGGCTAATCCAATCATCAATCAGAGATCAATCAACATCTAAACTAAACAATGACTAATCAGTAGGAATAATCCAAATAAACATGCTAACATCAACCTGAAATATCGAAATAAACTGAAAGCTGAAATAACATAAAGGAAAGTCAGCTACAGATCATCGGGGATCACAATCATCAATCTATATCATCAAGGGGACAGCTCTATCGTGACAGCCTCACTGGATCGTCCCGACACCCCTCTACCCGAACGACCTAAAAAATGGTCACCCAGGGGGTGTGAGATACACTGTACATGTATCCCAGTGGGCACGACGAGCCGAGAAATAGCTAATCGTACCTACTGGGTACAATAATCTGCGGATAGTAAAGATCATAGGGTATAACTGAATAACCAATAAGATCTACTGATAATCAACATAAATCCACAGATAACTGAATAGGCAGATAATCAATCATAAACTGAGCAGTAAAGGTACAGGGTAAGATATCTATCAATAACAGTGCAAGATAAGAATAATGCGTCAACGAAAAAACCAAAGTACCCAATCAATGCCAATATTCGTCACGAGGACCTCAGGCTCATACCACTGAACTGGCACCTAACGGGCTGACATAACCCCGCACCCACTGGTGCCTAACTGGGGGCTCACGGGTCCTTCCTCTAAACAACTTTACCGGTAAAGAACAAGCTCCACGGGGAGCGACCCCGGCCATGTTCGTGAAGTACAGCGTGCGTGGTAGTCATCATGCTATGCTCAAGCTCACGGTCTAATGACCGGGTGGTCGGCAATAAGCCGAGATCCCAACAGGGAAATCATCTATCATATCGATCAAGATCTATCATGCATATATGAATATCAAGCAAACATCACAGATGAAAGGAAGTAGCAGGTAAAATCCGATCATGACATCTATGTACTGGAATATAAAAGCTGATGAACAGATATATATATGCTGTGTCTAAAGAATCACTGTCTATCAGGAAAATCATATGGCATATAGATGAACTCATCAGATATAATCATAGAGCATGCAACCCTACTAATCAAGGCTAATCATGAACAGGTCTAGCGAGATCAATGTCAATCAGGGGAGTCAGGGTATGTCAAAACAGATCATATGGATAAAATCAGTAGGGCAAATCAACAACAGGTGTCCGACTGGACTAAAGCAACCAGAGGGCCAAAAAGCTAAAGCCCGGATCGAAAGTAACCCACCTGTGTGTAGGCGGTCCAACGACTCCAACAGAAGGCTCGTGGGCCGGAGTCAGGCTGCAAGGTCCTGAACAGAAACTAGAATCAGTAACAGACTCACTCGTACCCATCCCGACACAGAACAATAACATGTCGCTAATACGGGGGGGGCTTAGCCGAAACTAGACTTAAACCGAATTCCCGAAAACCACTGAATCGCTAGATATGACCCGCCGACGGTCTACAAATATCCAAATGCTACAAAACTCCCTCTGCTGTCCCTAAACAACACATTTTAGTTGTTCGGGCAGACAGGGACAAGACCGTAATTTCCTATGTCGAAATGTTACCATGATTACTTGCACGGCTCCCGAAAAGCCAATTTTGGCTTCGGAGACTCCCGACAGAAAACAAAAGTCACTGGACCAGCCAGGTCAGTGTCGGGGATAACCAGAGACGACAACCGACGACCAGAATCCAACTAGAACGCGAAACTCGTGCCGTAAACCGTAAAACCGGCAATTTTGCCAATTTACGGAACGGTAGCCGATTTCCGCTCAACTAGAGTCCACGGAACTTTAACAAAAAGCTTAGAGGGTGTGTAAATATTGTCTAAAGACAGCCAGCATGTCACATTTGCAGCTTAATCCATAATTTTCCTTAAAATCGCATAATTACACCAATTTGAACACTGTTTTGACTCGTTCTTCCAAACCAGAAATCCAAAGACAGCGCCGTAAGTTTCAGCGCGTCTGTTACGACAAGACGAAGCTCGTGCTCACCATTTGGGAGCAGCACGAGACCCGAGCAAAACTTCGGGCCATGATTTTCCTCTCTAACATAGCCAAATAGCATTTTTGTTTCTCCGGCTCTTCAAAACCTATTTCTAATGCGAGCATCGCGTCCAGTGACCCCAAATTAGCTAGGGGCATGCTGTCGCGGCTTCGCAAACAGCCCGGAATAGACTTTGGGCTAAACATTTAGCTTAAGGCTTGAACATACTACAACTTTAAATATACTTGTCCAAATTTAACAAAAATTGAAGCATTTGACTCCAGGCAACACCAGGACAACCAGGCTCACCATTGGGCAGCCCAGAATCTGCTGGATCAAAAGATCCAAGTACCTCGCTCTCTAGCACTTCGACAATGCACCACAACACATCCACTCAGAACCAATTTGATCTGAAGTGAGCACTGAGCTCATGGAACAGTGTGGAACATCTTTAATATACAAATCGAAACCTAAATCCAAACAAAACTTCTTTGAAGCATTTCCTCGAACACCTAGAGTGCACAATTCAATCACAAGCACCCAAGCTTGCCTCAATCCTAATCTCTGTAGAGAGACAACCTGGGGGCTTCTAAGATGTACGGAAAGCAAGCATGAAGGGTTTAGGGATTACCTGGGTGTCCCACTGGCGACCGGAGGCGACGGCGGCGGCCGGCGGTGAGGCTCGGGCAACCCTCAAGGTGCAACAACAGAGAACGTAGCACCCGCAATATAACCCACATGCGAATGCATGAGGAGCCTCTAAAGGATCCTACAAACTCACCTGGGTCATCCGCAGTCGACGCGGAGCGGCGGCGATCGCCGGCGACAGAGCTCGGTGGAGCTCGGGCTCACCTGAGGTGCAATCACAGAGGAATAGAAAACCCACGTTAGGTTTTACATGCAAGTGCATGGGGAGCTTCACAGAGGTCAAGGGAACTCACCTGAGCCGCTATCCCCTCGGACGGAGCTCCGGCGATCGCCGGAGATCAAAATCTCCAAGCTTAGTGATTTCCGGCCACCTCTAATGGCGGATTCCGGCCGGCGACCCCCGGGCCGGCGCAACATGGACCATTATGTTCCCCTCGGTCCTACGGTGTTTCCTGCAGTGGTGGCCGGCGACGGGGACGAGCGGCGGCGCCGTACGGTGAAGCTTGGCCGGAGTTCTAAGTTGGCCGGTTCTAGGGCATGCGGGATCTCCGCCGATCCTCCACCGATCAACTCCAGACTTTGGGGGTAGCTTGCAGTCATCGAGAAGAAGTAAATCAACGGTCTTGATCTTCCGTTTAACGGTTGGAATCTTTCCGCAACCGAGCTTTGGTTTTCCGGCGATAGGGGCTCCCGCCGGCCACCCGGGGCACGGCGGCGGCTCGGACTACATGAGGATAATCCCCTCAATGTCAGGAAGGGTCTACAAAGTTCTATGGGTCTTTTAAAATAATTAAGTTCCAATATCTAACCTCGCCGGAGAAAAGGAAGAAGGAGATGATGACCGCGGCGGAGCACGGCGTCGGGTCCCTTCTTGCTCGGCGTCACACGCACAGAGGGACTCCCAGCAGATGTTTGGGCCAACCCAAAACACTACAAGAATGCTTCCCACACCATCACCCCGAGATCAAGTTTCTTTCTTGATTCTTCTTCTCCGGCTACGGGTGGCGGCGGCCGATGCGCGACCTCCTGTGGGTGCGGCAGAGGAAGGGGAGTTGTTGGGGCTTGCGGCTGGAGGTGGAGGCTACGGGGTTAGAGTTTAAGAGAAACCCTAACCCATACATGTATATATATAATATAGGCACAATTGCCGTTTAGCCCCTCCAACTTCATTATTTCAAGCCCAGGCCTTCACAGCATACTTCTCTAACATCCAGGTCCCTCTCCAAGTAGTTGCACGACTTTCGGAGCATAAAATATAGGGTCATTGTGCAAAATACCGCATTTTTCACTATACTTCATGCTTTTCGAGGCATTCTGGTCGTCAGATCGAAAAACGGACTTCGCCACGACGTCCGGCTCCACGAAACCTATCAGGTAGCGATTTTGGTTCGCTAAAATTTAGCTCCATAATTTTTAAATTCCGTCTTATACTGTAAATTATACAGTTCGGCACGCTTTACGATGCTTTAGGCTCGTCAAATGCAAATTTCGTCAGTGCCATTGCGTTCAGAACGACGAAACCGATCAAATCGACTACCTGGTTCACTATGTTCGGATTCCGGACAGTGAATTGGTCAACGTTGCAACCGCCGAAGTCCAGAAATTGGGGTTCACTGTTCATCTACAGTAATCACTAATAGCACTGTGCGCACAGCCACTGTTACCTTGGTCGTGGCAATTTGCCCGCTTCTTTATCGATTTCTGAAAGATCCGACCGTCAGATCGAAAAGTGCTGAATATGAATCTCGTTCAGTTCGACGAGACGATCGCAACGGTCAATTCGGATTTCCAAGATCATGTCTGGATTGGAAAGTAGCCTTTTTGCCTCGTAAATCGTGCAACTTGCACACTGGCGATTGACTAAATAGGTCAACACAGGTCTTTTAAATTCAAACCAGCTCAAAATTCACTTTTACTCTATTTATTAAAATAAAATATTTCAAGTTTCTACAGGTTGCCCGAGTCGGGGATGAGATTTTTGTTCCAGTTGTGATTAGAACTGGTTTTGGTTTCAGCTACAGGTGAAGAGGTGCAGTGACTGTGGGCAGCCGCTGCCGGAGAGCTACGCGCCGTCCGCGGACGAGCCATGGACGACCGGAATCTTCGGGTGCTTCGAGGACACTGAGAGTTGTAAGGGAAGTTTCTCGATTCGTGCCCTAATTTGATTCACTAAATGGAAATGGGATTAGATGAGTTCATAAGATATCTGTGAACTTTGGATTAGCTCGATTCAGTTAGATAAGTTTTCGTTCTCATGTAAATGACAATGCCAATAGTAGAAATTTGACTATGCACAAAATGTTTAATCTTACGAATATGTTTAGTAGTTTAAAGAAATTGTTTGCTGATCTTGATCTACAGTGCAAAGTTATTTGACTCATATTAGGTTGGAAAAGATGTAATGCTATTAAAATCACCAAGATTCAACAGGTCGAACCGCCTGAGTGGTTGTTATGATTCCAAACATATATATACATGTGTGTGCTTCATTTTTTTATCTATATTTTAGTTATTGGAGGTCATATACATGTGTGTGCTTCATTTTCTTATCTATAGTTCCCAGCATATGTGGGATGAATATTTGTACCCAAATTCTCTTGGACGTGCCTATACTTGCTAGATCAAAAAAAACAAAAAAGAGCAAGAAAATTTTGCCTGTGTTTACTAAACTTCATTATATGCAAATTTTTCCTTTTACTGTTTGTATTGTATGATTGTCGGATTTCGATTATTTTTTTTCAAAAGTACCTTTGGATGTGCTTACACTTATCGTATCCAAAAAAAAAAAAGAAGAAAACTCATTATGTGTTTAGTATAGTCCATTATATATTCTAATTAGTGCATAGAGTGCATGTGTAAATGGTCCGCATACTATATTTCTCATGCTTAATGTTGGCTATGACTCGGTGTGTTCCATTAGCTAAACTACAATTCCTGGTATCTCTAGGTTAAATATTTTCTTCAAAGTAAAATCTGATTGTTCTTACTATATTTCATTATATGATCTAATTAATCGGTACTGCATATATAGGTCGATTGCTTCCTATTCAATATTGCAAAAATTGGACAGATTCTTGCTCCAATCGTTTAGGATTTAGGATTGTGTGTCGCTAACTCCTCTCTCACCAATATTCATAATGACTGTTCTCTTCTCTTACATATGCTGTTGATGTTACCCCCTTTACGTAATTAATTGCAGATGATTGTTAGTGTTATTAAGATGGATTTCGTGGGGAATTGATTATGCTTCTAAATTCACATGATTACCTGCATATTTTTCTGTGCCCAAAAAAAAAAGAGATAGCTGTTCATTAACTGCCATTATCTTGAGTGATTTGGTGTTTTGGTCAAATTTTGAATTTATGTATGGTATTCTTCTTTACTCGTGGTAAGGCACTTCGAGTAAAACAATTTTTTCCCTATTGTTTTCCTTCTACTAACTGTTCTCTTCTCTTACATGTTTTGTTGGTGTTATTACTTTGATGCTGTGTCACGCCCCGAGTTTTAAAAATCCGGTCTAAATTTTTTTTTTGAAATCAGAGTTCGCAAACTGGGCGCAACAGACCGCCACACATATAGGAGACCCTCTATCCAAAGAACAGAGACTCCCCTATATATGCACGGCTAAAAATCATCATCAGATAGCAACAGATATCTCAGTAGCTACTACTAATCTACTCAGCAAGAATAATTCACAATCAGTTATTACATCAATATTTTAAATGTCTGAATCAAATAGAAACTGGAATGAAATGTGGAAAATAAAGGTCTGCAGAAGTCATCAATATATATGCTCATGGGGACAGCTCTATCGTAACAGGCTCACTGGATCGTCCCGCTATCTCCCCACCCGACGGACCTGGAAAATGGTCACCCAGGGGGTGTGAGATACACTGTACATGTATCCCAGTGGGCACGACGAGCCGAGGATCAGCTAATCGTACCTACTGGGTACTAAAATCTGCGGATAGTAAAGATCTATAGGAAAGCTGGAAGTACAAATAACTACTGATAATCAAGGTAAGGAAAAGCAGATAAGAAATACTGTAAATCAGGATATGCCAGTGATAATCAGTCATAAAGCGGTAAATCAGGTATACTAGCAATCAAGGGTATCCACAATAATCATGCATCAGGGTATATCAGTGATAATCAATCATGTAAACTGTAGAGCATGCATGCTGGAGATCAAAAGTCAACTACAAGAATCATGTATAAAGAACTACAAGTGATACAAGCATGTCTACAGAAAATAGTGCTGGGAACAGCTGAGCAACAGTAAGAGTAAAAGTAATGCGTCAAAGGTAGAAACCCAAATACCCAATCATGCGCCACTATTGGTCCCAGAGGACCTCAGGCAAAAGCCACCGATCCGTACCCGATCCGCTGACGTAACCCTGTCGAGGGCTCACGGGTCTATCACCAGACCACTCTACCGGTAAAGAACAAGCTCCACGGGGAGCGACCCCGGCCATGTTCGTGATGTACAGCAGTGCATGGCAAATCATCATGATCAATCTCACGGTCTAGTGACCGAGTAGTCGGCACACGCCGAAATCCCAACAGGGAATCATCTGTCTATATCTATCCATCGGAATCAATCAATCATGCATATCAATCATATCTCGAATAACATCTCAATGACAGGAATCAACAGGTGTCATCTATCATGCAAATCTATGTATATCACTCAATCAGGATCAGTCAGGAATAATCAGGGAGTATGTATATGATGATCGGCTGATCGTGAACAAGAAATCTCAATCACAGGTCTAATCAAGTCAATGTCAATCAGTGAAATCATGATATGTCGAGATAGGTCATATAATCAGCAGGGAAATCAAAAACAGGGGTCCGACTGGACTAAAGCAGCCAGAGGGCCAAAAAGCTGAGGCCCGGTTCGAAGGTAACCCACCTGGATGACGGCAGATCCTCGAACTCCCGCGCAGCTACTGGGAGGCTGGTGCTGGACAACTGGGCCCTGTATCAGAAGATCTGGTCAGTAATAGACGCACACAACCCCTTCCCGACGACGCTACACTAACGGAAAGTTTAAACGGGTCAAATCGATCGATTTATCGATCAATATCTGATTCTTGGTCAACGAGGACCTTCGAAAACCTAACAAGATGGCTAGGTGGTGCGTAAGTGCTGTCTGAGGGTAGCCAATGGGTTACATTTACAAATTGGTCCATAAGATATTAATAATTGCATAATAACATCAAATTAATTGTCCGTTTCAGCTCGTTCTTGCAATCCGGGAGTCCAACGATGACGCCGTAAGTTCCAGCGCGTTTGTTACGTCGAGACGGAACCCGTGCTCACAAGATTTGGCTGATACGGGTCCCGAGGGCAAAGTTGGCCCATAAGTTCTTTTAGCTCTAAGTGGCATATTGTTACAACTTGCATTATAATTGATCTTTTTGAAATCTAACAAGAGCATGGTACTGAAGGATGATCCAGAGGAGTGGTGCTCACCTTGTGCGCGCCGGAGGTCGGCCGGAGCAGTGGCCGGAGTAACACCTAAGCTCGGGCTAGGGCTCGGGTTGGTGTTCTTGGAGCAACACAGGTCCAGACCTGATACAGAGGGGAGCATCAGTGAGTAGGGGGTCGCAGAAGATCTCGGGTCCATGCTGGGTCGATGCCCGGCGGCCGGAAGCGGCGGCGGCCGGAGATGAGCCCGAGAGGATGGCCCCGGGTGCAAGATTTGGAGCCGAGTTGCAGGGGGTATTCTGGATCAAAACAAATTCATGGGGAGCTTCATTAGGGTCTATAGATCTTACCTGGGTGGTTGGCCGGAGCCCGAGATGCCGGGGATCGCCGGAGAAGAAGGTTTGGGCCAATGCGGGTGCAACCCTGGTAATCAAAGACCCGACGTCAAGATCTCCATGCAAGTTGATGGGAGAGTCCCTAAGGACCAGAGGAGCTCACCTGGTCGGTTTTTCGGTGCCGGGGATCGTTGGCAAGCCGCGGCGGCGGAGCTCGGCCGAAGATCAATGGCCGTTAATGGCGATTTCCGGCGAGGTCACTCCGGGCCGGTGCGAGATGGACCAAGAGCTCTGTCTCGATGTCGTGGAGCTTGGTGTGGGGGTTCCCGACGCCGAAAAGCCGCGGCGGCGCCGGACGGCGACGGTCGGCCAAGATGCTTAAATGGCGGTTTCTAGGGCACGATCGATCGAGCCCGATCCTGATCCGATCGAGCTCAGATCTTGTGGGGAGGTTGCAGTCGTCAAGAGCATGAGGTTCAACGGTGCTGATCTCTGGTTTAACGGCCGGATCACGGTGACGCGAAGGATCGGCCCAGAAAACAACAATCCGGCGACAGAGCTCCCGCCGGCGATCGGGACGGCGGTGATGGCTCGGCCTGCACCCGGAGGGTCGTCTCGATGTCAGGAACATCGTGGTCGTGCCCAAAAGCCAATACAAAGACAAAAAAACCAAGAGCTCACCTTCGCCGAAAATTGGAGGAAGAAGGTGGGGTCTCGCGGCGGCGCTCGGCGGAGCTGGGGTGCTGGCTCCCACGGGCTCGACTGCGGCTCCACAGAGGGTGCCTCAGGTGCAGGCTCGGTCCACCCAGGGTCCTCCCAAGCTTCCTCCTCCTCAAGACCCGAGATCAAGATATTCTTGATCTTGTCTTCACCGGCGACGTGGTGGCGGTGGCCGGTGCGGGGAGGTCCTGGGAAAGCGGCTGAGGAGAGGTCTGTTGGAGGGCTGCGCTAAAGGAGCTGGGGCTGCGGGTGTTTATAAGGAGTAAGCTTCGGATTTAAAAATTTGCATTCGAATATTGCAAAATTGCAATACAGCCCCTCCAAGCTTGGCATTTTAGGCTCGGGTCCCTCCCAGTAACTCCCTCTTACACTCAGGTCCTTCTCTATACAGTGGCATGCTTTACAAGGCATGTTCTATAGGGATTTATATGCAAAATTCACCTTTTTCCCTATATTTTACGCTTTTTGAGAAAATCCGATCGTCAATTCGAAAAACGGACTTCGCCACGACGTCCGGCTCGACGAATCCTATCAGGTAGCGATTTTCGTTTTTCGAGAAAACGCCCAGATAAATTTTGGGTCCATAAAATACAGCTCCGAAATACAGTTTTTGCGTTTTTCGAGACTTAGAGTCGTCAAACGGAAATTCTGTCAGCGCCATTGCGTCCAGAACGATGAAACCGTTCAAATCGACTACCTGAAGTGCTATGATCGGATTCCAGATAGTGAATTGGCTCAACGTTGGCGCTAAAGGGGTTCGAAAATAGGGTTTACTGTTCACTTGTACCCGCGACTTAAGTCGCGGGTCCCGCCGGCTTCAACGCTGATTTCTGGAAGATCCGACCATCAGATCTGAACAAGCTTAATATGGTTTTCACTCAGTTCGTCATGACGGTCGCACTCGTGGTCTCGGATCTTCGAGATCAGGCTCGGATTGAAAGGTGGTATTTCTGGCCCATTAACTGTGCAAATTACACTGCAGAAAAGGGGCACTTAGACTACTTGTGCTTTTCATGATCCAAATTCAACTGGACTTCAATCATTTTCATTTATTTATTTATTTTCAAAAATTCAAATTCTTACATGCTGCTACTGCCGCACTACGGAAAAAAAGGAACCGAGAGGACAACCTATCTAACTAGGGTGATTGGAGGTTAGTGCAACGTGACTTAGTCGGTGCTTACCTACTGTGTTCTAGGTGAGGTATGCTCTTTTGACCTACTTACTTTCTTTTGCGTAACTTCGTGTGTTTTAAACTTACAATTCTCCGCATACATGTGTATATATTTTTAAACGGGAAATTCTATAGTACTTAGGATTGTTTATGCAACGACTTCATACGACTTAGAATTTAAAACTCCTTTCTATATTTACTCTGTACTCATTTCTTTGATTAGTTATGTTTTGTTACTTATTTTCACACTCTTTCGCTTACAGCTCTGCATTTTCGCTTATAATTCTACATATGCACATGTTTTCCGAATTGTTTATTTCTATAGTTGCTTATTAGAGGGTTTGGGTTGCATCTTAAATTTATTTAAGATTTTTGTACTTAACTTTATTAAGTTTGATATGTAGTATAGCTCATGGAAACAAGTTTTAGAAATTGGATGTTAGATTTAGTGTTTAACAGTTTATACATTTCAATGATAATTCTCCTCTCTAGATGTGTGAGCATGTGAAAAATCAAACTCCTTTTGCAAGTGTACTTTCTATAGTTGCTTATTAGACGGTTTGGGTTGCATTGTAAATTTATTTAAGGTCTTTGTACTTAACTTTCCTAAGCTTGATATATACTATAGTCCATAGGAACATGTTTCAGAAATTGGATCTTAGATTCATTGCTCAACAGTTTGTACATTTCAATGATAATTCCCCACTCTAGCTACGTAAGCATGTGAAAAATCAACCTCCTTTTGCAAGTGTACTTTCCTGCTGCTTGAACGTGTGATGTCGCCTTAATTACTTAATGAATTGAGGCATATCAATATTATGACTTGAAAGTTACTTATTCAGTACACCTTCAAAGTCCTTTTTCAAGTGCACTTTCTATAGTCACTTATTAGAGGGTTTGGGTTGCGTTATAAATTTATTTAAGATATCTGTATTTAACTTTACTAAGTTTGATATGTAGTGTAGTTGGCATATCAATCTTATGACTTGAAAGTTACTTATTCAGTATGCCTTCAAAGTCCTTTTGCAAGTGCAATTCCCTACTCTAGATATGTAAGCATGTGAAAAATCAAACTCCTTTTGCAGGTGTACTTTCCTGCTGCTTGAATCTGTGATGCACCCTTAATTACTTCATGGATTGAGGCATTCAATCTTATGATTTGAAAGTTAGTTATTCAATATGCCTTTTGGTTCGTTGTGTTTTTCAGAGCACACTATTTAATCCAGTGGTGTGCCTAGAGAGGCACTTTTACCTTTTGATTAAAAATAGCCTATTTCGAAATAAATTATACAAATAGACTATATCATATATTGTATACTCCATTTGGTGTGCAAGTTTTTAAAGCGAAATGCTTAAGAATGTGAATGCGTATGGTGCTAGACAAGCCAAAATCCTGAAATAATACTTTCTTAAATCCTTCGTCAAATGATTCTGATTATGATATTCTGATTTTGATTCTGATTTTGTTCATCACCACGTCCTATATTATTATAGTCCTTTTCTCTCTCATGAATTACAATAACAGTAATATTATTATTGAAATAGAAATATTGTTAGTGAGTGCTTAATTAAAGAATACATTAAACATATACAAATTGCGTTGGCCATATAAGAATCAGTGCTTACACTGGTAGTGGAGATGCATGATATCCAAATTAATTAAAGCCTTGCTTTTCGCAGTATATGATATATATCTAGATTGATGCTTGATATCAATAGAGATTATAAATCCTGAGCTCCTTTTGTACTCCTTATAACTTCTCAACACTTTGTCTCTTCAGGCAAAAACATTTCCTACTTAAGACCAACACTGTGTGAACAAACAATGGTATATTTTACTTATATATGCCTTAAAAGTCCTTTTTGCAATTGCACTTTCTATAGTTACTTATTAGATAGTTTGGGTTGCGTTATAAATTTATTTAAGATATTTGTATTTAACTTTACTAAGCTTGATATATGGTGTAACTCATGGAAACAAGTTTTAGAAATTCGATCTTTGACTCATTGCTTAACAGTTTGTACATTTCAATGATAATTTCCCATTCTAGATATGTGAGCATGTGAAAAAATTAAACTCCTTTTGCAAGTTCACTTTCCTGCCGCTTGAATTTGTGATGTACCCTTAATTGCTTCATGGATTGAGGCATATCAATCTCATGACTTGAAAGTTACTTATTCAGTATGTCTTTTGATTCGCGCTGTTTTCCAGAGTACTAGGCTACTAATTTTATTGAAAAGTAAGGACCCAACATAGGAATTTCCTTGAATATAAGCAGTTTCTTTAGTAAGCTAATTTGGTGTTTCAGCAATGGGGTCATTTAGGATTCCGTGTAAGTTTTAGAAAGTGATTTCCAATTTAAAAGTAAATTTAAGGTGAATAGATCTGATTCTAACTTTTAGAATTTGTTTTCTACTTTTTAAGATCCAAAATCAAAAGAGTTAAAACCTACTTCTTGAAATCTAATTCCCATTTTCACCTCAAATTTTAAAACTTTATTCTTATTTTACATCCAAAATTCAAATTTAAATCCAAATTTAATTTTAAATTTACATTTCGTATTTTATTTTTTAAGCCTTGAATTTTAAAAGTTAGATATTAAATTCCAAATTTAAAATTTAAAATATTTAATATCAAATTTATGATTAATTTGAAAATTTGCAAATTTTAAATTTCCAAGTTTTACATTTTGAATTTTAAATTTAAAATTATAATTTTTACTTTTAACATTACAAATTTTAAAATTTTAAAATTAAAAATTAAAAATTTTAATTTTAAATTTTAAATTTTGAATATTTGAAGTTTTATTTTACATTTTAAATATTTGCGATTTTATTCTAAATTTGTAGATTTAAATTTTACATTTTTTAGTTGTACACAAAAAAAAAAATTGATATTTTATTACGTATCTTTATAACATTTGTTAGGGTGTACAGATTAAAAAAAAATAATAATAATAAGGGAGAACCTTCTCTCCGTGTTTTTTTTTTTTTTTTTTGTGAGAGGGAGAGAGAAAGGTAGCTTGCAACCTTCTCTCCGTGTTATTTCGGTTTTTAGTATGTATAAATGAAACATGGAGTCGAAAGGAAACCATATGTATTTTCGTGAATACTTGAAGATAACTAAATATGTATATGTTCCATGTATTTATTCTCTATGTTTTCTTTTTACTGCACTTTTCCTGTTCCTTATTCTCTACTTTGTTTCGTTTCTCTTCTTTTTCTCTGATCGATTCCCCGTAGAAGGTGGCCACTGCTACGTGAAGATGCCATCGGAGCCGCCATCACCGGGCGCCGCTGCGGCGGCGGAGGCGGTGAGGATCTTCGACGAGCTCCCGAAGGTTACCATTGTCGCAGTGTCGTGGCCCGAGGCGAGCGATATCACGCCCATGCTCCTCTCAAACACCATCGAGTTCAAGTGCAAGCAGGTGGTGCTCTCATTCTTTTCGCCCTACTGCATTCTTAATCTTTACTTCGATTTTGTTGTTTGGAAATTGGGATTTTATGATTTAGGTTTTCTAATTTGGTGGGCAGTTTCAATTTCGGAGGTAATTTGGAAGCGGGGAATTGGAATTAGTATAGAATATATGATACGATAACATTATCTAGAAAGCCTTCAGGAACTACATGGGATCGTTTTGAATGACATTAGTTCCTGCACACAAAAAGTCTACTTAAGATGCAGTATGACAAAGGTCTGCCACCATCTTTGACAACATGTAAATAAAACAAATTGAATCGACGATTTTGAGATCGACAAGTTATTTTTGACTCTTATAATTATGTATTTGTTGGTAACCCTTTGCAGAATTTGACGTTTAACTTATAGGTTTCCCAACATTCAAACATTTGAACTCTTTTCCTTGGTTCTTTTTTTGTTGTCATTTTTGCTAGCTTTAGAAAATACTTGACCTGCCCTTACTGTACCTAAGATGTACTCTCCCCGCTACAATTTTAGGGGCATAAAAGTTAATTAATTAATTATCTTACATGTAGGTAACATTGCCCACTTACAAAATAGGCCAACTATATTCTCCTTTCAGTTCTTTGGTCACTTGGTATAGTTCAATCGATGCGATGAGAATTTAGGACTCTGCCTGATATAATGCTATCCAAAACATTGATATGACAAAAAATGATTTAAAAATATATTTAATAGTCGATATTAATGTAAGTTGTTAAATTCTTATCGAATATGTCTTTCCGAGTATAGGCGCATATTATGGTCGATTATGTGTTGATCCATGCGCACAACTTATAATTAATCCTAAATTAAGCATACTGATTTTAATAATATAAAGGATTATGCAGCATTTTTTCAAATTCTGCTTGCTAGGAAAAGTTGAACCCCTTTAGTACTGTTATAATAAGGTTTTCCCAATAGATTAATTTCATCATGTAGTACTATGTTGAAGATCAAGAATAATGCTACAATATTATACATAAGACCCTACTTATATAATGCACATATGTGAACTAAAACAATGTTAAGTGTCTACTTCATTGAGATCCATAGTACATAGCAATTATTATTTGCCATATGCATACTTAAAACTACTATTATGCCCATGCAATTAATATTTTAATTTCGAATTCCATATTATTTATGGAGGAGGTTGATAACTAAGCTCAATTTAATAAAGTAATGAGCAGGTAGAGTGTCTTTTTCTATCATCACATTAAGTTCTCTTGCTCTTATTTTGTCAAAGTAAATGTGGCATTAACCAGCTTCTAATTTGTGGCTCAGGCACTTTAGTTATGAGAGTACAATTTAATTTATCTAACTTTATTCCATAACCTTTAAATTAACTTAAGAAACTTGAGAGAGAGAGAGACCCTCCATGTGGTGCCTTGGATGCCTAAACTAGGGATCCTTATAGGTTTCCTAACAATAAGCTATTCTATATCTAGGCTGGAATACTATATTTCCTGGGATATCCAATTTCATGAACTTGACTGCTTTTATTTTTGTCTTAAATTACACTCTATGTTGACAAGTTTTGCTTTTGTGATTTTTTGATACAACTCTAAAAGGCATGCATGCTAATTTCTTTGATTTAAGTAATACAATCTGTGGCTATAAAAGTTCTAAAATAAGTTTTAGAACTTTCTGGATCTTAGTTTGGTCGGACTAAAAGGTAGAAGAATATAAATTCCCAGTATGTACGGAGCGCCCCCAGGCGTTTTGTGGTGAGTTGGCGTCCTCTCCGCGTTGTGCTCTCTGCATTAGCTGTGCCCACATGGGTTTGTCTTCTTCTCTCTCCTCTTTCCTCTCTTCTCATCTTTGGCCCGAGTCTCCCTTCTCTCTCTCGCTGCCTCTCCTTCTACAGATGGCCTTCTCCCCTAGGCCATTTTCTCATCTCCTCTCTCTAATCTCCCGATCGCCATCCGGAGCTCCGTCGACTTCACCACCGTCGTCGCACCGATCCCATCCGGAGTCATGCTCACCAACACCGTCACCTCCGTCGACTTCGGAATTGGTCGGATCCGTGGGAATTTGGGGAATTTGGGTTAATTACAGGGGAATAAAGAGTCGGGAGTAGAGGGGATTGTGGTGGAAGAAGAAGAAAGGAATTTGGTTGGTTCTTGGTGTTGGAGAGGTGGTGGATAGGGTTCGGATTAGGGTTAGGGAGCGGAGAGGTAGAGATGGGGTTGATCTCGGGGATAGTGATGGGGACGTTGGTGGGAATCGCTCTCATGGCAGGGTGGAGCCGCATGATGAGGCATCGGAGCACCAAACGCGTCGCGAAGGTGTGTGTTCGATTTCTTTGATTATCTGTTAATTTGTTCTTTAACCCATTTCAAAACCATCTAAAACGTAAACAAAAAAAAGATCAAAAAGCCCAAAATGAGAAAAAAAAAAAAGAAAAAAAAAAAAAAAACCAACCAAACCGCGAAGAATCCAGAAGAAATTGTTGCTTGCAATATAGTATGCTTAGTTCTTGAGAAGAAAACTATAGTTACTTACAATATGTTTATTTATGAAATATATTGTCTTAATCTTGCTCTGTAATTTTAGCGGTTGGTTCTATTATTTTATCTCTTTTGTTCTATAGTTTTAATCGCTGATTACACAATTTTATTATACTTTGTGGTCAACAGTATCTTGAAATAGAGTATCTCCTGCACCAAAGTCTTTGATTTGGTTCTCTCAATCCCTTTCATTATCGCCTCAAAAGGGGACGGGACACTGCTTTTAGTTGTTCGAGCTTTGTTCCGTAAGTCTAACATGGATTAGTGGAATATGGCAGGAAAACAATATATCAAAAATGACAACCTTAGCAACAACACTCCAGCAACAGTTCATGAAGAAACAAACTTAAAATTCAATTAATGCTACTTATTTTCAATGCAAATTAGCGGTAAGAAATGAGCCCAAAGTAACATCTAACTAGCACAATGTTTAGATTTATTAAGTAGATCCATTAGCTAGAATTAGGACTCAATGTCAGATTTTCCACGTCTTGGTGTAGGAGGCTGCATCAAATCTCAAAGAGAAACAATGTTGTTAACTAAAGATCTTAACTTTTGTCATATGAGAGAGATAACAATATCACAGATATACTTTTTCACAATGAGGATAAAGATGTAGACTAGCGGCAATATTACAAGATGTCTGCAGTAAACTACAAAAAAGGAAATCGCCTGAGTGTTACGCAATGACAATAAAGGAAAAGGTGAAACAAATATTCCTATAACTGCAGCAATTTTCAGCTATAGCAGTAAACAAAACACTGGGGAAGAAAGATGTTGTGTTCATTTCTCGAATATATAATCTTAATTCTACTTTGTAGTCTTGCCTGAGTATCATATGGTGATTATTTCTGAAACATATATAATTTTAATTTTGCTCTGTAGTTTTGAACATTAGTTTTATCATCTTATTAATTTTGCTTTATAATTTTGTTTGTTAATTCTGCAATCTTATGAATTTTGTTCTAAGTTTTAGCTGCTGATACTGCTATCTTATTTCGCGATATAATCCATGGTTACTTGCAACATAGTGTACTCAGCCATTGAGAAGAAAGGTATAGTTACTTGCAATATATTGTGCTCGGTTCTTGAGAAAAAAGGTATGGTTGTTTGCGGTGTAATGTGCTTAATTTTGAAGAAGAAAGATATTATGTGCGCATTTTTGAAATATATAGTCATAATTTTGTTCTGTAGTTTTGACTACTGATTCTATTATATTATTTTATCTCTTTTGTACGATATCTATCTCATCCATTTCCCAAATCTAAATTCGCGTTTTACCAATATTGATGCGTGCAGCAGTAATCCTTGGCGATTAATGAGATTTTCCTTCTTTAAGATTGTGTAGGGTTGGACAATATACAGCACAACCATTTCTTGTGTAGATTCATATAAAGTTGTTATATGATGACCTTTCGTTTTTGTTGCTGTTTTCTTCAATACATACATTTCTAACAGTTCTAAATATAGATATCGATTAGTATATTAAGATCCGTGAATAGTTCCCGGAGTAACCGGAATTTGGCATAGTATAAACACACACACACACACACACATATATATATATATATATATATATATATATATATATATATATATATATATATATATATATATATATGTATATATATATATATATATATATATGTATATATATATATATATATATATATATATATATATATATATATATATATATATATATATATATATATATATATATATATATATATATATATATATATATATATATATATATATATATATATATATATATACATATATATATATATATATATATGTATATATATATATATATATGTGTATATATATATATATATATATATATATATATATATATATATATATATATATATATATATATATATATATCTTTATTTTATGACTGCCGATCATATACTACTTAGTCAAATAAGTAGTGTAATTAGTTATTAGTAGGAATAAGATAGTTTATACATAATTTCTCATTTCGTGAGTCCATCAGCTTCATCGGCATATTTAGAACTGCAAATACGGTAATTAAATATTAGTAGTTTTATACCCAAATATGGAAGTAATCAATTAAAGGAAACTATAATAGGAAATATTACGTAGAGCGGCGTTTTTTCCGACCGGTGACTTCATATGATTTTCCTGATGATTGTGTAAAGCTGTGTTGGAAATAATGAAATGTTAAGTATTATTTAGAGTAAAAAAGTAATATTTGAAATAGAAAAGTAGAAGTTTGGGAAATTATATTACCTAGACGAACTTCCAATTATTGGAGCTGGTTCTTCGAGTAACTCCATGCATCGTTCCTTTTTAGACGGCATTGAGCAGCTCTCGTCTTCACATTTCAGCAATAGAACGGCGCTTTTTTCTCTTATTTCTTTTTGTAACGCAAAAATTTTTATAACCTTAAAAGTTCGAACATTTGCTGAAAATTTCTGCGTGTCAACTGCTACTTGGAAAATGTGCACTTGATTGATTATAGTTTTAATCGCAGGTGGGAGACTAAAGTTATCGAAATTAGCCGCGGTTGCTAAATTTTGCGCTGGAATGCGAATCAAATCTTGAGCAGATTTCCCAAATATTGTAAAATGACCTATGCCCGTTTCGTCGCCAACAATGGCGTTTAATTTGTACCTATTTTTTAACACATACAGTAACATGATATCACATTGGAAATCATTAAGTATTAAGTAGTAATTCTGAATATTTCGAAAACATGAACAAATTGAAGGTTTTACCACGGGATTGGCGGGTGTTTGTCGTCACCACAACGTGCACAGTGAAATGTATCATCATATATTTTGACAGCAGCCTTGCAGTTGTTGCATGCTTTGTACCACCATCCGTATGATGTGTCAATATCCAAAATCTTGCACTGACATGTGAACCTCATATTCTAATATTTGAAGAAAGAAATTGGTTGGTAGAAGGAAAATTAATTCTAGGTATATGTAGAAAAAAGCTTTATTGTTATGGAAACGGTACTTCAGTATCAGGAACGGTAGAATTCAGTAATTCATCAATCGTTCTCCTATGTAAATGCATTTCTTCTTGAGGAGGAATAGGGTTGTCCTCCTGACAACCAATTCGGCGAATTGAATGATTCGTTGCCTGTAGGCTATGTGCAGTAATATGCGCATTAGATATTAGCAATGAACAGGTAGATAACGGTAGGTAGGACAAAATGAAGAGTAACGTAGGATTAATAGCCAAACCTATTAAGAAATTCAACTATTTCTGGAAGTTGTAGGTCGAAGTATATTTTTGATGCTGAACATGTTGATAAGTATAGCTTTTCTGTATGGGAAATCGCATAAATTGTTAGATAATTATGAGGAAGATACATTTATTATATTGAAGGTAAAACAATTTGCTATTATATTTATTGGACCAACCTCTAAATGTTCGGACAGTCATACCAGCTAGAATTATTATGACTGGTTTATTAGGTTCATTCATTGTAAATCGCGTTTCATCAAAGGAAATGGCGAATTTATCCCATAGTGCAACAGACAGAGTGTTTTGTCTGCAAAAAAAAAAGGAATTAATTTAATATAGGTTTGTAATGTAATTCAACTAATGTACTTTTACTATTATTTAAAGTTAGGCATCGCTTACTCGGAATCTTCGATCTCTAAATTCCTGATTGGAGTTAAGGTATCCCCAATGTATTTATGAGTGATATCGTGAATACTTGTAATTTTTTCGAAAACATCTACAGAGTATGGAATAAACATGAATAAAAGGACCGCATGTAACTGGAATAAATCAACTTCTATTCAGTAAGAGTGCTACCTGTCAGGACAGCATCATTGTATCGCTTGTGTGTAACTTCGTAAAAGATTGAGAAATTAAAACTGTATAGTGGTATTTCATTCAAACTTTCTTCCATTTGGCTTATTTGTGTCCGTTTGGTTATTTGAATCATGTAATCGCGATTTATGGCAATAAATTTTTTCTTGCTTGGAATAACAGTGAATTTTTCCATTACACATAGGTTGCCTTCGCTTATTTTAGATCTAAATACCGCTACATCTTGTTTGTGCACAGTTGCTTGCATGGAAAAGGCCTGAACCATACCATGGCAGACAGAGAGAAATATTGTTAACTAAATTAGAAACAAATACACAAAAAGAGGAGAACGAAAACAAAGGGGATATACAGACCTCTTCGTCTGTTAATAAGCAATCCAAGCTAAAGATATCTCCTTTTAAAAAAGGAGCTGTCGATTCCCATACTCGACAAATACGAACTTTGATTTGACATTCTTGAGATTGCGGTGACAGTTGTGATAAAAGTAAAGTCTTCATTGTACCTACAGGGTTGTATTCGAGAGAAATAAATATAATAGTAAGTAGTGTAACCAACAAGAAACGACGTTTTTTTTTTTTTGCTCGCGAAAGAAAATGTAGATAGAAGAATACGAATTCACATGGCAAGAAAAAGAAATATATAAGGATATATTACAAACCTGAGAATATTATTTTAAATCATCAAGTATTTCTTGATAAACAATATTATTTGTATATCCTTCAGGTTGACCATCTTTATTTTCTATAAGGATTCGTAACCCTTTCTTCGATGTTACTCGTGATATCGCAACATAAAGCTGGCCATGTGAGAACACAGGCTGTGACAAATAGAGTCCAACTTTTTCTAATGTTTGTCCTTGGCTTTTGTTAATTGTCATTGCGTAACACAAACGCAGTGGGAATTGTCTTCTTTTCAACATGAATGACCATTTTGATTCAGTAACATTTATCACGATGCGAGGAATATAAACTTTTTCACCAATATGGATACCAGTAAAGATTTCTGCTTCAATAATTCTAGGAGCCAGTTGAGTTATAAGCAAGCGCGTGCCATTGCAAAGCCCAGAACTTTGATTAATATTGCGAAGTAACATTACGGGACTTCCTACTTTTAACTTCAATTTGTGATTTGGTACTCCATTAAATTTTAAACTATTCAAGAAATCTACTGGGTAAAGTATGTTGCTTTCTTCAGAATTTTTAGATGAACTGCATATTGAATCTGAACTAAAATATACACGTTCTTCTGTTTGTAGTAAAGAAAGAACGTAAGTATTAATTTCATCAACACTCTCGTTCATAGGTGTAACAATAGCTCTGTTTCGTAAATATGTAGGATCGTTGTATTTGTACTCAATATTATTGTATATTTCGCTAACGATCGCTTGCATTCCATTGTCGTCAAATTTAACCAGTATGTCATCAGGAATTTTGATCCATGTTGGCTCTTCCTCGTTCTCTAACTGAATGCCATTTATTTTTCCATCATCAATATCGAGTACCCATTGACTGAATTCTCTCAAAGCTCTATTAGAGGTACTATCTGTTGATCCTTGTAGTAATCTCATATTTATAGTAAGTCGAAAGACTTTACATTTACTCCATATATAAGATCTAGTTACCGATGCATTCAAAATATCTTGTTTACTACCACCAACAATAACTGGAAGTATTTGTCTAAAATCTCCTCCCAAAAGAATAGTTTTTCCTCCGAAAAGATTCTCAGTAGTTGCTGAATCAGCAATCCCCATAATATCCTTTAATGATTTATCTAAAGCCTCAAAACAATTTCGATGATTCATAGGTGCTTCGTCCCAAATAATTAAGCTCGCATGGAAAAGTAAAGCGGCAAGTTGTGTACCTTTCTTAATTTCACAAGTAGAACAATCGTTAATTTGTATAGGTATTTTAAATCTGGAATGCACTGTTCGGCCTCCAGGTAATAGAAGAGATGCTATACCTGAGGAAGCAACAGTGTAAGAATTGGAAAATTTTGTAAATAATTAAATGAATAAAAGCCAAGTGGCAAGTTTGAATCGTCAGTGACCCTTTCCCGCAGTGTAAATTGCACAGTTATGAGGCTAAAATATCGTTTTTCAATCCGAGCCAAATCTCGAAAATCCGAGATTGCCGGCACGACCGTCTCGTCGAACTGAGTGAAAACCGTATTAAACTTGTTCAGATCTGACGGTCGGATCTTCCGGAAATCGACGAAGAAGCCGGCGGGACCCGCGACTTAAGTCGCGGGTACAAGTGAACAGTAAACCCTATTTTCGAGCCCTCTTCGCGCCAACTTTGGCCAATTCGCCATCCGGAATCCGATCATAGCACTTCAGGTAGTCGTTTCGAACGGCTTCGTCATTCTGGACGCAATGGCGCTGACGGAATTTCCGTTTGACGACTGTAGAGTCTCGAAAAGCACGATAACTGTATTTCGGGATAGTATTTTATGGACCGCAATTCTATCCGGGCAGTTTCTCGAGAAACGAAAATCGCTACCTGATAGGTCTCGTCGAGCCGGACGTCACGGCACAGTCCGTTTCTCGATCTGACGAGCGGATCGTCTCGAAAAGCATGAAACGCGATAAAAATACAGCTTTTTACATAAGAACCCCTATATAAGTTGCCTCGAAAAGCGTGCCACTGAGTAGAGAAGGACCTAAGTGCAAGGAAAAGCTACTGTGAAGGACCTAACTGCTAAGGTTGAGAGCGTAAGGGCTAAAATGCAATTGTTCACACCTAACTCATATATATACATATACATGTAGTGTTAGGGTTCCCCACTAACCCTAAACGCACAAGCCTCTAGCCGCAGCATCTCAACAACCCTCCAACCTCCTCCTCATCTCGGCCACGCTCCCCGGAGCTCCCCGCAGCGGCCGCCGCCCACCATTGCCGGAGAAGATCAAGAATCCTCTTGATCTCGGGGTTGTGTTGAGGAAGGTGACCGAGAGGGCTCTTGGAGACGGGGACCTGGTCTGGTGGAGTCCTACTTGAGGCCGCAACCGAGCTGAGCCGACCCCGAGGCCAGCCGCCGCCGTGCGCCGCCGCGGGACCTCTCCTCCTTCTCCCAAGCGTCCGGCGAAGGTAAGTCTTGCAAGTGTTGAATTTATTTTGCCCCGGGGACCCTAGCATCGAGTTGCTGACATCCAGAGGATCGTCCTCGTGCAGCCCCGAGGTCCCCGGTGCCCCGGTTAGCCGGCCGGGGAACCCCTTTGCCGGATTATCGTTTCCTCGACCGACTGAGTGCGCCGCCGACATCGGACCGTCAAGAAGCCGATCAGCACCGTTGGGATCCTCTCTCCTGACGACTGCAGCACCTCCCCGAAGCCCCGCCACGATCGGATCAAGATCGGAGCGGATCGGCGTTGCCCTAGTTTCGGGCTTTCTCCAACCTTGGCCGAGCACGGCCGTCCGGCGCCGGCGCTGCCTCCCACCGCCGGTCATCGCCACCAGAGAACTCCTGGACCCGAGAGGGACCTTTTGGTCCAACTTCTTCCGGCCCGGAGCCGCCGCGCCGGAAGTTGCCATTAACGGCCACCAAAGCTTCAACCGAGCTCCTCCGCCTCGTCTTTCCGGCGATCCTCGTCGCCGGGAAACCGCCCAGGTAGGCTCCTTGAACCTCTTAGAGCATCCCCGCCATCTTGCATGGCCCTCTTAACGTTGGAGTTGCGATCTCCAGAGTTGCACCCGTATTGCTTCAAGCTCGGTCTCGGCGATCCCCGGCGGCCTGGGCTTCGACCACCACCACAGGTAAGACCCAGATACCTTCTCCTAGCTCCCTACCATTTTTGTTTTGGCCCGAAATGCTTCTATGATTAAGTGTTCAAACCTTGCATCGAGCTATTGTTTCTGGATTGGCCTCCGGCCGCCGCCACCTCCGGCCGCAGGGGCTCGACCCAGCCTGGACCGGGCACCTTCTGGGAACCCCACCTAACTCCTGCTCACCTTACTTCAGGTCTGGACCCGGGTTTATTCCAGTGAAGAGCAAACCGAGTTCCTTGCGGTTTGGGTGCTGCTCCGACCAACCTCTCCGGCCAGTCTCCGGCGACCCTCAGGTGAGCACCATGACCCCTAACAGTTGCTTAACATGATGCTCCATCTAACTTAGATTTTGATCAAGTCTAGGTTAAGTATTAACAAAGTTATTAATAGAACCCTAATTGTTTATGGGCCAAATTGTAAATGGGCTTGGTCTCGGCCCAAGTCTTGTGAGCACGAGCTTCGTCTCGTCGTAACGAACGCGCTGAAAGTTACGGCGCAGCTTTTGGACTCCCGAATTTTGAGAACGAGTCGAAACAGCGGAATTAATTCAATAATTTATGCAATTAAGAAATTGTTATGAACCAAATTGTGAATTGGACGTGCTGGCTGTCCTTAGACAGTGTTTACACGCCTACTAGGCATCTTGTTAGAGTTCAGTAGGCTCTCGTTGATCGAAAATTGGATTTCGTGCATTAAATTGACAATAATGCTCCATATAAGCAATCCGTTACTATAGTGTCGTCGGGATGGATTTGTGCGAATCTATTACTGATCATTTTTGCTTATTCAGGGCCCAGTTGCTCAGCACCAGCCTCCCAGTAGCTGTGCGGGAGTTAGTGGATCTGCCTTCATCCAGGTGGGTTACTTTCGATCCGGGTTTTAGCTCTTTGGCCCTCTGGTTGCTTTAGTCCAGTCGGACACCTGTTTTTGAATTAGCTTGTTGATTTGACCCATATATGACTCATGATGACTGCATATATCACCTGATCTTCCTGATAGATACTGATTCTTTTGGACTCGTCATAGATACCTACTGATTTTATCTAGATTAGCCCTGATGATTGCCTTGACATGTCCTATGACTAGTCCTGATATATCTTGATCTATGTGAGACATACTATATGTTCGGTTTACCAGCTCTTATGTCCCAGTATATAGATTTGCATGGTTCGATTTCACTCGTTGATTCCCGTCGTTTGAGATATTGCTTTATATACCGACATGCACGATTGATCCTGATTGATAGATTCCTGATGATTCATATATCTATATGCCATATGATTTTCCTGATAGACAGTGATTCTTTAGACACAGCATGTACATCGATGTCAGGATCGGATTTTACCTGCTATTTCCTTTCATCCGTGATGGTTGCTTGATATTCAGATATGCATGATAGATCTTGATCGATATGATAGATGATTTTCCTGTTGGGATCTCGGCTTATTGCCGACTACCCGGTCATTAGACCGTGAGCTTGAGCATAGCATGATGACTACCACGCACGCTGTACGTCACGTACACTGACGGTTTGGCCACCGTCACAGTGTTCTTTACCGGTAAAGTGGTCTAGAGGAAGGACCCGTGAGCCCCCTGATAGGCACCAGTGGGTGCGGGGTTATGTCAGCCTGATAGGTGCCTGATAGGTGGTATGAGCCTGAGGTCCTCGTGACCAATATTGGCATTGATTGGGTACTTTAGTGCTTTTGTTGACGCATTATTCTTATCTTGCACTGTTATCGATAGATATCTTACCCTGTACCCTTACTGCTCAGTTTAAGATTGATTATCTCATTTATATTCAGTTTTCTTGTATTACTTACCTGCAGTCCTTATGCGTGATTATTATAGCTATACATTGATTTCCAACATTTATTACCTGCAGTTTCATTACCCCTGATTATCTGCCTATTCAGTTATCTGTGGATTGATGTTGATTATCAGTAGATCTTATTTGTTATTCAGCTTTACCCTATGATCTTTACTATCCGCAGATTATTGTACCCAGTAGGTACGATTAGCTATCTCTCGGCTCGTCGTGCCCACTAGGATACATGTACAGTGTATCTCACACCCCCTGGGTGACCATTTTTCAGGTCGTTCGGGTAGAGGGGTGTCGGGACGATCCAGTGAGGCTGTCACGATAGAGCTGTCCCCCTGATGAGATAGATTGACGATTGAGATCCCGATGATCTGTAGCTGACTCTTGTTTATGCCATTTCAGCTTCCAGTTTATTCAGATATTTCAGTTTGATGATAGTATGATATTTCAGATGATTCCTGATGATTAGTATTGTGTTAGTTGAGATATTTATTGCCCTCTGATTGATGTTTGGATTAGCCTAGCCGTGCATGTATAGGAGAGACCCTATCCCGTTGGATAGGGGATTTCCTATATGTGTGGCGGTCTGTTACGCCCGTTTTGCAAACTCTGATTTATAAAAAAAAAAAAAAAAAAAAAAAATAAAAAAAAAAAAAATAAAAAATTTAGACCTGATTTTTAAAACTCGGGGCGTGACAAACAGCCAAAACTAATTTCCCTTCTGAACGTAATCTTGAGATAATGGTCTTCCAAAGATATGTTTTTCCTGTTCCACCATGTCCATAAATAAATATAATATCTCCAATATCTTCATATACAGAAACCAAGACAGCATTATATATTATTCGTTGTTCATCGTTTAGTCCATCAAATAATTCGGTATGATCCTGTACCAACTCAGTTGTATTGTAATCCAATTCTTCTCTTACTAACCTGTTATCCAAGCCATCAAAAATTAACCTGCCAGGATTTGGGAGTTTATAATCAGACAGCGAGGCAGAGTTTTTGTTGAAAAGAACCTCAAGATCAAGCAAAACATGATTCTGAAGTTCAATTTCAGGTATTTGGAGATTTCGAACCCCAAGAATATGCCTCAATTTGTATGAAATATCATCGGACATTAATTGCCAATACTCAGTCCATAATTTGAGAGGGTCTGTCAGCTCACAAAATATCACTATGGTTGTAAATAATTGACGAAGCCCAGCAGAAGAGGACCAATGTGATGCTTCTTCAAACGCTTCTCTCCATTCTGTATCATCACCCAGTAATCCGAGAGCATTACATGCAGAACGAAATGTGTTGTGTACAACACCATTCACAGTTCTAATTTCTACATAATTTCTTGGACCCCTTAGTATATTTAAAAGAATTCTTAAGAAATATAATTCGCCTGCATTTGGATGTATATAAACTATTCTGCCAATACGATATCCCTGTTTTCGTCTAGACCAAAATTTATCTTTTTTATGCCACACCCATTTTGTAGGAAATTCAGTGTATGTAAGTTGCCGAGCATCATCACATCTGGCGTTAGTATGCATCCATTCAGTCAGCATCGTCTTCTCGATATTAGGGCGAGACAAAACGTTAACTAAATTTTGTGAACCATGATATGTTACATTGTTCTGTTGGGTTATAAGTAAATGGATCTAAATAGGGGAAAAAAACACCTAGAGGGGGGTGAATAGGTGTAAACAATAAACACTCAAAAATCGTTGCGCTATAAAACCCAATGCGGAAAAATAAATGAACACGCAAGATTTTTACGTGGAAAAACTCCAAACCGGAGTAAAAAACCACGGGACCGATAACACGGCGAAATCCACTAGAATTGAAACACGTACAAGGTGATATAACGTACTCACAGACGACTCAACCTCTTACCATACGCTCCTAGTAGATCTTCTCCGCTCGCTCCACGACGCTTCTCGAATCCACGATCCGCGCCCAACGCTGAGTCCACAGCGTCCAACGTCGAGTCCACGACGTCCGACCGAATCCACGGTCTTCACCCAATACACGCTTCGAATCCACGAACGTAGTTGCACCTTGAATCCACAAGGCCACGCGAGTCCACGCGCCGATTTAGGGTAAATCGTTGTTTGTTTTGGGTGGTGATGATCCGCCGAATACTTAGATTAGAAATAGATCGGAAATACCATCTAAGTATTCATTGATTTGATTCTACTCAAAATGTGAGTATGGAAAACCTAGAATCAAATCAATCAATATAGATGAAGAAACATAGAATAAATCTATTGATTTCCTTTCTTCTCTATATGTGGATTTTTTCTTTTCGGCTATGTTTTTCTATTTGTGCCGATATTTTCCTTGCCCTAAAAATGAATCATAGGGTCTATTTATAGGTTAGAAACCATTGGAAGAAGATAAGGATCAAAAACTGCCTTTTCTGGAGATTTTACCGACGGCGATCCGGATTGGAATTGGACGATCCGGATCGCAGAAGCAAGAAAGACGATTTCCAGAAAAATGCCAGTTCGGGATCCGGATCGTAGTCCCCGATCCGGATCGTTCATACAGTTTACCAAACATCACGTTCGGGATCCGGATTGCAATTCCTGATCCGGATCGTGCAAGTGAAAAGGTAAAACCAGTGTTCGGGATCCGGATCATGAAATGCTGCGATCCGGATTGAAACAGTGTATGAACGAACACCCTTCGGGATCCGGATTGCCGAGCCCGATCCGGATCCTGAACATGTCCCATGTCCAGTTTTTGATGTTTAAGCAATAAAACATTCTTCCAGGTGTTTCTACACTATAAGAAGTATTCGGATCACCAAAATCTTTAGTTAAACGTACCTGATCCTTTTGAATTCTTCTTTCTTGAGATTGAGGTACATGATCCAAAGTTTCTTCATCTTCAATCTTCAAGACTCAACACATTCACGAAATACGCCAACTCAAATTCCGTAACAATCTCCCCCTTTGGCGGTTTCGTGACAAAACACAAATCCACAAAATAAAATTCAAAAAGGATATTTTTGTTGCTATCACCATACAACAAAAATTTACAATGGAGATCCAAAAATTAGAAACATGAGATAAACTCCTAAAACAGACTCTAGACTTAGACATCTGTACTCTCTGCACAAATAAAGCATTCTTGACAAACAAAAGCGTTAGATACCTCAAGAATTGAAACATACAAAACCAAGTACAGAGATAGAGTTTATTCTCATCATGACATTTGAAGAATTCAGATATGTAAGAGAATCATAGTTAAAAACCAACATATCTTCTAGGCATTCAAGAACCAAATGTCACTAACTGTTAGTCCAACATCAACTTGTTAGTCATATTACATGCCCAAATAGTTAGTCGAATAGTTAGTATAGAGGCATGCCACAAATCACAAGAGAAAAACCAAAGTTGAGTTGAAGTCATACTTACCTTGATATTCACAATGTTCATACATTTTCGTCATTGTTCAAGTTGCATTGTCCAAGTTCTCTCTTAAACTCTCTCCCCCTTTTTGTCACAAATAAAGCCAAAAACGTAGCAAAAGCTACAAAAAATGAGGAGAGTTAAAAAGTTCTATTAATATGCACAAACTGAGAACTAAACTACAAGTTAGAACAAAAACTAAGTCCTAAAAATTGAAACTAAATGTTAAGAACCGAAGAACTGAGAACTGCAAGAGAGTAAAGTCATAGAAAAAGTGAACAGGGGGTGTTGCTTAGTCTGAAGAGTCTGAACTGGTACAGCTCAGCTTGCTCAAAATCCCTTTAAGCATTTTCGAAATATTTGAATACTTTTTCTCGATCTTCTTGTGCTGAGAGGAAATTTGCTGAAGTTCTTTCGATATTCTTTCTTGTTCAGCAGAGAGTCTTTGTTGTTCCTGGCGAACCAATTCCAAAGCCTCTGTGTCTGTAGTCTGTGTCTTCGAGTGTGATGGATGCTGTGTAGAGGCAGATGGTGCATCCAGTCCCTTAACCCAGGGAGATTCAGTTTGTAGAACCCCAGAAAGTGAGCGTGCTCTGGTAAGAGGCCCACTACGCTGACTTTCACTTCTTTGGACATTCTTTCGTCTTGTATACTGCTTAGATGTTGATGCAGATTTCATAAGCCTTTTCCCTTTGACAGATTTCCTGTTTTCCTCATCAATTTTTCGTTGAACATCTTTGAAAAATTCGTCCCATTCCTCCTCATCATACTCTGAGCTGTCCTCCTCTGCGTCTTTCGACTTGTTTTGAGTTGAATCATCTGGTTCCATTTTAACAGATGTACTTGTGTGCACCATTGAAATCAAAAGAAGGAAGATCCAAGTGAATTCCATTGCTGTGAGTGCCTTTAGGAAATTTTAAGTCCTGTGAATAGCAACTCATGAAAATTTTCAGTTTTGAAAAATTTGAAAAATTGTACCCAAACAATCATAATCATGTAGAGAAGCTAGGAATCAAATCCGTTTTGCAAAAAGAATTTTAAAAATAGATCAATCGCATGATTTACAAAAATTCCTCTTTTATGCCCTAAAACTGAATTTTTAGAAATCGAAGCCTAAAAACTCGTTAATCAGGTAAAAACCCAGCATAAAAGCAAAACAAATCGACCCAGAGTTCTTATTTCAAAAGAAATTTGATCAAAAACCATTCACAAACGAAAAAGATCCATGATTTCTACTCACGTTTGATGAAAAGAGAGAAAAACTGTGAAAAACGAGATTTTGATCAATAAAACTTACTTGGATTCGAAGAACTTTGAGTTTGGAAGCTCCAAGATGCAAGAAATCTAGAGAGAGAAGCTCTAGAGACTTGAGAACAAAAGATTAGGGTAAAAGAAATCAAATCCTCTTTGTTCTTATAAAAACCCTAGCCGTGATCCGGATCGGATCGAGAATGTGATCCGGATCGGCTACCCGCAGGAAGAATCCTGCGTTCGGGATCCGGATCACTTACTCCGATCCGGATCGGCTTCAACTTTTTCTCCAGAAAATTTTAGAAAAATTCCATAAAATCCAGAAAAAGTATGTAAGCACTTTACCATATCAACTTTAAACAAAAATCATCGTTTCATACAACAAGAAATAGATTATGCAAAATCTATCAAAAATACTCAAAAATGAAACGAAAATTTACGAAAATTAAAACACTTAAAGTTGAACAACTTCAATCACATCTATCCTGATCTTATGTGTAATGCCTTTATCAAATCATCAATTTTGGTAAAGAAAATGAAATACCAAGATCAATAGATGTTTGAAATCCCAGATAAGTTAGATAATATATCTAGACAATCTGTTGAAGGAGTGGCTCTTTGAGCATCTTTTATCAAAAATCCCACCTTATACCAACCATGAAATACGACTGAGTCAAGTATTTCAATATGCATTTCATCAATATTTCTAAACAAAAATTTGCTTTGCATTCATGGAGTATCTTTTTCTTTCTTTCATTTTCTCCATGTGGTGGTAGTTTTCACACTCCTCATTGGGATGTAACTCTTTCCACATCTTTTGAGCATTTTACATTTCTTTGACTCCCCCTCAATTGGCTATCAATTATTTAATATATAAGGTATTCAACCAAAAATTGATCTCGCATTCATACTCGACTAAGCAATCAAATATGATAATGACTATACCAAGAGATCATTGAGAGAGAAATTGACTTTGATCACTTAAAAGATGGTTTAATTAACGTAAATGATCATTGCAACATTGAAATATTATGATATCAAAAGCATAATAAATTTCTAAATGCATAAAAGGATGCAATTAAAGTCAATTATGATTTATGCTCAATTAATGTCCTATGTACAAAACATAGATAAAGAACAAAACAAAAACAAAAACAAAACCTAACCTAAGCAAAGGTTTCAAAAAGATTATTTCAAGGAAAGCATGCCAATTGCTTTACGCAAGTGAATAAAACGTTTTTGATCCAAAGGTTTTGTTAAGATATCAGCTAATTGATCCTCAGTTGAAATATATGACAGTTGAAGAATATTTGATTCAACTAGCTCTCTAAGAAAATGATATCTAAGTTCAATATGTTTTGTTCTAGAGTGCAACACAGGGTTTTTTGAAATGTTAATAGCACTAGTGTTGTCACATAAAATGGTTACCGAAGATGCTGAAATCCGGAAATCGCTCAACACGCTTTTCATCCAAATCAATTGGGTTGAACAACTTCCTGCAGAAATGTACTCCGCTTCGGCAGTCGAGAGTGCTATGCAATTCTGCTTTTTACTGTGCCATGCAACAAGGCAATGGCCAAGATAGAAGCATGCACCACTCGTGCTTTTCCGGTCATCCACTGATCCAGCCCAATCGGCATCTGAGTATCCAACAATATCCAAACTTGTTCCCATAGGATACCAAATTCCGAAATTGATTGTACCTTTGATATATCGGATGATCCGTTTCACCGCTTTCAGGTGAACCTCCTTCGGTGCTGATTGATATCTCGCGCAAATCCCAACACTGAAGGATATATCCGGGCGACTAGCCGTGAGATATAGTAGACTTCCAATCATACTGCGATACAGTTTCTCGTCTACATTCTCACTATGTGATTCACTTCCAAGTCCCTTATGGCTAGTTCCCATTGGAGTCGGAAAATCCTTAGAATTTTCTAGATCAAACTTTTTGACCAACTCCATTGCATACTTGGATTGACACAAGTGAATACCTTCATCGTTTTGTTTAACTTGTAATCCAAGAAAATAAGTCAATTCGCCCATCATGGACATCTCAAATTCGCTTTCCATGGTCTCCGCGAATTTGGAAGCATCATTATCTCTTGTTGCACCAAAAACAATGTCATCGACATAGATTTGAGCAACTATGAAATTGTTTTGATAATGCTTCACAAAGAGAGTCCTGTCAGCTCCCCCTCGAGTGTAGCCCTTTTCCAAAAGGTGCTTTGTCAACCTTTCGTACCATGCTCGCGGTGCTTGTTTCAGACCGTAAAGAGCCTTTTTCAGACGAAAAACATGGTTAGGTAGTTTATGATCCACAAAACCTTTCGGTTGAGCCACATAAACTTCCTCATTTAAAAACCCATTTAAAAAGGCGCTCTTAACGTCCATTTGAAATAATTTGATTTTAAAATGACAAGCTATCGCAAATAAGATACGAATGGACTCGAGTCTAGCTACAGGGGCGAAAGTTTCATCAAAGTCTATACCTTCTACTTGAGAGTAGCCTTGAGCAACTAACCTTGCTTTGTTCCTGATGATAGTACCATCTTCATTTTTCTTGTTCTTGAAAATCCATTTGGTACCTATCACATTGTGTTGCTTCGGAGGCTTCGTTAATTCCCAGACTTTGTTTCGCTCGAATTGATGGAGCTCTTCCTGCATTGCTTTAATCCAGTAGTCATCTTGAAGAGCTTCATCGACATTCTTTGGTTCGATTTGAGATACATAGCATGCAAATCCGCAAACCAATTGTCTCCGTGTTCTAACTCCTTCTTGTGGATCTCCAATGATGTTCGATTCAGGATGATCCTTGGAGATGCGTAACGTTTGAGGTAGAGGAGTAGACGGAGGTACACGAGATGATTCCTGCACATCAGATGAACTTGAAGAACCGTTAGATGCATCAACATTATTATCGAAAGAATTGTTAGAAGAAGATGCATTAGCAGGTGTATCATCATCAAGAGAGATATCGAGGGTAGATTTTTCAGATTCAAAATGAAAAGCTTCATCTACCTTAACATTTATCGATTCTACGATCGTCTTAGATTCTAAGTTAAAAACTCGATATGCTCTGCTGTTTGTAGAATAACCTAAGAAAATCCCTTCGTCACTTCGAGAGTCAAATTTTCCAAGATTCTCGCGATCACGTAAAATAAAACACCGACTCCCAAAGATACGAAAATATTTGATGTTAGGTTTTCTACAAAACCAAAGTTCATATGGTGTATTCAATGTCCCCGGGCGCAAATACACGCGATTAATAACATAAACAGCAGTGTTCACCGCTTCAGCCCAAAAATAAAAAGGTAAGTTCCGGCTGTGAAGCATAACACGTGCCATTTCCTGTACGACCCTGTTTTTGCGCTCGACTACACCATTTTGTTGAGGTGTATAAGGTGCAGAGAATTCATGTTTAATGCCGTTAGAAGTGCAAAAATCAATGAATTTGGAATTTATGAATTCCCCACCTCTATCACTTCTAACTCGAGTAATCCTATCATTCTTTTCAGTCATAATACGATGGCAGATTTCGAGAAAAGAATCAAAGGTATCAGCTTTTTCTTTTAAAAATGCTACCCAAGTATATCTAGAAAAATCATCAACCAATAAGAAAATATACCATTTACCTCCCAGAGATGGTTGACGAGTTGGCCCCATTAAGTCCATATGCAAAAGTTCCAAAGGCCGTTTTGTACCTATGTGGTTCAAGTTCTTGTGTGCAGTCCTAGACTGTTTTCCTTTTTGGCAACCGCCACACACAATGTTTTGTTCAAAAGAAAGTTTCGGAACCCCCTTGACCACATCTTTGTTCGAAATTCTAGCAAGTTCCTTAAAGTTTATGTGACCTAGCCTTTCATGCCAAAGTGTTTCATTTTTCAAAGATGCTAGGTTACACTTTTCAGAAATCTTATGAGGAACTACATAACAATTGTTTTCTGATCTAACCCCTTTTAAAAAGAAAGCATGGTTCTTGTCAGTTACAGTACATTTATCAGATGAAAAATTAACTGAATAACCACTATCACAAAGTTGACTTATGCTTATGAGGTTAGTCTTAAGGCCATGAACAAATAACACATTATTTAGAACCGGGCCATCTGGAATAGCTACCGTTCCCTTTCCAACAATTTTGGAAGACCGACCATCTCCGAAAACAACAAGTCCTCCGGAGTTTTTCTCAAATGTTTGAAAACAGTTTTTGTCACCGGTCATGTGACGGGAACACCCGCTATCCAGGTACCAAGACGAACTATCATATGCATGCAAGGAAACATTAGAAACAAGACAAGGGAAAATTTCACCTTTGCGCACCCAAACCTTTTTGGAGTGCGTCGGTAATGATCGTGAAGTTGATCTCCTAGGTGAGAGCGTCTTGCTTGAAGAATTGCTGCTCCTTGATGATGTCGTCTTGAGCGGTGAACTACCAAGGCTCTTTTCCTTCAATTGAATTGCAGTTGATTTTCGAGGAATAGCCTTATTGGTAGTCATTGCAAGAGGTGCTTGAGGTGTGCGTTTGGCTTCCGTCTTGCAATTTCTCCTTATGTGCCCTGAAATGCCACAACGAAAACATACCTTAGATTTTGACGATCCCGAGGAAGATGAAGTAGGATTGTTGTCGTTGCTTGTCTTAAATTTCAGTGTCGGAGGAGGAGGTACCGACTGAGGCACAAAAACTGTCCCACTCGAACTTGGAATGTCTCCAGTTTGAGTGTAACCGTGTAGTAACTATAATTTTTAAAATCCAAATTAATCCAAATTTAAGTCTAAAATAAATTTCAGAATTATTTAAATAGCAAAAATGGGCAATTAGTGGGTCAATAGTGGCCCAGAAATATCGACTTGTGATCGGGGTCTGATCTGGAAAATCCGAGATCACCATTGCGATCGTCTCGTCGAAACATGAAAAATTGATATACATATGTCGACGATCTGACGGTCGGATCTTCCAGAAATCAGCAAAGAAGAAGCGGGTCCCACAACTTAAGTTGTGAATAGTAACCCCTTATTTTAATTCCCTCTTGATCACTAACGGCCGTTTCGCCGTCTGGGAACCCAATATAGGGGTATGAGTAATGAACTCTAGCTAATTTCGACATTCCGGACACAATGGCACTGACGGATTTCGCGTTTGGCGACCCGGGTGCATCGAAGTGCGTGCAACGCACTGTATTTTGTCGAACATTATGGAACAACTTTTTATCTAAGCGTCAAACAAATCAAACAAATACGCTACTTGACAGGTCTCGACGAGCCGGACGTCGTGGCGACGTCCGTTTCGCTAATTGACGAACGGTTTGTCTCGAAATGCGTGAAAAGCGCCGAAAAATCAGTATTTTTCTATTAAACTTATGTCTTTTGTGTACCAAACACTTAGGGGCTTAAATGTGAGGGACTTGGGTGCATTTTGCATCTGCTGTGAAGAACCCAGAGGATGAGGTTTAGGTTTGAACCGGGTTTGGGTTATTTTGTAAAGGAATATTACATTCAATGCAAGTGACCCTTGGTCTTTTTGGAGGGCAACACGAGGGGTCAGGGGGGAAGTACGAAGCAACTTGTGGCCTCTTTGCATCACCCAGATCATCCCTGTACTTTGAAGTTGGCCGAGGGATACACCCCATTAGAGAGGGAACCCGAGAGAGAGAGAAGAAGAAGATGGAACCAACTTCTTCCAAGTTTTGATCTGGAGATCTAGTGGTGTTCCGTAGCACCATAGGAGTGTTCCTGGAGCTTGCCTAGGTTGCGCAAGGAAGAAGAAGAGAAACCGGCTTCTTCCCTCCTCCACCAACTTCGGCCAAGGTAAGATACTCAAACCCCTGGATTGTTAGCACCCCAGACCTTTAACAGTAGCTTAGTTAGGACCTAGGGATGCTCCATGCACAACCCCGAGCCCCCATGCACTGAGGTTGGCCGGCGGGAGCAAGTTGATGGCCGGAAACCTAAGTTGCTCCGCCTTGGAAGAACATGGCAACCAATGGACCAAAATGGAATATAAAATGAAGGAAAATTACTGTAGGACAGGTACTTTAAACCTGCAAAGTTTTAATAAATATGGTGAAGAAACTAGAGAGAAAATTGGAACCCTAGTTTTGGGTTTTCGTGTATGTTGACCGAGCTCCTTGCTCCGGCTCCGGCGAGCTTCCCCAGCGCCGGCCACCTACCCAGAACACTTGCTGGGACCTAGAGGAGTGCCCCCATGTATCTGCATGGCACCCATGCAGCACCAAATTGGTGCGGCCATGGATGACCCGAAATTGAAACCCAACGTCGCCGCCGGCGTTCCGGCCATCTCCGGCCGGGAAGAAAGGGTTGGGAAGCTTTGTATGGACCAGAGGAAGCTTCCATATAAGTTGGAAGACTTCTTATGGCTTCTGTAAAAATCCGCCATTAACGAGCTTGAGCTCCAAAATGGAGCTTTGCTCCCCGCCGCCGCCGCCGCACCCCGTTGCCGGCCACGGATATGGAAAGCTTCTGTGAGGTATTTAGCACCTATTAGTGCTTTTGGTTTGATCCCAGAGCTTCTGGTTGAAGCATCACGAATTTCAAGGTTGAAGCCATCATCTTCTTCCTTGAGCCCGGCCAACCTGAGGTGTTTAGCTTGCTCCAACTGCGGGGAAAATGCTCCTGCAACTTGGAGAAACAAATCCTTCCAAGTTAAAAAGGCCCAGGTGATGGGGTTGCAGAAATGGAATGAGAAAAATAGCTTATGTGTGTGTGTGGATAATGTGCACACCATATGTTTGGTAAAATGCCACAGTGAACATTTATTTGGAATTTGACAAAGATGTAAATATGAAAGTTGTTTCAATTGGTTCCCTGAGCTTGGTGCTCACTTCAGTTCAAACAGGAACTGTGTGGATGAATAATTGGAGCAATGAGAACAATTGGATAATCATGGTTGTGGTTCTGCTTGAACCAGCACACCTGGGCTGCAACCAGTGCAAGCCCTGGTATTCTAGCAATGTTTGAAGCAACTTTGATATACAAACTTTAATGGTTTGAGGTTTAGAATTAAAGTTATAATTAAATCAACCTAGAAAGGTAATGTTGGAATAAAACACTATTCTAGAGTGTTGGCGAAGCCGCGACAGTGTATCCCTAGCTAATTTGGGGTCACTGGACGCGATGCTCGCGTTAAAAATTGGTTTCGATGATCCGGAGAAACAAAAATGCAAAATGGCTATGTTAGAGGAGTGTTTTATGGCCCGAAGTTTTCCTCGGGTTCCGTGCTGCCGTAAATGGGTGAGCACGGTGTTCAGCAAGACAAATGTCACCTGCTGGAAGTGACAGTTCGTAAAAATGAGTTCCCAGTTGAAAGAACGAGCGAAAACAACGCTCAAATGACGCTAAAAATGTAGATTCTAGAAACCCTAGGGGTCTAAATGCAATTTTGGCACTGCGTACTGTTTAGAACAGTGCGTTGATGTTTCCTAAACTTTTTGTTAGAATTATTTCCTGAACAATATGTTTGACTCAGGTCTATTCGGTTACTTCTGGGTTTCGTGCGTACAGTCGATTCGGATTAAATCGCCTGCGCGTTGTACAGGTGGGTTATCTTCGGTCCGGGCTTTATCATTTCGGCCCTCTGTGTACGGTATTGGTTGGACCCCTGTTTTTGGTAGCTTAACCATTACTTTGAGCCTGCCTTCCTTTTGATTCAGTTTATACTGCTTTATGCCTGAATATATGATGCCTTACATGATTGATCTTAGTTGCTTCCAGCATTTGCATCCTTGATTGGATTAGTTGATGATTATATTCCTGCATATGAGTTGAGATTCAGTTGATTCTGAGATTGCATCGTTGATTGGCTTGGTTCGGCTTGTTGTTCACCCGTTATGCTGCTAAATACATGATTTTATTAAATAAATGCTTTTACCGAGCTTCGTAGGGTTGCCTGAGTCTGTTCTTGTTTGATAGGACGAGGGCAACGCTCTCCGAGGTTTGGACTTTTCAAAATGTTTTTCTTAAAAGACATGTGTTTAGTCTGCGTGACTGGTTAGTCTGCATGATTGGTATTCAGTTGTTGTTGTTGATCTTGCACTGAGTAGAGATGTTGTTATCATATCACTGTTGCATCCCAGAGGGGATTGATTCTGGCTGGTTGCCGATTACCCGGTCTGTGGACCGTGAGTTTGAGCATTTGTATGATTGATCGCCCGCACTGCTGTACTTCACGAACATCAACGGAGTCGCGCCCCGTGTGGATGTTCTTTACCGGTAAAGTGGTCTGGAATACGACCCGTGACTCCCAGGTTAGTGCCCAAGGGTGCCGGAGTGTGACTCCCAGGTTAGTGCCCGAGGGTGCCGGAGTATGTCAGCCAGGTTGGTGCCAGGTTCGGCGAGGTATTCCCTGAGGTCTTGTAGACCAATATGGTGGCTTTTGATTGGGTACTTGCTTGTTCTTTCATTGATGCATAATATGCCTGGTTAATCTGCTTTACATCATATTCTTATGATTACCCAATGCTTGCTTAGTTTTGATTAGAATCTATATCAGCATGATTCTGTTTGATGCCAGGTTCGGCGGGTTTTCCCTGAGGTCTTGTAGACCAATATGGTGGCTTATGATTGGGTATTTGATATTTCATTTGTTGGTGCATATAATGCCTGTTTAGCCTGCTTTTGTCATATCTCATGACTTCCTGATTCCTATTCCTGCTATAGTTATCAGCCTATGCTTGCTTCAAGATTTTATCAGATTGATTTAAATTACAGCTCCAATTATATATCTGCTATCCTGACATGTGATTATTTACTATCCTCTAGTATTGTATACCAGTAGGTACGATCTGCTATTTCTCGGCTCGTCGTGCCCACTGGGATACACTCCGGTGTGTCTCACACCCTCGGGTGACTGTTTTTCAGGCCGAGCGGGTGCTGGGATGTCGGGACGAGTTGGTGAGGTTCCAAGTTAGAGATTGACCCTGGACAGCCGAAAAGCACATGTATTTGTATTAGTAAAAAGAAAAGTGTAATTTATTCTATAAAGTTGTTGTAATAATTAATTTGTAATTTTAATAAATGTAGTACGTAGTTAGTACTCTGATGATGTTGTTAAGTTAGCCGTGCATATATAGGAAAGACTCAATCCCAAAGGGGATTGGGACTCTTCTATATATGTGGCGGTCTGTTGCGCCCTGGCTGGTTTTGAAACTCTGATTTAAAAAAAAAAAAAAAAAAAAAATTAGACGCTGATTTTTAACTCGGGGCGTGACAAACCGAGGCCGAACTTATTTGTTTGACCAAGACCAAGAAGCCTGTCCAACTTACTCCTTCCAGAAGAAAATCTCTTTAAGTCATCCTTCAGTTGGCGAATGGTCTCCGTCATTTCCAATTTTTCCTGTCGAGCCTCGCCGTTGAGCTTCAAGAAGTAATTCGCTTTGTTCACCATATCTATATAATTCTTCTCGAGTTGCTCATTTGACTCTTGAAGGGAAACATTTGTTTTAATCAGATTATCCCTTTCCACTTCAAGATCGGTCGAGAGAGAAGTTACCCTTTTTACTTCTTCTTCGAGATCCTGCAATCTCCCTCTCAACCCCTTGTTTTGCTTAGCCAGTTTCTTTGAATCCCTCAAAAGCTTGTGGTAGGCTAGAGCAAAATCTTCACCTTCCGAATCATCTGATTCATCGTCCGTTGCAATCTTTTCAACAGTGGAGTTGGACAGTGAGTCGGATGTACTTGCCATTAAGCACATGAAGGGTGAAGAGGTGGATGCGTGGAAAGCTGTCGCGTTGTCTTCTTCATCACTTGACGATGACTCATTTGACGTGGAGTTGTCATCCCAAGTGACGACTTGCATCGCCTTCTTCTTTGCCGGATTCTTGTTGGGACACTCCGTTGCAATGTGGCCGTAGCCTCGACATTTGAAGCACTGTACTTGTCCCTCTGAACTTTTCTTATCCTTTGAGAAGTTCTCTTGCTTTCTTGACTTGTAAGTTGAAGAACCCTTGCCTTTCTTCGACTTTCCGAAGGATGGAGTTTTGCTTGGATTTCCCCTTCGAAAGTTGCGGCGAAACTTCCTTGTCAAGAGAGCGAGCTGCTTCTCAAAGTCCTCCATAGATAGGTTCTCGTCATCGTCCGAGGAGGATGAATCCGCGTCTTCTTCTTTAGTTGTTTTCAATGCGTAACCTGAAGACTTAGAAGAGGATGCCTTTCCAGAAGAATAGTTAGTAGGAAATGTCATTTCATAAGTTTGTAAAGCACCAACTAATTCTTCTACACGCATTTCGTCCGGGTGTTTAATTGTTTCAATGGCTGCGACCTTCGGGCGAAATCGTTCAGGAAGAGTTCTAAGAATTTTTCTTACAACTTTAAATTCTGGAATCTTCTCTCCCAAGTTAGCACATGAGTTTACGATGTCTTGCAATCGTGTGTAATAGTCAGTGAAAGATTCATTCTCTGCCATAGAGATAGAGTCAAACTTGCTCGTAAGCATTTGCAGTTTCTGAATCTTCACAAGGTTAGTTCCCTCATGCGTAACTTGAAGAACATCCCAGATTTCTTTCGCAGTCTCACATGCCGAGACGCGAGAGAACTCTGTTTGTGACAAAGCATTAAATAGAGCATTAATTCCCTTGCCATTGTAAGAAGATGAATCTATCTCTTCCTTGGTCCATTTCGACCTAGGTTTTAAGGTGCGAACATCATCTATAATTTCAGTTGGATTAGACCATCCTAATTCAATTGATTGCCACACCCTTTCGTCGATGGAAATTAAAAAGGCTTTCATCCGTACTTTCCAGTACGCATAATTTGTTCCATCAAAGAAAGGGGGTCGATTGATGTTTCCACCTTCAACCATTGTTTACAACCCTATTCCCGCTCTGATACCACTTGTTGGGTTATAAGTAAATGGATCTAAATAGGGGAAAAAACACCTAGAGGGGGGTGAATAGGTGTAAACAATAAACACTCAAAAAATCATTGCGCAATAAAACCCAATGCGGAAAAATAAATGAACACGCAAGATTTTTACGTGGAAAAACTCCAAACCGGAGTAAAAAACCACGGGACCGATAACACGGCGAAATCCACTAGAATTAACACACGTACAAGGTGATATAACGTACTCACAGACGACTCAACCTTTTACCATACGCTCCTAGTAGATCTTCTCCGCTCGCTCCACGACGCTTCTCGAATCCACGATCCGCGCCCAACGCTGAATCCACAGCGTCCAACGTCGAGTCCACGACGTCCGACCGAATCCACGGTCTTCACCCAATACTACGCTTCGAATCCACGAACGCGGTTGCACCTTGAATCCACAAGGCCACGCGAGTCCACGCGCCGATTTTGGGTAAATCGTTGTTTGTTTTGGGTGGTGATGATCCGCCGAATACTTAGATTAGAAATAGATCGGAAATACCATCTAAGTATTCATTGATTTGATTCTACTCAAAATGTGAGTATGGAAAACCTAGAATCAAATCAATCAATATAGATGAAGAAACATAGAATAAATCTATTGATTTCCTTTCTTCTCTATATGTGGATTTTTTCTTTTCGGCTATGTTTTTCTATTTGTGCCGATATTTTCCTTACCCTAAAAATGAATATAGGGTCTATTTATAGGTTAGAAACCATTGGAAGAAGATAAGGATCAAAAACTGCCTTTTCTGGAAATTTTACCGACGGCGATCCGGATTGGAATTGGACGATCCGGATCGCAGAAGCAAGAAAGACGATTTCCAGAAAAATGCCTGTTCGGGATCCGGATCGTAGTCCCGATCCGGATCGTTCATACAGTTTACCAAACATCACGTTCGGGATCCGGATTGCAATTCCTGATCCGGATCGTGCAAGCAAAAGGTAAAACCAGTGTTCGGGATCCGGATCATGAAATGCTGCGATCCGGATTGAAACATTGTATGAACGAACACCCTTCGGGATCCGGATTGCCGAGCCCGATCCGGATCCTGAACATGTCCCATGTCCAGTTTTTGATGTTTAAGCAATAAAACATTCTTCCAGGTGTTTCTACACTACAAGAAGTATTCGGATCACCGAAAATCTTTAGTTAAACTTACCTGATCCTTTTGAATTCTTCTTTCTTGAGATTGAGGTACATGATCCAAAGTTTCTTCATCTTCAATCTTCAAGACTCAACACATTCACGAAATACGCCAACTCAAATTCCGTAACATGTTCATCATGGGTAGGTGAATAGTCAAACGCTCGACGGATGGTTGTCTAAAGTGAATATCAAATTCAAATAATCGCCAAATAGCTTCATATGCTGATAAATAGCGGCAATCTAAGTATTGTTTCACTTCGTCAATATATGTAGATTGTGGTGTAGAACCTGGTTCGGTATAACTCAAATTATTTTGTACAACAACTGCAGCTCTATCTGGACCTTTGTTGACATACTTGAATAAATATTTGATTAGCCTCGATTTATTACACCATTCAACATTAATATGAGCTCGATATTTAACAATTAATCGTAGATTATGTGGGACGACGAATCTATTATCAAGTTGAATACCAGCTTTTAAAACATATCTCCCATTATCTTTCCTCCTATAAATGGGGAAGCCATCAGGAGTTATTACCGTTTCACTCTTATATTCTTTTGGGAAATGTTTGGAACACCGGCCGTTGATCATACATGGTGCTCCTAGTTTACTTGTTCCGCATGGTCCGTGAATCATAAATTTCTCAACAGCTGCATACCCATATGGATCAGAAACCTTATTAGGTATTTCTGCGGAGATGATCGAATTTATTTCCGCAGTTGTTAAATATTTATGCTCCGCATGTAGCCATATTAAAATGTGAACATGAGGGAGGCCTCTTTTTTGGAATTCAACTGTATATAATTCTGGACATAAATTGCAGGACAACCGGAGAGTAATGAAGACATACAGAAGAAAACATGGAGGAAATAATTATTTCGTAAGTATGTGTTACATTTGAGGAAAAACTATTAGCCGTAAAATATACATTATATTTAACAGTTGCATACCTGCAACCGATTGACCGAAGAAGGTACCTTTCTTGATATCAGTCATCAAAGACTCTAATTTTATCTTAAACAATCTGCTCACAATATCAGGCCTATCCTCAGCTCTTTGCCCAGGAATAAATTCCAAAGCATCTCGAATTTCAGGCCACTGTGCATTGCAGGTAAATGTAAGAAATAAATCAGGAGGCCCACAGTGTCTGCATATAGCAATAGCATCTTGGTAATATTGAATCATGTAGCGAGGACCAGCTGTGAAACTTGACGGTAATATAATTCTCTTACCAATAGCATCTCCATTTACATCTCCTTCAACCACAGCGTCTCTTATACCTTGTAAGAATTTGAATTTTTGTAAATAAATAAAAAAGAGAATAAATAAAAGTCAAGTAGAATTATAGTTGAGTTCGAATTCAAAAGACCCTTGTTGATTTATTTAGTCAACTGCCAGTGTGCGAGTTGCACGATTTACGAGACAAAAAAAGGCTATTTTTCAATCCGGACATGATCTTGGAAATCCGAGTAGACCGTTGCGATCGTCTCGTCGAACTGAGCGAGATTCATATTACACACCTTTCGATCTGACGGTCGGATCTTCCCGAATTCAGCGAAGAAGCGGACGAAACACCGCGACCAATATAACAGTGCCCTGTGCACATTATAAGTTAAGTTATTACTGTAGATGCACAGTAACTCCTATTTTCGAATCTCCCTCGGTTGCAGCAAGCACTATTTCACTGTTCGGAGTCCGAACATAGCGATCCAAATAGTCGATTTGATCCGTTTCGACGATCTAAAAGCAATGGCGCTGACGGTTTTTCCGTTTGACGACCCTGGAGCCTCGAAAAGCGCAAAAACTGTATTTTGACACAGTTATTATGGACCCAAATTTCATCTGGGCATTTCCTTGAAAAACGAAAATCGCTACCTGATAGATTTTGTCGAGCCGGACGTCGTGGCGAAGTCCGTTTTTCGAATTGACAATCGGATTGCCTCGAAAAGCGTAAAATATAGTGAAAAATGTGGTTTTTGCATATGAATCCCTATAAAACATGCCTCGGAAACCGTGCCACTGCATAGGGAGGGACCTAAGAGTGAAAGAAGTGTGCTGTGAAGGACCGGGCCAGAAATAACCAAGTGCTGGAGGGCTAAAGTGCGAAAGGTGCAATTTCAAGTTTGAAATTCAAACTCGTGGATCCCTTTAAAACCTCCGCAGCCTAAGCCTCCTCAGCATCTGCTTCCAACAAACCCTCCCTCTCTGCGCACTCCTCGCAAGCCCCGCACCGGCCGCCGCCTCCCTTCGCCGGAGAAGAAGGAAACCGATTCTTCTTCATCTCGGGTTGGAAGGTGTAGGCTCCACATAGAAGCCCTTGGGCGGTTCCAATCTTCTCTGGAGAGATCCTCGGTGTAGCAGAAGCCGAGCCGAGGTGAACCCGAGGTCCCTCGCTGCCGCGCGCCGCCGCCTGGAGGCACCTTCCTCCTCCCAAACTCCGGCGAAGGTAAGTCTTGGAGTTTTCTTTTTCATTTCGGCTTTTGGGCACAACCACGGTGCTCCTGACATCGAGGAGACCCTCCGGTTACAGGCTGAGCCGGCGTCGCCGACCTGATCGCCGGCGGGAGCCACCCCACCGGATTATCGCTTTCTTGGACAATTGCGAGCGTGGGCTTCATCCGACCGTCAAACCCAAGATCAAGGCCGTTGATCTTGATCTCCTTGCTGACTGCAAGCTTCCTGCAAAGTTTGGAGTGGATCGGTGAAGAATCCACGGATATCCAAGATGCCCTAGAACCGGGCATTTTGAAGCCGTGGCCGATCTCCTCCGTCCGGCGCCGCCGCAGCCCCTTGACGCCGGCCAACTGCCCAGCAAGCACCGGGGGACCGAGAGGACCACTTTGGTCCATCTTGCGCCGGCCCGGGCCTCGCCGGCCGGAATCCGCCATTAGAGGTGGCCGGAATCTCGAGGTTTTGGAGATTTTGATCTCCGGCGATCGCCGGAGCTCCGTCAAATGGGATAACGGCACAGGTGAGTTTCCTTGACCTCTGAGAAGCTTTCTAAGCTCTTGCATGTAGAGTCTAACGTAGGATTTGTCCGCGCCGGAGTTGCACCATCTTGCACTCTTGGTGTTGGCCGAGCTCCTCCTCCGGCCACCGCCAACGCCTAGGGGCTCCGACCAACGGTTCAGGTGAGTTGTTTACATCTTATTTAAGGTTTCCACCAAGTTTGTTTAAAGAAATAACCTCTATAAATAAAGTTGGTCCATCTTTGTTGTTGCACCATGGAGCTTAGCCCGAGCCCCACCGCCGGCAGCCGCCGACGCCTCCGGTCGCCGGTGAGACCCCTCAGGTAACCTCTAAACTCCATGCTCTAGCTTTCTTTCCATCTTAGAAACCCCAGGATTTGCTTCCTTGCTGAGAACAAACTCGGAATTAAAGCTTAGTTAAGGTTTATATGTTGTGCCCCCAAGGTGTTCGATGTAATGTCCCAATGAAATTTGGTTTGGATTTAGGGTTCGAGCCAAATATGAAAGTTGTCTAAAAACATCCCCTGAGCTTGATGCTCACTTCAGATCCAATTTTGGCTGAGTGGATGTGTGTGGGGTGTATTGTCAAAGTGTTAGAGAGCAAAGGACCTGGATCTGGTTGATCCAGCCACTTTAGACTGAAAATAGGGTGAGCCCTGGGGTCCTCGCACTGTCCAGAGACACTTTCATATACAAAGTTTTTCGGTTTGGTGATCGGATTAAAAGTTGTAGTGTAAACAACCTTAAAATGTAATATTTGAACAAAATAATGTTCCGGGCTGTTGGCGAAGCCGCGACAGTGTATTCCTGGCTATTTTGGGGTCACTGGACGCGATGCTCGCGTTAGATTTTGGTTTTGAAGAGCCGGAGAAGCAAAAATGCTATTTGGCTATGTTAGAGAGGAATTTTATGAGCCAAAGTTTTCCTCGGGTCTCGTGCTGCTCCCAAATGGTGAGCACGAGCTTCGTCTCGTTGTTTTGGACGCGCTGAAACTTACGGCGTCAATTTTGGATCCCCGGATCGCTAGATCGAGCCAAAATAAGCAATGATGTTAGTATAACTATACAAATTTAAACGTATTATGGACCAAAAGGGGGTTTTGGACATGATGACTACCCTCAGATAGTATTTTTACACTTACTGGACATTTTATTAGAATGTCGTAGACCCTCGTTGAGCAGAAAGTGGATAATGTCCGGTAAATCGACGATATTGCTCCGTAATAGTGTCAGGTTACTACAGTGTCGTCGGGATGGGTTGTGTGAGTCTATTACTGACCAGATCTTCTTATTCAGGGCCCAGTTGTTCAGCGCCAGCCTCCCAGTAGCCGTGCGGGAGTTTGTGGATCTGCCTTCATCCAGGTGGGTTACTTTCGATCCGGGCTTTAGCTTTTGGCCCTCTGGTTGCTTTAGTCCAGTCGGACACCCGTTTTTGGATTAGCTTATCGATTTGTTCTATATGACCCATGATGACTTCATCTATATATCACATGATCTTCCCGATAGACATTGATTCCTCTGGATTTGTCATCTACACCTGTGCTTGACATTATCTGTTTACGATTAGCCCCGATGACTGGATTTATATACTAGATGATTATTTCTGATAGACCTTGATCTACATGGGACATATCATATATATCTGTTCATCAGCTTTTTCAGTACATAGATCTGCATGATTAGATGATACTTGTTGATACTTGTCACTTGAGATACTGCTTTACATCTCGATATGCATGATTGATTGATCCTGATCGATAGATGTTGACTGATGATTCCCTGTTGGGATCTCGGCATGTTGCCGACTACCCGGTCACTAGACCGTGAGCTTGAGCATTTGCATGATTGATCGCCCGCACTGCTGTACTTCACGAACATCAGCGGAGTCATGACCCGTGTGGATGTTCTTTACCGGTAAAGTGGTCTGGTATACGACCCGTGACTCCCAGGTTAGTGCCCAAGGGTGCCGGAGTGTTGACTCCCAGGTTAGTGCCCGAGGGTGCCGGAGTATGTCAGCCAGGTTGGTGACAGGTTCGGCGAGGTATCCCTGAGGTCTTGTTGACCAATATGGTGGTTTTTGATTGGATGTTTGGTAGTTTCCTTATTGACGCATTACTTTTACCTTGTACTGTTGCTCAGTTTATTTCCAGTATTAGTATCGGTAGACATGCTTTTATCATTTGCAGTTCCTTATGCATGATTATTGTGGATACCTTTGATTTCCAGCATATATGATCTACCGCTTTTACGAGTGATTATCACTGACATATCCTGATTTACAGTATTTCTTATCTGTAGTCCTTATGATTGATTACCTGCCTAGTTAGCCTATCTGTGGATTCTGATTATTAGTAGACATTTATATTTTTCAGCTTTTCCTATTGACTCTTACTATCCGCAGATTTTAGTACCCAGTAGGTACGATTAGCTATTCCTCGGCTCGTCGTGCCCACTGGGTACATGTACAGTGTATCTCACACCCCCTGGGTGACCATTTTTCAGGTCCGTCGGGTGGGGAGATATCGGGACGATCCAGTGAGCCTGTCACGATAGAGCTGTCCCCATGATCCTAGATAGAGATGATTGAGATCCCCGATGACTTTCATTTATCGCATTACTTTTCAGTTCCTGTTGATTTAAATATTTAACTGATGATGTAATAAGTTACTTTAGATTATCCCTGCTAATTAGATTAGTATTATTTACTGAGATAGCTATTGTATTCTGATGATGGTCACTAGTTAGCCGTGCATGTATAGGGGAGTCTCTGTCCATGGGATAGAGGGTTTCCTATATGTGTGGCGGTCTGTTACGCCCAGGTTTGCGAACTCTGATTTCAAAAAAAAAAATTTACCGGATTTTTAAAACTCGGGGCGTGACATACCTTTATATAATTCAGATCTTAAATTAGATTGGTTTTTTCTAATATATTGAAGCCTTTCTTCTTCGACACACGAAAAAGCATCGACAATATATTGTTGGAAAAGCTTACCACCTCGTATCAATGTGCTTCCTTCACCTATTCTGTTCTGAATTCTGTAAGCATAAAATTCGCGCATTGTAATATATTGCCTAGAGTTCGTTTTTTTTCGTCGTGTCTCTTTACATTGTATGCCAAGTCTAAAACCATCCTCACCATATGGAAATAGAATGGGATATTGCATTGCCATAAAAGAAGGGTGTAAATCACTAATGCGTTTTAACCCTTGAGTTTTATGCTCCACAATAATATCGCGCTGTCGATCCGAACTACCGAAATCACCTACTATTAAACCGGCAATCTCAGAACTGGTAGGAGCGTTATATTGTTCCGATTTCTCTGTACGTGTACCAATCAAACGCAATTTCATCGGTAAGAAGTTATTTTGTGCAAAACGATCTCTCGCCATCCTAAATGCCTTAACCACTTCATTTTCCTTATCAAACATATGCAACAATTGTATCACAATATCTCTACTAATAGTGTCATCATTTGTGTTCGCCCCAAGCGCCTCTAATCTATTATCAACTTCATTTTCAGTATCATAAATATAAAGTTGAGCAAATTTAGGCCGCTCACCATCTATTGGTAGAAGAGAACCCATTATATGGTAATTCTGGCCGTTGATTCGGAAAATATATGGTCCTGGTTTCTTATTAATTTCTAAATCTATTTTTGCACCTATCGACGTAAATGCAAACATAGAATTGTATGCTCTAATATTCTCACGAAATTTCTTAGCTTCTTTTCCACCTTGGTAATCCAACAAAGCGGCTAGAATAGCTGGTGGTCCATGCAACAGTGGTAACCCAATTCGGCCTTCCTGACAACATAAAGAAAACCTTGGTGTATTTTCCATTTGAGATTTGTAAATTCTTTCACTGTACCAAAGTAAAGCTCCGCAGAATTGACACTGATAATGTGGCAATCCAACATATGATTGATCGGGAGTACAAAAGACCGTCTCTAAAGAAGTTGATTGTATTTCGTAATTTGTTATATTTCTGTTCCTCCCCCAATCATGTATATATTCCGGGGAAGGAATTGCGAATTTATTCCTTCGCTGATTAAGAATAATCTTACGTCGTTTTCTGTTCTCTTGACAAATTGTTCGAATATCTCTCGGTACTCCGGGATTATCTACTACTCTGTTCTTATCTAGTTGGTAAATATAGCTCGGAGAATGTAGCATCCCTTTATTTCTGCGTTCACTAAGAAGACTCCTGCGTTGTTTCCTACGCTCACGACTAAATGTTGGAGTATCCATTTTATTTTCACCCAAATATGCAGCAAGCAAACATAGAATGTGAAATATAAGCCTGTAAAATTAGAGGAAAATGTGGGTGTAAACAATAGGTGTTAACAGTAGGAAGGACGAAATGATCGCCGCCGAACAAAAAAGGAAAACTAATGCGTAACAAAAAGTCGTTGTAAATGATGGGTACGGTCCGAAATATTAAAGACCGTGTATTTACACATATTATTCAGGGTAAAAGAGTTTAACAGTGATCACCGGAGGCATGATTGATAGGGAGGAAAAATGTAGGGAAGAAAAATAGGAAGGTAATATGGAAGATTATATTTACATTTCACAAACAAATAAGAGAGAGAGAAAAGAAATAATGATGCTCAAACATATGAGTAATTTACACGAAGCGTTCCTTTTTTTTTTGCATGATTAGAAGCGTGCAGAACACGTGTACATCTTCTTATTTGCGACTATATACACAAATGTTTTTTCTAAAAATTGTTCGAATAGAGAAATATCGAGTAGGTAAGCTTAAAGTTCACGTAATTTGAGTTGGTGAATTACAAAGTGTGACAAAATAAGAAAGTAACTTGGAACAAAAAAGGAAGGAAGACGATAGTTGGATTACAACTTTCCATAAAAAGTAAAACGTAACTTAAAAGGAAACAAACAAAACATGACTTCAAGCAACGGTGAATTTCAACCTAAGAACCAGAAGTATCTTCAGATGGACTTGCCGAGGAAACAGAACAACCCCGACGAAGAAAGTTGATGTTGGCATGGTATTCATCAATTCTAGACCGCATTTTTACTTGTTCAGCTACGAATTTTGCATTCTGAGCAGTAGCAGACCCATAACAATTTTCTAATGCATTATATGCACTTTTTAGCTTTTTGAAGTCGCCCAACAGATTAGCATATTGAATAGTCACTTCGTGGTACATATTCTTATACAATATATAGTCTTCGTAATTGACATCTCTAATTTCCAATCCGAATTGACACTTTATTTTTTGAACAGCTAAACAGCCGGCTTCCTCCTTTGCCTCCTGCATATTAGGAGACGGGCCACCCCAGCAGCGCTGGGTTTCGACACTCGAGCCAACACGTACAACTGTAAATTCTATGCATGCAAGAAACCACCCCTCGCCGACCAAAGTCACCTCACATAGAGGAGTTTGAATTCCTAGCTTCCCACTTATTTCATCAAGTAATTTAAGATAAGAGAGTTGAATAATAGCCATCGAAAGTATAGTGTCTAGGGGGGGCCGGGAAAACTGGAGAAGGAAAGAAGTAAGCAAATATGGAAGAATATATTTAGATCTTTGAGCAAATAGGAAAGAAAGTAAAAAAATAAAGATACCCAAACATGAGCGTGATTTATACAGATGGAATCTTCCTGTGTGGGAAATGTGTACACTTACTAATTTGTAACTATATATAGAAACGGATTTCCTAAGAAGAGAGGCCCAAACATGAATGTAATTTACACAGTTGGGATCCTTCACGCCAAAATTAGAAGTGTGTGGAAAATGTGTACATTTACTAATTTATAACTATATACAGAAACGAATTTTGTAAAAACAAACTGAGGTAGCCATGTACGGGATAATTAAATTTTAAGTCGTAAGATTAGTATGCTCCAAACTATGAACCAATTCAGATGACATCACACATTTAAGTAAATGAAAAGTGCAGAGTTTTCAACAACAACAACAACAACAACAACAACAACAATCTTTGTATATTTTAAAAAGAGGATATATTTTATATTTCATTCATTTCAGATAAGATAAATTTTACTGACCATTTTGAAATGACCAACAAAAAATATCCCATCTGAAATGGATGAGATAGATATCGTACATCCCAAATAAAATATACAAATTAATAGTATTACTTAGAAAAAAAAAAAAAGGAAAAAAAGGAAAAAAAGAAAAAAATGTATAGGGACCCTTAAGTATAAGTCACTTTGAAATGGCTCCCTTGACTATCAATTTTTGACAAAAGCGAACAAAACCTTTCTAAGCTAATAACCTTTTTGAACCTACTATACAATCTTTTATAATTTTTATTTTATTATTTAATTTTTTAATTTATTTAATTTGAGTCTGTAAATGATATTTTTATTTTAAATATAAAACTAATTATTTATCATTTTAATAAATTAATGTTTATAAAAATTATATTAAGTATACTGACTAAATCTGTAAAAATAAATACAATATTCAAATTTTGTTCTCAAAGTATTATTAGCTGATTCAAATCAAATAAGTTAAAAAATTAGATAATAAAATTAAAATTTTGAAACGTTGGATAGCCAAATCCAAATTATCTTTTTAATTCCCACTCATCAACTTTTAAAATTTTTCAAATTCATTGATTACTTTCACCAACTCCATCATTTTGATTAATATTTAGCAAATAAACTCTGTATCAATCATGTTTTAATAGCTAATGAAGTTACTAAGTTTGACAAAATATTAATTTGACTAACTAAAATAATTGAATAACTTCAGTCAATATAATTAATTTTATTATAATTAATAATTCTCATCATTATTTAATAAATATAGTTGCACCAATCAACTGTTTAATTATACCCAATAGAAACATTGCATTTAACAAAATTTTCAATTTGACTGATTAAACTAATTAACTTCAATAAAAAATGTATAAATTGGCAAGCAATGAACGCGAGAACTGATTTATAAATTCGTTTTCAGTACCGACAATATATATTAAGCCTAGTCAAAAGTAAGCATACAAATGTTGAATAAATTTATAATGTAATCCAACCCTTCATCTACACAGAGAGTTGTAAGTTGGAAAGACATGAAATTAGGCAAGAGAAAGTAAGCAAGTGAGAAGAACGTACCGTACGTGGAGCGTAGTCGGTAAGTACTGAGTAACGTATACTGCACCAACCTTCAATCACCTTAAGTTGATAGTTTACCGTTTTGGGTTCTGCTTATCCTGTAGTAAAGTAGAAGTACCATTAAGATAATAGCACAAACAACTGAAACATCTGCGATTGCATCAATTGAGGATACAGAATAGAGGGAGTTGTTCTATGCGCGAGAGGAAATTTATTTCAAGTATTTCATTTTTCCTATATGAAAGGATAGTTTTAGGGGAAATAGTTAATTTTCTTAATTTCGAACCTAATATGTGAATGAAGAGAAAGAATAACAATGATTGCTTTGCCATATATTTTGACCGACGAACAAAGGGTAATCTCTACAAATTTCCATCAAAAGATTAGAGTTCGAGTGTACAAAGATTTCAGAACTATAAATGAAACAGAATTTGTACTGCATATAATGAACTTTCTCGATATTTAAATGTTGGTTAAAAGAGTTGGCAGAATTTGGGAACTTTAGACCTTAAACAAATGAATACGTCAGTTGGAAACTTATATGTTCAAGCACTTAATTATATTGAAATAACTCTAATGGCTGCAGAGCAACCTATCTAAGGTGTACTCAACATTAAGTAAGAGAAGAACCCTAAAACCTTTTGTGTAAAAATGCCGAGCGAAGTAAAGCTATAAATCGAGGTCCACAATACATATTGCAGCACAAATGAGAATAATATGAATCATTAAACGGGATCCACGAAAAAAACTGATATTAAAAGGAGAAGTCATCACATGAAATACCCGAACCCGCAAAGAAGGCAAAAAGCAAGAATGATGGAATTTAAACGAAAATATTTAACTCCGTCTTACATCAAACGCAGGTTATAATGAAAAGTTCAGCAATCCACACAATCCAAAACGCAAACAATCCAAACCTGAAGTTGAATGTGAAGGAATTGTAATCCAATGCACTCCACATTTCATAATAGTGCTTAAACTCAAAATTACTTTATTATTTATTCCAAAATTTCCAACACATGTTAACATAAACAGACATTACTCATTTCGTTCTTTCGTGCATTCCACCTCTCTTTGTATACCATAAAATTCTTCTGGGTAGCAAGTTCCGACCAAACATTTCGAATCACGATAAAAAGACCTAAGTGCTAAACAATAGTGCAACGTAAGAGAGAAAGCAGTAGGAGAAGGCAAAGATTGGGACACATTTGCTTCTGTAATACACAACGGAAGGAAATTTCTACATTCAAGCAAAATTTCCATCTAATTATGTCTCTTTAGGAACACAAGTAAATTTGATCTAAACAGAATTAAAACAACAAACATTTACTAAAGTTGTGAACTTCAATAATTTGGGAAATTCATAAGGCAAGAAGAAGTGACGAAGATAGGAAGACATTTGCCCACTTTTTATAATAGCGGCTAAACTCAAAATGACCTTCTTACCTCTCTCATGAATTACAATAACAGTAATATTATTATTGAAATAGATATATTGTTAGTGAGTGCTTAATTAAAGAATACATTAAACATATACAAATTGCGTTGGCCATATAAGAATCAGTGCTTACACTGGTAGTGGAGATGCATGATATCCAAATTAATTAAAGCCTTGCTTTTCGCAGTATATGATATATATCTAGATTGATGCTTGATATCAATAGAGATTATAAATCCTGAGCTCCTTTTGTACTCCTTATAACTTCTCAACACTTTGTCTCTTCAGGCAAAAACATTTCCTACTTAAGACCAACACTGTGTGAACAAACAATGGTATATTTTACTTATATATGCCTTAAAAGTCCTTTTTGCAATTGCACTTTCTATAGTTACTTATTAGATAGTTTGGGTTGCGTTATAAATTTATTTAAGATATTTGTATTTAACTTTACTAAGCTTGATATATGGTGTAACTCATGGAAACAAGTTTTAGAAATTCGATCTTTGACTCATTGCTTAACAGTTTGTACATTTCAATGATAATTTCCCATTCTAGATATGTGAGCATGTGAAAAAATTAAACTCCTTTTGCAAGTTCACTTTCCTGCCGCTTGAATTTGTGATGTACCCTTAATTGCTTCATGGATTGAGGCATATCAATCTCATGACTTGAAAGTTACTTATTCAGTATGTCTTTTGATTCGCGCTGTTTTCCAGAGTACTAGGCTACTAATTTTATTGAAAAGTAAGGACCCAACATAGGAATTTCCTTGAATATAAGCAGTTTCTTTAGTAAGCTAATTTGGTGTTTCAGCAATGGGGTCATTTAGGATTCCGTGTAAGTTTTAGAAAGTGATTTCCAATTTAAAAGTAAATTTAAGGTGAATAGATCTGATTCTAACTTTTAGAATTTGTTTTCTACTTTTTGCGATCCAAAATCAAAAGAGTTAAAACCTACTTATTGAAATCTAATTCCCATTTTCACCTCAAATTTTAAAACTTTATTCTTATTTTACATCCAAAATTCAAATTTAAATCCAAATTTAATTTTAAATTTACATTTCGTATTTTATTTTTTAAGCCTTGAATTTTAAAAGTTAGATATTAAATTCCAAATTTAAAATTTAAAATATTTAATATCAAATTTATGATTAATTTGAAAATTTGCAAATTTTAAATTTCCAAGTTTTACATTTTGAATTTTAAATTTAAAATTATAATTTTTACTTTTAACATTACAAATTTTAAAATTTTAAAATTAAAAATTAAAAATTTTAATTTTAAATTTTAAATTTTGAATATTTGAAGTTTTATTTTACATTTTAAATATTTGCGATTTTATTCTAAATTTGTAGATTTAAATTTTACATTTTTTAGTTGTACAAAAAAAAAAAATTTGATATTTTATTACGTATCTTTATACCATTTGTTAGGGTGTATAGATTAAAAAAAAATAATAATAATAAGGGAGAACCTTCTCTCCGTGTTTTTTTTTTTTTTGTGAGAGGGAGAGAGAAAGGTAGCATGCAACCTTCTCTCCGTGTTATTTCGGTTTTTAGTATGTATAAATGAAACATGGAGTCGAAAGGAAACCATATGTATTTTCGTGAATACTTGAAGATAACTAAATATGTATATGTTCCATGTATTTATTCTCTATGTTTTCTTTTTACTGCACTTTTCCTGTTCCTTATTCTCTACTTTGTTTCGTTTCTCTTCTTTTTCTCTGATCGATTCCCCGTAGAAGGTGGCCACTACTACGTGAAGATGCCATCGGAGTCGCCATCACCGGGCGCCGCTGCGGCGGCGGAGGCGGTGAGGATCTTCGACGAGCTCCCGAAGGTTACCATTGTCGCAGTGTCGTGGCCCGAGGCGAGCGATATCACGCCCATGCTCCTCTCAAACACCATCGAGTTCAAGTGCAAGCAGGTGGTGCTCTCATTCTTTTCGCCCTACTGCATTCTTAATCTTTACTTCGATTTTGTTGTTTGGAAATTGGGATTTTATGATTTAGGTTTTCTAATTTGGTGGGCAGTTTCAATTTCGGAGGTAATTTGGAAGCGGGGAATTGGAATTAGTATAGAATATATGATACGATAACATTATCTAGAAAGCCTTCAGGAACTACATGGGATCGTTTTGAATGACATTAGTTCCTGCACACAAAAAGTCTACTTAAGATGCAGTATGACAAAGGTCTGCCACCATCTTTGACAACATGTAAATAAAACAAATTGAATCGACGATTTTGAGATCGACAAGTTATTTTTGACTCTTATAATTATGTATTTGTTGGTAACCCTTTGCAGAATTTGACGTTTAACTTATAGGTTTCCCAACATTCAAACATTTGAACTCTTTTCCTTGGTTCTTTTTTTGTTGTCATTTTTGCTAGCTTTAGAAAATACTTGACCTGCCCTTACTGTACCTAAGATGTACTCTCCCCGCTACAATTTTAGGGGCATAAAAGTTAATTAATTAATTATCTTACATGTAGGTAACATTGCCCACTTACAAAATAGGCCAACTATATTCTCCTTTCAGTTCTTTGGTCACTTGGTATAGTTCAATCGATGCGATGAGAATTTAGGACTCTGCCTGATATAATGCTATCCAAAACATTGATATGACAAAAAATGATTTAAAAATATATTTAATAGTCGATATTAATGTAAGTTGTTAAATTCTTATCGAATATGTCTTTCCGAGTATAGGCGCATATTATGGTCGATTATGTGTTGATCCATGCGCACAACTTATAATTAATCCTAAATTAAGCATACTGATTTTAATAATATAAAGGATTATGCAGCATTTTTTCAAATTCTGCTTGCTAGGAAAAGTTGAACCCCTTTAGTACTGTTATAATAAGGTTTTCCCAATAGATTAATTTCATCATGTAGTACTATGTTGAAGATCAAGAATAATGCTACAATATTATACATAAGACCCTACTTATATAATGCACATATGTGAACTAAAACAATGTTAAGTGTCTACTTCATTGAGATCCATAGTACATAGCAATTATTATTTGCCATATGCATACTTAAAACTACTATTATGCCCATGCAATTAATATTTTAATTTCGAATTCCATATTATTTATGGAGGAGGTTGATAACTAAGCTCAATTTAATAAAGTAATGAGCAGGTAGAGTGTCTTTTTCTATCATCACATTAAGTTCTCCTGCTCTTATTTTGTCAAAGTAAATGTGGCATTAACCAGCTTCTAATTTGTGGCTCAGGCACTTTAGTTATGAGAGTACAATTTAATTTATCTAACTTTATTCCATAACCTTTAAATTAACTTAAGAAACTTGAGAGAGAGAGAGACCCTCCATGTGGTGCCTTGGATGCCTAAACTAGGGATCCTTATAGGTTTCCTAACAATAAGCTATTCTATATCTAGGCTGGAATACCATATTTCCTGGGATATCCAATTTCATGAACTTGACTGCTTTTATTTTTGTCTTAAATTACACTCTATGTTGACAAGTTTTGCTTTTGTGATTTTTTGATACAACTCTAAAAGGCATGCATGCTAATTTCTTTGATTTAAGTAATACAATCTGTGGCTATAAAAGTTCTAAAATAAGTTTTAGAACTTTCTGGATCTTAGTTTGGTCGGACTGAAAGGTAGAAGAATATAAATTCCCAGTATGTACGGAGCGCCCCCAGGCGTTTTGTGGTGAGTTGGCGTCCTCTCCGCGTTGTGCTCTCTGCATTAGCTGTGCCCACATGGGTTTGTCTTCTTCTCTCTCCTCTGTCCTCTCTTCTCATCTTTGGCCCGAGTCTCCCTTCTCTCTCTCGCTGCCTCTCCTTCTACAGATGGCCTTCTCCCCTAGGCCATTTTCTCATCTCCTCTCTCTAATCTCCCGATCGCCATCCGGAGCTCCGTCGACTTCACCACCGTCGTCGCACCGATCCCATCCGGAGTCATGCTCACCAACACCGTCACCTCCGTCGACTTCGGAATTGGTCGGATCCGTGGGAATTTGGGGAATTTGGGTTAATTACAGGGGAATAAAGAGTCGGGAGTAGAGGGGATTGTGGTGGAAGAAGAAGAAAGGAATTTGGTTGGTTCTTGGTGTTGGAGAGGTGGTGGATAGGGTTCGGATTAGGGTTAGGGAGCGGAGAGGTAGAGATGGGGTTGATCTCGGGGATAGTGATGGGGACGTTGGTGGGAATCGCTCTCATGGCAGGGTGGAGCCGAATGATGAGGCATCGGAGCACCAAACGCGTCGCGAAGGTGTGTGTTCGATTTCTTTGATTATTTGTTAATTTGTTCTTTAACCCATTTCAAAACCATCTAAAACGTAAACAAAAAAAAAGATCAAAAAGCCCAAAATGAGAAAAAAAAAAAAAAAAAAAAAAAAAAACCAACCAAACCGCGAAGAATCCAGAAGAAATTGTTGCTTGCAATATAGTATGCTTAGTTCTTGAGAAGAAAACTATAGTTACTTACAATATGTTTATTTATGAAATATATTGTCTTAATCTTGCTCTGTAATTTTAGAGGTTGGTTCTATTATTTTATCTCTTTTGTTCTATAGTTTTAATCGCTGATTACACAATTTTATTATACTTTGTGGTCAACAGTATTTTGAAATAGAGTATCTCCTGCACCAAAGTCTTTGATTTGGTTCTCTCAATCCCTTTCATTATCGCCTCAAAAGGGGACGGGACACTGCTTTTAGTTGTTCGAGCTTTGTTCCGTAAGTCTAACATGGATTAGTGGAATATGGCAGGAAAACAATATATCAAAAATGACAACCTTAGCAACAACACTCCAGCAACAGTTCATGAAGAAACAAACTTAAAATTCAATTAATGCTACTTATTTTCAATGCAAATTAGCGGTAAGAAATGAGCCCAAAGTAACATCTAACTAGCACAATGTTTAGATTTATTAAGTAGATCCATTAGCTAGAATTAGGACTCAATGTCAGATTTTCCACGTCTTGGTGTAGGAGGCTGCATCAAATCTCAAAGAGAAACAATGTTGTTAACTAAAGATCTTAACTTTGTGTCATATGAGAGAGATAACAATATCACAGATATACTTTTTCACAATGAGGATAAAGATGTAGACTAGCGGCAATATTACAAGATGTCTGCAGTAAACTACAAAAAAGGAAATCGCCTGAGTGTTACGCAGTGACAATAAAGGAAAAGGTGAAACAAATATTCCTATAACTGCAGCAATTTTCAGCTATAGCAGTAAACAAAACACTGGAGAAGAAAGATGTTGTGTTCATTTCTCGAATATATAATCTTAATTCTACTTTGTAGTCTTGCCTGAGTATCATATGGTGATTATTTCTGAAACATATATAATTTTAATTTTGCTCTGTAGTTTTGAACATTAGTTTTATCATCTTATTAATTTTGCTTTATAATTTTGTTTGTTAATTCTGCAATCTTATGAATTTTGTTCTAAGTTTTAGCTGCTGATACTGCTATCTTATTTCGCGATATAATCCATGGTTACTTGCAACATAGTGTACTCAGCCATTGAGAAGAAAGGTATAGTTACTTGCAATATATTGTGCTCGGTTCTTGAGAAAAAAGGTATGGTTGTTTGCGGTGTAATGTGCTTAATTTTGAAGAAGAAAGATATTATGTGCGCATTTTTGAAATATATAGTCATAATTTTGTTCTGTAGTTTTGACTACTGATTCTATTATATTATGAATTCTGTTCTATAGTTTTAGCCGCTAATTATATTATTTTATTTCACTTTGTGGTCAATAATTGCTTATAATAGAGTAAACTTAGTTCTTGAGAAGAAATGTGTAGTTTTTTGTGATACAATCAGCTTTGTTTGGGGCATTATCTCTACTGTCTCATTAATTTTGCTCTGTAATTTTGTTTGCTGGTCCTACTATTTTGCAAATTTTATTCTATAGCTTTAGCCCTTATTTCTGCTATCTTATTTTATGCTGTAGTCAATAGTTGCTTGCAATAGAGTATTCTCAATTTGTTGAGAAAAAAGATATAGTTGCTTGCGATACAGTATGCTTAGTACTGAAGAAGAAAGATATTATGTTCATTTATGAAATATATAGTGTCAATCCTGCTCTATGGTTTTGGCAGTTGATTCTACTATTTTATCAATTTTGTTCTATAGTTTTAGTTACTGATTATACCATTTTATTTCGCTTTGTAGTCAATAATACCTTGCAGTAGAGTATGCTTAGTTCTTCAAAAGAAATGTATAGCTCTTTGCGATACACAATATTTGGTTCTAGAGAAGAAAGATGTTATGTTTATTCTTCGAATATATAGTCTCAATCCTACTCCGTAGTTTTGTCTAAGTATGATTTGGTGAAAATTTCTGAAACATATATAATCGTAATTTTGCTTTGTGGTTTTGAACATTGGTAGTTCTATCATCTCATTAATTTTGCTCTGTAATTTGCCTAAATTCTAAATCCTAAAGGTATAGATACACTATGTTTGATTCTGAAGATTGTATATATTTCAAAAATGACCAACATATTTGGAAAAGGGATAGAAGGGAAAAAAGGAAAAAGGAAAATGAGAGGGGAAAAAAAGCTGGGAGAAAATAAAAAGTTTGAGGTAATATTTATAAAAACTTAATATATTTTATGCCCTTTTTTGGAGGCAAGCATTTCCTCTCATGTATTATATTAATTTTGATTGATAGACAAATCTGAGGCTTATAAATTTTGTATGAAATAAAAATTATATTTAAAATAAAAAATAAAATATTTTTGAAGTATCAATGAATATATAAAGTTTTATCCAAAAAAAAATAAAAAACACTCCCGCAGCGTAGCGCGGGTCCTCCACTATTGATAAAAAAGATATAGTCACTTACAATATAATATGTTCAAATCTTGAGAAAATAGAAATGGTTGCTGTCAATGTAGTATACTTGACTATGAAGAAAAAACATATTATCTACTCACTTCTGAAATATATACCCATGATTTTTCTATGTAGTTTTGGCTACTAATTCTACTTTTCTGCTAATTTGTGTTTCATTTGCTCCACTTGACTATTTGTGCTAGCTATTCTCTCCTAATTTTTCCTCATTTCTTACCTTATTACTTCATCTAAATTGTATGGAGATTCCAAAACTATAGAGCATTTTATAACAAATCCCCTAACTTTCTTTTGGTGTAGATCTACTAACAGTTTTCCTTCTGTTTTTTTTTTTTTTCCTCTTTCTTTTCTTTTCCAATCCTATCTTACAAATTTCCTCATTGAATGCGTTCAAAATTCATTAATGTTTAGCTGAAAACTCATTTGATTATCTAACTGTAATGTGGTATTACTATTTCGGAATTTCGAAAACTTTAGCCCAAAACAACCAAAACTATTAAACAAGATTGGCTAAACAACAAACTGTTATCTCCAAATATGTTGAAGACCCCTAAATTGTGACATTGTAGATTTAGGAAAACCCCTAAATTAATTCCTTTAAATTTAATCTAGTGTTCATCTAAAAAAGAGGACAAATATGATAACGTAGATTTTGAGGACAAAAAATGCCAATGCAGATTTTGCTTGGGAGGGTTAGTTATCTGCCTCCATTTTGTCTGCCACGGTGTGCTGGTGAGTTGATGCCTAATCACTGTTTAATCCCCCTGGAACTTTTATAAGTAATGCACATAAGGCATTAGAGTTTGCTTTGTTTTAACTTCACTTGCATGTGATTTTACTCGCTTTTTATATTATCTCATTAAATGTCTATGTACTCCCACATGTTTCTAAAAACAAAACTTCTTACAACCATTCGTTACCAGGCATTTTCCTTGATGTATCCGAAACAGTCATACATATATTAATATTTTGATGAGGTTTTCTTTTGCTCTATTTTTTCCCCTTTTGTATAGTTGTATCAAATTTATTTGTTGCATGTTTTATTGAGTCGTGTAGCAAAAAAGAATAATGTTAAAGAAAATTGTAGATTCTGGTTCCTCCAAAAAACTGAAAAGTGTTTTTTGTTTTCCAAGCTAGACCCCTAAAAAAGAGGGAAAATTTACGTAAACCCCTAAATTAATTTTTTGTAATTTAATCCACTATTCATCTAAAATAGAGTACAAATGTGACAATGCAGATTTTGAGGACAAAAACTTTAATGCAGATTTCGCTTTGAGGTTCAATGGATGCGGAAGAGGAGGTCTCCTCTATAGTGCGAGATCTAGGGATTTCGCTCAGCCCATCGCCGCCGCCGCCGCCGCCGCAAGATAAGCCCTCGACAAGCATGAGATCACCAATCGAGTCCTTGGCCTCCTCAGATCCTTGCACTTCGTCGATCCCGCCAAGGTTTGATCTCCTCCCCTATCGATTGCCTTCTCTAACCTCTATCGTGGGGATTGCTTCTGATTGTTTGTCCTAATCACATAATTTGATGATCGTAATGGTGGTTATTGCGATATCGTTGGAAGCTGTTGTTTTTTGTCTTGAACTTGATTTATAGCATTCGCACAATCGCTCCTATGAGTGATTGGCGTGTGCTAATTTTTGACTTTTGCTGCTTGGAAAAGCACCATATTAGTATATTTATCTTCGTTTCTAGCTGAAGTAGAAACTGCAAATTGTTCTCTTTACTAAACACTCTTCTAGAGACTACTGCTAAAAGCAGAAAAATAGAAGCAAGGTCAAACATATTCTTAGTTGAATTGGAGCAAGTTCCTATAATTTGTTATCGTAGCAGCAAGTTCGGTGTTCAAAAGCAGTCTCAAAAGCAACGAATTCCTATAAAGTCTGCTATATTTCACACAAGAATTGGATTAGGTGTAAAGCTACATATTCTTAGTTGAATCGGAGCAAGTTCCTATAATTTGTTATTGTAGTAGCAAGTTCGCTATTCAAAAGCAATCTCAGAGGCAACAAGTTTCTATAAAGTCCGCTATATTTCACACAAGAATTAGATTAGGTGTAAAGTTGGAATTGATTATGAATATTACAGTAGAGAATGATGAAGTAATTACTCCTGGAACATAAACAGAATTGCTTTAGCTTTGAGTAGTTTAGCTAATAAGTAAATATTTGAGAGCTTTCCAAGCTTATAATAACTGAAGGGTCTAGAATTAGGTGATGTTTTTGCTCCTAGATTGATCAAGAGTTAGCTTTATTTTTTACTTGAGATTAGATTATTGTATCCCACGACTTTTCATTTCCTGTTTCTATTTTCATCTTCAGATTTTTTTCTAGATTTAGGGAGAACTTTAAAACTTGGAAGAATTATTATGACACTCCCGACTCATTCTAAATAAGTAGTGTAATTAGTTATTAGTAGGAATAAGATAGTTTATACATAATTTCTCATTTCGTGAGTCCATCAGCTTCATCGGCATATTTAGAACTGCAAATACGGTAATTAAATATTAGTAGTTTTATACCCAAATATGGAAGTAATCAATTAAAGGAAACTATAATAGGAAATATTACGTAGAGCGGCGTTTTTTCCGACCGGTGACTTCATATGATTTTCCTGATGATTGTGTAAAGCTGTGTTGGAAATAATGAAATGTTAAGTATTATTTAGAGTAAAAAAGTAATATTTGAAATAGAAAAGTAGAAGTTTGGGAAATTATATTACCTAGACGAACTTCCAATTATTGGAGCTGGTTCTTCGAGTAACTCCATGCATCGTTCCTTTTTAGACGGCATTGAGCAGCTCTCGTCTTCACATTTCAGCAATAGAACGGCGCTTTTTTCTCTTATTTCTTTTTGTAACGCAAAATTTTTTATAACCTTAAAAGTTCGAACATTTGCTGAAAATTTCTGCGTGTCAACTGCTACTTGGAAAATGTGCACTTGATTGATTATAGTTTTAATCGCAGGTGGGAGACTAAAGTTATCGAAATTAGCCGCGGTTGCTAAATTTTGCGCTGGAATGCGAATCAAATCTTGAGCAGATTTCCCAAATATTGTAAAATGACCTATGCCCGTTTTGTCGCCAACAATGGCGTTTAATTTGTACCTATTTTTTAACACATACAGTAACATGATATCACATTGGAAATCATTAAGTATTAAGTAGTAATTCTGAATATTTCGAAAACATGAACAAATTGAAGGTTTTACCACGGGATTGGCGGGTGTTTGTCGTCACCACAACGTGCACAGTGAAATGTATCATCATATATTTTGACAGCAGCCTTGCAGTTGTTGCATGCTTTGTACCACCATCCGTATGATGTGTCAATATCCAAAATCTTGCACTGACATGTGAACCTCATATTCTAATATTTGAAGAAAGAAATTGGTTGGTAGAAGGAAAATTAATTCTAGGTATATGTAGAAAAAAGCTTTATTGTTATGGAAACGGTACTTCAGTATCAGGAACGGTAGAATTCAGTAATTCATCAATCGTTCTCCTATGTAAATGCATTTCTTCTTGAGGAGGAATAGGGTTGTCCTCCTGACAACCAATTCGGCGAATTGAATGATTCGTTGCCTGTAGGCTATGTGCAGTAATATGCGCATTAGATATTAGCAATGAACAGGTAGATAACGGTAGGTAGGACAAAATGAAGAGTAACGTAGGATTAATAGCCAAACCTATTAAGAAATTCAACTATTTCTGGAAGTAGTAGGTCGAAGTATATTTTTGATGCTGAACATGTTGATAAGTATAGCTTTTCTGTATGGGAAATCGCATAAATTGTTAGATAATTATGAGGAAGATACATTTATTATATTGAAGGTAAAACAATTTGCTATTATATTTATTGGACCAACCTCTAAATGTTCGGACAGTCATACCAGCTAGAATTATTATGACTGGTTTATTAGGTTCATTCATTGTAAATCGCGTTTCATCGAAGGAAACGGCGAATTTATCCCATAGTGCAACAGACAGAGTGTTTTGTCTGCAAAAAAAAAAGGAATTAATTTAATATAGGTTTGTAATGTAATTCAACTAATGTACTTTTACTATTATTTAAAGTTAGGCATCGCTTACTCGGAATCTTCGATCTCTAAATTCCTGATTGGAGTTAAGGTATCCCCAATGTATTTATGAGTGATATCGTGAATACTTGTAATTTTTCCGAAAACATCTACAGAGTATGGAATAAACATGAATAAAAGGACCGCATGTAACTGGAATAAATCAACTTCTATTCAGTAAGAGTGCTACCTGTCAGGACAGCATCATTGTATCGCTTGTGTGTAACTTCGTAAAAGATTGAGAAATTAAAACTGTATAGTGGTATTTCATTCAAACTTTCTTCCATTTGGCTTATTTGTGTCCGTTTGGTTATTTGAATCATGTAATCGCGATTTATGGCAATAAATTTTTTCTTGCTTGGAATAACAGTGAATTTTTCCATTACACATAGGTTGCCTTCGCTTATTTTAGATCTAAATACCGCTGCATCTTGTTTGTGCACAGTTGCTTGCATGGAAAAGGCCTGAACCATACCATGGCAGACAGAGAGAAATATTGTTAACTAAATTAGAAACAAATACACAAAAAGAGGAGAACGAAAAAATTACCAAGATGCTATTGCTATATGCAGACACTGTGGGCCTCCTGATTTATTTCTTACATTTACCTGCAATGCACAGTGGCCTGAAATTCGAGATGCTTTGGAATTTATTCCTGGGCAAAGAGCTGAGGATAGGCCTGATATTGTGAGCAGATTGTTTAAGATAAAATTAGAGTCTTTGATGACTGATATCAAGAAAGGTACCTTCTTCGGTCAATCGGTTGCAGGTATGCAACTGTTAAATATAATGTATATTTTACGGCTAATAGTTTTTCCTCAAATGTAACACATACTTACGAAATAATTATTTCCTCCATGTTTTCTTCTGTATGTCTTCATTATTCTCCGGTTGTCCTGCAATTTATGTCCAGAATTATATACAGTTGAATTCCAAAAAATAGGCCTCCCTCATGTTCACATTTTAATATGGCTACATGCGGAGCATAAATATTTAACAACTGCGGAAATAAATTCGATCATCTCCGCAGAAATACCTAATAAGGTTTCTGATCCAGATGGGTATGCAGCTGTTGAGAAATTTATGATTCACGGACCATGCGGAACAAGTAAACTAGGAGCACCGTGTATGATCAACGGCCGGTGTTCCAAACATTTCCCAAAAGAATATAAGAGTGAAATGGTAATAACTCCCGATGGCTTCCCCATTTATAGGAGGAGAGATAATGGGAGATATGTTTTAAAAGCTGGTATTCAACTTGATAATAGATTCGTCGTCCCACATAATCTACGATTAATTGTTAAATATCGAGCTCATATTAATGTTGAATGGTGTAATAAATCGAGGCTAATCAAATATTTATTCAAGTATGTCAACAAAGGTCCAGATAGAGCTGCAGTTGTTGTACAAAATAATTTGAGTTATACCGAACCAGGTTCTACACCACAATCTACATATATTGACGAAGTGAAACAATACTTAGATTGCCGCTATTTATCAGCATATGAAGCTATTTGGCGATTATTTGAATTTGATATTCACTTTAGACAACCATCCGTCGAGCGTTTGACTATTCACCTACCCATGATGAACAATGTAACATATCATGGTTCACAAAATTTAGTTAACGTTTTGTCTCGCCCTAATATCGAGAAGACGATGCTGACTGAATGGATGCATACTAACACCAGATGTGATGATGCTCGGCAACTTACATACACTGAATTTCCTACAAAATGGGTGTGGCATAAAAAAGATAAATTTTGGTCTAGACGAAAACAGGGATATCGTATTGGCAGAATAGTTTATATACATCCAAATGCAGGCGAATTATATTTCTTAAGAATTCTTTTAAATATACTAAGGGGTCCAAGAAATTATGTAGAAATTAGAACTGTGAATGGTGTTGTACACGACACATTTCGTTCTGCATGTAATGCTCTCGGATTACTGGGTGATGATACAGAATGGAGAGAAGCGTTTGAAGAAGCATCACATTGGTCCTCTTCTGCTGGGCTTCGTCAATTATTTACAACCATAGTGATATTTTGTGAGCTGACAGACCCTCTCAAATTATGGACTGAGTATTGGCAATTAATGTCCGATGATATTTCATACAAATTGAGGCATATTCTTGGGGTTCGAAATCTCCAAATACCTGAAATTGAACTTCAGAATCATGTTTTGCTTGATCTTGAGGTTCTTTTCAACAAAAACTCTGCCTCGCTGTCTGATTATAAACTCCCAAATCCTGGCAGGTTAATTTTTGATGGCTTGGATAACAGGTTAGTAAGAGAAGAATTGGATTACAATACAACTGAGTTAGTACAGGATCATACCGAATTATTTGATGGACTAAACGATGAACAACGAATAATATATAATGCTGTCTTGGTTTCTGTATATGAAGATATTGGAGATATTATATTTGTTTATGGACATGGTGGAACAGGAAAAACATATCTTTGGAAGACCATTATCTCAAGATTACGTTCAGAAGGAAAAATAGTTTTGGCTGTTGCTTCCTCAGGTATAGCATCTCTTCTATTACCTGGAGGCCGAACAGCGCATTCCAGATTTAAAATACCTATACAAATTAACGATTGTTCTACTTGTGAAATTAAGAAAGGTACACAACTTGCCGCTTTACTTTTCCATGCGAGCTTAATTATTTGGGACGAAGCACCTATGAATCATCGAAATTGTTTTGAGGCTTTAGATAAATCAATAAAGGATATTATGGGGATTGCTGATTCAGCAACTACTGAGAATCTTTTCGGAGGAAAAACTATTCTTTTGGGAGGAGATTTTAGACAAATACTTCCAGTTATTGTTGGTGGCAGTAAACAAGATATTTTGAATGCATCGGTAACTAGATCTTATATATGGAGTAAATGTAAAGTCTTTCGACTTACTATAAATATGAGATTACTACAAGGATCAACAGATAGTACCTCTAATAGAGCTTTGAGAGAATTCAGTCAATGGGTACTCGATATTGGTGATGGAAAAATAAATGGCATTCAGTTAGAGAACGAGGAAGAGCCAACATGGATCAAAATTCCTGATGACATACTGGTTAAATTTGACGACAATGGAATGCAAGCGATCGTTAGCGAAATATACAATAATATTGAGTACAAATACAACGATCCTACATATTTACGAAACAGAGCTATTGTTACACCTATGAACGAGAGTGTTGATGAAATTAATACTTACGTTCTTTCTTTACTACAAACAGAAGAACGTGTATATTTTAGTTCAGATTCAATATGCAGTTCATCTAAAAATTCTGAAGAAAGCAACATACTTTACCCAGTAGATTTCTTGAATAGTTTAAAATTTAATGGAGTACCAAATCACAAATTGAAGTTAAAAGTAGGAAGTCCCGTAATGTTACTTCGCAATATTAATCAAAGTTCTGGGCTTTGCAATGGCACGCGCTTGCTTATAACTCAACTGGCTCCTAGAATTATTGAAGCAGAAATCTTTACTGGTATCCATATTGGTGAAAAAGTTTATATTCCTCGCATCGTGATAAATGTTACTGAATCAAAATGGCCATTCATATTGAAAAGAAGGCAATTCCCACTGCGTTTGTGTTACGCAATGACAATTAACAAAAGCCATGGACAAACATTAGAAAAAGTTGGACTCTATTTGTCACAGCCTGTGTTCTCACATGGCCAGCTTTATGTTGCGATATCACGAGTAACATCGAAGAAAGGGTTACGAATCCTTATAGAAAATAAAGATGGTCAACCTGAAGGATATACAAAGAATATTGTTTATCAAGAAATACTTGATGATTTAAAATAATATTCTCAGGTTTGTAATATATCCTTATATATTTCTTTTTCTTGCCATGTGAATTCGTATTCTTCTATCTACATTTTCTTTCGCGAGCAAAAAAAAAAAAACGTCGTTTCTTGTTGGTTACACTACTTACTATTATATTTATTTCTCTCGAATACAACCCTATAGGTACAATGAAGACTTTACTTTTATCACAACTGTCACCGCAATCTCAAGAATGTCAAATCAAAGTTCGTATTTGTCGAGTATGGGAATCGACAGCTCCTTTTTTAAAAGGAGATATCTTTAGCTTGGATTGCTTATTAACAGACGAAGAGGTCTGTATATCCCCTTTGTTTTCGTTCTCCTCTTTTTGTGTATTTGTTTCTAATTTAGTTAACAATATTTCTCTCTGTTTGCCATGGTATGGTTCAGGCCTTTTCCATGCAAGCAACTGTGCACAAACAAGATGCAGCGGTATTTAGATCTAAAATAAGCGAAGGCAACCTATGTGTCATGGAAAAATTCACTGTTATTCCAAGCAAGAAAAAATTTATTGCCATAAATCGCGATTACATGATTCAAATAACCAAACGGACACAAATAAGCCAAATGGAAGAAAGTTTGAATGAAATACCACTATACAGTTTTAATTTCTCAATCTTTTACGAAGTTACACACAAGCGATACAATGATGCTGTCCTGACAGGTAGCACTCTTACTGAATAGAAGTTGATTTATTCCAGTTACATGCGGTCCTTTTATTCATGTTTATTCCATACTCTGTAGATGTTTTCGGAAAAATTACAAGTATTCACGATATCACTCATAAATACATTGGGGATACCTTAACTCCAATCAGGAATTTAGAGATCGAAGATTCCGAGTAAGCGATGCCTAACTTTAAATAATAGTAAAAGTACATTAGTTGAATTACATTACAAACCTATATTAAATTAATTCCTTTTTTTTTTGCAGACAAAACACTCTGTCTGTTGCACTATGGGATAAATTCGCCGTTTCCTTCGATGAAACGCGATTTACAATCAATGAACCTAATAAACCAGTCATAATAATTCTAGCTGGTATGACTGTCCGAATATTTAGAGGTTGGTCCAATAAATATAATAGCAAATTGTTTTACCTTCAATATAATAAATGTATCTTCCTCATAATTATCTAACAATTTATGCGATTTCCCATACAGAAAAGCTATACTTATCAACATGTTCAGCATCAAAAATATACTTCGACCTACTACTTCCAGAAATAGTTGAATTTCTTAATAGGTTTGGCTATTAATCCTACGTTACTCTTCATTTTGTCCTACCTACCGTTATCTACCTGTTCATTGCTAATATCTAATGCGCATATTACTGCACATAGCCTACAGGCAACGAATCATTCAATTCGCCGAATTGGTTGTCAGGAGGACAACCCTATTCCTCCTCAAGAAGAAATGCATTTACATAGGAGAACGATTGATGAATTACTGAATTCTACCGTTCCTGATACTGAAGTACCGTTTCCATAACAATAAAGCTTTTTTCTACATATACCTAGAATTAATTTTCCTTCTACCAACCAATTTCTTTCTTCAAATATTAGAATATGAGGTTCACATGTCAGTGCAAGATTTTGGATATTGACACATCATACGGATGGTGGTACAAAGCATGCAACAACTGCAAGGCTGCTGTCAAAATATATGATGATACATTTCACTGTGCACGTTGTGGTGACGACAAACACCCGCCAATCCTGTGGTAAAACCTTCAATTTGTTCATGTTTTCGAAATATTCAGAATTACTACTTAATACTTAATGATTTCCAATGTGATATCATGTTACTGTATGTGTTAAAAAATAGGTACAAATTAAACGCCATTGTTGGCGACAAAACGGGCATAGGTCATTTTACAATATTTGGGAAATCTGCTCAAGATTTGATTCGCATTCCAGCGCAAAATTTAGCAACCGCGGCTAATTTCGATAACTTTAGTCTCCCACCTGCGATTAAAACTATAATCAATCAAGTGCACATTTTCCAAGTAGCAGTTGACACGCAGAAATTTTCAGCAAATGTTCGAACTTTTAAGGTTATAAAAATTTTTGCGTTACAAAAAGAAATAAGAGAAAAAAGCGCCGTTCTATTGCTGAAATGTGAAGACGAGAGCTGCTCAATGCCGTCTAAAAAGGAACGATGCATGGAGTTACTCGAAGAACCAGCTCCAATAATTGGAAGTTCGTCTAGGTAATATAATTTCCCAAACTTCTACTTTTCTATTTCAAATATTACTTTTTTACTCTAAATAATACTTAACATTTCATTATTTCCAACACAGCTTTACACAATCATCAGGAAAATCATATGAAGTCACCGGTCGGAAAAAACGCCGCTCTACGTAATATTTCCTATTATAGTTTCCTTTAATTGATTACTTCCATATTTGGGTATAAAACTACTAATATTTAATTACCGTATTTGCAGTTCTAAATATGTAGTAATCCGGAATATTTTATTTTTAATAAATAAAATAAAAGTTGAATTTTTAGCCTGAGCTAGAATCTAAAGATCTAATTTGATTTATTTGATCATTTGCCGGTGTGCAAGTTGCACGAATTACGAGACAAAAAGGCTAATTTCCAAAATCATGTCCGGATTGGAAATTAGCCTTTTTGTCTCGTAATTCGTGCAACTTGCACACCGGCAAATGATCAAATAAATCAAATTAGATCTTTAGATTCTAACTCAGGCTAAAAATTCAACTTTTATTTTATTTATTAAAAATAAAATATTCCGGATTACTACATCTCAGAGCGTCAAAATTAGCTAGAACTCATTACTCATACTCCAATATTAAATTTTTAGACAGTGAAACGGCCGCTATTGGTTGCGAAGGGATTAAAATAAGGGTTACTATTCACAACTTAAGTTGTGGGGCCCGTTTTTGATTTCTGATTTCTGGAAGATCCGACCGTCAGATCGAAAACATCTGAATATGAAACTTCTATGTTTCGACGAGATGATCGCAACGGTGATCTCGGATTTTCCAGATCAGACCCCGATCAAAAGTCGATATTTCTGGGCCACTATTGACCCACTAATTGCCCTTTTTTTTTTTTTTTTTTGCTACTTAAATAATTCTGAAAATTATTTTAAACTTAAATTTTGGATTTTAAAAATTATGGTTACTACATCACCCACCACTTTAAGAAGTTTCGTCCTCGAAACTTAACTAAACCACTATTAAGCCTTTTAACAGAGTTGCAATAGTGACAATCAGTCACAAGGTATAATCTCAAACAAAGGAAGACAGGTTCAATCAATCATCTAGGGTAAGCAACTCAATAATCATGATACTATAAGTACAGGCATCATATCAAGTCTCGACATGTATAGGTGGATCATGAAACATCAAATCAAGGAATCATACATGCTGATGTATACTAAACAGGAACTGAGCAATTATAAGGAATAGCTAATCATGCATCAACTGATAGAAACCACAAGTACCCAATCAATGCCAAGATTCCTTTGGAAATTTTCCTCAAACCGGGTTCATACCAACCCTAAACCGGATTGGAAATTAGCCTTTTTGTCTCGTAATTCGTGCAACTTGCACACCGGCAAATGATCAAATAAATCAAATTAGATCTTTAGATTCTAACTCAGGCTAAAAATTCAACTTTTATTTTATTTATTAAAAATAAAATATTGGGAAGCATTAGGGAGGTGAGGTGCACCTGCTGGTGCATCTGGATGAAGCCCAGAAACTCTAGGTTGATCATCACGATTTTCAAAGCTGGGGAGTCATCTTCTTCCCCGAGCTTGCGGCTAGCCGAGGGTGCTGGGTTAATTCCAAGTTGCTGGAAACATTGCTCTCACCCTGTAGAGCATTTCCCTCCAAGTTGGGAAGCCCCAGATGCAGGAAGTGCAGAGATGGAGCTCGGGCATGGGGTGTTTGGGTATATTTGTGATTCTACCTTTGATGCACTTCCTTGATGTGCTTATTTGCTTGATTACCTGCATTTCATATCTGTTGACAGATTATCAGATATAGCATGATCATTTACTGCTCACTAGATTATCAGTGATAGTATGACTATTTCCTGCTTGTCAGATTATCAGTTATAGCATGATCAGCTCTATATATGGTTACACTGCTCAGTTGATTAATCCATGATTGATGATTACTTTTGATGCATAGATGCAAAGTTGTGATTAAACCAAGCCTTAATGCAATAATTTCTTAATAACAGTATTAGGGTCTGTTTAAAATATTGTAACAGTGTACTCCTAGCTATTTTGGGGTCATTGAACGCGATGCTCGCGTTTATTTTGGGTTTTGGTGAGCCGAAGAAACAAAAATGCAAAATGGCTAGGTTAGAGGGGTAAATTATGGCCCGAAGTTTGCCCCGGGCATCGTGCTGCCACAAATGGGTGAGCACGGCATTCAGCAAGTCAAATGTCACCTGCTGGAGGTGACGGCTCGTAAAAATGATTTATCGTTTAAGAGAACGAGCCAAAACAGTATGTATTTAGCATATAAGATCCATTCTGAGTAAATCTGAGGGCCCTGCTGTAATTGTTACAACCTGGAAAAGCTAGATAAATATTCTAAAATATTATTGACCTGTTGGTGGGTTTCTCGGGGGTTTCTGAAAAGCTAAATTGCTTTATGTAGCACAAACCGACGAAATGGTCGGTTCGCGCTAGTTGCGCCTTGAGGATTGGTAGATCCTGAGTTGTCACCTGGTATTTTTGTAGGCCCCAGTCATCAGGAGCCAGCCTGTGATCCGTCTTGTGGTTATCGCGACCGTCTACCTTCAGGTGGGTTATCTTCGGTCCGGGCTTTATCATTTCGGCCCTCTGTGTACGGTATTGGTTGGACCCCTGTTCTTGCTTACCCTAGATGATTGATTGAACCTGTCTTCCTTTGTTTGAGATTATACCTTGCATGATTGGTCATTTGCTAGGTTATATACCTGATTATCAGTACTTCCTGATTATATCTGATCCATGATATTTAGTTGCTGCTTATTCTTGCATATGAGTTGAGACTCAGTTGATTCTGATATTGCATCCCAGTGGGGATTTTTCTCGGCGTTCCGCCGTCTGTCCGGTCTACCGACCGTGAACTGAGTTTTAGCATTATGATTGATATGGAGTCTATACCTGCTCTTATTACTTGCTTGCATATCATGTTTATATTCTAGCAGTTGCTTGATTACTCTACTGAGACATATCATGCTTATATTCCAGCAGTTGCTTGTTTATCATGTTGAGTTATATCCTGATTTCTTCAGCAGTTGATATGCATTTCCTGGACACATGCCATGCTTGATTGGTCACTATCATAGTTCTATACTTGTCTCTATTCTTCACTGCATGTTTAGAATAGGTGAGATTACTTCAGTATTTGGCATGTTATACTTGTATCCCAGTGGGGATTTTCTGCGGCTTCTTGCCGTCTAGTTGGTCAGTGGACCATGGTTTGAGCATCAGCATTATGATCGCCGTCGAGCCAAGCTTTCAGTCGCGCACACCGACGGTTTGGCCACCGTCACGGTGTTCTTTACCGGTAGAGAGGTCTGATCGACCCGTGAGCCTAGTGGGGTTATGATAGCTTGATTGGGTGTCCAAAAGTGGTTGTTGCCTGAGGCCCCAATGACCAAAAGTGGTTGTTGCCTGAGGTCATATGCTCCATGGCAGTTAGCCTGAGGCCCTTGTGGCCAAAAGTGGCAGTGATTGGGTACTTGTGGTTTCTATCAGTTGATGCATGATTAGCTATTCCTTATAATTGCTCAGTTCTTGTTAAGTGATGCATAGCTTTTATATTTCCATTGATTCCTTGATTTGATATTTTATGATCCACCTATACAGGTCGAGACTTGCTATGATGCCTTTACTTATAGTATCATGATTATTGAGTTGTTTATCCTACCTGTGATTTCATGAGTATATATATCTGTTGATCTTCATGATTGCCTATCTGATTTCCATGTTACCTTCATGACTAGATATCTGTTGATCTCATGATTATATATATTGGTTGATCTCCATGTTGCCTATCTGATTATTCTAACCCCTGTTTATTACTATCCTCTAGTATTGTATACCAGTAGGTACGATCTGCTATTTCTCGGCTCGTCGTGCCCACTGGGATACACTCCGGTGTGTCTCACACCCTCGGGTGACTGTTTTTCAGGTCAAGCGGGTGTTGGGATATCGGGACGAATTGGCAAGGTATCGATATAGAGGTTGACCCTGGACAGCCGAAAAGTTATGATGTTGAGTGAAAAGAAATTGTAATTCAGTTGTATATTTGTAAAGTTAACTTGTAATATTTGTTCAGCGATGTACGTAGTTAGTACTCTGATGTTGTTGCCAAGTTAGCCGTGCATATATAGAAAAGGCTCAATTCCATAGGGTATTGGGACTCTTCTATATATGTGGCGGTCTGTCATTGCCCTAATTGGTTGTAACTCTGATTTAAAAAAAAAAAAAATTATACACTGGTTTTTGAACTCGGGGCGTGACAGATTAAATGGTATCGGAGCCATGCAAAAGCATGGTTGGGATCCACTTAGTCCCAGCAAGTGATCTGGGTAGCTGGCCGGCGTCGAGGAAGCCCGCCGGCGCCGGAGTTGGAAGTTCGGCCATTATACAAATAAACCCAAAACTAGGGCATCAAATATCTCCCGAAATACTAAGCCATATTTTCTCACAAACGGCTCGACCAAAATTCCTCAAACTTAGCAGATTTCTTCTACTGGTTCTACAGTCTCGACACCCCAATTTTGGTGCGTTTTGGTCGAGGCGTTTGGGAGTTATCATGCGGCGGAGCTAATTCAAATGTTTCTTTCATTGTGGCATTTTCACAAGCACTTGGTGTGCACACTTCACACTACACCCAAAATTGGGGTGTAGACGCTGGTTTTTGAACTCGGGGCGTGACAGATTAGCACATTTCGATCCGACGGTCGGATCTTCCAGAAATCAAAGAAGAAGAGGGCAATTAGCCGCGACCAATGGAACAGTACCTGTGCGCACAGTGACTTAAGTCACTAACTGTAGATGAATAGTAACCCTTGATTTTTAATCCCTCTTGAATCAACGTTGGCCAATTTACTATCCGGACCCCTAATTTAGCGGTATAAGTAGTCAAACCTAACTATTTTCGACGTTCTGAGCGCGATGGCACTGACGGATTTCGCGTTTGACGCTCCGAGTGCATCGGGATGCGTGCAGCACACCGCGAAACGTCGAACTTTATGGCCCGAGATTTCGTACGATCACCAAATTAGACAAATAAGTAGCCTATTTTGAAGGTCTCGACGAGCCGGACGTCGTGGCGAAGTCGGTTTCGCATTTCGGCGAACGAATTTTCTTGAAATGCGTGAAAAGCGCTGAAAAAGCTATATTTTTATACTAAACTTGTGTGAGAGCAAGGATGGGGTTCTGGTAGAACTAGCAGACCTGGGCTGCAACTAGGGCAAGCCCTGTGATCCTGACATTACCCAGAGTCTTTTTGATTCTTGGGGTTTTATCTGAAAAGGTGTAGATCCAAAGTTATGACATAAACAAGCTTAAAGGCAATAATTGATTTGAACCAATGTTAGGGGCTGGTTGAAAAGTTGTAACAGTGTACTCCTGGCTAATTTGGGGTCACTGAACGCGATGCTCGCGTTAGATTTAGGTTTTGAAGTCTCGAAGAACAAAAATTGCATATAGGCTATGTTGGAAGAGTATTTTATGGCCCGAAGTTTTCCTCGGGCATCATGCTGCCACAAATGGGTGAGCACGGTGTTCAGCAAGAGAAATGTCACCTGCCGAAAGTGACGGTTCGTCAAAATTAGTTTCCAGTTGAAAGAACGAGCGAAAACAGTGCTCAAATGACAATAAAAAGGTTTAAGTTGACTTGAATTAAGTTAGAATTAAAATTGTTTCCTGATCAATATGTTTGATTCAGGTATACCCAGTTTGCATCTGGTTTTGAGCGTACAGAGTTACAGATCCGTCGCCTGCAATTTGTCAGGTGGGTTTATCTTCGGTCCGGGCTTTATCATTTCGGCCCTCTGGGTATAGTATTGGTTGGACCCCTGTTCTTGTTCGCCTAAGATGATATTTGAGCCTGTCTTCCTTTTGATTAATTTTATGCTGCTATATGCCTGATTTATGATCTTTATCAGTTGCCTGAATATATGATGCCTTACATGATTGATCTTAGTTGCTTCCAGCATTTGCATCCTTGATTGGATTAATTGATGATTATATTCCTGCATATGAGTTGAGATTCAGTTGATTCTGATATTGCATTCTTGATTGGATTAATTGATGATTATATTCCTGCATATGAGTTGAGATTCAGTTGATTCTGAGATTGCATCGTTGATTGGCTTGGTTCGGCTACTAAATACATGATTTTATTAAATAAATGCTTTTACCGAGCTTCGTAGGGTAGCCTGAGTCTGTTCTTGTTTGATAGGACAAGGGCAACGCTCTTTGAGGTTTGGACCTAAAACCTACCGAGATTCGTAGGGTCGCCTGAGTCTGTTCTTGTTTGATAGGACGAGGGCAACGCTCTTCGAGGTTTGGACTTTTCAAAATGTTTTTCTTAAAAACATGTGTTTAGTTTGCATAACTGGTTAGTCTGCATGATTGGTATTCAGTTGTTGTTGTTGATCTTGCACTGAGTAGAGATGTTGCTATCATATCACTGTTGCATCCCAGAGGGGATTGATTCTGGCTTGTTGCCGATTACCCGGTCTGTGGACCGTGAGCTTGAGCATTCGCATGATTTATCGCCCGCACTGCTGTACTTCACGAACATCAACGGAGTCGCGCCCCGTGTGGATGTTCTTTACCGGTAAAGTGGTCTGGAATACGACCCGTGACTCCCAGGTTAGTGCCTAAGGGTGCCGGAGTGTGACTCCCAGGTTAGTGCCCGAGGGTGCCGGAGTATGTCAGCCAGGTTGGTGCCAGGTTCGGCGAGGTATTCCCTGAGGTCTTGTAGACCAATATGGTGGCTTTTGATTGGGTACTTGCTTGTTCTTTCATTGATGCATAATATGCCTGGTTAATCTGCTTTGCATCATATTCTTATGATTACCCAATGCTTGCTTAGTTTTGATTAGAATCTATATCAGCATGATTCTGTTTGATGCCAGGTTCGGCGGGTTTTCCCTGAGGTCTTGTAGACCAATATGGTGGCTTATGATTGGGTATTTGATATTTCATTTGTTGGTGCATATAATGCCTGTTTAGCCTGCTTTTGTCATATCTCATGACTTCCTGATTCCTATTCCTGCTATAGTTATCAGCCTATGCTTGCTTCAAGATTTTATCAGATTGATTTAAATTACAGCTCCAGAGATATATCTGCTTTACCTAACATGTGATTATTACTATCCTCTAGTATTGTATACCAGTAGGTACGATCTGCTATTTCTCGGCTCGTCGTGCCCACTGGGATACACTCCGGTGTGTCTCACACCCTCGGGGAGATGTTGTTATCATATCACTGTTGCATCCCAGAGGGGATTGATTCTGGCTTGTTGCCGATTACCCGGTCTGTGGACCGTGAGCTTGAGCATTCGCATGATTTATCGCCCGCACTGCTGTACTTCACGAACATCAACGGAGTCGCGCCCCGTGTGGATGTTCTTTACCGGTAAAGTGGTCTGGAATACGACCCGTGACTCCCAGGTTAGTGCCTAAGGGTGCCGGAGTGTGACTCCCAGGTTAGTGCCCGAGGGTGCCGGAGTATGTCAGCCAGGTTGGTGCCAGGTTCGGCGAGGTATTCCCTGAGGTCTTGTAGACCAATATGGTGGCTTTTGATTGGGTACTTGCTTGTTCTTTCATTGATGCATAATATGCCTGGTTAATCTGCTTTACATCATATTCTTATGATTACCCAATGCTTGCTTAGTTTTGATTAGAATCTATATCAGCATGATTCTGTTTGATGCCAGGTTCGGCGGGTTTTCCCTGAGGTCTTGTAGACCAATATGGTGGCTTATGATTGGGTATTTGATATTTCATTTGTTGGTGCATATAATGCCTGTTTAGCCTGCTTTTGTCATATCTCATGACTTCCTGATTCCTATTCCTGCTATAGTTATCAGCCTATGCTTGCTTCAAGATTTTATTAGATTGATTTAAATTACAGCTCCAGAGATATATCTGCTTTACCTAACATGTGATTATTACTATCCTCTAGTATTGTATACCAGTAGGTACGATCTGCTATTTCTCGGCTCGTCGTGCCCACTGGGATACACTCCGGTGTGTCTCACACCCTCGGGGAGATGTTGTTATCATATCACTGTTGCATCCCAGAGGGGATTGATTCTGGCTTGTTGCCGATTACCCGGTCTGTGGACCGTGAGCTTGAGCATTCGCATGATTTATCGCCCGCACTGCTGTACTTCACGAACATCAACGGAGTCGCGCCCCGTGTGGATGTTCTTTACCGGTAAAGTGGTCTGGAATACGACCCGTGACTCCCAGGTTAGTGCCTAAGGTGCCGGAGTGTGACTCCCAGGTTAGTGCCCGAGGGTGCCGGAGTATGTCAGCCAGGTTGGTGCCAGGTTCGGCGAGGTATTCCCTGAGGTCTTGTAGACCAATATGGTGGCTTTTGATTGGGTACTTGCTTGTTCTTTCATTGATGCATAATATGCCTGGTTAATCTGCTTTACATCATATTCTTATGATTACCCAATGCTTGCTTAGTTTTGATTAGAATCTATATCAGCATGATTCTGTTTGATGCCAGGTTCGGCGGGTTTTCCCTGAGGTCTTGTAGACCAATATGGTGGCTTATGATTGGGTATTTGATATTTCATTTGTTGGTGCATATAATGCCTGTTTAGCCTGCTTTTGTCATATCTCATGACTTCCTGATTCCTATTCCTGCTATAGTTATCAGCCTATGCTTGCTTCAAGATTTTATCAGATTGATTTAAATTACAGCTCCAGAGATATATCTGCTTTACCTAACATGTGATTATTACTATCCTCTAGTATTGTATACCAGTAGGTACGATCTGCTATTTCTCGGCTCGTCGTGCCCACTGGGATACACTCCGGTGTGTCTCACACCCTCGGTGACTGTTTTTCAGGCCGAGCGGGTGCTGGGATGTCGGGACGAGTTGGTGAGGTTCCAAGTTAGAGATTGACCCTGGACAGCCGAAAAGCACATATATTTGTAATAGTAAAAAGAAAAGTGTAATTTATTATGTAAAGTTGTTGTAGTAATTAATTTGTAATTTTAATAAATGTAGTACGTAGTTAGTACTCTGATGTTGTTGCCAAGCTAGCCGTGCATATATAGAAAAGGCTCAATCCCAAAGGGGATTGGGACTCTTCTATATATGTGGCGGTCTGTTGCGCCCTGGCTGGTTTTGAAACTCTGATTTAAAAAAAAAAAAAAATTTAGACGCTGGTTTTTGAACTCGGGGCGTGACAGATTAGATGGTATCAGAGCAATAGGAATACGATATCTAGGTTTGGCTAGGAACGAACCCTAGGATGACTTGTGTTCACTAGAGAGCGCTGGGTTTTGGAATAGTGGTTTGGAACTTAGATGTGTTTCGTATTCGTGTTTCGGGAACCGTTGTTAGTGAAGGGTTAGCCGCGGTCAAGGTTTCGACCGTGAGCCTGATGTTTCAGTGGAGCCAGAGGGCTCAGATCATTTACAGTACATATGGTTAAAGGATTGACCACCGTTCTTGTCGGAATTGTTTAACTAATGGCACAGCAGCAAATAACTGCTAATATTGCACCAGCCCTACAGTTTGCCCTGAGATTGAATAAGATATTGATCTTTCGATAACCGCAGTCTTGGTTTCGACTGTGGGCTTCATATTTTAAGGGAGCCATAGGGCTCAGATCAGAACATGTGGTTCAAAGTTTGACCTATGCGACAGTTCTAGTGAGGTGTTAGTAAATGTTGAAATGCGGTCGCCAGAGTGATATTCATGATCACAAGATGGTAGTGACCTTTGGTAGAGGTTATATTATCGGCATAGAGACTGTGTAGGGAGGTACGTGATGTACCTTCAGATGTGAGTTGTGTCCCCAACTAGTTGTTGGCGACAGATCTATGGTATTTCGCCTTTCTTTTGGTAAGCACGTTGGGCGGCCGACAACGTACTTTCGAAAGAACTGAGAAATACTCTGCCCTGTAATGGGGAGTATACAGATTGGGTCTAAAATAGTAGCCTTGGAGTTGTTGAAACCTTGTGATTAGTAATCACTATCTCGAACCTATTTGAGACTAGTGATCAGTATCGTCAACCTATTAAAGACTTACCAGAGTTTTAGTTGTATTAAGTTTCGGGGACGAAACTTCTTGTAAGGTGGGAGTGATGTAGTAATCCGGAATATTTTATTTTTAATAAATAAAATAAAAGTTAAATTTTTAGCCTGAGTTAGAATCTAAAGATCTAATTTGATTTATTTGATCATTTGCCGGTGTGCAAGTTGCACGAATTACGAGACAAAAAGGCTAATTTCCAATCCGGACATGATTTTGGAAATCCGAGTTGACCGTTGCGATTGTCTCGTCGAATCGAGCGATTTTCATATTTAGCACATTTCGATCCGACGGTCGGATCTTCCAGAAATCAAAGAAGAAGAGGGCAATTAGCCGCGACCAATGGAACAGTACCTGTGCGCACAGTGACTTAAGTCACTAACTGTAGATGAATAGTAACCCTTGATTTTTAATCCCTCTTGAATCAACGTTGGCCAATTTACTATCCGGACCCCTAATTTAGCGGTATAAGTAGTCAAACCTAACTATTTTCGACGTTCTGAGCGCGATGGCACTGACGGATTTCGCGTTTGACGCTCCGAGTGCATCGGGATGCGTGCAGCACACCGCGAAACGTCGAACTTTATGGCCTGAGATTTCGTACGATCACCAAATTAGACAAATGAGTAGCCTATTTTGAAGGTCTCGACGAGCCGGACGTCGTGGCGAAGTCGGTTTCGCATTTCGGCGAACGAATTTTCTTGAAATGCGTGAAAAGCGCTGAAAAAGCTATATTTTTATACTAAACTTGTGTGAGAGCAAGGATGGGGTTCTGGTTGAACCAGCAGACCTGGGCTGCAACTAGGGCAAGCCCTGTGATCCTGACATTACCCAGAGTCTTTTTGATTCTTGGGGTTTTATCTGAAAAGGTGTAGATCCAAAGTTATGACATAAACAAGCTTAAAGGCAATAATTGATTTGAACCAATGTTAGGGGCTGGTTGAAAAGTTGTAACAGTGTACTCCTGGCTAATTTGGGGTCACTGAACGCGATGCTCGCGTTAGATTTAGGTTTTGAAGTCTCGAAGAACAAAAATTGCATATAGGCTATGTTGGAAGAGTATTTTATGGCCCGAAGTTTTCCTCGGGCATCATGCTGCCACAAATGGGTGAGCACGGTGTTCAGCAAGAGAAATGTCACCTGCTGAAAGTGACGGTTCGTCAAAATTAGTTTCCAGTTGAAAGAACGAGCGAAAACAGTGCTCAAATGACAATAAAAAGGTTTAAGTTGACTTGAATTAAGTTAGAATTAAAATTGTTTCCTGATCAATATGTTTGATTCAGGTATACCCAGTTTGCATCTGGTTTTGAGCGTACAGAGTTACAGATCAGTCGCCTGCAATTTGTCAGGTGGGTTTATCTTCGGTCCGGGCTTTATCATTTCGGCCCTCTGGGTATAGTATTGGTTGGACCCCTGTTCTTGTTCGCCTAAGATGATATTTGAGCCTGTCTTCCTTTTGATTAATTTTATGCTGCTATATGCCTGATTTATGATCTTTATCAGTTGCCTGAATATATGATGCCTTACATGATTGATCTTAGTTGCTTCCAGCATTTGCATCCTTGATTGGATTAATTGATGATTATATTCCTGCATATGAGTTGAGATTCAGTTGATTCTGATATTGCATTCTTGATTGGATTAATTGATGATTATATTCCTGCATATGAGTTGAGATTCAGTTGATTCTGAGATTGCATCGTTGATTGGCTTGGTTCGGCTACTAAATACATGATTTTATTAAATAAATGCTTTTACCGAGCTTCGTAGGGTAGCCTGAGTCTGTTCTTGTTTGATAGGACAAGGGCAACGCTCTTTGAGGTTTGGACCTAAAACCTACCGAGCTTCGTAGGGTCGCCTGAGTCTGTTCTTGTTTGATAGGACGAGGGCAACGCTCTTCGAGGTTTGGACTTTTCAAAATGTTTTTCTTAAAAACATGTGTTTAGTCTGCATAACTGGTTAGTCTGCATGATTGGTATTCAGTTGTTGTTGTTGATCTTGCACTGAGTAGAGATGTTGCTATCATATCACTGTTGCATCCCAGAGGGGATTGATTCTGGCTTGTTGCCGATTACCCGGTCTGTGGACCGTGAGCTTGAGCATTCGCATGATTTATCGCCCGCACTGCTGTACTTCACGAACATCAACGGAGTCGCGCCCCGTGTGGATGTTCTTTACCGGTAAAGTGGTCTAGAATACGACCCGTGACTCCCAGGTTAGTGCCTAAGGGTGCCGGAGTGTGATTCCCAGGTTAGTGCCCGAGGGTGCCGGAGTATGTCAGCCAGGTTGGTGCCAGGTTCGGCGAGGTATTCCCTGAGGTCTTGTAGACCAATATGGTGGCTTTTGATTGGGTACTTGCTTGTTCTTTCATTGATGCATAATATGCCTGGTTAATCTGCTTTACATCATATTCTTATGATTACCCAATGCTTGCTTAGTTTTGATTAGAATCTATATCAGCATGATTCTGTTTGATGCCAGGTTCGGCGGGTTTTCCCTGAGGTCTTGTAGACCAATATGGTGGCTTATGATTGGGTATTTGATATTTCATTTGTTGGTGCATATAATGCCTGTTTAGCCTGCTTTTGTCATATCTCATGACTTCCTGATTCCTATTCCTGCTATAGTTATCAGCCTATGCTTGCTTCAAGATTTTATCAGATTGATTTAAATTATAGCTCCAGAGATATATCTGCTTTACCTAACATGTGATTATTACTATCCTCTAGTATTGTATACCAGTAGGTACGATCTGCTATTTCTCGGCTCGTCGTGCCCACTGGGATACACTCCGGTGTGTCTCACACCCTCGGGTGACTGTTTTTCAGGCCGAGCGGGTGCTGGGATGTCGGGACGAGTTGGTGAGGTTCCAAGTTAGAGATTGACCCTGGACAGCCGAAAAGCACATATATTTGTAATAGTAAAAAGAAAAGTGTAATTTATTATGTAAAGTTGTTGTAGTAATTAATTTGTAATTTTAATAAATGTAGTACGTAGTTAGTACTCTGATGTTGTTGCCAAGCTAGCCGTGCATATATAGAAAAGGCTCAATCCCAAAGGGGATTGGGACTCTTCTATATATGTGGCGGTCTGTTGCGCCCTGGCTGGTTTTGAAACTCTGATTTAAAAAAAAAAAAAATTTTAGACGCTGGTTTTTGAACTCGGGGCGTGACAAAATATGCCGATGAAGCTGATGGACTCACGAAATGAGAAATTATGTATAAACTATCTTATTCCTACTAATAACTAATTACACTACTTATTTGACTAAGTAGTATATGATCGGCAGTCATAAAATAAAGAAATATATATATATATATATATATATATATATATATATATATATATATATATATATATATATATATATATATATATATATATATATATGTGTGTGTGTGTGTGTGTGTGTGTGTGTGTGTGTGTGTGTGTGTGTGTATACTATGCCAAATTCCGGTTACTCCGGGAACTATTCACGGATCTTAATATACTAATCGATATCTATATTTAGAACTCTTAGAAATGTATGTATTGAAGAAAACAGCAACAAAAACGAAAGGTCATCATATAACAACTTTATATGAATCTACACAAGAAATGGTTGTGCTGTATATTGTCCAACCCTACACAATCTTAAAGAAGGAAAATCTCATTAATCGCTAAGGATTACTGCTGCACGCATCAATATTGGTAAAACGCGAATTTAGATTTGGAATTTCCCAAATTAACTTCCGGCCTTTAACACATGACCGAGTACAGTGATCATTTGGTTGGAATGTGATTGTGAATGTACTATACATGCTGCTATAGATGGAGCAGGTATCCTAAACTATCTCATTTTCTGCATAGTGCACCAGGTAGCTCTCTTTTTCTCGGTAGCAGGAGATCTCCTTTCTTGGGTTATTCAATTCTCTACCAACTGTTATAATTGAAATTGACCTCATCTTCGGTGTAGTTCTAACGATGAAAAAAGCTATTCTTACAACTACTATTTATTCTTCTTAGAAGAGAGGGGGTCGTACCAGAGCTCGGCGAACGGTGGCGCAATGTAGCGCCGCGTACCAGACTCCAAAGCCGCCGCCTCACCGTCGAATTCAGCTACGACCCCCTCAGGTACTCTCTCGACCTCGGCGAATTCAGGTACGACCCCCTCAGGTATTCTGTGTTTAATAGAATATATAACATCTGCATATGTGTGAACACATCACCTTTCATGGGAGTGGAGCAGTTAGCACAGAACATGTGGAGGTTCGCATATACTAACCGTTTCTTCCTGTGTAATTTGTGGTCCTAGCAATAGTAAGAGATTTTTGCGTAGTTTGGTGTAACATATATTTTTTTCCTTCCATAATTTAGATCACTTTACGTACATAGAATTGCCAATACCAATTTATCATCCGTCTCATGTAAACAAACTTAAGCAAATCTTCAGCTTGAATTGTTTGCAGTGCCTCAAAATGAAGAAAGGACAGGTATATACGAAAAAAATTGAGAAATGTCACCTGCTTCTGTTTGGATATTAATTAAACCTCCTATGTCTAGCATCGTTATTCCCTTGCTTGGGTTGTACACTCAATTATTTATAAAAAGAAAAGAAGTCACTTACAATATAATATGTTCAAATTTTGGGAAAATAGATACCATTGCTATCAATGTAGTATACTTGACTATGAAGTAAAAAAATATTATCTACTCGCTTCTGAAATATATACCGTAAAATTCATTCATATGCTTTACGAATTAATTGTTCCACAATTTTTTAGTGAAAAAACAGTTAGAGCTGTGAAATTTGATGGAATTACTAACTCATTTAGCTAATTCTTTGATTTAAAAGATAATGATTACCATAGTCACTCTTTCTGTTTTGCAATGTACATATTCCATTACAAAATATCCAATTTCGCCCCCAGACCAACTTACTAATCCTTTTCTTGGATTACCTTTGGAATCTTGAAAGTGCGAATCTTGTGGAACAGCAGGACATGAAATGCGAAGGTTCACATATACTAGCCGCTTCTTCCTGTGTAATATGTGGTAGTAGCAATAGTAAGAGATTTTTGAGTACATTGGCATAACATATATTTTTTTCCTCCCATAATTTAGGCCACTTTCGCTACATAGAATTGGCAGCGCCAAGTTATTATCCGTCTCACGTAAACGAGCTTAAGCAAATCTTCAGTTTGAGTTGTTTGCAGCGCCTTATTAATTAGTTCAGTCTTTCTCTTCTTCATTTTTAACTAATTTAGCTAAATCCTTGATTTAGAAGATGATCATGAACATGCTCACTCTTCCTGTTTTGCAGTATATATATTCCATTAGAGAATGACCAATTTCGCACCCAAGCCAACTTACTAATCCTTTTCCTGGATGACCTTTGGAGTCTGGAAAGTGCAAATATAATCTGTAAGACATTCTACGCTAAGGTTCAGTCATATGCTTTACGACATTATTTCACAAGCATTTCTTGTTATTAGTTACTTCAAGCTCTCTCCTCTTCATTTTTAACTAATTTACCTAAATCATTGATTTAAAAGATGATGATTAAGATGGTCACTCTTTCTGTTTTGCAGTATATATATTCCATTAGAGAATGACCAATTTCGCACCCAAGCCAACTTACTAATCCTTTTCTTGGATAACCTTTGGAGTCTGCAAAATGTGAATCTTGTGGAGCAACAGAACATGGGAAATGTGAAGGTCCACATATACTAACCGCTTCTTCCTGTCTAATTTATGGTGCTAGCAATAGTATGAACTTTTTCGGTAGTTTAACGTAACACCGCTTCTTCCTGCGTAATATATGGTGCTAGCAATAGTAAGAGATTTTTGAGTGGTTTTGCACAACATATATTTTTTCCCCCTTCCATAAGTTAGGTCACTTTGGGTACATAGAATTGCCAATACCAATTTATCATCCGTCTCGTGTAAACAAGCTTAAGCAAATCTTCAGCTTCGTTTGCTTAGAGTGCCTCATAATGAAGAAAAGAAAGGTATATACGAAAAACAATGAGAAATCTAACTTGCTTAGGTTCAAATATTAATTGAACCTCCTATGTCTAACATGCTTATTTCCTTGCTTGGGTTGCGCACTAAATTATTTATAAAAAGAGAAATAACCACTTACAATATAATATGTGCAAATCTTGAGAAAATAGGTACGGTTGCTGTTCATGTAGTATACTTAGCTATGAAGTAAAAAGATATTATCTACTCACTTCTGAAATATATACCCTAAGGTTCATTCATATGCTTTATGACATTATTTCACAAGCATTTTTCCTTATTTATTAGTTCATTCTCTCTCTCCTCTTTATTTTCCTGTAGTTCTTTCTTTGTATCTTTTTTGAATTGTTTCCAAACATTCTACTTTTAAACTCCTTTCTAATCTAACTTCCGACCTCACCACGTAGCGCCCGAACGCCCTGTTGATTCAACAATTGGACATAGCGATGATGAAAATGGGGAAAAAAAAGAACCAACTTTCGATGGGCTATTGTGACGCCCCACTTCCCAGGGGGTCACCCATCCTAGAACTACTCTAGCTCTAGCACGCTTAACTCTCATGTTCCTCTTGGATCTTGCTACCATCCAAAATGCTATAGCCGGGTTAGAGATTTAGTCCTATTATATCATTTATATAGAGGACTAATCCAAATTCCGGGGGTGTCACATTCTTCCCCCCTTTAAGCCCTGACGTCCACGTCAGGCTCAAGCACACTCACAAGCACCAGGCGATGTGAGACTCGTCTCGCTAGCCTTAGCCGACCTTGTGAGGAGCTGCACTCCACTCACAACGGTCATTAGCCGGGGAGCCTCGCTCTACCCGCTATATAACCCTGGCTCAGCCGAGACTCATCTCACATTTCCGGCTGGTGAATGGCTCTGATACCAACTGTGACGCCCCACTTCCCAGGGGGTCACCCATCCTAGAACTACTCTAGCTCTAGCACGCTTAACTCTCATGTTCCTCTTGGATCTTGCTACCATCCAAAATGCTATAGCCGGGTTAGAGATTTAGTCCTATTATATCATTTATATAGAGGACTAATCCAAATTCCGGGGGTGTCACAGCTATTGTTTAGGCAACCAGTTCGACAGCTTGGTTGGCTCAAAGAGTAGCTGCTACAACCTTTCTCTGGGATTATGACCGGCATGTCCAACTTACTTCTTCTCAAATCTGTAAGACATTCTGCCGTAAGGTTCATTCATATGCTTGACCACATTATTTCCCAAGCATTTTTTGTTATTTATATTGCTTACATAGATGTCGCTATCGCACGCGACGGTGTAATTGTTAATGTCTTTCGGTGTTGGGGTATTCCGTGCCTTCAAATAGAAGCAGCACGGGAAGATGCGGCGCGCGCCGCTATCGTTAAAATGAAATGCGAGCATGATTTGCAAATAAGAGACACCAACTACGAAGATTTCGTCCTATACAGGAATTTGTACGAACATTTGAGTGTTCAACAAACTGTTGAACATTTGAGTGTTCAACATTTGTTTGGTGGGTGTGACAATAAGCTTTTCCTTTGAAGTTCATTGGAGAAATTCTTTTCTTTCTTGACTAAGTTGAAAATGATTATTGCCTTTTGCCTTATATATTTCTTTGCACCTGTTGTCTTATTTGCATCATGTGTTGCTGCTTGTTTAGAGAGAGTACTTCAAGCAAGCAAAGGTAGAACAATTTCAGCAGATCTTGGAGGAAGGGTCAAGCCCAGGTTTTTGTCTAACACCTTTTTTTTTATTTGTTTTAATAATTGGTACATATTTCGATAATGGCATGCATTTAATGTAATAGCTTTATGTAGTTTAGAAAAGGATTGTATATTCTCCTTTCTTTACACTGTTTTTCTTTACTGATCGTGAATCAACTAATAAAATTATCTGTAATTGAGTGAGTTCTCCGTCTGAGTTGCAGAAATTCATGAGTACTATGCCGATGTCAAGTTTGAGCGAATTGCTATCCTAAATGCTTTGGGAGCCTACTACACTTGCTTGGGAAAGAGTGATACTTACTTGGAAAAGATTGATCGGAATCAAAACAAGAATTTCACTTCAGCAATTCAGTACTACAATAGAGCATCAAGAATTGATCCCCTCGAGCCTTCTACTTGGATCTGAAAAGGTTTTTCTCTTTCCTAAACATTGTTCTTGAGTCTCTCACAGGTTTTGTTGATTGCAATACTATATTTTGATCTCGAATACTGTGCTTATTCTAATAGCATCAACTCAGAACCCTAATCAATATGTAGGGAGTGCAATACTTCCCTCAAGATGGGAAATGAATAGGCTTATAAGACAAATACAAAAAAACATTAATTAGGGAATCTACCTGTAACTTGTGTGCTCTAAAAATAATGTCCTTAAAGGAATAATATGTGAGGGAGGACGCACTTTATCATTTAAGTGTGACATTACATCGTAAACAAGTCTTTTAAGGAGCAGTCATTGGAGAACATTCATGCAAAAGTGTGGGCTGGAGCCTGATTTGGTTGCACTTGTGAGTGCCATTCTAGCTTCTGCTCAAATTGGATTTTCGAAATTGGGTAAGTCAATCCATTGTTTCATCCAACGAAAGCTTGAATTTCAAAGCATGTCAGGTACTGCAGTTATTGACATGTATTCAAAATGTGGTTCCTTAATAAGTGCCCGTGCCCTTTTTGATCGGATTAGTTCAAGAGACTTGATCTCCTGGAACACTATGATTGCTAGCTCTCACAAGCTAAACTGGACTGCTTCAACAAATACCCCGAAACAAAAAACAGAACTGGTCCTCTTTCTGCGTCACCTACTAAACAACAAACTAAACAATTTTTAATAACCTGCTAAACTTCAAATTCTTTTGAGTGCATCACTTCCTAAACAAAGAACTTATCTCCAAATATATGGAAATTTGATCCTTATATTTACAAAATTACTTTAGATGAAATCACTAAAATTATTTTTAACTTACTTTGCAGGGTGCTTCTCTACCTGCTGCTGATAACAGAATACAAGGACGAGAAGAACAAAAAGAAGATGATGATAAAATTGAAGAATTGATCAAAAACCAGCTGCTGCAACTACTGGTGCTGCCAACTACTGATGCTGCTTCTTCTCCCGGCTACTATTAATTCTAATTCTGCTGAACTGTTCCTGGTTGGCAAATACAAAAGAAATAAGTTACCCAACTTACATTTGACCCTAAAAAATTTTCCTTAATCCTAAAATATATTGCACAACCTCCATTTAGTATAGTTTTCGAATGTGAATGTTACCGCACTTTGCTAATCATTTGTAAATGTTGTTGTCATTCTCCAAATGCAGAGTGGATTCTATTGTCAATTTGTAAGTTTATTTCCTTTTGTAAGTTTGTAAGTTCGTGAATGTTACCGCACTTTGCTAATCATTTGTAAATGTTGTTGTCGTTCCCCAAATACAAAATGGATTCTATTGTCAATTTCTAAGTTTTTTCCTATTCTTCTCTTCTCTGCAAGCTGCGTTCCTCTCATGAAATGTCTCCATTCTCTTTGTTGTTTATGTATCTAAAATGTACTCTTCTTTTCTTTCTAACCTACATTTGTCTCTTCTTCTCTTCTCACCTTGTGTTTTTTGCTTAATATCTCCTTGGTTATATTTCATCTTTTGAGTTTCGTAAACATTTCTTATTTTCACTGCCTGTTAACTCTGAATGAACTTGATAGACTATTGCATTGCCTTTTGACAATGTGTGAAGTTAGCACTGATTGAAGTTGGCTGAGTTTGTTAGTAGATTATTCTGCTTAGTTTACTTATATTTTTTTGTATTTACCTGCCTTTTCTTCTATACCTGTGTTGATAGACTACAAGGTTATTTTGTAGATTAGGTAATAGTTAACGAAAAAAAAAAAAAAAAAAAATATTTATTGAAGAAATTATAACCGCGGCGCAGCGCGGGCCTTCACTAGTAAATATAAATGTTAGATATGACTTGAATTCTTGAACTGATCCTAACTCTCTTTTATTTTGGTCAACCCATTTAGTTAAGTTAGATATGTAGTCTTTTTAAGATTATTTTTAGTCTTGTTAAATTATAATCACTAATATGAATACATCTTTTATTTTATTTATTTAGTGCGGTAGTAAAAAAGTATGAGTATATTTTAGAATTAGAGCTAGGTTGAAATACTATTAATAGTACCAAGTCATTGGTGCTATTAAATTTTTAACTCTTAGATTAAAAAATATGTGGTTGAGATGATAATGGGCCTTTTGGATTTAATAGGTGGTTGGGAAACAGTAAAATCTACCGGATGAAAATGATCAAAGGAGTTGATTTAAGGATAGAAAACTTGATAATACTAATAACTTAGTACTATTAATAGTATAGTAATCAGACTATATATATATATATATATATATATATATATATATATATATATATATATATATATATATATATAAAGTAATTGTAGTTTAAGATGAGCCCCAGTTAGCCCAAAATAAGTAGAGGCATCCACATCAGCATTAAGAATTAAGCTTATATATAGGTATAAATATAAATGTTAGATATGACTTGAATTCTTGAACTGCTCCCAACTCTCTTTTATTTTGGTCAACCCATTTAGTTAAGTTAGAATTATATGTAGTCTTCTTGAGATTATTTTTAGTCTTGTTAAATTATAATCACTAATATGAATACATTTTTTATTTTATTTATTTAGTGTAGCAGAAAAAGAGTATGAGTATATTTTGAAATTAGAGTTTAGGAGATAAATTTTTTTTTTACACCACTTTGATTATTATGAAAGTTATCACTTCGTCTTCTTCCATGGACGTAAGTTAGTGATTGAATCATATATATATATATATATATATATATATATATATATATATATATATATATATATATATATATATATATATATATATTTGTGTTTTTTTTTCTCTCTTTTTCAATTCTTTTTTAGTATTTTCACTCCCGAGAGCTAGATCTTTTCCGCATTTGTTGCAACAATATACAATACTTTTTATGCCGTGGACATATGCTTTGAATCTGAAAGACCAAGTATGACAATACGAGAACAAATTTTCACTTCTTTGTGAATCTTGTTCAGGCAAACCAAACAGCAGGAGAAAATTCAGAGGTCTAAAATCCGCCAAGCTTTGGTATCGCGTTAAAGAAAATGATGCCAAAGACAATAGAAAAAAATACACAGCAACAGAAAGTTTGCAAGAGTATCACCTATTTTACTTTCTCATTCTAAACTGGCTAAATTGTTTGGAGCAAAGGGTTTATTCCAAATTATACAAATGTTTCATTGAATGAAGCATTACTCAAGTACTAAATATGTGCATCACCACTCTATCTGAAAAGAAAGTAAAATTCATTCTCTTGTGATCTAAAAACTATTATTAGCTATTATGAATAATGAAATTAAAATAAGAAATCTATAGGTTCTCTACCATAATTTATATCGATTCAGTATAAGGAAATGTACTGGACCTCCTTTTTCTTTTTATCTTATCTGAAGCTTTATATGTAAGTGCAGCCCCTTCAGGCAATGACTTTCAAGACAATGCAATTCATGTAGACAACAGACGCCAAATGTAAGAAATGATGTTGGATTTTCAAATATTACTTGAGCTGCAAAATTTCTGATTAATTTCAAGCGTCTCAACCAAAAGAATAAGTAAATGATAGCAGCTGTTGAATATAAAATATTAAAACAATGTTCTCTAAGAGATTAAACATTTAGAGAAAAATGATTGTTTCACAATCTTTTCATAAATCAGGTCTCATTTTTCTCTCATTTAATTCAACTCCACATCTTGAGTCTATCAAAAAGAGTCAAATCCAGACATGAGGATGAGTATAGACTATGAAAAAGCAAAACACAATTTCTCTAACAGCTTCAACTTCCACTGGGAAATGGTTGTTTCACACCAACTACTACCAAATTGTAATATACGTGTAGATAACACATCTCTCAAACAAGGAGAGGCTAAACTAACATTACAAATAATTGGCAGTGAAAATAAGAATATGAAATAAGAGGACTAATAAGCGATCTCACCAATAACTCTTCTGCACAAATCAACATAGGCTCTTTTTGCTTACCGAACTGTTGGAGGAAGCAAACACCTTCAAGTCTGTAGTTTGGGACAAACTTTGGCACCAGGATTTGCCACAGAACCTGCATGAAAATATCTAGTTAAAAACCACTCTAGCATCTCAAAGTTTAAATCAAGTTTAACATACAGAATTCACTGTAGCATGGTTGTTTTGATACGGGATCCTCCTCAAATGGTGGCGGCGCTTGACCATACACCATATCACAGCTCATATCTTCAAAATCTGAAAGATATTAGAATGATTAAATCATGTCATATAATATAATGTTTATGCGTACAAGCTATAATTTTTATATATATATATATATATATATATATATATATATATATATATATATATATTAAATAACATAACATGAGCACTAGTATTACAGAGTACAGTTCTAGTTACATAACACAACAATATGGCATACTACTATACAATACATACTATATAGTCTATCAGAGGATATAGTTTAGTATATAGTGCTTTTATTACATTCTCGCAGAAGGGCAAACTTGGCAGCTAAAAGAGATATTAATCAACTTTCACACAATTCCTGGCCTAACAGTCAAAAATATTTGTTCTTGGTGTCAAACTAAAGATTTTGGGTTTGGCTACAGTTGCAGGAGTAGGTGCAATAGGAGTAGATGTATTCTGGGTTTGGCTACGAGTCTGAGGTTGTTTGACCATAGGCTAGATAGCACCTTCAGTTGCAGTTCCATTGCTACTCTCAACAAGATCCGAGATAGCGGAAATAAGTCCAAGTTAAGTTTGGTGAGCCAGAACCTCATTTGGTTCTGCCACCTTCTAAAATTGCGACCATCAAAGATAAATAGCTTCGCCGAATACAATGAGTCATCCATCAATATTGAATTTGTTTACAAGTCACCTATTACAATTTCACAAGATTGCACTATAGATCTAAAATAACAATAAAAAGGTTCAATATTTTCCATAATGACAATATGTTGACAGAGATATATATATAAGAACAATAATGATATTACAATTTTAATTAACATTGTAACAACAACAAAGAATATAACTATAGCAATATAAAATTATATCAACTGTACTAAAAGAAAAGGAAAGATAAAATATATTAATTTTGCTTCTTGAATGTTGAAAAATATCTCTTTTTTCTTTTAGTAAAAAATAACTATTAAACAATTTATTATGAAAATAATTGAAAATTAGTTTTCATAGTTCGCATGCAAGATTCAACAATATAATAGTGAAGAGATTAAAGGGTTAGATGAGGCCTGTGTCGAGACGTGTAAAGTATTGTCCTAGAAGCAAGATTGTCCCTCCACGTGCAAGACTCCAATAATCACTTCTAGCGATACAACGACTATTGTCCATCTGGTCGACATGTCTCTAGGGTGGTGCAGATCGAACCAGGTAGGCTTTCAAAGATCCAGTAAAATGCAAAAGACTCAATGTGTAGGTTATGTTAATATGGATCTGTATATAGAAAAAACCACCTAAAGGGGGATGAATAGGTGTAAACAATAAACACACCAAATCGTTGCGTAAAAAATAACCCAATACGAAAAATAAATAAAGCACGCAAAATTTACGTGAAAAACTCCATCACATGAGGAAAAAACCACGGGACCGATAACACGGCAAAATCCATTAAAATTAAACACGTACAAGGTGATTTACCGTAACCCTACGACTCAACCTCTTCCATACGCTCCTAGTTGATCTTCTCCGCTCGCTCCACAACGCGCCTCGAATCCACGATTTGCATCCAACATCGAATCCACGAAGTCCAACGTCGAATCCACGACGTCCAACCGAATCCACGGTCTTCAACAATGTAGTACGTATCGATGTCACGCCCCGAGATTTGAAAATGGGTCTAAATTTTTTTTTTTTTTTTTTTTTTTAAATCAGAGTTTAAACTTGCTTCCTCCAAGGCGTGAACAGACCGCCACACATATAGAAAAGTCTCTGTACCTCCAACAGAGTCTTCCCTATATGTGCTCGGCTAACAGATACAGTCAATCAGAGTAGATACAAGATAGATATGCTAAATAAGTTCTACTCTATTACATCCACAAGGTTCCAGAGTTATTACAATCCAGTTTCTCAAAATGAAAATGTCAGTTATAAAGTTTACTAAAACCAAAAGGGGTACATCCTACCAGGAACAATCTCACACGCGTCCTCACCCAGAACGTCCAAAGGTCCCCGCACCCGAAGGACCTGAAAAACAGTCACCCGAGGGTGTGAGACACACCGGAGTGCATCCCAGTGGGCACGACGGGCCGGGAAATAGCAAGCCGTACCTACTGGGTACAATAATAAGCGAAAACAAAATAGGATATACGGAATATCAAAGGCAGGTAAACAGTCTAAGTAAGATCATACATGAATCATAGACAAGGATAATGCATCAAAAGTAATCATCAATCATGGATTAATCAACTGAGCAGTGTAACCATATATAGAGCTGATCATGCTATAACTGATAATCTGACAAGCAGGAAATAGTCATACTATCACTGATAATCTAGTGAGCAGTAAATGATCATGCTATATCTGATAATCTGTCAACAGATATGAAATGCAGGTAATCAAGCAAATAAGCACATCAAGAAAGTGCATCAAAGGTAGAATCACAAATATACCCAATCACTGCCACTTTTGGCCACAAGGGCCTCAGGCTAAATTTGCCATGGAGCATATGACCTCAGGCAACAACCACTTTTGGTCATTGGGGCCTCAGGCAACAACCACTTTTGGACACCCAATCAAGCTATCATAACCCCACTAGGCTCACGGGTCGATCAGACCTCTCCACCGGTAAAGAACACCATTACGGGTAGCTAATCCGCTGGTGTGCGTGACTGAAAGCTTGGCTCGATGGCGATCATAATGCTGATGCTCAAACCATAGTACACTGATCACAAAGACGGCAAGAAGCCAAGGAAAATCCCCACTGGGATGCTAGTATAACATGCCATATACTGAAGAAGTATCCCCTATTCTAAACATGCAGTGAAGAATAGTAACAGGTATAGACTAGTGACCAATCAAGCATGGCATGTGTCCAGGAAATGCATATCAATCACTGAAAAGAACAGGATATATCTCTATCAAGAATAACAAGCAACTGCTGGGAATATAAGCAAGAGATAACTCAATAAGATAATAACCAAACACAACTGAGATAGAGACATGATATGCAAGCGGAAATATAAACAACCAAATACCAAAGGGGTCCGTCCTATTACGGTACCCGTAGGGCCGATCTGATAAAGCGCGGACCGAAGATAACCCACCTCAAGGCAGACGGTCGCGATACGATGGATCACGGGCTGGCTCCTGATGACTGGGGCCTACAATATATCAGATGACAACTCAGAGTCTATCAAAACCTCAAAAGGTACAGGCGCGAATCGACCGTTTCGTCGATTTGTGCATCATAAAGCAATTTTAGCTTTCCAGAAACCTCAGGGGACCCAATGAATCGGCCAACTCTACTTTAGAACATTTATCTAACCCTCCCAGGGTGTAACAATTGCAGCAGAGCCCCCGGGTTTATTTAAACTGAGCTTTATACACTAATTAATCACTGTTTCGGCTCGTTCTTTCAAACGGTAAATCATTTTTACGAGCCGTCACCTCCAGTAGGTGACATTCGGCTTGCTGGTCCCCGTGCTCATCCATTTGTGGCAGCACGGGTCCCGAGGCAACTTTTGGCCCATAATTATGCATCACTTTAGCCCTAAGGTTATTTTAATTCTTCGGGGCTTCAAACAGGAATTCTGGCGCGAGCATCGCGTCCAGTGACCCCAATTTAGCCTAGGGCACCCTGTCGGAGCTTCGCGAACAGCCTGGAACCAAGTTTTATTTTAACATTGTTGTTTCATGTTGATTATACTACAACTTTTAAATTAAACTTCAAACCAGCAAACCTTGTATATCAAAGTGCTTCCAAACAGTGCAAGGACACTGGGGCTCACCATTGTGGCGGCCCAAACTGGCTGGTGTAACCAGGAACACAAGCTCGCTTACTAACACTAAGCACAAGTCACAACTCTCTGTCCACACAGATCTAAATTGATCTGAAGTGAGCATGAAGCTCAGGGGACCTTTCTGAACAACTTTGATATACAACTCGAGGGCTAATTCCCATTTTTTCCTCATTGAGGCATTTCCTCAAACACCTTATGTGCATTATTTAATACAACCTAAATAACACCAACCCAGAGTTGGTTCTCAGCCAATTCTGCACCTTAAGCCCTCAAACTTGGAAGGAAAGTTTCCACATAACTTCCTCTACAATTCCTGCAAGCCTGGGGCATCTTTGCACCCATGGTTGGCTACGGGCAAGGTGAGAAGATGACTCCTTTGCTTTGAAATTCGTGATCAGCAACCTAAGGCATCTGGGATCAAATGACTTGGCCAAATAGGTGCTAAATCACTCAAGCAAACTTTCTGTGCCCGTGGCCGGTGACAGAAACCGGCGGTGGCGCGGCGGGGTGAAGCTCCGGTTTGGAGCTTGAGGGCTCTAATGGCAACTTTGTACAGAGATCACCTGGGGCTTTGTAACTTGGAGGGAATGCTCCTTGGGTCCACAGGGAGCTTCCCGGCCACCCCACCCCGGCCGAGATGGCCGGAGCGCCGACGGGGGTTACATGAACCCGGTTCGGGTAGGGGTCATGGCCGCGCCTTTCCGCACGTGCATGGGGGCCATGCAAGCCCATGTACGTGACCTCCTCATTCCCCGAAAGCTTCCCATGCAGGGGCCGGCCCCGGAATGCGTCGCCGGCGCCGGAGCCCATGGCTCGGCCATTACACATATTTTCTCAAAACTAGGGCATTGTTTTTCTCACAAACGGCTCGACCAAAATTCCTCAAACTTAGCAGATTTCTTCTACTGGTTCTACAGTCTCGACACCCCAATTTTGGTGCGTTTTGGTCGAGGCGTTTGGGAGTTATCATGCGGCGGAGCTAGTCTAGGTTTCCGGCCAACCTTGCTCCCGCCGGCCAACCAGGCTGCATGGGAGCTCGGCCTCGTGCAGGGAGCATCCTTAGGACACCAGGAGTTCACTGCTAGGGGTCTTGGGTGCTAGAAACCAAGGGTTTAGAAGTCCTCACCTTGGCCGGAGTTGGTGAAGGTGGGAAGAAGCCGGGTTGGGTTCTTCTTCGCGCGCGGCCTCGGGCAACTCCAGCAGTGTCCAGTGATGCCAAGGAACTTCTCAGGCACCCTCTAATCCCTCTGGTAAGTTTGGTCCCAACCTTTTTCTCTCTCTCTCTTATCTCTCTCTCTCCCGAATTGCTCTCTTAAGGATCATAACCCTCGGCCACCCCCTTGCTCTGGAATGGTGTGGAAGGTTCAGAGGAGGTTGGCGCTTCGGACTCCCCCCACACATCCCCTCGGAGTCAGCCCAGAGTAGCCCAAGAGACATTTCCCTTAATGCAAGATTCCAAGCTTAATTCGGGTTCACACCTTCTCCCCAAGCTCCCAGCTCTGGTTAGCCATTCTCGTGGGCTTCTTGAGTTGGCAGAGGCCCAACCATCTAAGCCCCAAAGGTGCTGGCCCAAGATTCCTCAACTTATTTAAAGAAAAAACGATAATTTGGCACTTTTCACGCATTTCGAGGCAAACCGAGCATCATTTCGCGAAACGGACTTCGCCACGACGTCCGGCTCGTCGAGACCTGTCAAGTGGCGTATTTACTTGGTTTGTTTGACGCCCAGATAAAAGTCGTTCCGTCTTGTTCGACTGTATACAGTACGTGGCACGCACTTCGAGGCATCTGGGTCGCCAAACGTGAAATCCGTCAGCGCCATTGCGCTCAGAACGTCGAAATTAGCTAGGTTCCATTACTCATACCCCATATCAGGGTCTTAGACAGTGAATCGGGCAACCGCTGCTCGCGAGGGGTCGGAAATCGCGAGTTCCTATTCACACTTAAGTCGCGGGGCCCGCAACTTGCCTTTTGATTTCTGGAAGATCCGGCCGTCAGATCGAAAACATATGAATATGAAACTTCTATGTTTCGACAAGACGATCGCGATGGTGATCTCGGATTTTCCAGATCAGGCTCCGATCAAAAGTCAATATTTTCGGGTCTTATTTACACGATTTTCTGCTATCAGAAATTTATTTAAATCTTTAAAATTTACGATTACTACATCACCCACCACTTATAAAAAGTTTCGTCCCCGAAACTTGATTACAATTATGAACCAAATAAAAAGGGAAAGCGTTCCAACATTTCCGATTCACGCTCCCATGTGGCCTCGCGTTCTTCATGATTTTCCCACTGCACTTTTACATAGGGAATTGTTCTGTTCCGCAGTTTCTTTTCATCGCGTGCCAGGATCCGTAGTGGAGCTTCATCGTAGCTTAGATCCTCACGTAGTGGAACTGAGGTGGGACTGATGATATGTGTTGGATCAGAGATATACTTGCGTAGCATGGAGACATGAAAGACATTATGCACACGGGCAAGACTTGGAGGAAGAGCTAGCCGATATGCCACTGGACCAATGCGCTCCAAAATCTCGAAGGGTCCAACGAAACGGGGACTGAGCTTGTTCCGCAACCCAAACCTCTTGATTCCCCTAGTTGGCGATACTTTCAGTAGTACATGGTCGCCAACCTGGAACTCGAGATCGCGCCTGCGCTTATCCACATAACTCTTTTGCCGGCTCTGTGCGGTCAGCAGTCGCTGTCGAGCGATTCGCACTTTAGCCTCAGCATCCTCCAACAAATCTGGCCCAACAATCTGGCGTTCTCCAACATCGTCCCAACAGATCGGGGACCGACATCGACGCCCATATAATGCCTCATAAGGCGTCATTCCAATGCTTGCCTGGTAGCTGTTGTTATAAGCGAATTCTACCAGCGGCAAATATTTAAACCATCCATCTCCATAATCCATCACACATGCTCGCAACATATCTTCTAGTGTCTGAATAACCCGTTCAGATTGTCCATCACTCTGAGGGTGAAAGGCGGTACTGAAATTTAACTTTGTGCCCAATGATTGTTGCAGACTTTGCCAGAAGTGGGACACGAATCGAGTATCCCGATCAGAGACAATCGACACCGGCACCCCATGAAGCCGGACAATCTCGTTGATATATAATTGGGCAAGTCGATCTCTAGACCATGTCGTATGTATAGGCAGAAAATGAGCCGACTTGGTGAGTCGATCCACAATCACCCAGATAGCGTCATGCCCACGCTGGGATCGTGGCAGACCTGTGACAAAGTCCATTGTGATCTGTTCCCATTTCCAGACTGGGACAGGAAGTGGTTGCAACTTTCCTGCCGGTCGTTGATGTTCAGCTTTAACTTGTTGACACACCGCACACTGGGAAACATACTGAGCAATATCGGATTTCATCCCAGGCCACCAAAATTGCTGTTTAAGATCCTTATACATTTTTGTTCCACCTGGATGTACAGTGTACAAGGATCGATGCGCCTCTGCGAGAATTTCATTCCTCAGGCTATCATCCTTTGGAACACACCAACGCCCTCGGTATCTGATAGAGCCGTCGGTGAGCATCTGATAGTCATCAGTCTGACCCAATGCTATATCCTCGCGTACTCTTTCGAACCAAGGGTCCGACTGTTGTCCTTCCTTGATACGATCCAGAAGAGTAGGATGAGCTACCATTGCCATAAGTTGAGTTGTAGCCCCAGGAGGAACTACTTCCAAGTTCCACTTCTGGAATTCCTCGATCAAGCGCTCTTGGCTTGTGATCATCAGTACTTCAGCCGTACTGCTTTTCCGACTCAGTGCATCGGCTACTACATTTGCTCGACCAGGATGATACTGAATGGTCAAGTCATAGTCCTTGAGCAGTTCAAGCCAACGCCGTTGCCTCATATTTAACTCCTTCTGGGTAAAAAGATACTTGAGGCTTTGATGGTCTGTGTACACCTCACAATGCACGCCGTAGAGATAATGTCTCCAAATCTTGAGCGCAAAAACCACCGCTGCAAGCTCTAAATCATGAGTAGGGTAGTTTTGTTCATACGGCTTTAACTGTCGTGAGGCATAGGCAATAAATTTGCCATCTTGCATCAAAACACAACCCAAGCCAAACCGAGACGCATCGCAATAGACCACGAAGTTCTTGCCCGGAACTGGCAGGGTTAAAATTGGCGCTTCAGTGAGTCGGCGCTTAAGCTCATCAAAGCTAAGCTGACACTCCGGAGTCCACACAAATTTTGCTCCTTTTCTTGTCAAGCGATTTAGAGGAAGAGATATCTTGGAGAATCCCTCTACAAAGCGCCGATAATATCCGGCAAGACCAAGAAAACTCCGCACCTCAGTCACACTGGTCGGCTGCGGCCATTCAACCACTGACTTGATCTTGCTAGGGTCTACAGAGATCCCTGCTCCGGAGACAATATGTCCCAAAAACGCCACTTCTTGAAGCCAGAAGTCACACTTTTTCAGCTTTGCATACAGGTTATTTTCCCTTAACAATTGAAGAACCTGTCGCAAATGATATTGGTGCTCCTCGTTACTTCGTGAATAAACGAGAATGTCGTCGATAAAGACTACAACAAAGTGATCCAGAAAGGGTTTGAACACCCTATTCATCAAGTCCATAAAGGCTGCCGGGGCATTAGTAAGCCCAAATGGCATAACCGTGAACTCATAGTGGCCATAACGAGTCCGGAATGCTGTTTTAGGAATATCCTCAGCCTTGATTCTCAACTGATGGTACCCAGATTGTAGATCGATCTTTGAAAATACCTTCGATCCTTGAAGTTGATCGAAAAGATCGTCTATTCTTGGAAGAGGGTACCGGTTCTTAATCGTGACTTTATTTAATTCACGATAATCGATGCAAAGGCGCAGACTTCCGTCTTTCTTTTTAACGAACAACACCGGAGCACCCCAGGGAGACACGCTAGGTCTAATAAAACCAAGAGCTAGTAACTCATTGAGTTGAGTCTGTAACTCTTTCAATTCAGTGAATGCCATGCGATAAGGTGCTCGAGAGATAGGAGTCGTGCCCGGAATCAAGTCGATAACAAAATCAATGTCTCGCTCTGGAGGCATACCCGGAAGTTCTGATGGAAACACATCCAGAAATTCACGAGCCACAGGAATATTCTCAATTTTCATTGACTCCTCGCGGGTGTTGAAAGCCATGGCAAGATACGCCACACACCCACTTCTTACACGCCGTACAGGGGTTACCGAACACATCCCCAAATATGTGGAGGGCGCAAAACCCGAATAGATCACCTCCGCCCCACTAAGCGATGTCAGTGTCAGTGTTCTATACGTGCAATCAATAGTTGCGTGATATTTAGTTAACCAGTTCATCCCCAGAATAATGTCATACTGGCGAAGCTTGAGGACGAACAGTGACATTGGAAAAGCACTCTCACCCAACTGAATAGAGCAATATCTAACCTCCTGATCAATTAAAATACTATGGCCAGGTATCTCAACCCACCATCTATCACGCGTAGGCTGGGTGGAAAAAGCATGTCTAATGGCGAAATGTGCAGACATGAAAGAATGGGAAGCTCCAGTATCGAATAAAGTCCTAGCAGAAATACCGAGAATAGTAGTAGTACCTGCGAGAGTTTCAGCAGGAGCACTCTCCGGTTGAGTTAGAGCATAAACCCGACCACCGGCCGTCTGGCGTGGTCCTTCAGATTGCCGGGGCCGAGGGGTATGTCCTGTGGACGCCGAACTAGCAGTAGGATTGGGGCGTCGAACAGGGGCAGCAGGAGCAGAAGCTGAGGAAGGAGCCGATGTAGGTCGCCGCGAACAGTTAGCCGCCATATGTCCTGTTTGGCCACAGCGAAAACAGCGTCCATGGCGTTGCTCACAGCTGGTGGTAAGATGGGATCCGCCATAGATAAGGCACGACTGAGAAAATGGCGGTCGGCTCACAGCAGGAGTAGTCACGCTCTTAGCCGTTCTTCGGGATCGAGGATATTTAGGTGGTTTGCCACTGCTTATTGAACCACTAGTATTTCCAGGAAACGGCCTTTTCTTCTCCTTGCCCTTTTCAGCCGCTTGGCGCTCAGCACGTTCAACAGAGATATCAGCTTGAACAGCAAGTGCACGCCTAACACAGTTCCGATACAACCTGATGTCCAGAGGAGAGAGGAGTCGCCTGATGTTGGGTCGCAGCCCTTGAGTAAACAGCCGAATCTTGCGCCCTTCGTCTCGCACCGCATGCGGAATTAGAGCGCTTATACGAGAGAATTCCCGCTCATATTCCCGAACCGTGCGATCACCCTGATGCATGGTTTCCAATTCTCTTTCCAATTCTTGCTTCGTGATGTCATTCAGGTAGCGGTCATAAATGGCCACCTTGAAGTCATGCCATGAGGGTTCAGGTATACCCCCATACTGTTCTCTCAGTATTTCCGACCACCATTGGTCTGCCTCACCCTCCAGACAGTGAGCGGCCAGATGTACACGGTCTCGGTCCTCCGTATACATGTCTCGGAACAGCTTCTCAATCTTCAGCACCCACTTCTCAATCGCCCAGTTATCAGGATCAGTACCATCGAAAGCGGGCGGCTGGAACTTCTTGAAGTCCAACAACACTGCCTTTGCTCGGGCCCGTTCTGCCTGAGCAGCATCCTCTGTAACAGGCGTCGCTGGCAGCGAAGAAGTCCCGACTGCAGCATTCAGTGGATCTGTGGCGGCTGCAGCCCCGGAAGTGGTGGCAGTTGCCGGGCCTGTCACTACTGGTGGTATAGGGGCGGCGGGAGGTACAGTTGGTTCTTCCACCGCTGGCACAGGAGGTGGTACTGGTGGCGGAGTTGGTGGAGCAGTAAAAGTAGTGACCTGCTGCACCAGTTGCTGAACCATCGCCGACAGTGCGGTGATCTGGTCTTGCATCTGCTGGAACCGATCAGTGTCCGCCGGCTCCACTGGTGCTCTGGGCAGTCGACCGACACCTCGGCCACTGTTTGCCCCACGCTGAGACCCTCTACCTCGAAGACGGGCCATAATCTGCAGCCCAACAACCAAGTCAGGCCAGACTCAATTAATCTTACTATTGTTAAATTATCTACCCATATGTTCCCGCTCTCGCGTCACTCAGTCATTCTAGGGTTTTTCCTAACCCAAATCTAGGTACCGTGTACCTATGCTCTGATACCATCTAATCTGTCACGCCCCGAGATTTGAAAATGGGTCTAATTTTTTTTTTTTTTTTTTTTTTTTTAAATCAGAGTTTAAACTTGCTTCCTCCAAGGCGTGAACAGACCGCCACACATATAGAAAAGTCTCTGTACCTCCAACAGAGTCTTCCCTATATGTGCTCGGCTAACAGATACAGTCAATCAGAGTAGATACAAGATAGATATGCTAAATAAGTTCTACTCTATTACATCCACAAGGTTCCAGAGTTATTACAATCCAGTTTCTCAAAATGAAAATGTCAGTTATAAAGTTTACTAAAACCAAAAGGGGTACATCCTACCAGGAACAATCTCACACGCGTCCTCACCCAGAACGTCCAAAGGTCCCCGCACCCGAAGGACCTGAAAAACAGTCACCCGAGGGTGTGAGACACACCGGAGTGCATCCCAGTGGGCACGACGGGCCGGGAAATAGCAAGCCGTACCTACTGGGTACAATAATAAGCGGAAACAAAATAGGATATACGGAATATCAAAGGCAGGTAAACAGTCTAAGTAAGATCATACATGAATCATAGACAAGGATAATGCATCAAAAGTAATCATCAATCATGGATTAATCAACTGAGCAGTGTAACCATATATAGAGCTGATCATGCTATAACTGATAATCTGACAAGCAGGAAATAATCATACTATCACTGATAATCTAGTGAGCAGTAAATGATCATGCTATATCTGATAATCTGTCAACAGATATGAAATGCAGGTAATCAAGCAAATAAGCACATCAAGGAAGTGCATCAAAGGTAGAATCACAAATATACCCAATCACTGCCACTTTTGGCCACAAGGGCCTCAGGCTAAATTTGCCATGGAGCATATGACCTCAGGCAACAACCACTTTTGGTCATTGGGGCCTCAGGCAACAACCACTTTTGGACACCCAATCAAGCTATCATAACCCCACTAGGCTCACGGGTCGATCAGACCTCTCCACCGGTAAAGAACACCATTACGGGTAGCTAATCCGCTGGTGTGCGTGACTGAAAGCTTGGCTCGATGGCGATCATAATGCTGATGCTCAAACCATAGTACACTGATCACAAAGACGGCAAGAAGCCAAGGAAAATCCCCACTGGGATGCTAGTATAACATGCCATATACTGAAGAAGTATCCCCTATTCTAAACATGCAGTGAAGAATAGTAACAGGTATAGACTAGTGACCAATCAAGCATGGCATGTGTCCAGGAAATGCATATCAATCACTGAAAAGAACAGGATATATCTCTATCAAGAATAACAAGCAACTGCTGGGAATATAAGCAAGAGATAACTCAATAAGATAATAACCAAACACAACTGAGATAGAGACATGATATGCAAGCGGAAATATAAACAACCAAATACCAAAGGGGTCCGTCCTATTACGGTACCCGTAGGGCCGATCTGATAAAGCGCGGACCGAAGATAACCCACCTCAAGGCAGACGGTCGCGATACGATGGATCACGGGCTGGCTCCTGATGACTGGGGCCTACAATATATCAGATGACAACTCAGAGTCTATCAAAACCTCAAAAGGTACAGGCGCGAATCGACCGTTTCGTCGATTTGTGCATCATAAAGCAATTTTAGCTTTCCAGAAACCTCAGGGGACCCAATGAATCGGCCAACTCTACTTTAGAACATTTATCTAACCCTCCCAGGGTGTAACAATTGCAGCAGAGCCCCCGGGTTTATTTAAACTGAGCTTTATACACTAATTAATCACTGTTTCGGCTCGTTCTTTCAAACGGTAAATCATTTTTACGAGCCGTCACCTCCAGTAGGTGACATTCGGCTTGCTGGTCCCCGTGCTCATCCATTTGTGGCAGCACGGGTCCCGAGGCAACTTTTGGCCCATAATTATGCATCACTTTAGCCCTAAGGTTATTTTAATTCTTCGGGGCTTCAAACAGGAATTCTGGCGCGAGCATCGCGTCCAGTGACCCCAATTTAGCCTAGGGCACCCTGTCGGAGCTTCGCGAACAGCCTGGAACCAAGTTTTATTTTAACATTGTTGTTTCATGTTGATTATACTACAACTTTTAAATTAAACTTCAAACCAGCAAACCTTGTATATCAAAGTGCTTCCAAACAGTGCAAGGACACTGGGGCTCACCATTGTGGCGGCCCAAACTGGCTGGTGTAACCAGGAACACAAGCTCGCTTACTAACACTAAGCACAAGTCACAACTCTCTGTCCACACAGATCTAAATTGATCTGAAGTGAGCATGAAGCTCAGGGGACCTTTCTGAACAACTTTGATATACAACTCGAGGGCTAATTCCCATTTTTTCCTCATTGAGGCATTTCCTCAAACACCTTATGTGCATTATTTAATACAACCTAAATAACACCAACCCAGAGTTGGTTCTCAGCCAATTCTGCACCTTAAGCCCTCAAACTTGGAAGGAAAGTTTCCACATAACTTCCTCTACAATTCCTGCAAGCCTGGGGCATCTTTGCACCCATGGTTGGCTACGGGCAAGGTGGAGAAGATGACTCCTTTGCTTTGAAATTCGTGATCAGCAACCTAAGGCATCTGGGATCAAATGACTTGGCCAAATAGGTGCTAAATCACTCAAGCAAACTTTCTGTGCCCGTGGCCGGTGACAGAAACCGGCGGTGGCGCGGCGGGGTGAAGCTCCGGTTTGGAGCTTGAGGGCTCTAATGGCAACTTTGTACAGAGATCACCTGGGGCTTTGTAACTTGGAGGGAATGCTCCTTGGGTCCACAGGGAGCTTCCCGGCCACCCCACCCCGGTCGGAGATGGCCGGAGCGCCGACGGGGGTTACATGAACCCGGTTCGGGTAGGGGTCATGGCCGCGCCTTTCCGCACGTGCATGGGGGCCATGCAAGCCCATGTACGTGACCTCCTCATTCCCCGAAAGCTTCCCATGCAGGGGGCCGGCCCCGGAATGCGTCGCCGGCGCCGGAGCCCATGGCTCGGCCATTACACATATTTTCTCAAAACTAGGGCATTGTTTTTCTCACAAACGGCTCGACCAAAATTCCTCAAACTTAGCAGATTTCTTCTACTGGTTCTACAGTCTCGACACCCCAATTTTGGTGCGTTTTGGTCGAGGCGTTTGGGAGTTATCATGCGGCGGAGCTAGTCTAGGTTTCCGGCCAACCTTGCTCCCGCCGGCCAACCAGGCTGCATGGGAGCTCGGCCTCGTGCAGGGAGCATCCTTAGGACACCAGGAGTTCACTGCTAGGGGTCTTGGGTGCTAGAAACCAAGGGTTTAGAAGTCCTCACCTTGGCCGGAGTTGGTGAAGGTGGGAAGAAGCCGGGTTGGGTTCTTCTTCGCGCGCGGCCTCGGGCAACTCCAGCAGTGTCCAGTGATGCCAAGGAACTTCTCAGGCACCCTCTAATCCCCTCTGGTAAGTTTGGTCCCAACCTTTTTCTCTCTCTCTCTTATCTCTCTCTCTCCCGAATTGCTCTCTTAAGGATCATAACCCTCGGCCACCCCCTTGCTCTGGAATGGTGTGGAAGGTTCAGAGGAGGTTGGCGCTTCGGACTCCCCCCACACATCCCCTCGGAGTCAGCCCAGAGGTAGCCCAAGAGACATTTCCCTTAATGCAAGATTCCAAGCTTAATTCGGGTTCACACCTTCTCCCCAAGCTCCCAGCTCTGGTTAGCCATTCTCGTGGGCTTCTTGAGTTGGCAGAGGCCCAACCATCTAAGCCCCAAAGGTGCTGGCCCAAGACTCCTCAACTTATTTAAAGAAAAAACGATAATTTGGCACTTTTCACGCATTTCGAGGCAAACCGAGCATCATTTCGCGAAACGGACTTCGCCACGACGTCCGGCTCGTCGAGACCTGTCAAGTGGCGTATTTACTTGGTTTGTTTGACGCCCAGATAAAAAGTCGTTCCGTCTTGTTCGACTGTATACAGTACGTGGCACGCACTTCGAGGCATCTGGGTCGCCAAACGTGAAATCCGTCAGCGCCATTGCGCTCAGAACGTCGAAATTAGCTAGGTTCCATTACTCATACCCCCATATCAGGGTCTTAGACAGTGAATCGGGCAACCGCTGCTCGCGAGGGGTCGGAAATCGCGAGTTCCTATTCACACTTAAGTCGCGGGGCCCGCAACTTGCCTTTTGATTTCTGGAAGATCCGGCCGTCAGATCGAAAACATATGAATATGAAACTTCTATGTTTCGACAAGACGATCGCGATGGTGATCTCGGATTTTCCAGATCAGGCTCCGATCAAAAGTCAATATTTTCGGGTCTTATTTACACGATTTTCTGCTATCAGAAATTTATTTAAATCTTTAAAATTTACGATTACTACAATCGATCACACGAACGTACCTCGCTCCGAATCCACGAGAGCGGTAGCACCTTGAATCCACAAGGACACGCGAATCCACGCGCCGATTTTTGGAAAAATCGTTGTTTTGTTGGTGATGATAATCCGCCGAATACTTAGATCAAAGATAGATAAGGAAACATCATCTAAATATTCATCAATTTGATTCTACAAGAAATAGGAGTTTGAAAATTCTAGAATCAAATTGATCAATATAGACGAAGAAACATATAATAGATCATGTTTTCATTTCTTCTCTATATGTGGACTTTGATTATCTCCGTTTTTAATTCTTTTTCGCGGTTACCCTAGATGTGAAATTAGGGTTTATTTATAGGCTAGAAACCTTTGGAAAGAGATAAGAATCAAAAACTAAGTTATCTGAAATTTTTCCGCTTGGCGGTCCGGACTGGATTAAATCTGATCCGGACTGTCGTCTTTAGACAGAACTTTTCCAGAAAAACAAGTTCGGGGTCCGGACTGGAATTCTCTGATCCGGACTGTTCATGCGATTTCAGCAAACACATAGTTCGGGGTACGGACTGAGCAAAGGCTATTCCGGACTGGAATTCTGCATTAACTAAACTATGTTCGGGGTCCGAACTACAATGGTCTGATCCAGATCCTGAACATCCAACTTGTCCAGTTTTTAATTTTTATGCAATGAAAAATCTTTCAAGTGTTTCTAAACTACAAAAAAGTATTCGGATCACCAAAATTATTTAGTTAAACGTACCTGATCCTTTTGAATTCATTCCTCTTGAGATTGATGTATATGATCCACAATTCTTCATCTTCAATCTTCAAGATTTAAAACACTTCACGAAATACGCCAATACAAATTCCTTAACAATCTCTCCCTTTGACAGTTTCGTGACAAAACAAAAAGTCCACTTAAAAAATTCAAAAAGATATTTTTGTTGCTATCACCATACAACAAAAATTTACAAGAATGATCCAAATAAAAATGAATACAAGAGATAAAATTTTAAAGCAAACTCTAGACTTAGACGTTTGTACTCTCTGCAAAAGAAATCATTAGATACCTCAAGAATTTAAACATTCAATAAACAATCAGAGAGACAGCTTATACTCACCATGACATTAATTATCAGATATGTATGAGAATAAGCAATCACGGATTCACATATCATCGAATCCTTAAAAGTTCAAATATCATATCAAGATTCTAACAAGTTCACAAATATGTCAGTTATCAAGCAACTTGTTAGTAATATTAAATGCCCAAATAGTTAGTCAAATAGTTAGTCAGGGCATGAATCCAATTCAACTTACCTTCAACTTACCTTCAAAGTTTAATGTTCAAAGTTTTCAAGTCTCCAAACTCTCAAGTTCAAGTGTTTCTCCCCCTTTTTGCCACAGAAAGTCAGCCAAAATTAAAAAGAATGGAGTGCAAAGTTTGTAAAAACTAAGAACGTAAAAGAAAAACCTGCAAAAGAAGGCATTAGAACAAAAAATATATATATAATGACAATCGGAGTCATTGTCGTCAGAGCTGCTACAACCGAGTTTGTTGAAAATCTTCTTTACCAATTTGGCAAGAGATTTGTATTTTCTTTTCAAGTCACCTTGGGCGGCAGTAATATGATCCATGTCTGGAGAGATCTTCGTGATTTCGTTTGACATGCGCTCTTGTTCCGACGAAAGACGTTGTTGTTTGCGGTAAATTGACGTTACAGAGACGTCATCCTCTGAAGTAGAAGCTGCTGCTGCTGCTGTTGTTGCTGCTTGTGCTGGTGCTATTGGGGCTGAAGGTCTCTTGCTCTTTGGCGGGGTTAAGGTCTCATCTGGTTTGCTCGAGAGAGACTTCACAATGGTAGTATCATTGATTGTTCCCAGACTGTGCGTATAAGTTGATGAACGAATGTCGACATCAAACTTTCTCAAAATCCGCATTATAATCAATGGGAATGGAAGTCGCTCGGTAGGATGCGCATTTTCCACATATCTCGCCATCCTTGACCAGATAAGATAAGGAATGTTGAAATTTGATCCCAACGAAACTGTAGGGTGTCCAAGGAGATATAGAAGGAGTCCCAACAAAGAACCTTTGTTTGCATGTTTGGCAGAATGTTATAGCAAACAATGAAGTTCAAAAATCTGTACTCCGGTCGAAGTTCTTTTGATAGAACGGAGTTTCCCGCCGACCGAGTATCCGGTAAGCAAATTCCATCAACAATCATTCTCCATGATTGATTAGTCATGGCTTGACCTTTCAAATAATGAATCCCTTCAACTTGGGCATTCATTCCCAGCACTTCACCAATTAATTGAGGCGTGATCTTGAACTTGACATTCCGGACCATTGTGACAAATTCCTTGGTTCCGTCCTCATGATCTTGAAGCTGCGTAGCACATGTAAAAAGTCCTAACAAGATAAAGACAATATCCTGAAGTTTTAGAAAATTTACAGATTTGTGCAAATCCGGCTTGATCAAACATAGTTCCAAACACTGTCGAGCGTTCCCTGAGAGCCACAACGTTTACATGTCTCTCACCGATGCATTCGCTCTTCTCAAATTCCTTCATTCTATCAGTATTGATATGAACGAAAACTGGCGGAGGTGGCTCACTTGCTAGTGGCTTATTGATTTCAATACCTCGCGCTCTCCCTCTCTTTCTTGCAACACTCTTCCTTTTCATGGACATGGGTGTTGGTTGCATGGGAGCATTCCCTTTTTCGGCAGCAGTAGGGAGAGTCTTCGCCTTTGTAGAAGCAGGGGCTTTCCCCTTTTCTGCCGCTGCAGCCAATGCTGCGGTTTCCTCAAGGACTTTATCCCAGTCCTCCGATTCCATCTCCGATTCATCCACGGAGATATACTCCCCTTCCTCTTGTGTTCTCTTCGTTCTTTTGAGCTTGTTCGTCGCTGGCGTGCTGACCATTGCAACAATGAGCACTATTATCCAACCAAACACCATTTTGGTTGACGGTGTTGAAATAGTCGCCTATGAGCAAGAACTCAAAGAACATAAAAAATTGTTTAATTTCCAAAAATTTGTAAAATCAAACACAAACAATCCTTATCATGTATAGAGACTAGAAATCAAGTTAGTTTTGCAAAAAAAATTTTAAAAATAGATCAATTCATGATTTTCGAAAATTCTCAAAATTTACCCTAAAATCGAATGTTCAGAAATCGAAGTCCAAAAATCCGTTAATCAAATGAATACAAGGGATAGAAACAAAACTAATGTATATAGAGTTCTTATTCAAAAGAAATTTGACCAAAAACTGTTTAAAAATGCGATTATACCAAGAAAACCTCTCACATTTTGAAGACGAGCAAAACAGTGAAAAACAGTGATTTTGATCAAAAGAACTTACTTGAATCGAGAGAAATCAAGTTGAGAAAAATCCAAAACCCCTGGATTCTAGAGAGAGAAACTCTAGGAAGCTAGAAACAAAAGTTTAGAAAGAATAGAAATAAAAAAACCTTTCGTTTCCTATAAAACCTAGCCGCGGTCCGGATCGGGTTGGAATCCAGTCCGGATCGGCTACTCGCAGAAAATCCCATTGTTTGGGATCCGGGCTGAGTCCATCCAGTCCGGACTGCCTGCAACTTTTTCTCCAGAAAAATTTGTAAAAATTTCAGAAAATCTAGAAAAAGTATGTAAGTATTCTTGCACATCAACTTTAAACAAAAAGTATCATTTCACATCAATAGAAATAGATTATGCTAAATCTATCATTAATACTCAAATAATGAAACGAAAATTTATAATAGTTATATCCTCTAAAGTTGAGCAAGTTCAAAAACATCAATCACGATCTAATGAGTAACGTGTTTATCAAATCATCAATTGAATAAAGAAAATGACGTACAAAGATCGATAGATGTTTGAAATCCCTAATAAATTAGATAATGCTATCTAGTCAATATGTTTTAGGGAGTGGCTCTTTGAGCATCTTTCAATTTGAAATCCCACCTTATACCAATCTTGAAATTCGACAAAGTCAAGTATTCCAAAAAGCATTTTATCAAGTAAACTAGAAATCACCATGCTTGGTAAAACATGTGGTAGCTGCACACAGTACTCGGACGACCGAGGTGGTAGCTCTTTCCTCCATGTGGTGGTAGTTTTCACACTCCACTAAGGATGTAACTCTTTCCACATCTTTTGAGCATGAAACTATAAATAATACTCCCCCTCAATTGGCTATCAATTATGTAAAATATTAAGTATTCAACCAACTATTGATCTCATGTTCATACTTAACTCAATTATCAAATAAGATAAAAACTATACCAAGAGATCATTGAGAGAGAAATTGACTTTGATCAAATAAAGATTAAATAAATGATATAAATGATCAATGCATCAAAAGAGTTATAATGATATCTAAATCATAATAAATTTCTCAAACATGAAAAAATGCAATTAAAGTCAATTTAACAAATGCTCAGTTAATGTTCTATATACACAAAACACAAAACAAAACCTAACCTAAGCAATGGTTCAAAAAAAATGTTATTTCAAAGAAGGTATTCCAATTGCTTTACTCAAATGAATAAAACATTTTTGATCCAAAGGATTTGTCAAAATATCAGCTAATTGATCTTCAGTTGAAATATAAGAAAGTTGTAAAGTACTTGATTCAACTAGCTCTCTAAGAAAATGATATCTAAGTTCAATGTGTTTTGTTCTCGAGTGCAACACAGAATTTTTGAAATATTTATGGCTCGCTCAACACACTTCTCATCCAAATCAATTGAGTTGAGCAACTTCCCGTTGAAATGTATTCCGCCTCGGCAGTAGAAAGAGCAATGCAGTTTTGCTTTTTACTACGTCATGAAACAAGACAATGGCCAAGGTAAAAACATGCACCACTCGTGCTCTTTCAATCATCCACTGATCCAGCCCAATTGGCATTCTAATATCCTATAATATTGAGAGATGTGCCCATAGGATACCAAATTCCGAAATTGATAGTACCTTTGATGTACCGGATGATCCTTTTCATCGTTTTCAGGTGAATTTCCTTCGGTGCTGATTGATATCTCGCGCAAATCCCAACACTGAAGGAAATATCTGGGCGACTAGCCGTAAGGTAGAGTAGACTTCCAATCATACTTCAATAAAGCTTTTCGTCTACACTCTCCGTGAGATTCACTTCCTAATCCCTTATTGCTAGTTTCCATAGGAGTCGGAAAGTCTTTAGAATTCTCCAGTCCAAATTTCTTGACCAACTCCTTCGCATACTTGGATTGACATAAATGAATGCCATCTTCACTTTGCTTAACTTGCAATCCAAGAAAATATGTAAGCTCGCCCATCATGGACATCTCAAATTCGCTTTCTATTGTTTCGGCGAATTTTGAAGCATCGCTATTCCTTGTAGCACCAAATACGATGTCATCCACATATATTTGTGCTACAATGAAATTGTCTTGAAAGTGCTTCACAAATAGTGTCCAATCGGCTCCCCCTCGAGTATAGCCCTTTTCCAAAAGATGCTTTGTCAATCTTTCGTTCCATACTCGCGGTGCTTGTTTTAAGACCGTAAAGAGCCTTTTTTAATCGAAAAATATGGTTAGGTAGTTTATGATCAATGAAACCTTTCGGTTGAGCAACATAAACTTCCTCATTTAGAAAACCATTTAAAAATGCGCTCTTAACGTCCATTTGAAAAAGTTTAATTTTGAAATGACAAGCTATAGCGAATAGGATACGAATAGACTCGAGACGAGCAACAGGGGCGAAAGTCTCATCAAAGTCTATACCTTCGACTTGTGAATAGCCCTGAGCAACTAAACGTGCTTTGTTTCGAACAACAGTACCATCTTCATTTTTCTTGTTCTTGAAAATCCATTTTGTACCGATTATGTTTTGTTGCTTCGGGGGCTTCGTTAATTCACAGACTTTGTTCCTTTCAAATTGATTGAGCTCTTCTTGCATTGCTTCAATCCAATAGTCATCCTGAAGAGCTTCATCAACGTTCTTTGGTTCGATCATGGAGACATAGCATGCAACTCCACAAACCAATTGTCTCCGAGTTCTAACTCCTTGAGGATCTCCAATAATGTTCGATTCCGGGTGGTCCTTGGAGATTCGAAGCGTTTGAGGTAACGGAGTACTCGGGAAAAATTGCGATGATTCCTGCACATTGGATGAACTAGAAGAACCATGAGATGCATCAACATTTTCAGAAGAGTTATCATGTAAAGATGCAATATCATTAGCAGGAGATTCATCATCAATAGACATATCAGGAGTAGATTTATCAGATTCAAAATGAAAAGCTTCATCTACTTTAACATTTAAAGATTCTATCATCGTTTTAGATTCAAGTTAAATACCCGATATGCTCTACTGTTTGTAGAATAACCCATAAAAATTCCTTCATCACTTCGAGAGTCAAATTTTTCAAGATTTTCTCGATCACGTAAAATATAACAGCGACTCCCAAAGATACGAAAATATTTATATTTGGTTTTCTACAGAACCAAAGTTCATATGGGGTATTCAAAGTACCCGGGCGCAAATAGACTCGATTGATCACATAGACCGCGGTGTTAACTGCTTCAGCCCAAAAATATAACGGGAGTTTCCGGCTATGAAGCATAACACGTGCCATCTCTTGTACAACCCTATTTTTGCGCTCGACTACACCATTCTGTTGCGGTGTATAAGGTGCAGAGAATTCATGTTTTATGCCGTTTGAAGTGCAAAAATCAATGAATTTAGAATTTATGAATTCTCCACCTCTATCACTCCTAACACGAACGATCTTTTCATTCTTCTCAATCATAATACGATGACAAATCTCATGAAAAGAATCAAAATATCAGCTTTCTCTTTTAAAAATGCTACCCATTAATATCTAGAGAAATCATCAACCAAAAGAAAAATATACCATTTACCTCCCAAACTAGGTTGACGAGTTGGCCCCATTAAATCCATATGCAATAATTCTAAAGGCCGTTTTGTACCTACATGGTTCAAATTCTTGTGTGCATCTAGACTGTTTTCCCTTTTGACAACCGCCACACACAAGGTTTTTTTGAAGTTCAATTTTGGAACCCCTCTAACCACATCTTTGTTAGAAATTCTAGATAGTTCCTTAAAATTTATGTGACCTAGCCTTTCATGCCAAAGTGTTTCATTATCAAGTGACACTAGGTTACAATGTTCAAAAAATTTATTAGGAACTACATAGCAATTATTTTGTGACCTAACCCCTTTCAAAAAGAATGAATGATTTTTGTCAGTTACAATACATTCAACAAAAGAGAAATTAACGGAAAAACTATTATCACACAATTGACTAATGCTTATGAGGTTAGTCTTAAGGCATTCAACAAATAAAACATTGTTCAAAACCGGGCCATTTGGAATAGCAATTGTTACTTTGCCAACTATTTTGGAAGACCGACCATCTCCGAAAACTACAAGTCCTCCGGAGGTTTTCTCTAAAAATTGAAAATAGTTTTTATCACCAGTCATGTGACGGGAACATCCACTATCCAGATAGCAAGACGAATTGTCATATGCATGTAGTGATGTGTGTATGACAAGACAAGAGAAAAGTTCACCTTGGAATACGTAGGCAATGATCGTGACATTGGTCTCCTTGGTGAACGCGTCTTGTTCAGTTGATCACTTTTCTTTGCTCCATGATGACGTCGTCTTGTGCGGTGTACTACCAAGGCTCTTTTCCTTTGGATGGTTCTTGTGAATTTCTGGTGGACGAACTTATTGGTAGTTGTTGCAAGTCTTGCTTGATTTGTGCGTTTGACTCCAAACTTGCAATTTCGTCTTATGTGCCCTGAAATGCACAACGAAAACATACCTTGGAAGGATTTGATCCTGACCGAATGAGGTAGACTTGTTGTCGTTGGTTGCGTGATTTTCGTCGGAGGAGGAGATACCGACTGAGGCACAAAAACTGTCCACTCGAACTTGGAATGTCTCCAGTTTGAGTGTATCCAAGGCCCAACGATTCGTTTGACCAAGACCAAGCAATTTATCCAACTTACTCCTTCCAGAAGAGAATCGCTTCAAATCATCCTTAAGTTGGAATATGGTCTTCGTCATTTCCAATTTTTCTTGTTGAGCCTCGCCGTGGAGCTTCAAGAAGTAATTCGCTTTATCCACCAATTTGATATGTTTCTTCTCGAAATGCTCATTCTTCTCTTGAAGGGAAACATTTATTTTGAACAAACTATCCCTTTCCACTTCAAGAGCGTTTGAGAGAGAAGTTGCCTTTTTAGCTTGTTCTTCAAGATCCTGCAATCTTCTTCTCAAATTTTTGTTTTGCTTTGCCAATTTCTTTGAATCCTTCAATAATTTATGATAGGCAAAAGCAAAGTCTTCACCTTCGGAATCGCTCGATTCATCTTCCGTTGCAGTTTTTTTCATTCAAGGAGGAGATGGACAATGAACCAGAGGAAGTCGCTGAAAAAGCACATGAAAGGTGAAGTTGTGGACGCGTGGAATGCTGTGGCGTTGTTATCCTCATCACTTGAAGATGACTCATTTGAAGTGGAGTTGTCATCCCATGTGACGGCTTGCATAGCCTTCTTCTTTGACGGATTCTTGTTGGGACACTCCGTTGAAATATGGCCGTAACCTCGACATTTGAAGCACTAGATTTGTCCCTCGGTGTTTTCTTGTCCTTTGAAGAACCCTCTTGCTTTCTTGATTTAAAGCTTGAATTTCCTTTGCCTTTCTTTGACTTAACGAAGGATGATGGTTTGCTTGAATTTCCCCTTCGAAAGTTTGGCGAAATTTCCTTGTCAAGAAGCAAGCTGTTTCTCAAATCCTCCATAGATAAATTATCATCAGCGTCTGAGGAGGATGAATCCACGTCTTATTCTTTTGTTGATTTCAATGCAAAACCTGAAGACTTAGAAGAAGAGGAAGGCTTTCCAGAAGAATAGTTAGTAGGAAAAGTCATTTCATATGTTTGAAGTGCACCAACTAATTCTTCTACCTTGATTTCGTCCGGGTGTTTTACTGTTTCAATGGCTGCGACCTTAGGGCGAAATCTTTCAGGAAGAGTTCTCAAAATCTTTCTTACAACTTTAGATTCTGAAATTTTCTCTCCCAAGTTAGCACATGTATTAACGATATCTTGCAATCGTGTGTAATAATCTGTGAATGATTCATTTTCTGCCATATGAATAGAGTCAAACTTGCTCATAAGCATTTGCAGTTTTTGAATCTTCACTAAACTTGTACCCTCATGTGTAACTTGTAGAGTATTCTAGATTTCTTTCGCAGTCTCACATGCCGAGACGCGAGAGAACTCGGTTTGTGACAAGGCATTAAATAAAGCATTAATTCCCTTGCCGTTGTAAGAAGAAGTATCAATTTCTTCCTTAGTCCACTTCGACCTAGGTTTAATGGTGTGAACATCGGCAATAATCTCAGTTGGATTAGACCATCCTAATTCAATTGATTGCCACACCCTTTCGTCGATGGAAATTAAAAACGCTTTCATCCGTACTTTCCAATATGCATAATTTGTTCCATCGAAGAACGGTGGTCTATTGATGTTTCCACCTTCAACCATTGTTTACAATCCTATTCCCGCTCTGATACCACTTGTGGGTTATGTTAATATGGATTTGAATAGGAAAAAAACCACCTAGAGTGGGGATGAATAGGTGTAAACAATAAACACACCAAATCGTTGCGTAAAAAATAACCCAATGCGGAAAATAAATAAACACGCAAGATTTTTACGTGGAAAACTCCAAACAGGAGTAAAAAACCACGGGACCGATAACACAGCGAAATCCACTAAGATTAAACACGTACAAGGTGATTTACCGTAACCCTACGACTCAACCTTTTCCATACGCTCCTAGTTGATCTTCTCCGCTCGCTCCACAACGCGCCTCGAATCCACGATTTGCGTCCAACTTTGTCACGCCCCGCGGTCGAAACTGTGACCCGGGCTCGCCAACAGATCCGCCATTTGTACGAAAATCTCCGCACAGACGAAGCGTCTACCCTGCAAGTCAGATCTATAGCTAAACATGTATCAGAGCTGAATAAGAATAAGTAGCTATAGAATCAAAAACTAGACATCTGAATATATAAAATTCAAAATACATAGTCATCTCCCACTATGAACATGATACAATAAATCTCTCAGATTGTCCAGTACAAAATAAAATCTCATATACAGGGTACATCTACCACTGACTCTCAAATAAGCTGGTAAGGAACTATGCGGCCACACCCTTACCTTGATCTGCTGCCTCCGCCCGAACCGGTGCCGGAACAGCTACCTCAGGAAAACCTGTCACCACAGCGGGTGTGAGAACTACTGCAAAAGGTAGTTCCCAGTGGGTACCGTCACCAGCATCCACGATATGCCCACTAAGTCTACTGGAGGCAAGACAATAGGTATACAAATAGATAATATGAAAGCTGAAATGAAACTACAGCTAATATGCCTCAAGTATCATGCTCAAAGAAAAAACTCAACTAAGAACATGTAATGCATCCACTCGCTCACGAGGTGCTCACTTCAACCCAATCTCTCTGACTGCCAAATCTGGTCCAGTCAAGCCTCAAGAATCATGCTCAAAGGAAAATACTCAATCATGAACATGTAATGCATCCACTCACTCACGAGCTGCTCACATCAACCCAATCTCTCTGACTGCCAAATCTGGTCCAGTCAAGCCTCAAGAATCATGCTCAAAGGAAAATACTCAATCATGAACATGTAATGCATCCACTCACTCACGAGCTGCTCACATCAACCCAATCTCTCTGACTGCCAAATCTGGTCCAGTCAAGCCTCAAGAATCATGCTCAAAGGAAAAATACTCAATCATGAACATGTAATGCATCCACTCACTCACGAGATGCTCACATCAACCCAATCTCTCTGACTGTCAAATCTGGTCCAGTCAAGCCTGCGCCCCCTAGTGTATCAACTAGGGTGTCCAATCGGACTATCATAATATCACGCAAAGCAGCCTCATCAGGCGCATCATCATCATCGCATCCGGAGCGGCTCTCGAGGGGCGCTACCCCACTGAGTAATAAGCGTGTCTCATCTGGTTCAATAAGTGGCATCTGCAGGCTATAATCTATGATCGAACAGATCGAAAACTCGAAATGCCAACTAACCCATAAACAGTTCGGAGGACTCTCCACGACTCAATCTGATAGTGCATACAAACTCCCAAGACACTAGGAAACCCTTCCACTGAGTCAATAAAAATCCCCTCGGCCCCTAGGCGCGAGAGTTCATGCATCCTGAACCTATCCAATCCCTCTGGGTGATCACAATGTTTAAAACTATTTTTGAAGCTACTTTTTACATTAAAACAAGTTCAATGATTTAAAAACAGTTCAGATGCAGCCCGAAGGTCAACCAATCATGCAATCTAGTATCAAACAGTCTCAAGATCATACTGATGATAAATGGGGTTTAGGTCTGTTATTCAAAGATAATCTAGACATCTATCAGATTTTACTGGCTAACAAATGAGTAAAGTAGGCATGCTAACATGCTTTCAACAGAATTAGAAGGCATTCCATAAAGTTTGGAAGAATTCCAACCCACCTGGATGTGCGCGTTAGTCCTGAGTCCAAACAAGCTGAAATTTAACAGGTGCGATCCTCAGGTTCTCACGATTCCAACGCGCCAAAAATCGGCTGAAAATTCTACCCGTTCGCTGAGATATAAGCCGAACATCTTGGTAAGCTCAAATCACTCAAAACAGTAATTTTATCGCACATCAGTCCACAAAACAGGGAATTACCTCCTGCGAGATGCCCTCCAAAAATTCCAAGAAAAATACGACGGCGATCCTCGCGAAGTGTAGATAGAAATCGAGTCTTTAAACACCAATTTTCGCCTCTTGTAGGCCGAGAAATTGCAAGATTACTCCTCCACTGTCCAAAACATGCAACAGTAAAAAGGGGGTCTAAAGATGCTGCACGCACTCCCATAAAAACTCAAAACGATGAATATCAAAGTCGAAGATCTACCTGTCGTGAAAACGCCGTCGTAAAAATCGGCGAAAAAGACCAAGAACTCAGCTCGGGGGAGTCCGCGGACGAAGAGTCGACGAAAACGATCGGTATCAAAACAGCGTCGAAGCTCGTGAGATAGGGGAGGGAAAATATTAAACGGTCTCCAAATTTTCTCCAAAACCCCAAAAAGTGTAGTAGACTCGAAGTAGAAACTCGCTGTCGAAAACGGCACTCAAAAAGTGTCACGCCCCGGGGTCGAAAACTGCGACCCGGGCTCGCCAACAGATCCGCCATCTGTACGGAAACTGCCGTACAGACGAAGCGTCTAACCTGCAGAAAGAACATCTACAGTAAACAGGTATCAGAGAGCTGAAAGTAGACTACTAAAAACTGAAGATCAAACACTGTACAACTGAAAATAAAACCATATCCATCTCCCAAATATGATCGTAAACAAAGTCCTCTGATACAAGACTCAAAAGGGAGGTATCTCCAATAAATACATCAGTGTACAAAACTCTCGATACAAGAATATCCTCACTACAACAGTCTCTCAAACTGTAAAGGTAAGATACAACTCTATACCTCTCTACAAAGGTCTCTCAACAGAGTAACAGAAGTAAACTAATCAACTGGAGCTCTCCTCTGAAGGGGTACAGCTACACTCCAACGACGGGTAGGGAACTAGCTCGCGACTCCCTCGCCTCGGCCAGAAGGATCAGCAACAGGAGCACAGGAACGAAGAAGAAGTCCCTGGGGAAAAGACACCACGACGGGTGTGAGAACTACTTCCCACAGTAGTTCTCAGTGGGTGCCGTCAACAAGTCCAACGGTCTGCCCACCAAGTCTACTAGAGGTAAAAGATAACAGGCAAGGAAAACAGAATAAGAAAAGCTGGATCTACTCTACAGCTATCATGCCTCTATCTAGACACTCAAAAGTGGAACAGAAGAAAGTAAATGAGACCACTCGCACCCAAGGTGCTCAATCGTCCCAATCGAACTGACTACCTCAAAGGTCCAGCCAAGCCCGCGCCTGTCGACTAGGAACGCTCCTGCCCACTACCACACATCCACATGAGGACGGGATTTACGTGGGGCGTCCTGTCCGACTAACTCATCCCTCGCGCAAAACTGCCTCAACAGGCCAACCATCGCATCCACAGCGGCATCTCAAGGGGCGCGGCCCCAACTGAGGAAAACGGCGCGGCATAGAGTAATCACGCATTGGCATATGCAGGCTAGTCCAAATCCACGCTCACTCACAGAACGGTAGGACTCAAGATCCCCAAAAATCTCGCACAACAGTCGGAGCACTCTCGACGACTCAGCTGATCGGCTAACTCGAAACACGAGACACTAGCCTCTCCTACAGCTCGCAGCACAAAGCACACTGGCTGGAGATACTCCACAGCCAGGAACGACCCACAACTCAGGGTAACAAAACAGGTCGGACAACACTCAACGACCTGGGACCACCGTCAACCCCAACGGTTCCCAACAAGACGGACCGGAAGATACTCGACGGCCCGGGACTGCCGTCTACTCAACGGCTCCCTCCCATGACAGCACAACAGGGAAACAAGACCTCTCGGGACTACCGTTTACTCAAACGGCTCCCCGCACAGATAAGCAACCCGCTACAACTACCAGACTCCACTCTGCTCCCAAGCAAGAGTGCAAAAGCATCCCACACTAAAAGCAAGTCCCGACCTCTCGGCCCACTACCCGGGCGAGAAAACACTATGTCCAGGGATGAAAAACAGTGTGGATGTCTAAGCATAAATAACCCTAGCCCAAGTGAGGGTTTTCTACTGGTCTGGTTACACATGCAACATATGACGGGGGTGCTAGGTCAAGTTCCAAGATAACTATATTAACAGATAATAAAAGGAATAACAATTCCTACAATCTAGCATGCTACACAATGAAATAAGCTATCATGCATAGTCCTACAACAGTAGAAATACTGTACAGTCCATAAAACTTGGAGATAAGGCCACCCACCTCGATTTGCCACCAATTGCTCGTAGACACTTGCAATTGGCCTCCACGCGATCCGCACGCAAACGGGGCACGCCGCCGGAGTCCGCACGCAAAACGGAGCACGCCGCCGGAGTCCGCACCAGAAACGGAGTCTGCACATAACACGGTGCACGGTGTCAGGATCCGCACGCAAAACGGAGTCCGCACGCAAAACGGTGCACGGTGCCGGAGTCCGCACGCAAAACGGTGCACGGTGCCAGGATCCGCACGCAAAACGGGGTCCGCACGCAAAACGGTGCACAGTGCCGGAGTCCGCACGCAAAACGGTGCACGGTGCCAGGATCCGCACGCAAAACGGGGTCCGCACGCAAAACGGTGCACAGTGCCGGAGTCCGCACGCAAAACGGTGCACGGTGCCAGGATCCGCCCGCAAAACGGGGTCCGCACGCAAAACGGTGCACAGTGCCGGAGTCCGCACGCAAAACGGTGCACGGTGCCAGGATCCGCACGCAAAACGGGGTCCGCACGCAAAACGGTGCACAGTGGGGGTAATTACAGTCTAAAAGAACGCCCCAAAAACTGTACAAAAATACAGCAAAATCAACACACGGGACTTACACGTTTGCGCCGCCGTCGCCGAACCACTCCGCCGGGCGTCCTCGCACGCAAAACGGAGTCCACGACGCGCCGCCGCACCTCACGCCACCTCCCTCCTCACTCCCTCTCGCTCTCGGTTGCAGAAGAAAGAAAGAAAGAAAGGGAATGGCGGTGCGGGGAGGAAGAAGAAGAAGAAGAAAAGAAGAGGAGAAGGGCGGTCCACCAGGCCGGTCCACGGAGCCGGTCCACCACGTGGACCAATGGGGAAGCCCCAACCGGCCGGTCCACGGGCTGGGCGCGTGCGCCGGGTCCACGCACGCGCCCAGCGCGCCACGTGGCGCGATGCAACGCGCCCGCCACACGGGCGCGTTGCACCGCACCACGCGCAGGCGCGGGACACGCGCCCGTTACACGGGCGCGCGTGTCCCCCGCCCGCGCGGGCGCCAACGGGGGGCCGCCACGTGGCGGCCCCTGCGCATTCCGCGCCGCAGGCGCCTGCGCCCCGTCCCTTCCGCACGCCGCCTCGATCCGCGAGCCTTGACTCGCGCGCCGCGATCGCCTCGGGATCCGTGCCACGCGCCCGCCTCGAGATTCGTGCCGCATTGCCTCGAAAAACGCGCAATTTATCCGGGCTCCAAAACCAACAAATAAATAGTCCATTCTTAGCGATTTCGCGCGCTGAATCCAAAAACGATGTCCGTTTCTCCAAATTCTTACCCGAAAATTTGCCGAATGCCAACTCGATCCGATTTCCGCGCCGGGTCCATTTTTAAAGTCCGATTTGCCAAATTCCAACTCTAAAAATTCCCGAAGGCGACCGGAGAGGTAAACCTTTATCCGGACTTCACCCGGAGTCCAATTCTGACATCCGAATCGCGCGAAATCACCTCTAAACACCCGACGGGTCTTCCAATTTCCCACGGGGTCTCATTTTAAGCCCGAAGTCCAACACTTGTGTCCAAATTGCGCGCAAACACCAGCGACACAACACGCAGGCCTCCAGTGATGCAACTAAATCCCAAATTGCATCACAATCCATTCTTGGGCCCGACACGCGCACAAACACTCCCAACGGCCACTAAAAGCTGCCCAACAACCAGCAACTCCTACGCAGGGGATTCCGGGACCTCACATCCTCCCCCACTAAAAGAAAGTTTCGTCCTCGAAACTAGATCAAGCCCATCCGGAAACAAGAATACCACGGCTAGGTATCTAACAGTACGTCTCCAGCTCCCTAAACCCCACTCGCTCCTCGTGATTACACCGCAACAACAACAAGTACGGTATGACCCGTTGTGCAATTCTCTCATCTCTCGAGCCAGAATTTGCAACGGGCATCCCTCGTACTCCAATAATCAGGATCTCAAAGGGGCAAGCAAATCACAGGCGAGGGAAAACATATCACTACTGAGCTGAGACGTGGAAAACCAAAGGGCTCCTCAAAAAGGCAGGGGGAAACGGAAAAACCCACTAATTCAACACGCACCAAACTACATCATGGTGCCAACCTCAACAAGGCGACCCGAAGCATACCCGCACATCCATCCAATAAGGAAGGGAAACCAATAAGTTGGGGTCTTCACTCGGTTACTTCCGATCCGAAATCACCCGAGTGGACTACACAACTGCAGGCTAACCTCAAAGGGATCCTCAAGAGGCACAATCCCATGCCATAGTTGGTCGCTCAACAAGCTATCATAACCCCAACAGACCCGCGGGTCGAAGTCGAGCCCTCAACTACAAGAGAACACCCTGACGGAAACCAAACCGTCGGTGAACGGGACTGAAAACTGGCTCACAAGGCGATCATAAAGCTGATGCCCAACTCGCGGTCACAGTCCGAAACATCCACAAAACTCTCACCGTTGTGCACCTACAACGTGGCATCACTGCCGTGCACCCACGGCGTGGCATCACTGCCGTACACCAACGGCGTGGCATCACTGCCGTGCACCAACGGCGTGGCATCACCACCGTGCACCAACGGTGTGGCATCATCGCCGTGCATCAACGGTGTGGCATCACTGCCGTGCACCAACGGCGTGGCATTACCGCCGTGCACCAACGGCGTGGCATCACTGCCGTGCACCAACGGCGTGGCATCACTGCCGTGCACCAACGGCGTGGCATCACACCGTGCACCAACGGTGTGGCATCACTGCCGTGCACCAACGGCGTGGCATCACCGCCGTGCACCAACGGCGTGGCATCACTGCCGTGCACCAACGGCGTGGCATCACCGCCGTGCACCAACGGCGTGGCATCACACCGTGCACCAACGGCGTGGCATCACTGCCGTGCACCAACGGCGTGGCATCACTGCCGTGCACCAACGGCGTGGCATTACCGCCGTGCACCAACGGCGTGGCATCACCACCGTGTATCAACGGTGTGGCATCACCACCGTGTATCAACGGTGTGGTATACTCAAGCATCAAGGTCTCAGATCTTCACAGTCCTATACCCAACACTACCTCGAAAACCCGGAGCTGAGGAAGGGCCAAAAGATCAACCGGCAAAAACCAGGGCCCCAACTGCACTGGGCAGGACCAATAACTCCCATCTATGTGCAACACGTGATCAGGTATCTGAACCTCACGAGCACAAGCTAAAGGTCCTATCTCTAGCCCATACATCAATGCAAATGCCCTAGCACTCTCACAGCTATGTCGGAGAACCCTCAACGACTCAACTCACAGCAACACCCCACTCATAGGCGAGAAGAACCGACTGACGCGGCAAAGATCCAAAAATCCCGAAAGACCGGTGCCTAGAACCCCAATCAAACAAGAACAGACTCTAGGCTCAGTCTATCGAAGTTTTCTCTCCTTTACCGTTCAGGGATTCGGTCCCTCTCGTTTAAAGCGGGAAACTATGTCAACACGCCACTCACGGCTGGAGACGCTCCCGGTAGTCCATCAGGACGAACTCGACGCCATCAAATCTCGGCGTCCAGTCAGATCATCTCAATCTCACTAAAATAACCACCTGGTAACTCGGCCGGAGGTGAAAATCGCCTCAACAGGCCAAACCTTCGCCACTCACTAGGCGGCATCGTCACTCATTGGGCGGCATCGCCACTCACTGGGCGGCATCGCCCCTCACTGGGCGGCATCGCCCCTCACTGGGCGGCATTGCCAATCACTGGGCGGCATCGCCTCTCACTGGCGGCATCGCCACTCACTGGGCGGCATCGCCCCTCACTGGCGGCATCGCCAATCACTGGGCGGCATCGCCTCTCACTGGGCGGCATCGCCACTCACTGGGCGGCATCGCCCCTCACTGGGCGGCATCGCCCCTCACTGGGCGGCATCGCCAATCACTGGGCGGCATCGCCTCTCACTAGGCGGCATCGCCCCTCACTGGGCGGCATCGCCAATCACTAGGGCGGCATCGCCTCTCACTGGGCGGCATCGCCACTCACTGGGCGGCATCGCCAGTCACTGGGCGGCATCGCCTCTCACTGGGCGGCATCGCCACTCACTGGGCGGCATCGCCACTCACTGGGCGGCATCGCCATCACTGGGCGGCATCGCCACTCACTGGGCGGCATCGCCAATCACTAGGCGGCATCGCCTCTCACTGGGCGGCATCGCCAGTCACTAGGCGGCATCGCCTCTCACTGGGCGGCATCGCCACTCACTGGGCGGCATCGCCAATCACTAGGCGGCATCGCCTCTCACTGGGCGGCATCGCCACTCACTGGGCGGATCGTCTCTGGTAACTCGGCCAGTGAAAGTATCCTCCTGGTAACTCGGCCAGAAAAAATTATCCATCTGGTAACTCGCCAGTGATAATTATCCATCTGGTAACTCAGCCAGGATAATTATCCATCTGGTAACTCAGCCAGGGAAAACGCCCTCCTGGTAACTCAGCCAGGGAAAACGCCCTCCTGGTAACTCAGCCAGGGAAAACGGCCTCCTGGTAACTCAGCCAGGAAAAATGCCCTCCTGGTAACTCAGCCAGGGAAAATATCCTCCTGGTAACTCAGCCAGGGAAAATGTCCTCCTGGTAACTCAGCCAGGGAAAGTATCCTCCTGGTAACTCAGCCAGGGAAAATGTCCTCCTGGTAACTCAGCCAGGAAAAATATCCACACAGCTGGGATCGCCGTCACTTCAAACGGCTCCCACAACAACGCCCCCACTCAAAGGCGAGAAGAACCGACTGACACGGCAAAGATCCGAAAATCCCGATAGACCGGTGCCTAGAACCCCAATCAAACAAGAACAGACTCTAGGCTCAGCCTATCGAAGTTCTCGATCCTTTACCGTTCAGGGATTCGGCCCTTCTCGGTTAAAGTGGGGAACTAGCACGACACACAAACTCCTGGGTCTCGCACTGCTCTGATAGCTCCGTCTCCCGCTGCTCGGGTACTCATCAGGTGCGGGGTGTGTCCTATCACAACCTGACGTCTCAGGGGTATCGCAATCCGCTGCACAATAACAAACGTCAGGACACAACAACCATACGACCCAATCCAGCGAAAGTCTAAGACATGTCATCCATTCCATAGCATTATGTTGTCGGCAGCCAACATACTCGCTTAGGAAAGTAAACATGTCAAACTCTCATCCCGTCTCTTGGGAGAGGTAAAAACTCAATCAGGACTCTCGCTAAAAGTCACGACTCTCACGTAGTCGTCCTAATATCCAACCACAAGCCTAGGGTTTCTAAGTCCACCACGACCTACAACCTAGGCTCTGATACCACTCTAATCTGTCACGCCCCGGGGTCGAAACTGCGACCCGGGCTCGCCAACAGATCCGCCATCTGTACGGAAACTGCCGTACAGACGAAGCGTCTAACCTGCAGAAAGAACATCTACAGTAAACAGATATCAGAGAGCTGAAAGTAGACTACTAAAAACTGAAGATCAAACACTGTACAACTGAAAATAAAACCATATCCATCTCCCAAATACGATCGTAAACAAAGTCCTCTGATACAAAACTCAAAAGGGAGGTATCTCCAATAAATACATCAGTGTACAAACTCTCGATACAAGAATATCCTCACTACAACAGTCTCTCAAACTGTAAAGGTAAGATACAACTCTATACCTCTCTACAAAGGTCTCTCAACAGAGTAACAGAAGTGAACTAATCAACTGGAGCTCTCCTCTGAAGGGGTACAGCTACACTCCAACGACGGGTAGGGAACTAGCTCGCGACTCCCTCGCCTCGGCCAGAAGGATCAGCAACAGGAGCACAGGAACGATAGAAGAAGCCCCTGGGGAAAAGACACCACGACGGGTGTGAGAACTACTTCCCACAGTAGTTCTCAGTGGGTGCCGTCAACAAGTCCAACGGTCTGCCCACCAAGTCTACTAGAGGTAAAAGATAACAGGCAAGGAAAACAGAATAAGAAAAGCTGGATCTACTCTACAGCTATCATGCCTCTATCTAGACACTCAAAAGTGGAACAGAAGAAAGTAAATGAGACCACTCGCACCCAAGGTGCTCAATCGTCCCAATCGAACTGACTACCTCAAAGGTCCAGCCAAGCCCGCGCCTGTCGACTAGGAACGCTCCTGCCCACTACCACACATCCACATGAGGACGGGATTTACGTGGGGCGTCCTGTCCGACTAACTCATCCCTCGCGCAAAACTGCCTCAACAGGCCAACCATCGCATCCACAGCGGCATCTCAAGGGGCGCGGCCCCAACTGAGGAAAACGGCGCGGCATAGAGTAATCACGCAGTGGCATATGCAGGCTAGTCCAAATCCACGCTCACTCACAGAACGGTAGGACTCAAGATCCCCAAAAATCTCGCGTAACAGTCGGAGCACTCTCGACGACTCAGCTGATCGGCTAACTCGAAACACGAGACACTAGCCTCTCCTACAGCTCACAGCACAAAGCTTACTGGCTGGAGATACTCCACAGCCAGGAACGACCCACAACTCAGGGTAACAAAACAGGTCGGACAACACTCAACGACCTGGGACCACCGTCAACCCCAACGGTTCCCAACAAGACGGACCGGAAGACACTCGACGGCCCGGGACTGCCGTCTACTCAACGGCTCCCTCCCATGACAGCACAACAGGAAAACAAGACCTCTCGGGACTACCGTTTACTCAAACGGCTCCCCGCACAGATAAGCAACCCGCTACAACTACCAGACTCCACTCTGCTCCCAAGCAAGAGTGCAAAAGCATCCCACACTAAAAGCAAGTCCCGACCTCTCGGCCCACTATCCGGGCGAGAAAACACTATGTCCAGGGATGTAAAAACAGTGTGGATGTCTAAGCATAAATAACCCTAGCCCAAGTGAGGGTTTTCTACTGGTCTGGTTACACATGCAGCATATGACGGGGGTGCTAGGTCAAGTTCCAAGATAACTATATTAACAGATAATAAAAGGAATAACAATTCCTACAATATAGCATGCTACACAATGAAATAAGCTATCATGCATAGTCCTACAACAGTAGAAATACTGTACAGTCCATAAAACTTGGAGATAAGGCCACCCACCTCGATTTGCCACCAATTGCTCGTAGACACTTGCAATTGGCCTCCACGCGATCCGCTGCGCAAACGGGGCACGCCGCCGGAGTCCGCACGCAAAACGGAGCACGCCGCCGGAGTCCGCACCAGAAACGGAGTCTGCACATAACACGGTGCACGGTGTCAGGATCCGCACGCAAAACGGAGTCCGCACGCAAAACGGTGCACGGTGCCGGAGTCCGCACGCAAAACGGTGCACGGTGCCAGGATCCGCCCGCAAAACGGGGTCCGCACGCAAAACGGTGCACAGTGCCGGAGTCCGCACGCAAAACGGTGCACGGTGCCAGGATCCGCCCGCAAAACGGGGTCCGCACGCAAAACGGTGCACAGTGCCGGAGTCCGCACGCAAAACGGTGCACGGTGCCAGGATCCGCCCGCAAAACGGGGTCCGCACGCAAAACGGTGCACAGTGCCGGAGTCCGCACGCAAAACGGTGCACGGTGCCAGGATCCGCACGCAAAACGGGGTCCGCACGCAAAACGGTGCACAGTGGGGGTAATTACAGTCTAAAAGAACGCCCCAAAAACTGTACAAAAATACAGCAAAATCAACACACGGGACCTACACGTTTGCGCCGCCGTCGCCGAACCACTCCGCCGGGCGTCCTCGCACGCAAAACGGAGTCCACGACGCGCCGCCGCACCTCACGCCACCTCCCTCCTCACTCCCTCTCGCTCTCGGTTGCAGAAGAAAGAAAGAAAGAAAGGGAATGGCGGTGCGGGGAGGAAGAAGAAGAAGAAGAAAAGAAGAGGAGAAGGGCGGTCCACCAGGCCGGTCCACGGAGCCGGTCCACCACGTGGACCAATGGGGAAGCCCCAACCGGCCGGTCCACGGGCTGGGCGCGTGCGCCGGGTCCACGCACGCGCCCAGCGCGCCACGTGGCGCGATGCAACGCGCCCGCCACACGGGCGCGTTGCACCGCACCACGCGCAGGCGCGGGACACGCGCCCGTTACACGGGCGCGCGTGTCCCCCGCCCGCGCGGGCGCCAACGGGGGGCCGCCACGTGGCGGCCCCTGCGCATTCCGCGCTGCAGGCGCCTGCGCCCCGTCCCTTCCGCACGCCGCCTCGATCCGCGAGCCTTGACTCGCGCGCCGCGATCGCCTCGGGATCCGTGCCACGCGCCCGCCTCGAGATTCGCGCCGCATTGCCTCGAAAAACGTGCAATTTATCCGGGCTCCAAAACCAACAAATAAATAGTCCATTCTTAGCGATTTCGCGCGCTGAATCCAAAAACGATGTCCGTTTCTCCAAATTCTCACCCGAAAATTTGCCGAATGCCAACTCGATCCCCTTTCCGCGCCGGGTCCATTTTTAAAGTCCGATTTGCCAAATTTCAACTCTAAAAATTCCCGAAGGCGACCGGAGAGGTAAACCTTTATCCGGACTTCACCCGGAGTCCAATTCTGACATCCGAATCGCGCGAAATCACCTCTAAACACCCGACGGGTCTTCCAATTTCCCACGGGGTCACATTTTAAGCACGAAGTCCAACACTTGTGTCCAAATTGCGCGCAACCACCAGCGACACAACACGCAGGCCTCCAGTGATGCAACTAAATCCCAAATTGCATCACAATCCATTCTTGGGTCCGACACGCGCACAAACACTCCCACGGCCACTAAAAGCTGCCCAACGACCAGCAACTCCTACGCAGGGGATTCCGGGACCTCACAAAAAGGATCTCAGAAAGTCCAGAAAGGAAGCCCTCAACGGCCTATTTATAGCCAAAATCCAAACTATTGGGCTGTCGGATTCGGGCCCAAGAACTGGGCCCCGGAAAGTTACTGTAGCCGCCCGAATTCATGAGATCACGCCACGTGTCCCGCCGAATGCGCCAGATCGCGCCACCTGTCCCGCCGCCCACGTTCCGCACGCCTGACGCACGTGGACGGCGTGCGCCCGCCAATAGAACAGTGCCACGTGTCCCCACGTGGCTCACACGGCGCACGCACCCGGTCTACGCGCCGGGTCTTCCGAAATCTGTCGGCCAATCACACGCCGCCACGTGTCACAGCCGCCGCGCTTCCTTTGATGCCGTCCAACCAATAGGGTACTGCCACGTGGCACCACAAAACCTCGGTGCTCCCGGTGCACGCGCCTGACTGTGGACCCGCCACCGCGCGCCGCGCCTGCCCGCGGCCGCGTTTCGCCACTGCGCCGCCGCGCTCAGCCGCCTGCCGGTCGCCGCCGGTCACCGGAACAGTAATTCCTGGCGGTGAACAGTAATTTTTGCTTCGAATTCCATAAAAATGCAAGTAAATGGCCTATTTTCATCGTTTTCACGCGCTGAGTCCAAATCCGCAGTCCGTTTCGCCAAATTCTCTTTCTAAATTTTGCCGGAAGCCCCCGCAAAAGCAAACTTGATTCGATTTTCGCGCCGGTTCCAAATCTGGAATCCAATTCATGAACAACCAACTCTGTCACACAACATAGGCCTCCAGAAGCCACTGCTCGCCCTACAAAACCATCCCAGAGATCCGGATCTTCACATCCTCCCCCTCTAAAAGAAAGTTTCGTCCTCGAAACTAAACATACCCCATCCAGGAGTCTCAAACAGGTGGGGATAAGCATCCATCATCACCGTCTCTAGCTCCCAAGTAGCCTCCCGCTCCTCGTGATTACTCCACAATACTTTCACGTACGGTATAGGCAAGGATTTAAGTGCCGTGGCACGGGGTCGTGCCGAAAACTTGCCGGCACGGTACGGTACGGTGCGTGCCGAGCCGTGCCGATGAGTGCCGGTCACAAAAAATACATGCGTGCCCACACATAATGGCATGAAATATTTAATTTCTTTAGCAACAAAATTTTTTAATTGCTTATTATGTATCTTTATCAAATATTTTGAACTTTATTAAGAAAATTACTTAGTAATTTTAAGAAAAAAGGGTTTTGAACTGTGTCATTGGCACGGGAGCTGTATCGTGCCGGTATCTTGTTGGCACGGTACGGCACGGTAGATACGGCCCGTGCCGATGGATACTTAAAACCTTGGGTATAGGCCGATTGCGCAATTCTCTCACCTCACGAGCCAGAATCCGCAATGGGCACTCCTCGTACCCTAGATCCTCACCGATCTCAAGCGAAGTGAAGTCAATCACGTGTATAGGATCATAAACATATCTCCTCAAAACTGAGACGTGAAAAACATCATGAACTCCTGCAAGGCGTGGGGGAAGTGCAACTCTGTAAGCCACTGGGCCAATCCTCTCGAGTACCTCGAAGGGCCCAATAAACTGCGGACTAAGCTTTCCGCGTACTCCAAATCGGTGTATCCCTCTGGATGGCGAGACTTTCAGAAAAACATGATCACCAATCTGGAACTCTAGGTCACGCCGCCTCCTATCGGCATAACTCCTCTGTCGGCTCTGGGCGGTCTCCAAATGTCACCGAATAATCTTGACCTTTTCTTCAGCTTCCAATAGCCAGTCGGGTCCCAAGGTTTTTCTTTCACCCACGTCACCCCAAAATAATGGTGATCGACATTTGCGTCCGTACCACGCTTCAAATGGCGCCATCTGAATACTCGCCTAGAAACTATTGTTGTACGCGAACTCAGCCAATCTCAAATGTCGATCCCAACTGCCACTAAAGCTCAGGACACATGCTCTCAACATATCCTCAAGAGTCTGAATGGTCCGCTCAGACTGTCCATCAGTCTGTGGGTGAAAGAACGTGCTGAAACAAAGTTGGGTCCCCAACGCTGCCTGCAGACTCTTCCAGAAATGCGATGTGAATCTTGAGTCCCTATCAGACACGATTGAGGCTGGTACACCATGCAGTCTCACAATCTCATCCAAATACAGCTGTGCCAACTTCTCTAGAGTCCAACTCGACTGCATAGACAGAAAATGGGCAAATTTGGTCAATCGATCCACAATCACCCAAATAGCATAAGCTCCACTCTGTGACCTCGGTAATCTAACGATAAAGTCCATGGTCACATGATTCCATTTCCATTCAGGAATTGGAAGGTTCTGTAACTTGCCAGCCGGTACCTGGTGCTCAGCTTTAACTTGCTGACAAGTTAGACAGTGAGCGACAAACCTTCCAATATCTCTTTTCATGCCATTCCACCAAAACTGTGCCCTTAAGTCCCTATACATCTTAGTTCCTCCAGGGTGAAGGGTATAAGGTGTATAGTGAGCCTCTCTCAAAATCAGCTCCCGAATCTCAGAATCCATAGGCACACAAAAGCGATCCTTGTACCTCAGTACTCCCGCTGCATCAATTGAAAAGTCCCCACCACGACCATGCTACACTTGGTCCCTAATCCTCTCCAGATAGGGGTCCACACTCTGTTTCTCCTTAATCTTGTCCAGCAGAGTGGGTTGGATGATCAAAGACATAAGCCTTGCAGAATCTCCAGGGGACACGACCTCAATCTCGAGTCGCCTCAGCTGCTCTCTCAATGGCATCTGCTGAGTGATCAAAATACTCAAGGTCTGCATTGCTCGCCTACTCAAGGCATCTGCGACGACATTAGCCTTGCCGGGTATTGAATACTCAAGTCATAGTCCTTTAACAGTTCCAACCACCGACGTTGCCTCAAGTTTAACTCCTTCCGAGTAAACAAGTACTTTAGACTCTTATAGTCAGTAAATATCTCACAGTGCTCACCATAAAGGTAATGTCGCCACAGTTTCAATGCAAACACTACAGCGGCTAACTCCAAATCATGTGTAGGGTAATTCTTCTCATAATCTTCAGTTGCCGCGAAGCGTAAGCAATTACCCTACCATGCTGCATCAATACACAACCAAATCCGCTGTGGGAGGCATCACTATAAATCACAAATCCCTCTCCCATCACAGGCAATGCTAAAAATCGGTGCAAATATCAATCTCATCTTCAGCTCATCAAAGCTCTGCTGGCATTGCTCAGTCCAAGTAAATCTGATTCCCTTCCTAGTCAATCGGGTAAGGGGAGTAGAGAGTTTCGCAAAGCCCTCAACAAACCGACGGTAATATCCTGCTAAGCCCAAGAAACTCCGGACCTCAGTAACCGTCGTCGGTCTAGGCCAATCCCGAATAGCATCAATCTTCGTCGGGTCCACTGCTACTCCAGCGGCTAAAACCACATGGCCTAAAAATGCAACTTCCCGAAGCCAGAATTCGCACTTCTTAAGTTTGGCATACAAACTTCTTCTCTCTCAGAAGCTGCAACACTATCCTTAAATGCTCCTCATGCTCCTCATTGTTTCGGGAGTAAATCAAAATATCATCAATAAACACCACGACAAACCGGTCCAAGTACGGTTGAAATATCCGGTTCATTAAATCTATGAATGCGGCTGGGGCATTGGTCAATCCAAATGGCATCACCGTGAACTCATAATGCCCGTACCGAGATCTAAAGGCCGTCTTGGGTATGTCATCGACCCTCACCCTCAACTGGTGGTAATCGAACTGGAGATCGATCTTTGAAAACACCAGAGCTCCTTGCAACTGGTCAAACAAATCGTCTATCCGTGGTAAAGGATACTTGTTCCGAATGGTCACTTTGTTCAGTTCTCTGTAATCCACACACAGTCTAAGGGATCCATCCTTCTTTTTCACGAACAAAACTGGCGCTCCCCACGGAGACACACTAGGTCTAACGAAACCTTTATCTATCAGATCCTGCAGTTGTGCCTTCAATTCTCTCAACTCGGAAGGTGCCATCCGATAAGGTGCCTTCGAGACTGGCGCGGTTCCTGGGACCACGTCGATCACAAACTCTATTTCCCTCTCCGGCGGCATAGTCGTCAGCTCAAGAGAAAATACATCCGGAAATTCTCGGACGATAAGGATTTCCTCGAGTCCGGGTGCCGCCGTAGGCACCTCAACAATAGTTGCCGGGAAAGCGGTGCAACCTCTACTCATCATCCGTCTAGCTCTCGCTGAGGAAACGGTCGCTGCGAACAGCGTGCTCTGGCAGCCTAGATAGGTGAACTCCTGTCCGGGCTCTCGGACGGTCACCGTCCTCACTCTATAATCAATGGTAGCATAATAACAGGATAACCAATCTATACCCAACACTACATCAAAATCTCGGAGCTGGCGTAGGACCAACAAATCAATAGGTAAAATCTAGGATCCTATCTGCACTGGAAAGGACCTACAACACTCATCTATGTGTGACACGTGATCGGGAATCTAAACCTCACGTGCACAAGCTAACGGTCCTATCTCTAGTCTATGCAACGATGCAAATTCTATACTGATGAAGGTGCTGCCGACCCTACTCTCTGCTCCAGCATGCGCATCATGCGTTCCATGTTCTCTTCCTAGCGCCTGGTTGCCTCCTCCTGGCGTCTCATCGCCTCCGACATCTGGACTACTTGGGCCCGCAACTCACGGACCTCACCATGCTCTGTCGGCTCTGCCTCTCGCTGCTCGAGCTCCTCCTCTGAGGTAGGATGTGCCCTCGTCACTACACGACATCTCGGAGGCATCGTAGTCCGCTGGACAATACCAAACATTAGGACAAAACAACCACTCGACCCAATCAAGCGAAAGTCTAAAACATGTTACCCATTCTAAAGCATTATGTTGTCTGCAGCCAACATAACCACTTTAGAGAAATAACATGCAAGATCTCTCACCCCAATCCTCTGGGGGAGCCATGACTCAATCAGGACTTTCGCTAAAGTCTCGTCTCTCACGACAGTCATCCTACTGTCCAACCACAAGCCTAGGGTTTCTAAGTTCTCAATGACCTACAACCTAGGCTCTGATACCACTCTAATCTGTCACGCCCCGCGGTCGAAATTGCGATCCGGGCTCGCCAACAGATCCGCCATCTGTACGGAAATCTCCGCACAGACGAAGTGTCTACCCTGCAAGTCAGATCTATAGCTAAACATGTATCAGAACTGAATAAGAATAAGTAGCTACAGAATCAAAAACTGGATATCTGAATATATAAAATCCAAAATTCATAGTCATCACCCACTATGAACATGATACAATAAATCTCTCAGACCGTCCAGTACAAAATAAAATCTCATATACAGGGTACATCTACCTCTGACTCTCAAATAAGCTGGTAAGGAACTATGCGGCCACGCCCTTACCTCGATCTGGTGCCTCCGCCCGAATCGGTGCCGGAATAGCTACCTCAGGAAAACCAATCACCACAGCGGGTGTGAGAACTACTGCAGAAGGTATTTCCCAGTGGGTACCGTCACTAACATCCACGATATGCCCACTAAGTCTACTGGAGGCAAGACAATAGGTATACAGATAGATAATGTGAAAACTGAAATGAAACTACAGCTAATATGCCTCAAGTATCATGCTCAAAGAAAAAACTCAACTAAGAACATGTGATGCATCGACTCACTCACGAGGTGTTCACATCAACCCAATCTCTCTGACTGCCAAATCTGGTACAATAAAGCCTCAAGAATCATGCTCAAAGGAAAAATACTCAATCATGAACATGTAATGCATCCACTCACTCACGAGGTGCTCACAACAACCCAATCTCTCTGACTGCCAAATCTGGTCCAGTCAAGCCTCAAGAATCATGCTCAAAGGAAAATACTCAATCATGAACATGAAATGCATCCACTCACTCACGAGGTGCTCACATCAAACCAATCTCTCTGACTGCCAAATCTGGTCCAGTCAAGCCTCAAGAATCATGCTCAAAGGAAAAATACTCAATCATGAACATGTAATGCATCCACTCACTCACGAGGTGCTCACATCAACCCAATCTCTCTGACTGCCAAATCTAGTCCAGTCAAGCCTGCGCCCCCTAGTGTATCAACTAGGGCCCCTAGTGTATCAACTAGGGTGTCCAATCGGACTATCATAATATCACGCAAAGCAGCCACATCAGGTGCATGCAGCCTCATCAGGCGCATCATCATCATCGCATCCGGAGCGGCTACCCCACCGAGAAATAAGCGTGTCTCATCTGGCTCAATAAATGGCATCTGCAGGCTATAATCTATGATCGAACAGATCGAAAACTCGAAATGCCAACTAACCCATGAACAGGTCGGAGAACTCTCCACGACTCAATCTGATAGTGCATACAAACTCCCAAGACACTAGGAAACCCATCCACTGAGTCAAAAAAATTCCCTCGGCCCCCAGATGCGAGAGTTCATGCATCCTGAACCTATCCAACCCCTCTGGGTGATCACAATGTTTAAAACTATTTTTGAAGCTACTTTTTATATTAAAACGGGTTCAATGATTTAAAAACAGTTCAGATGCAGTCCGAAGGTCAACCAATCATGCAATCTAGTGTCAAATAGTCTCAAGATCATACTGATGATAAATGGGTTCAGGTCTGTCATTTAAAGATAATCTAGACATCTATCAGATTTTACCGGCTATACAAATGGCTAAACTAGGCATGCTAACATGCTTTCAACAGAATTAGAAGGCATTCCATAAAGTTTGGAAGAATTCCAACCCACCTGGATGTGCGCGTTAGCCCTGAGTCCAAACAAGCTGAAATTTAACAGGTTCGATCCTCAGGTTCTCACGATTCCAACGCACCAAAAATCGGCTGAAAATTCCACCCGGTCGCTGAGATATAAGCCGAGCATCGTGGTAAGCTCAAATCACTCAAAATAGTAATTTTATCGCACATCTGTCCACAAAACAGGGAATTACCTCCTGCGATATGCCCTCCAAAAATTCCAAGAAAAATACGACGGCGATCCTCGCGAAGTGTAGATAGAAATCGAGTCTATAAACACCAATTTTCGCCTCTTGTAGGCCGAGAAATTGCAAGATTACTCCTCCGCTGTCCAGAACATGCAACAGCAAAAAGAGGGTCTAAAGATGCTGCACGCACTCCCATAAAAACTCAAAATGGAGCAAAACGATGAATATCAAAGTCGAAGATCTATCTGTCGTGAAAACGCCGCCGCAAAAATCGGCGAAAAAGACCAAGAAATCAGCTCGGGGGAGTCCACGGACGAAGAGTCGACGAAAACGATCGGTATCGAAACAGCGTCGAAGCTCGCGAGATTGGGGAGGAAAAATATTAAACAATCTCCAAATTTTCTCCAAAACCCCAAAAAGTGTAGAAGACTCGAAGTAGAAACTCGCTGTCAAAAACGACACTCAAAAAGGATGTCAGAAAGTCCCAAAATGAAGCCCTCAATGGCCTATTTATAGCCAAAATCCAAACTATTTGGCTGTCGGATTCGGGCTCAAGAACCGGGCGCCCGAAAGTTACTGTAGCCCCCCCAATTCACGAGATCACGCCACGTGTCCCGCCCGAATGCGCCAGATCGCGCCACCTGTCCCACCGCCCACGTTCCGCATGCCTGACGCACGTGGGCGGCGTGCGCCCGCCAATAGAACAGTGCCACGTGTCCCCACGTGGTTCACGCGGCGCACACGCCCGGTCTACGCGCCGGGTCTTCCGGAATCTGTCGGCCAATCACACGCCACCACGTGTCACAGCCGCCGCCGCTTCCTTTGACGCCGTCCAACCAATAGGGTGCTGCCACGTGGCACCACAAAACCTCGGTGCTCCCGGTGCACGCGCCTGACTGTGGACCCGCCACTGCGCGCCTGCCCGCGCCTGCATGCGTTGCCTGCGGCCGCGTTCCGCCACTGCGCCGCCGCTCTCCGCCTTGCTCCGCCGCCTGCCGGTCGCCGCCGGTCACCGGAACAGTAATTCCGGCCGGTGAACAGTAATTTTTGCTTCGAATTCCAAAAAATGCAAATAAATAGCCCATTTTCATCGTTTTCGCATGCTGAGTCCAAATCCGCTGCCCGTTTCGCCAAATTCTCTTTCTAAATTTTGCCGGAAGCCCCCGCAAAAGCAAACTTGATTCGATTTTCGTGCCGGCTCCAAATCTGGAATCCGATTCATGAACAACCAACTCTATCACACAACATAGGCCCCCAGAAGCCACTGCTCGCCCTGTAAAACCATCCCAGAGATCCGGATCTTCACAAACTTCGAATCCACGAAGTCCAACGTCGAATCCACGACGTCCAACCGAATCCACGGTCTTCACCAATGTAGTACGTATCGATCACACGAGCGTACCTCGCTCCGAATCCACGAGAGCGGTAGCACCTTGAATCTACAAGGCCACGCGCCGATTTTTGGAAAAATCGTTGTTTTGTTGGTGATGATAATCCGCCGAGTACTTAGATCAAAGATAGATAAGGAAACACCATCTAAGTATTCATCAATTTGATTCTACAAAAAATAGGAGTTTAGAAACCCTAGAATCAAATTGATCAATATAGATAAAGAAACATATGATAGATCATGTTTTTTTTTCTTCTCTATATGTGGACTTTGATTATCTCCATTTTTAATTCTTTTTCTCGGTTACCCTAGATGTGAAATTAGGATTTACTTATAGGCTAGAAACCTTTGGAAAGAGATAAGAACAAAAAATTACCTTATCTGGAATTTTTCCGCTCGGCGGTCCGGATTTGATTAAATCTGATCCGGACTGTTCATGCGATTTCAGCAAACACATAGTTCGGGGTCCGAACTGAGCAAAGGCTGTTCCGAACTGGAATTCCGCATAAACTAAACTATGTTCCGGGGTCCGGACTGGAATGGTCTGATCCGGATCCTGAATATCCAACTTGTCCAGTTTTTTATTTTTATGCAATGAAACATCTTCCAAGTGTTTCTAAACTACAAGAATGTATTCGGATCACCAAAATTATTTAGTTAAACGTACCTGATCCTTTTGAATTTATTCCTCTTGAGATTGATGTATATGATCCACAATTCTTCATCTTCAATCTTGAAGACTTAAAACACTTCACGAAATACGCCAATACAAATTTCTTAACACAATGCTCAAGTTAAACCTCGGTGCAAAATAGGGAGAAGAAGGTAAAACTCAGTGTAAGTCCCTTAACCCTCTCATACTCCAATTTATAAGGAAAAAGTATGCTGCCTTGAGCAGCCCAAAGCAGGGTCCAACGGTACAATCTACAAGGAGGTGAGGCTCTTGGGTTGCCCGTAGAGGCTTCCCAACGCAAGGTTAAAAATATAAAATAAAGGTTGAACCGAACCAAGACCGCATGCACCGCAGCCCAGCCCTTGCTTGTACCGTGCGCGCGTTTTGGGGATGGCCTTACTCTCACATTCTCCCAAGCAACTCACTTGAGAAAGAAAGAGTAGATAAGATGCTACTATATGTCATGAGTTTCCAATGTGGAACTAAATATCACATATGGTAAACAAAATAAAGGCTCCCAAATAAAGCTCATTAGATATTGGGCCACCCAGAAATCCCATAGGCCAAAATAAGTTTTAAATCACAAAAACATAAATAAATTCTAATAGAAACTCAGCCCACTAGGTCGCATGAAGCTAAGTTTGTACTTTGTTGAAGATGAGAACTTGTTTGTCCTTGGATTTGTGTGCATCTTGACTGTGGGATTGGTATAGTATCAACAATCAATTAAATTGGAGAGTGGGACAGGTCCCTATCTTCTATATCCAACAAACTGCATTGACTATCCACTGTTGCAAAAATGGTTTCTTCAGAATTAGTAGTTCAACATCAAGTTTAGCAACAACTAATGTCTCCCTCAAAGTAATATAATAGTTAAACCCATTGAAACTTTTCAGCATACAAGAAAGTTGGCACATGGAGTGTAATGGCCACATTCTAGATGCAGAAATGTAACTTCAATTCAAAGCCCCACAAACAAGCTTACAGAAGGGACCTTTCTAAAACAGTTCACAAAATAGAAGACTAAGCATTTAAGCTACAGCTGTAATTAAGAATTATGTAGTTATGAATACATAATCACATATAGAAGGCAAATATATTGTATGTAAGATAAATATATCTACTGAAACATTTGCAGAAATTAGGCGCACTCTTGCATCCAACTGAAAATACCATGATCATCTGGCAATGCAGAGAGGTCATTGTGATGATCGTGCCCCAAAATATTGAGGACTTGAGCATATATAGTACGAAGAAATAAACACAACAGGATATGAAAAAGTAGAATTTAAGCTTAAAACAGAGGGTTCGTCGAAAATGGAGGAGGTTAACTTAACTAAGTGATAATATCAAGTTATGTGTACAGAAAAAAAAAAAAAAAAAAAAAAAATTGGCACACGCTTTGTAGTATATTAGCCAATGGAGGGTGGCATACTTGGATTCATTGTTAAGGGTAGTCCGAATTCATTGGTGAAGAAATCTTGTGTTGGAATCTTGCACATGTTCACACACATACCAACACATCCACTGTTCTCCAAGTATCTGTAAAGAATAAATCAACTTAAAATTAAAATGTTGTGGCATGATTGCTACCAAATTTATTGAATATTTATTAAGCTATTAAATCTATTAAAAAAAAGGTCTCGAAAGAATTAAAAAAAGAAAAAGAAAACAACCATATTTGATAGACAAGACCACATAGTTAATACTTTTGGGTAATCCATAAAGAGATTTCAGTTAACACCTGCATTTTTTAATGTGAACTCCACTTCTTTGCTTCGCACCATTTACCTCTACTTCCACAACCTAACAGCGAAGATATATTAGTGCTGCACAATGTTCAAGTTATTACTCATATAGATTATTTAAAAATGTTAACATGTGTTAAACTTAGTGTTAAACTTCATAGCATAACGCGAAGCTTCGTAGTCGAGAACATAAAATATCATCCACTAAATCTATCATAAGGGAATCTGGGAACTGCAGTACCAAATCCTAGTAAACCTAACGAAAAAAGTTCATTAAGGAGCTTAAAATCTGCAGATATCTAAAAGCTAGCAGGAAATTGTTTGATCTAAAATCAAGCATGCTAGTGGATGGGCTTAATTAATTCTTTCATTTAAAAACAACTTGATTGCAAAGGTTTCAAATTTTACTAGCCAAAATATCATAGAATTTGGAGAAATTCAAAGAACAAATCAGTAATACCTCGGACGGTCCAACCAACCAATGGAAGAAGGGAACAGTCAATGTAGCATTGAATTCGGCCGCCCATCTTGTCGGAGGAAACAATTTTCTAAACTGCAGTAGTAGTAAAATCCAATAGTAATTATTCGATAGTTCAAGCAATCTATAGGAGGCCATTGCATAAATCCATTAATTTGCCTGATTGCTAACTTTTGCGGACCTGAGCCGGCGCGCCCGGAGGAAGCATAGAGAGGAGCACCTCCCTGACGACCTCCTGCTGCTGCTTCCGCGACCTCCCCACCATCACCCCCCTCGACACGTCGACGAAGCTCTCGTAGTCCCAGCCCCAGAAGCCCCTCGCACTCTTCCCGCCTTCTCCACCCCCGGCTCCGAACTTCTCCATCTTGCGGGCGAACAATGACATGAACGCTTTCTCGAAGAACCCGTCCCTATACTGCGTCTTCTGCCCCATTGGCGCCGGCACTCCCGACGGCTCCGCAATCCCTGCGCATCGGATGGAACCGACGTAGCAGTGCCTCCGCCGTCTTGGCACCGGAAAACAAGACGCGGGCAAGCACGAGAGCTCCGTCGATATCATTTTGGGATTCGCCCGAAGCCGAGACAAGTTTCCGGGTAGGAATTGGAGCTGCAGAGTGATTTAGGCTTCGAGTTCTTGGCTGCATTTTTCTAGCTATGGATGTTTGTGTAGATTTTGCTAGGGAGAATATGATAGGTTGATTGAAGAGCGAGCTTCCACCACAGAAAAGAAGAAGCCAGGATTAATTCAGCAAATTTATTTGAATTCGAAAACTTCCGGGACTTGTTCCAGACACGTGAGGTCAACAAAGGGACACAATTCCGGCAGCCGCACCTGTCATTTGTGGCGTACGAGTTTTTGCAAAGGAGAAAATTTTCAGCCACAGAAATGGATCTGCGCGTGTGCTACTGATTTTGACAGTTTAAGCATTTCATTAGACAGAAAATTATTTATTTTA
>CM054932.1:8127219-8182861 GCA_029168755.2 Tillandsia fasciculata | reverse complement strand
TCGTGCTCATTGGGACCCCTTCTGTGCTCGTGAGATTTTGGAAGGAGAGGGCAGCAGCTTCCTTTGAGGAGATATCTCGCGCACAAATCTCGGATCAGGAGTGCTTATAGACTTTTTCATCAATCGACGCAAGAATCATCGTGTATTTTTCTTGGAATTTCCTGAGAGCTTCCCGGAGGTATACATCTTCCTCTCTATCTGTGCAAGATTTTACAGAGTTATGTGGTTGTGTTATGTTTTCGCGGCCGTGTTGTGGAATTTATATCTTGGCCTACGGAACTCCGATTTGGGCGTACAGGTACTCGTTTCGAAGCTATCGGCGCGAAGAATGCCAGGAGGATATTTTTATTGGAATTTATTGAGCACTTTATACAGGTGAAATATTGGCTTCTTGCGGCTGAAATTCAGCGGGGTTTTTGGGCAGATTTTGGGATTTAAGTGTAACTGTAGCCTTTTGTTGTACCCAGGAGGGATTGTGGACTGTACTGGACCTGTTGGACATAAGAGTTGCTATTCTTCTGGTTTTTCAGCTGTGTGACCCCGGACAGTTAGCACCTTCAGGTGGGTGGCTTATCTTCAAGTCTATGGACTGTGCAGTAAATCTGCTATAGTAGGAACATGCATGATAGTGGATTCTTGGTAGCATGCTAGAATGTAGGAATGGTTATTCCTTGTATTATCTGTTGATCGTATGATCTCTGCTGCTTCCTACTACCTGTTAAATATTTGTTCTCTTGGAACCTGACCTAGCACCCCCGTCATATGTTGCATGTGTAACCAGACCAGTAGAAAACCCTCACTTGGGCTAGGGTTATTTATGTTTAGACATCCACACTGTTCTTTCATTCCTGGACTTAGTGTTATCCTCGCCGGGTAGTGGGCCGAGCGGTCGGGACTTCTTTTTAGTGTGGGTTGCATTTCACTCGTGCTTGGGAGCAGAGTGGAGTCTGGCAGTTGTAGTGGGTCGCTCATCTGTGCGGGAGCCGTTTGGGTAAACGGTAGTCCCGGGAGGTCTTGTATCCCTGTTGGTGCTGTCGCCACTGTGTTAGTGGCAGTTGTGTGCTTGTGTAGCTGGACCTAGAACCCAGAACCTTTTGACATACACATGATTTTTAGTCTATCTATGTTTTCTTCCAAGCTTCGAAGGGCCGCTGAAGTCTGTTCTTGTTGATTGGACAAAGGCATCAGCCCTTCGGGGTTTGGGTAAACACTTGTTTTCTAATTGTTTTTCTAAAAAGAACTAAAATCATTAAACATGGATTTCTTCCAGATCAAATGGTTTTCAATAACAATTGTCACCTGTTTCCTGTAATCCCCACTCTAAAGGATTCGAGTGGTCTGGGTTCTAGGGGCCGTTCCTTTGTCGGGACGGAAGCCGCGGGGGCCGAACTGGAACCTGTTCTTGTTTGACAGGGTTGTAGGTGTAGGTCTCCCGGGACTTTCGGGCCCTAGTTGGTATTCTGCGTGTTGTACCGAGGTTGTCGTGTTCCCGAACTGTAAGGGAGCCGGAAACCGATAGGCGGAGCCTAGAGTCTGTTCTTATTTGATAGGGTTCTTAGCACCGACCTATCGGGTTTTCCAAACCCTTATGGTGTCGGTCCTCCTGAGTTATCCGTGTGGTGAGTTCTGCTGTGGGAACCGTCGGGGTTGACGGTGGTCCCGGGTCGTTGAGGGTCGTCGACCTGATTGTTAGCCCTGAGTTGTGGGTTGGTCCTGGCTGTGGAGTACTCCAGCCAGTGTGTTTTGTGCTGCGAGTTGTTGGTGAGGCTTGTGTCTCGTGTTCGCGTGAGCTGATCAGCTGAGTCGTCGAGAGTGCTTCAACTGTTGTGCGAGATGTTTGAGGATTGAGTCCTTCCGTTCAGTGCGTGAGCGTGGATTTTGACCATAGCCTGCAGTGCCACTTTGAGCTCGACAGAGTGCGCGGATACCTTCTTCCTCGGTGGGGTCGCTCCCTCGAGAGCCACGCCGGGTGGATTTGCTACTTTTGTATCGCGACTTGTCGACGCCGTCCCTCTGACTGGGCCAGTTAGTGGCAGTTACGGACGCAGTCCCTCTGGCTGGGCCAGTTAGTGGCAGCTACGGACGCCCTACGTAAGTCCGGTCCTCCGGGATGTCACGACAGTAGGTAGGCGCAGGTTTGACTGGACCCTATGCGGCAGTCAGTGTAGATTCGGTGACTTTACTGTTTGAGTCTGTAGATGCATCATGTTTCCATCTGTTTTCATTTTCTTGAGCATCTAGATAGAGGCATAGTAGCTATAGAGTTACTTTTCCAGCCCTTTCATTTCAGCATTATTATTGTTACTTTATGCCTCTAGTAGACTTAGTGGGCAGACCGTCGGGCTTGTTGGCGGCACCCACTGAGAACTACTTGGGACGTAGTTCTCACACCCGTCGTGGTGTCTTTTCCCACAGGGACTTCTACTCCTGTTTCAGTTGCTCCTGGTGCTGCTTCTTCTGATCGAGGTAAGGGAGTCGCGAGCTAGATCCCTACCAGTCGTCGTCCCGAGAGTAGATGTACCCTTATTACTTTTGAGAGTTCATGTTGAGAGAACTTTGTAGTGAGGTATAGAGTTGTATTTATTTTACTGCTCGAGAGATTTCTGTATTTGGTGAGGTTGGTTTGTACTATTTGAGAGTTGTAGTTGTACACTTAGTTTTATTTCTAGCAGTTTTACTTTCAGCTCTGATATCTGTATAGTATAGTCTGATCTTTTGCAGGTTAGTCGCTTCGTCTATACGGGGCTTCCCGTATGGGCGGCGGATCTGTTGGCGAGCCCGGGTCGCAGTTTCGACGCCGGGGCGTGACAGATTAGGTGGTATCAGAGCCTAGGTTGTAGGTCGTTATGGACTTAGAAACCCTAGGCTTGGGTTGGACATTAGGATGACTGCGTGAGAGTGTGACTTTTAGCGAGAGTCCTGATTGAGTGATTTACCTCTCCCAAGGGATGGGATGAGTGACCGACATGTCTTCCTTCGGTGGCAACTATGTTGGCTGCAGACGAAATAGTATACGAGAAGGGGGACATGCCTTTGACTTTCGCTGAATTGGGTCGAGTGTGGTTTGGTACTGTCCTGATGTTTGCTTGTGTGTGCAGGTGGGCACGATGCCTCCCCGACGCAGGGTACAGACGCGTTCTCAGCCTTCCCCCGCCGATGAGCCTGGACAGAGGAGCCAGCACAGGGTCAGCAGAGTGAGGTGCGGAGCTTCAGGCTCAGATGGCTCGGTTGTCAGAGGCTGTACGGCGCCAGGAGGAGGCTACACGGCACCAGGAGGAGGCCATGGACGGTTGATGTGCTTATGTTGGAGCAGAGGGTACAGCCAGTTGTAGCACCCCAGGGAGTTTTCCCCGCACCTTCGTCGCCAGCTGTGGCACCCCCAGTTGTACCAGCTGTGCGGCAGTCCCTATTGCCAAGAGACCGGTAGACAGCGTTTGGGACAGCAGGGCAGTTGACCGAGCAGAGCAGGGAGAGGTGGTGGATTTGTTGTTGAGATTCCGTCAGTTTAACCCACTTGTTTTTCGGGACAGAGTTCGGAGCCGTGGGAGACAGAGTCGTGGATCACGGCTATGGAGCGCCATTTCGAGAGCTTATTTTCGAGGAGCGGTTTCAGTCCTATTGGCGACTCACTTTTGGAGCGCAACGCCGAGGCCTGGTGGCGTCGCGTTCGGCCAGTTGGTCCACCTGGGACCCAGCTGCTTACTTGGACAGAGTTCCGCGGTCTACTTCTTGGAACATTCTTTCCGGAGAGCGTCAGGCAGAGGTTGGAGGAGCGGCTGAGGAATCTCCGACAGGGAGATCGGCCCGTGCATGAGTACATCGCAGAGTTCAACCAGTTGTTGGCTTGTGTGCCCCACGCGGCTAGGGATGAGGCGCACCGGATTTACATGTTTGAGCAAGGACTGCGCCGTGATATCTACCAGTTTGTCCGCTCGCAGAGATTGCAGACTCTGGATGCCTCTGTGGAGCAGGCCCTCTATGTGGAGCACGGAGAGAAAAAGAAAAAAAAAAAAATAGACACGTTTTCCGCTTCACATGACTCAAAAACCCCCGGGGGCGTGACAATACCTAACTTCCATGTCATACTTGTCCTAGAGTTCCTTGACTCTATGCTGACCACTAGTTCACCTTAGGTTCTCTTTACCTAAGTTCCATGTCATACTTGTCCTAGAGTTCCCTGACTCTGTGTTGAACACTAGTTCTCCTTAGGTTTCCTTTACCTAAGTTCCATGTCATAGACATCCTAGAGTTCTCTTACTCTATGTTGATCACTCTATCCAGTGTCCTTAGGTTATCACCTAAGACCATGCCACTCGTCCTCCCTAGGATAACTCCTAAGTTGATGTCACTCGTCAAACCCCTATACTAGGTTTTCTCCTAGTCTTACTACCAACAACTGTTGCTCCCTTATGTCACGTGATTCCTAGGATTATACCCTAACATGCTCACAATCATAATAGCTAATCCTTTTTCATGCATGCTGTTATTTTCATCTCATTCATCAAATAGTAATTACTTCTACGCATGCGTATTCATCATATATCTTTGGCAACCAACAGTTGCACTTTTCCTCTGTGTTCATTTACACATGCACATCTATTCCTCTAACTCCGGCAACCAACAGTTGCACTTTTCCATCTGAATCCATCTACACAGGCAATCATAATCATAATTACCTAACGCCTCTAACAGGCTACTATCATGCTTCGAATCGAAAAGCAAAGGAGCAAGGGGAGAGGTCACCCAATTTCGGCAGAATTCCCCAACTTATAGCGTCCCCAATTGCTTGTAGACACTTGAAATTGGTCTTCGCGCGATTCCACTTGTTTCCTCGAGCTTGCACGCAAAACGGTGCGCATCCCTCGAGTTCGCACGCGAAACGGTGCACGTCCACCATACCTGCACGCAAAATGGTGCACGTCATTACAAATCCTCACGCAAAACGGTGTGCGTCATTTTAACCTGCACGCAAAATGGTGCACGACCACAGAATGTGAGGTCCCGGAATCCCCGGCGTAGGAGTTGCTGGTTGTTGGGCAGCTTTTGTGGCCGTTGGGAGTGTTTGTGCGCGTGTCGGGCCCAAGAAATGAATTTGAGATGCAATTTGGGATTTGCTTGCATCACTGGAGGCCTGCGTGGGTTGCGCGCAATTTGGACACAAGTGGTGGACTTCGGGCTTAATTTGAGACCCCGTGGGAAGTTGGGGGACCCGTCGGGTGTTTAGAAGTGATTTTGCGCGTTTCAGATGTCAAAATTAGACTCCGGGTGAAGTCCGGATAAAAGTTTACCTCTCCGGTCGCCTTCGGGAATTTTTAGAGTTGGAATTTAGCAAATCGGACTTTAAAAATGGACCCGGCGCGGAAATCGGATCGAGTGGGCATTCGGCAATTTTTCGGGCGAGAATTTGGAGAAACGGACATCGTTTTTGGATTCAGCGCGCGAAATCGCTAAGAATGGACTATTTATTTGTTGGTTTTGGAGTCCGGTAGGCGTGCGCGTTTTTCGAGGCGACGCGGCACGCAAACCGAGACGACGCGCGGCACGGATCCCGAGGTGGGCAGCGGCGCACTGCAATGCGCGCCAGCTGGCGCGCGTTGGGAACGCGCGCCTGCGCGGGTCAGCGCAGGGGCCGCCACGTGGCGGCCCCCGTTGGCGCCCGCGCGGGCGGGGGACACGCGCGCCCGTGTAACGGGCGCGTGTCCCGCGCCTGCGCGTGGTGCGGTGCAACGCGCCCGTGTGGCGGGCGCGTTGCATCGCGCCACGTGGCGCGCTGGGCGCGTGCGTGGACCCGGCGCACGCGCCCAGCCTTGTGGACCGGCCGGTTGGGCCTTTCCCATTGGTCCGAGCCGTGGACCGGCTCCGTGGACCGGCCTGGTGGACCGCCCCTTTTCCTCTCCTTTTCTTCTTCTTCTTCTTCCTCCCCGCACCGCCATTTCCTCCCTTTCTTTCTTTCTTCTGCAACCGAGAGCGAGAGGGAGTGAGGGTGGAGTTTGCGTGAGGTGCGGCGGCGCGTCGTGGACCTCGTTTTGCGTGCGAGGTCGCCCGGCGGAGCGTTTCGGCGACGGCGGCGCAAACGTGTAGGTCCCGTTGTTTGTTTTTCTGTATTTTTGTACAGTTTTTGGAGCGTTATTTAGACTGTAATTGCCCCCTCCGTGCACCGTTTTGCGTGCGGACTCCGGCACTGTGCACCGTTTTGCGTGCGGACCCCGTTTTGCGTGCGGATCCTGGCACCGTGCACCGTTTTGCGTGCGGACTCCGGCACTGTGCACCGTTTTGCGTGCGGACTCCGTTTTGCGTGCGGATCCTGGCACCGTGCACCGTTTTGCGTGCGGACTCCGGCACTGTGCACCGTTTTGCGTGCGGACCCGTTTTGCGTGCGGATCCTGGCACCGTGCACCGTTTTGCGTGCGGACTCCGGCACTGTGCACCGTTTTGCGTGCGGACTCCGTTTTGCGTGCGGATCCTGACACCGTGCACCGTTTTATGTGCAGACTCCGTTTTGCGTGCGGACTCCGGCGGCGTGCTCCGTTTTGCGTGCGGACTCCGGCGGCGTGCCCCGTTTGCGTGCGGATCGCGTGGAGGCCAATTGCAAGTGTCTACGAGCAATTGGTGGCAAATCGAGGTGGGTGGCCTTATCTCCAAGTTTTATGGACTGTACAGTATTTCTACTGATGTAGGACTATGCATGATAGTTTATTTCATTGTGTAGCATGCTAGATTTTAGGAATTGTTATTCCTTTTATTATCTGTTAATATAGTTATCTTGGAACTTGACCTAGCACCCCCGTCATATGTTGCATGTGTAACCAGACCAGTAGAAAACCCTCACTTGGGCTAGGGTTATTTATGCTTAGACATCCACACTGTTCTTTCATCCCTGGACATAGTGTTTTCTCGCCCGGGTAGTGGGCCGAGAGGTCGGGACTTGCTTTTAGTGTGGGATGCTTTTGCACTCTTGCTTGGGAGCAGAGTGGAGTCTGGTAGTTGTAGCGGGTTGCTTATCTGTGCGGGGAGCCGTTTGGGTAAACGGTAGTCCCGAGAGGTCTTGTTTCCCTTTTATGCTGTCGTGGGAGGGAGCCGTTGAGTAGACGGTAGTCCCGGGCCGTCGAGTATCTTCCGGTCCGTCTTGTTGGGAACCGTTGGGGTTGACGGTGGTCCCAGGTCGTTGAGTGTTGTCCGACCTGTTTTGTTACCCTGAGTTGTGGGTCGTTCCTGGCTGTGGAGTATCTCCAGCCAGTGAGCTTTGTGCTGCGAGCTGTTGGAGAGGCTAGTGTCTCGTGTTTCGAGTTAGCCGATCAGCTGAGTCGTCGAGAGTGCTCCGACTGTTATGCGAGATATTTGGGGATCTTGAGTCCTACCGTTCTGAGAGTGAGCGTGGATTTTGACTAGCCTGCATATGCCAATATTTGATTACTCTATGCCGCGCCGTTTTCCTCAGTTGGAGCCGCGCCCCCTGAGATGCCGCTGTGGATGCGATGGTTGGCCTGTTGAGGCAGTTTTGCGCGAGGGATGAGTTAGTCGGACAGGACGCCCCACGTAAATCCCGTCCTCATGTGGATGTGTGGTAGTGGGCAGGAGCGTTCCTAGTCGACAGGCGCAGGCTTGACTGGACCTTTGAGGTAGTCAGTTCGATTGGGACGATTGAGCACCTTGGGTGCGAGTGGTCTCATTTACTTTCATCTGTTCCACTTTTGAGTGTCTAGATAGAGGCATGGTAGCTGTAGAGTAGATTCCAGCTTTTCTTGTTCAGATTTCTTTGCCTGTTATCTTTTACCTCTGGTAGACTTGGTGGGCAGACCGTTGGACTTGTTGACGGCACCCACTGAGAACTACTGTGGGAAGTAGTTCTCACACCCGTCGTGGTGTCTTTTCCCCAGGGACTTCTTCTTCTGTTCCTGTGCTCCTGTTGCTGATCCTTCTGACCGAGGCGAGGGAGTCGCGAGCTAGTTCCCTACCCGTCGTTGGAGTGTAGCGGTACCCCTTCAGAGGAGAGCTTCAGTAGACTAGTTTACTACTTTTACCTCTGTTGAGAGAACTTGTTGTGAGGTATAGAGTTGTATTTTACTTTTACAGTTTGAGAGACTGTTGTAGTGAGGATATTCTTGTATCGAGAGTTTGTACACTGATGTATTTATTGGAGATACCTCCCTTTTGAGTTTTGTATCAGAGGACTTTGTATACGATCGTATTTGGGAGATGGATATTGTATTATTTCAGTTGTACAGTGTTCGGATTTCAGTTTTTAGTAGTTTACTTTCAGCTCTCTGATATCTGTTTACTGTAGATCTTTCTTTCTGCAGGTTAGACGCTTCGTCTGTACGGCAGTTTCCGTACAGATGGCGGATCTGTTGGCGAGCCCGGGTCGCAGTTTCGACCCCGGGGCGTGACAGATTAGAGTGGTATCAGAGCCTAGGTTGTAGGTCGTGGTGGACTTAGAAACCCTAGGCTTGTGGTTGGATATTAGGATGACTACGTGAGAGTCGTGACTTTTAGCGAGAGTCCTGATTGAGTTTTTACCTCTCCCAAGAGACGGGATGAGAGATTGGCATGTTTATTTTCCTAAGCGATTATGTTCGCTGCCGAACAACATGATGTTATGGAATGGATGACATGCCTTAGACTTTCGCTGGATTGGGTCGTATGGTTGTTGTGTCCTGACGTTTGTTATTGTGCAGCGGATTGCGATACCCCCGAGACGTCATGTTTGATAGGACACACCCCGCACCTGATGAGCACCCGAGCAGCGGGAGACGGAGCTATCAGAGCAGTGCGAGACCCAGGAGTTTGTGTGTTGTGGTAGTTCCCCACTTTAACTTAGAAGGGCCAAATCCCTGAACGGTAAAGGATCGAGGACTACGATAGGCTGAGCCTAGAGTCTGTTCTTGTTTGATTGGGGTTCTAGACACTAGTCTATCGGAGTTTTTGGATCTTTGCCGCGTCAGTTGGTTCTTCTCGCCTTTGAGTGGGGTGTGGTTGTGGGAGCCGTTTGGAGTGACGGCGATCCCAGTTGTGTGGACTTTTTCCCTGGCTATGTTACCAGGAGGGTATTTTCCCTGGCTGTGTTACCAGGAGGGTATTTTCCCTGGCTTTGTTACCAGGAGGGTATTTTCCCTGGTTGTGTTACCGGGAGGGTATTTTCCCTGGCCGAGTTACCAGGAGGGTATTTTCCTGGCCGAGTTGCCAGGAGGGTATTTTCCCTGGCTGTGTTACCAGGAGGGTATTTTCCCTGGCTGAGTTACCAGGAGGATATTTTCCCTGGCTATGTTACCAGGAGGGTATTTTCCCTGGCTGTGTTACCAGGAGGGTATTTTCCCTGGCTGTGTTACCGGGAGGGTATTTTCCCTGGCCGAGTTACCAGGAGGGTATTTTCCCTGGCCGAGTTGCCAGGAGGGTATTTTCCCTGGCTGTGTTACCAGGAGGGTATTTTCCCTGGCTGAGTTGCCAGGAGGATATTTTCCCTGGCTAGTTACCAGGAGGGTATTTTCCCTGGCTGAGTTACCAGGAGGGTATTTTCCCTGGCTGTGTTACCGGGAGGGTATTTTCCCTGGCCGAGTTACCAAGAGGATATTTTCCCTGGCCGAGTTGCCAGGAGGGTATTTTCCCTGGCTGTGTTACCAGGAGGGTATTTTCCCTGGATGAGTTACCAGGAGGATATTTTCTCTGGCTGAGTTACCAGGAGGATATTTTCCCTGGCTATGTTACCAGGAGGGTATTTTCCTGGCTGAGTTGCCAGGAGGGCATTTTTCTCTGGCTGAGTTACCAGGAGGACACATGTCCTGGCCGAGTTACCAGGAGGACACTTTCCACTGGCCGAGCTACCAGATGGATACGTTGCCCCTGGCTGAGTTACCAGGTGGACATATGTCCTGGCCGAGTTACCAGGAGGACACTTTCCACTGGCCGAGCTACCAGATGGATACGTTGCCCCTGGCTGAGTTACCAGGTGGACATATGTCCTGGCCGAGTTACCAGGAGGACACTTTCCACTGGCCGAGCTACCAGATGGATACGTTGCCCCTGGCTGAGTTACCAGGTGGACATATGTCCTGGCCGAGTTACCAGGAGGACACTTTCCACTGGCCGAGCTACCAGATGGATACGTTGCCCCTGGCTGAGTTACCAGGTGGACACATGTCCTGGCCGAATTACCAGGAGGACACTTTCCATTGGCCGAGCTACCAGATTGGTACATACCCCTGACCGAGTTACCAGGTGGGTACATGCCCTGGTCGAGTTACCAGGTGATTACTTTACTGAGATTGAGATGGTCTGACTGGACGCCGAGATTTGGTGGCGTCGAGTTCGTCCTGTTGGACTACCAGGAGCGCAGTTGTTGTCTTGGAACCAGTTTCGTGCTTTGCTGCTCAGGGCCATTTTCTTTCCTGACAGTGTAAGCAGAAACTGGAAGAGGATCTTAGACGCCTGCAGCAGGGGAGTCGACCTCTTCTGGAGTATGTTCGCGAGTTTTGCGATTGTTGAGCGGTGTACCCCATATCGCCTGGATGAGGCCCAGGAGGTTGAGCTAGTCGAGAAAAGACTGCCTCGGGATATCCATCACTTGGTGTATTCTCGGCGGGTGCCAACGTTAGATGCAGCGTTTGGGTATGCTCGGTGGGTTGACCGAGGAGTTGTGATCATGTCTTGATAGACGGAGCGCTAGGGACCAGCTCCGGATAGAGGCATCCAGTGCCGCCTGTGTTTGGACAGTCGAATAGATCGAGACCCCCGGGGCTGCCACGATCCCAGTCTGAGGGTCGTGAGTCTTTGAGGAGACAGAGACCAGGAGGTTCTCCAGAGCCGATGCATCAGCAACAGCAGCGGGATGACTGTGTCTTTTGTGGTGGGCTGCATTCTGCGCCGTAGTATGACCACAGGCAGGGCACAGATCATGGTCTTGTCCTAAAGCGGGGTCATCAGTCGCATTGGCAGCTTCGGCTCCTCCTCCTCCGCTTTTCCAGACAGGCGGAGCTTCGACAGGTTGTGGCCAGATAGTTAGGGCCACTTCTTCGCGGCAGTCCGACGGACGACCACTCCCGAGCGAGAGCGCCTATGTCGTACAGGATGAGAATTCGGGGGCAGCTAGCCACGTGGTGGCAGATATTAATCTTATCTCCCCTTCACGCACTTGAGCGTTATTTGTTACCGGAGCATCGCACTCTTTTCTTCTGTAGGGCATTTGCCTTGCTGGATGGGCTGGAGATAGGACCCTTAGCTTGTGCTCGTGAGGTTCAGATACCTGATCACGTGTTGCACATAGATGAGTGTTGTTGGTCCTGCCCTGTGCAGTTGGGGCCCTGGTTTTTGCCTATTGACCTTTTGGCCCTTCCTCCGCTCCGGAATTTTTCGAGGGTATAGGACTGTGAGGATCTGAGGACTTGATGCTTGAGTGATGCCACGCCGTTGGTGCACGGCAGTGATGCCACACCGTTGATACACGGTGATGATGCCACACCGTTGATACACGGTGGTGATGCCACGTCGTTGATGCACGGCAGTGATGCCACACCGTTGATACACGGTGGTGATGCCACACCGTTGATACACGGTGGTGATGCCACGCCGTTGATGCACGGCAGTGATGCCACACCGTTGATACACGGTGGTGATGCCACACCGTTGGCACACGGTGATGATGCCACACCATTGATACACGGTGGTGATGCCACGTCGTTGATGCACGGCAGTGATGCCACACCGTTGATACACGGTGGTGATGCCACACCGTTGATGCACGGTGGTGATGCCACACCGTTGGCACACGGTGATGATGCCACACCGTTGATACACGGTGGTGATGCCACGTCGTTGATGCACGGCAGTGATGCCACACCGTTGGCACACGGTGATGATGCCACACCGTTGATACACGGTGGTGATGCCACGTCGTTGATGCACGACAGTGATGCCACGCCATTGGTGCACGACAGTGATGCCACGTTGTAGGTACACAACGGTGAGAGTTTTTGGGGATGTTTCGGACTTTTGATCGCGAGTTGAGCATCAGCTTTATGATTGCCTTGCGAGCCAGTTTTCAGTCCCGTTCACCGACGGTTTGTTCCCGTCAGGGTGTTCTTTTTAGTTGAGGGATCGACTTCGACCCGAGGGTCCGTTGGGGTTTTGCTAGCATGTTGAGCTGAGCGACCAACTGCGGCACGAGATTGTGCCTTTTGAGGATCCCTTTTGATGGTAGCCTGCAGTTGTGTAGTCCACTCGAGTGGTTTCGGATCGGGAAGTAACCAAGTGAAGACCCCAGCTTTTTGCATTCCCTTCCTTATTGGATGAATGTGCGGGTATGCTGCGGGTCGTCTTGTTGAGATTGGCACCATGTTGTGGTTTGGTGCGTGTTACACTTGTGGTTTTCCCGTTTCCCCCAGCCTTTTAGTGGAGCCCTTTGGTTTTTCACGTCTCAGCTCAGTAGTGATGTGTTTTTCCACGCCCGTGATTTACTTGCCCTTTGAGATCCGTGGTTATTGGAGTACGAGGGACGCCCGTTGCAAATTCTGGCTCGAGAGATGAGAGAATTGCACATCGGGTCATACCGTACTTGTTGTTGTTGCGGAGTAATCACGAGGAGCGAGTGGAGTTTAGGGGAGCTGGAGACGTATTGTTAGATACCTAGCCATGGTATTCTTGACTCCTGGTGGGCTTGATTTAGTTTCGAGGACGAAACTTTCTTTTAGTGGGGGAGGATGTGAGGTCCCGGAATCCCCGGCGTAGGAGTTGCTGGTTGTTGGGCAGCTTTTGTGGCCGTTGGGAGTGTTTGTGCGCGTGTCGGGCCCAAGAAATGAATTTGAGATGCAATTTGGGATTTGCTTGCATCACTGGAGGCCTGCGTGGGTTGCGCGCAATTTGGACACAAGTGGTGGACTTCGGGCTTAATTTGAGACCCCGTGGGAAGTTGGGGGACCCGTCGGGTGTTTAGAAGTGATTTCGCGCGTTTCAGATGTCAAAATTAGACTCCGGGTGAAGTCCGGATAAAAGTTTACCTCTCCGGTCGCCTTCGGGAATTTTTAGAGTTGGAATTTAGCAAATCGGACTTTAAAAATGGACCCGGCGCGGAATTCGGATCGAGTGGACATTCGGCAATTTTTCGGGCGAGAATTTTGGGAAAACGGACATCGTTTTTGGATTCAGCGCGCGAAATCGCTAAGAATGGACTATTTATTTGTTGGTTTTGGAGTCCGGTAGGCGTGCGCGTTTTTCGAGGCGACGCGGCACGCAAACCGAGACGACGCGCGGCACGGATCCCGAGGTGGGCAGCGGAGCACTGCAATGCGCGCCAGCTGGCGCGCGTTGGGAACGCGCGCCTGCGCGGGTCAGCGCAGGGGCCGCCACGTGGCGGCCCCCCGTTGGCGCCCGCGCGGGCGGGGGACACGCGCGCCCGTGTAACGGGCGCGTGTCCCGCGCCTGCGCGTGGTGCGGTGCAACGCGCCCGTGTGGCGGGCGCGTTGCATCGCGCCACGTGGCGCGCTGGGCGCGTGCGTGGACCCGGCGCACGCGCCCAGCCTTGTGGACCGGCCGGTTGGGCCTTTCCCATTGGTCCGAGCCGTGCACCGGCTCCGTGGACCGGCCTGGTGGACCGCCCCTTTTCCTCTCCTTTTCTTCTTCTTCTTCTTCCTCCCCGCACCGCCATTTCCTCCCTTTCTTTCTTTCTTCTGCAACCGAGAGCGAGAGGGAGTGAGGGTGGAGTTTGCGTGAGGTGCGGCGGCGCGGCGAGGACCTCGTTTTGCGTGCGAGGTCGCCCGGCGGAGCGTTTCGGCGGCGGCGGCGCAAACGTGTAGGTCCCGTATGTTTGTTTTTCTGTATTTTTGTACAGTTTTTGAAGCGTTATTTTAGACTGTAATTGCCCCCTCCGTGCACCGTTTTGCGTGCGGACTCCGGCACTGTGCACCGTTTTGCGTGCGGACCCCGTTTTGCGTGCGGATCCTGGCACCGTGCACCGTTTTGCGTGCGGACTCCGGCACTGTGCACCGTTTTGCGTGCGGACTCCGTTTTGCGTGCGGATCCTGGCACCGTGCACCGTTTTGCGTGCGGACTCCGGCACTGTGCACCGTTTTGCGTGCGGACCCCGTTGTGCGTGCGGATCCTGGCACCGTGCACCGTTTTGCGTGCGGACTCCGGCACTGTGCACCGTTTTGCGTGCGGACTCCGTTTTGCGTGCGGATCCTGACACCGTGCACCGTTTTATGTGCAGACTCCGTTTTGCGTGCGGACTCCGGCGGCGTGCTCCGTTTTGCGTGCGGACTCCGGCGGCGTGCCCCGTTTGCGGGCGGATCGCGTGGAGGCCAATTGCAAGTGTCTACGAGCAATTGGTGGCAAATCGAGGTGGGTGGCCTTATCTCCAAGCTTTATGGTCTGTACAGTATTTCTACTGATGTAGGACTATGCATGATAGTTTATTTCATTGTGTGGCATGCTAGATTATAGGAATTGTCATTCCTTTTATTATCTGTTAATATAGCTATCTTGGAACTTGACCTAGCACCCCCGTCATATGTTGCATGTGTAACCAGACCAGTAGAAAACCCTCACTTGGGCTATGGTTATTTATGCTTAGACATCCACACTGTTCTTTCATCCCTGGACATAGTGTTTCTCGCCCGGGTAGTGGGCCGAGAGGTCGGGACTTGCTTTTAGTGTGGGATGCTTTTGCACTCTTGCTTGGGAGCAGAGTGGAGTCTGGTAGTTGTAGCAGGTTGCTTATCTGTGCGGGGAGCCGTTTGGGTAAACGGTAGTCCCGAGAGGTCTTGTTTCCCTTTTATGCTGTCGTGGGAGGGAGCCGTTGAGTAGACGGTAGTCCCGGGCCGTCGAGTATCTTCCGGTCCGTCTTGTTGGGAACCGTTGGGGTTGACGGTGGTCCCAGGTCGTTGAGTGTTGTCCGACCTGTTTTGTTACCCTGAGTTGTGGGTCGTTCCTGGCTGTGGAGTATCTCCAGCCAGTGAGCTTTGTGCTGCGAGCTGTTGGAGAGGCTAGTGTCTCGTGTTTCGAGTTAGCCGATCAGCTGAGTCGTCGAGAGTGCTCCGACTGTTATGCGAGATATTTGGGGATCTTGAGTCCTACCGTTCTGAGAGTGAGCGTGGATTTTGACTAGCCTGCATATGCCAATATTTGATTACTCTATGCCGCGCCGTTTTCCTCAGTTGGAGCCGCGCCCCCTGAGATGCCGCTGTGGATGCGATGGTTGGCCTGTTGAGGCAGTTTTGCGCGAGGGATGAGTTAGTCGGACAGGACGCCCCACGTAAATCCCGTCCTCATGTGGATGTGTGGTAGTGGGCAGGAGCGTTCCTAGTCGACAGGCGCGGGCTTGACTGAACCTTTGAGGTAGTCAGTTCGATTGGGACGATTGAGCACCTTGGGTGCGAGTGGTCTCATTTACTTTCATCTGTTCCACTTTTGAGTGTCTAGATAGAGGCATGGTAGCTGTAGAGTAGATTCCAGCTTTTCTGTTCAGATTTCTTTGCCTGTTATCTTTTACCTCTGGTAGACTTGGTGGGCAGACCGTTGGACTTGTTGACGGCACCCACTGAGAACTACTGTGGGAAGTAGTTCTCACACCCGTCGTGGTGTCTTTTCCCCAGGGACTTCTTCTTCTGTTCCTGTGTTCCTGTTGCTGATCCTTCTGACCGAGGCGAGGGAGTCGCGAGCTAGTTCCCTACCCGTCGTTGGAGTGTAGCGGTATCCCCTTCAGCGGAGAGCTTCAGTAGACTAGTTTACTACTTTTACCTCTGTTGAGAGAACTTGTTGTGAGGTATAGAGTTGTATTTTACTTTTACAGTTTGAGAGACTGTTGTAGTGAGGATATTCTTGTATCGAGAGTTTGTACACTGATGTATTTATTGGAGATACCTCCCTTTTGAGTTTTGTATCAGAGGACTTTGTATACGATCGTATTTGGGAGTTGGATATTCTATTATTTCAGTTGTACAGTATTCGGATTGCAGTTTTTAGTAGTTTACTTTCAGCTCTCTGATATCTGTTTACTGTAGATGATTCTTTCTGCAGGTTAGACGCTTCGTATGTACGGCAGTTTCCGTACAGATGGCGGATCTGTTGGCGAGCCCGGGTCGCAGTTTCGACCCCGGGGCGTGACACACAACCTGCATGCAAAACGGTGCACGTACCTCGGGTTTGCACGCAACACGGAGCATGCTTCTCTTAAGGTTGCACGCAAAACGGTGCACGTCTTTTTTGACCCTGCACGAGAAACGATGCACAATATCAGGGTCGGCACGCAAAACTATGCGCGACAAAACAACCTGCACGCGAAACGGTGCACGTACCTCGAATCTGCACGTAAAACGGTGCACGTCTGACTGTAGGATTGCACGCAAAACGGTGCATATTTTTTCTAGCCCTGCACGAAAAACGATGCAAACCATTAGAACCTACATGTAAAACGGCGCGCATTGGTCCAACCCGCACGAAAAACGGAGCACATACCCCGTCTTGGCACACAAAACGGTGCACTTTCTACTGTAGGGTTGCACGCAAAACGGTGCACACTTCTTCGGCCCTGCACAAAAAACGATGCAAACCATTAGAACCTACACGTAAAACGGCGCGCATTGGTCCAACCCGCACGAAAAACGGAGCACATACCCCGTATTGGCACGCAAAACGGTGCACTTTCTACTATAGGGTTGAACGCAAAACGGTGCACACTTCTTCAGCCCTGCACGAAAAACGAGACGCAACGTTAGAGTCTACACGCAAAACGGTGTCCGTTAGTCCAACCTGCGCGCAAAACGGAGCACATACCTTGTATTGGCACGCAAAACGGTGCACGCTCTTTTTCAACATTGCACGCAAAACGGTGCGCGCTTTTCGAGTTTGCACCCAAAACAGCGCGCGATCATCGAGTCCGCACGCAAAACGGCGCATATCTTTCACGAGCGGCACGCAAAACGAGGCGCGCCCAAAATGCCCGTGACACTCGCGCAGCAAAACGGCACAGAAAAACTTGGTCCCTAACATGCACGTGGGCAAAGGGTCAAATCCAAAATCCAAAAGGAAACCTTAAAACTGTGCCAAAAATACCGCAAAAACGACAAACGGGCCTACCTTGACAATGTCGTGACGTCCATCGCGTCCAATAAGCTCTTTGGAAACATCTTGCGCGCTCCACGGAGTCCACGGCGCGCTCGTGCGCCCCCGAAAATCCCCCGCGAAATCGCCCGGTTCCCCTCCTGGTACGCTCAGGTGAAGCCAAAAAGGGAAAAGGGAGGAAAAATGGGGCCGTTTGGGCCTAAGTAGGCCCAACCCGAACTTTCGGGCGCACCTTTCGGGCGCCCGAAAGTTTTCGGGCGGCTACAGTAGCCGGCCCGCCATGGTCCACGCGTCCACGCGGCGCCAGCTGGGCGCCACGTCACCATCGCTCGGCCAGTCCTGGGCCGTCAGGTGTTCCTGGACCCGTGCACCGCGACCACCGTACAGCGGCGGCCAATCGTTGGCCGCCACGTGGACCGCACCCACACCCGCGGTAGGTGGGTCGCGTCACGTCAGTGCGTCGCGTCGCACTGACCATCCAATAGGAGGCCGACACGTGGCCTCCCCGCTGACACAGCGCCAGGGCCCGCCGCGCCTTCCCAACGCACCCCGCTCCCTCGGTCAGGGCGTCCAATGGGGAGACGCCACGTGGCGCTCCCTAACCACCCCGCGCGCCTCGGGCCGCAAGCCACAGCGCGCCGCGCGCGCAGAGATGCCTCGGGATTCGCACACATTGCCTCGGGATTCGCGCCCGTTGCCTCGGGATCCATGCCAACTGCCTCGGGATCCGTGCCCCCGCCTCGGGATCTGTGCCGCTACAGTGTTTTCCGGGCGCGCTACAGTAACTTTCGGGCGCACTATTCTTGACCGGGCTGCTACAGTAACCGGTTCGCTAGAGTACCCGGACCCGGTTCGCTGCAGCCCGAAAACCGGGTATGCTACAGTAACTTCTGGGCGCCCGGAACCCTCTTTCGGGCGCCCGAAACTTGGGCCCAAGCCCAGTTTCGCCCGTTTTTGCCCGTTTTCGCCCGTTTTCACTCAAATTTGACGGGCAGCCACAGTTTAACTTAATTTACCTCTTGGTACTTAAACTTTTCATTTTGGACCACCTCTGGGTCGCCAAAAGTCCCACTGTATTTGAATTCGTTGGCGGAGCCCGTTCTCTCAATCCGGGTGTCCGATCAACACGAAACTTTTGCTGTGGCCTTAAAACATATTTACGGAGCTCCCGTAATTTTCTCGAAATTTTCTGAAACTGTGAATTTTCCACTTACAATCTGGGCCCACTTTCTCATGTAAGATTCTGGATCTCTTACTTTAACCCCGATTTGGGCCCAATTCACTTCCAGGTCATCCTTTACTTCTCTAAACTTAATAAAAATAGTATTTCATACCATTTTTACTTACATCTATTTATACACCAAGTTCTGGCTCACTACATTCTACCCCCCTTAAAATAAGTTTTGTCCCCGAAACTTGAATCATATGTCGACTCTTACTTGATAAAGAGGGGGAAATCTTGCCCTCACTACTGGGCTCACTGCACCTCATGTCCGGCATCACATTGCCTGCTCACCCAAAATTACCCGAGCAACCCATTCCTGGATCCCTATCTCTTTTTAGGGACAAACTCAAACCTGGTGTCTGGCCACTTTCACCAAGTAGGTCAGAGACACATTTGAGCACTTGCTCTCTCAATTGCCACAAATGACCAAGTCTTTTCTTACGAAATCTTCACTTTAATTCCGCCACCACTTTTTCTCTCACAACAAGGTTGCATCTGCAACTAGTTACATTAACCGCATTTTCCGGTCACTCCGCTGCCTAATGTGGAGGGCAAAGGCCAATCCACAAGTCCTCAACTATCACACACGCTGCTAGCGCTCTAAGTCCACGGGTTATCAGCTAACACGATATCTCGGACTACTAATAGGTTCACAGACCACAGTCCAATAGGGGCCTATAGCCCAACTAGTCCAACTCTGTATAATGGCTCTCACTAGCACACAGACCCAATCGTCATACGGGTAGATCCTCACTTAGGATTACTACACCAACACTCCCACTAGGAGCTACAATACCTCAATCACCACTAGCTCTACAGCCTGGTCATATCACACTCTCAGTGTACTAACCTCAGTGTACTACTAGCCTCAATGCTCACACGTGGCATTCCACGTTCCCGGGTCATCGCTCGGACTACCGTCCTGACCAAATCTCTATCATGCCCCGCCATCAGGTCTCGGGCCGCTGTCTCTCACAGCTGACTGCGCCTGCCCACTGGGCTACAGGCCCACAGTCCACAACCATGGTCCAGGCATGGATCGTCCCCAAGCGACCCCGCTAATTGTCGCCACGCGACCACTATGCTCACTGAGCAAGACCAACTAACAAGTCGTCAATCCACGACCCAAACTCTCTATATCAACTCAGGCCACACTGGGCAAAGGCTAATACGCCACCTAATCAGCTCTATCTGGCTAAACGGTACCTGTGCTCCATGAGCACCCAAACAGTTGGGCGTCCAACGCCCCTACGCTAACTTGCGTAATCCAGAATGTTAAGCAGCTTGCTTAAACACGTGCATGACTCCTGTACACCTCTCCCAACTGGGTTGAGGCACCACGACAACTGTTCACCAACTCTGGTGATCATCACGTAAATCCTACGGTGGCAATCCTTGCCGTTACTCCGATCCATTAGACCGGACCCATAAAACTCCCGCTCACTTGCGAGGTTTTCGAATCTCGAAACCTGTCCTGGATCTTACCAGCCCCACCATGCGGCAATTTAGCCACAATGATATGCCACACGGTCACTACCGTCATCAGGGCAAACTTTCGCCACTAGGCCCATAAATCTTTCTTGCCCTAACCCTTAAGGACATACTTACTTGGTTCCCGCAACATAGCGATCACCATTTTCTTCGTGAGTCGGTCCCTCACTGGACCTTACTAACCACACTTTGCCAGCAGACTAGCTGACACCGGCTTATAGCACCCTTGCTAAAGGTGCAGGGTGCGCCGACAAAAGCTCGGCGGCCACTGCCACCCTCTCTACTGTCGCCCCAACATGCGGCGACGCCGTATACTCATGCGTCATTTATACAAGCCTCAGCCTGCTGCATTAATAGCCACTGGAGCCTACTGATCTGCTCCGACTGTCACATCGACGCCACACTTAGGCGTCGGAACCTGTCTTCCTGTCGGCGGGGAATTTCCGCCGACGGCAAGAAGTCTGACCTGCTGCTGGACCACTCCAACAGATGCGGTTCCCTGCTATTGCAGCTCGTATACGTCGTTTGACCACGAGCCCTCTCGTGACTCGAGTCAAAACAAGTGCGTCTCCCTATGTGGTGTCATCGCTAATATGGACACCACAACGACACAACCAGCCCAAATTTAGCCATTTGAGCAACGCGCAGTCTATATACCAACAAAAAGGCTCGTCAACCCAATCATGCGAAAGTATAAGAGGGCACTCCCTTTCACCTCCAACATTACGTTGTCGGCCGCCAACGTAATAGTTCGGAGAATGAAAGCTCATTTTCCTCGATCCGTCCCAACATCCTTTGTGGGAACAATAACAACCAATCAATTACTTTCGCCCAAAAATCCACGCACTCTCTCGTGCCTAAACCCTAGAGTCTCCCTAAGGTTTGCTAACCACCTAGGACTATTCCTAGGCTCTGATACCACTCTAATCTGTCACGCCCCGAGTCCGCCAATTTGTACGGTTCGGGCACGCCAACAGACCCGCCAGTCGGGTAAGACCTTTTCCTACCCGAAAGGAACGGCAACATACATAATAACACAACAAGTGTGTGCGGAAGCTCAATATCAGAGTACTAAAAATCACTATAAATTTAAAACTTTCATTCAATAACGAATATTTAATGCGAAAATGAAAGCATACAAGAGTGAACCATAAATTAAACTTATTACACTTTACATTTCTGAACTTGCACATAAAATTATTACATTGCCTTTACATAAATTCCTCACTATACAAGGTTCACTCAAGAAATACATAAATGGGATACCTCTGCTAGACCCTCTAGGTCACTATGCTGCTGGGCCCTTGCCCCTGTCGTATGCCTCGCTGTCTGCATCTGATCCGTCTCGACCGCTGCATCCATTCCCGAACCTGTGGGGGGAGTCACCCAAGGGGTGTGAGAACTACATCTGAGTTCCCAGTGGGTTCAACCACCGAGAGAAAGTGTCCTACACCACTTGGTCCAAAGGAAGCAATAATAATAGTGCTAGGAAACTAAAATCCTCGATATCAAATGCAACTATGCAAAATAATATATCACTGTCTGTATATACTCATCAACCCAGCACTACACTGTCTAGCCATACTAGGTTACAATATAATAGGTCACCACACTATCTGTGTACTCATCGACCCAGCTCTACTCTGTCTAGCCACACTAGGCTGCTAAGCACCAACTCGGCCACTATGCCGCTGTATACAGGGTCCAACTAACCCGGCCACCTTGGCCACTCTATTTTTCTTTATTCTTTAGATTCTGGTGCTTTAGTTCAAGTTAACCCTCAGAAATTTCTTATCCAACGGGCCCCAGCCCGGTAGTCCTGCTACCATAAGATAAGATTTCTAAGGTTGCCGATAACACCCGCAAGTGTTACCCCGTCCTACGGAAGAAACGTCCCGAACGGGTCTCTACCCGGGAGAGGGATACTGCCCGTACCTCCAACATGGGTTGGTTTCACCGTAGGTCCGCCCGTTTTATCTTTATATTTTCTTTCTTTTCTTTTTACTTTAGTTCTTAGCCTCTTTGCCTTTGAACACTTGCTTTCCTTTCTTATTCGAGCTTATAGCTCCCTTTTTACCACTGGCAAATCACTTTCTCTTTTCTTTGAGCATTTAGCTCCTTGCTTTCACTTTTAGCCCTTCGAAAGTACCTCGTCCGACGGGTCACTGCCCAGGGAGTCCTGCTCCACTTGACGAGTCTCAAATTCGAAGGCGCCATTTATATTTTCTTTATGCTTTTAGCCACTTTTAGCTTGCTTTTAATCTTTGCCTTTTTGCAACAAATTTTCCTCTTATCCTAGGTCTTGCCATGAGGATAACCAGAGAGTCTCCTGGACTCTTAAACATTTCTCTTTTATTTCTTTAACTCTGATTGAAGTTAAAGTTATTATCCATTTGCCTAGACACCTTATGACTTTCTAGGGTTATATTTGATCAACTCTTTAACCTTGGGATCTTATCCCACTTTCCTGATTCCTCATTGAATCCTAGAGTTAACTTAACTCTATTTTCCTGTTCCACTATTAACTTAGAGTTACACTGACTCTTGTAGAGTTATTTAGGATCCACAAGGATCTAAATAGGTACTATCAAACACCTAGAGGGGGGTGAATAGGTGTAATATTATAAAAACCAATCTCAGTGCAAAAATAAAAATAATGCGGAAAATAAAAATCAACACACCGAGATTTACGTGGAAACTCCAATCCAGGAGAAAAACCACGGGACCAACACGCAATAACAATCCACTAAGAATTGAAGAATAACAAGGTGATTACCGACTCCACGGACTCGACCCCTCCTTCAACTTCTTCGGACCTTGCGCTGACCGGTTGGATGTCCACGCAATAACAATCCACTAAGAAAAGAAGAATAACAAGGTGATTACCGTCTTCACGGATTTAACCCCTCCTTCAATTTCTTCGGACCTTGCGCTCCAACGTTTGCACGTCCACTGCACACGTTCGAATCCACGAACGCCACTCGGATCCACGAGCACACGTTTCGAATCCACGAAACGCCTTCAACACACCGAATCCACGGTGCCACGTCGAATCCACGACGCAAACTCAGCCGATAGAAAATATAGGCTTCGATGGTGATCCTTTGCTTAGATTATCATTGAAGAACCGTAGAAAGAAATTCTAAGCAAAGATTAGATCAATTCGACAAAAGATAGATCTTGGAAGAACCGTCGAATTGACCTAAAAGAGGCTATAAAGAAGAACGATAAAAACCTAGCCTCTAGGGTTGCTCTCAAGTGTTTTATAAATTGATCGGTATTGAACCCCCGTTCTTGAGAAACCCTAAATGTCTATTTATAGCCCTTGGAAACATATTAGAGTCGGTTTAGGAAACTTTTCCCGAGAGGGCATTGTGTACCGGTACCAAATATCGTGTTCCGGTACGCAATGGTGCAAAACACAGATTTTTCTATTGTGTTCCGGTACGTGAGTCCGTGTTCCGGTACGCAATACAATTTACAGAAAATTCTGTGTCGGGTTAGAGGAACTTCAAGTGTGGTTCCGGTACGCAATGTAAAAACTGATTTTTCCAAGATAAACTTTATCCAAAACAAACCCAGTACCGGAGTCCAAACTTAAAACAAGTTATAAGTTAAAACCAAGTTCCTAAAACCAAGTCTAAACCGGTTTTCATTAATTTCTGTTTCCAATGATTATAAATGAACTTTAATCACCATGAGCTATATTTAATCATACCTGAGAGTTGACTTGGGCTCATGTTGAATCTTCAACGAGTCTTCGAAGGCTGATTTGACAAATTGATCCCTTTAAGACTCCGACTCAACTTACTGACTTGACTCACGAAATGTGCCAACACCAAAAAGCCGTAACAATCTCCCCCTTTGGCAATTTCGTGACAAAACCCAAAAATACATAAAAACTCTCAAGTCACTCATCTTAAACCAAAAGATCGAAATTCAATGTCATCACCAGAACATTGATTTTCTTTGCGTGAAAGATCCAATAAATACAAAATACATTTGAACCAAACAGTCCTAGAACAAACTCTATGACTTAGGACTTGGAGTCTTAAAGTGATGTAATTCCTGCAAAACAAAACTCCAAACAAAATCAAATGTTAGTCGTTAGAAATTAAAATCCTACATTTGATCCGTCTTCCTTTTGGTTCTTTTGTTTTTTCGGCTCTTTCAATGTCTCCCCCTATTTTGAGCATCTCCAACATGTTCTCCATGTTCTCCCCCTTTGTGATCGTGTTCACATGTTCTCCATGTTCTCCCCCTTTGTGATCGTGTTCTCCCCCTACGATCATTTCCGTTCTCCCCCTTTTTGTCACAAATTGTCAAACAGTTAATAGAAACAAAAAGAGAACATACTAGAAGGATAAGTTCTTAGTTACATGCCCATTAGAGTTCTTGTTCAACACAAAGTGAAAAGAAACTAAAAAGCAAAAACAAGAAGGTAAAGAGATCACTCATCCTGATCTGAATCTTCATCGTCCTCATGTGATGTAGGTCCGTGAGATGTACTCGGTGCAGTTGCTCCAGTGACCACATCATCATGTTTGCATCCAAGAATATCGAAGATTTTCTTTAAGCTATCCTCAAGTTTCTTGAAGCCTCGCTCCATCCTTTGCTCCATCCTTTTCTTTAGTGAACGAACATCCCGATGCAGGGTTTGAAGAGTTACAACCTCATCTGGTTCAGGAGATTCTTGACGAGGTGGTGCACTCACTGTCGCTTCACTTGCATAGGCTTTTGTATGCCCAAAAGTCTTCAAAGTGCTAATTGACTTGGCTAAAGTGATTCCATCAATTGCCCCCAAGCCATAATCATATTTGGCACAAGTAATGTCCACTCCGTGATCTTCCAGAATACGCGTAATCAAGATCGGATACGGTAGAAGGTCACGTTGTCTAGATCCTTCAATGACATGCACCATCTGCTGCCAAATGAGAAATGGAATGTTGGTGTTAATTCCATTTGCACTTTCCGGGTGACCAAGGAGAAAGAGAAGTAACAATCGATCCCATCGAATCCTTTTGGTCCCCAGTGTGGGCAATAGGTTGTAGCATACGATTAAGGACAAAATATGATACTCTGGTTTTAGGTCCTTTGATTCAACATATGATCTGTTCGTGTGCGTCCCTGTCTTGCAAATAGAGTCCACAACCATATCCCAATGGGTATCATGTAGGAAGTTTCCATCAGTATAATAAAGACCAGTAGTGTCAACAGCTAATCCAAGGTTTGCACCAATTACTGCTGGAGTAATGTCAAACTTGACGCCTCTAACTGTTGTTTCAAAGACGAAGGCCCCGGTGTCATGGTCTTTTTGAAGTATGTTACCTTGCATGTAGAATTCCCTGATGATCTCCACACAAAAACCCATCTTAGGTTGAACGCTGCCAAGTGGCCGAATATGGCTTCGTTCCAAAATCCTTGCAAAGTCTGGCACCTCACGACATAGCTCATTAAAGTTCACGTGTCGCTCTCCAATGCATGTGCGGTTTGCAAATCTAGCACGGCGTTTTGCACTCACATGCGGTTCACTTTCATCAACATTTGATCTCCGTTGAGAGCGATCGCGTATTACCGGTCCACCGGTACTTCTACGCGGAGGAGAATCCGCACCTTTCTTTTTCCTTGGAGCCATAGGTGCTTTCCCTTTTCCTTGAACTGTTTCTTCTTCATATTCTGAGGAATTTTCAGAATCTGAGCTTGTCGAACCTTCCTCTCGTGATCGTTTAGTAGTCTTCTTCTTTCCAGAACCACGACCACGTCCACTTCCAGTGGCCATAAAGATCACTAGTGCAAGAAGCCATGAAAATGCCATTTCCTACAAAGAACACAATGCACTATGATTTGATCTTATAGAAAGGTTTAAACATGTCTAAGAAACATTCTAAACATGTCACAAGTGATCATTCATCATTTAAAATTCATTTACATCAAAAAGCCCTAATTCTCAATTTTCTATGTCAAGAACACATGAAAATGTTAGATTCAATCAAATAAGCATGGAAACATGAATCTAATTAGATAAAAAGCAACCAAATATGTTCTAAACATGAATTAAGAGTGATTTAAGCAAGAGATTTCATTTGAAGCAAAGATCTACTCAAAAATCTCTAAAAACAACATCAAAACCTAAAACTAGGGTTTTGAAATTCAAGAAACCAAGATTTAGTAGAAACTTACAAATGAGAGCAACAAATCTCTTAAACTTGATGAAAAATCCCTTAGAGGTGTTTTAGAGAGAGAGAGGGAGGGTTTTGAAGTGGGAGAGATGAAATAAAACCAAGTTGTTTCGGAATATAAAGAATCCCAGATCGCGTACCGGTACAAGAAGTCGCGTACCGGTACGTAGTGTAAAAACCGAAAATTCTTCGTTCGGGATCCGGATTGGATTTTCTAATCCGGATTGAATTTTCAGGTACTAAAAAACAGGTACCGGAACAACAGAGCCAAAAAGCAAAATTTCTTGAAACAAATCCAAATTTTGATATCTTTTCAAATACCGATTTGTATACCATCAAGAAATCCATTTAAGTGCTTTGAAAAACAATGAATTCACATAGATGTCATTCAATCCAATTAATTTCACAAAATTAAAAAGATTTACTCCAAAATCATGAAAAATGAAGGTAAAACATTATAAACCGTTTTTCATGTTATATTCATCAAACACAAGTCATCAAAAATAATCTTGAGATCCAAACTCTATCAAGATGTAACGGATTTACAAAGATGACTTACGGAGATTTTCCAAATGACATCAATCTTGAATTCTACCCTTTCAAATTTGAGATAAGCACTAAAATACCTAAGGGTGGCTCTTTGAGCATCTTTTTAACTATCCCACCTTATACCAACCAGGAGATTGTTCAAAATAAGAACTTTGAATATAAATCTCCAAATGCTTCAACTAAAAAATCTCATAAAATATTTTTCAGGCATCCATAACATGTGGTAGCTCTTTCCAACATGTGGTGGTAGTTTTCACACTCCTTTCGGATGTAACTCTTTCCACATCTTTTACAATTCATTTATTTACCCTTGTAAGAAGGCAATCTCTTACGTGAAAGAATTAAATCCCAAATTTCAGTCTATCGGTTGTCTCACATTTGTCACAATGAATTCACACAACCGAGATAGAATGAGCATCTAAAGATCACACAAGATTTCTAAAATTTGATGCTTATAATATCAAAAACTCCTATAATGAAGTATCTTCAAGAATTATGATTATGGAGTAAAGTTGATAATTCATATAAAATTAAATTGGAGTGATTGAAAGTGAAACCCTTTTTATTCAATGCACTTGTTCGTTAAAACCCTTTTGTTTAAAAGGAAATATAAAACCAAGAGCATTGAAAAAAAACATGTAATGCAAAGATTAAGAAAAATATGAAGGAAAAACCAATCAAAGCATTACATACAGTCATAAGCAATTTAGAACTTAAGACAAGGAAAGATATCACCTTTCCGAATCCAAAATCGCTGGATTTTGGGTTGTCTTGATTCGTTGTGGCCGGGGGTTGTCCGCTTTGACTGTTGATCCACCTTAGGTCTTTGCCTCGCGATGATCCACTTGTATGATTGAAGTTGTGGCTCGGACCTTTGGTGGGTTGAGTGAACTCCATTGACTTGATGTGTCTTTTGAATCCTTTGAGTCCGCTCCGTAGATGAAGTTGCCGAAGAATTTTTCTTTCTCTTTTTCGGGCAAACCTTCACCAAATGTCCTTCAAGTCCACAAAGGTGACATGTTCTTCCTTTCAATTTCGTTGTGGAACTTGAAGCCTTCACAGTTTGGTTCTTTTTGAATCCCAAACCAACCTTGCTTGTTTGACCTAATCCGGACATACTTTCTAGTTTCTTGGAATCCATTGAAAGCCTTTGTATGTCGGATTTAAGTTGATGTACTTGCTTGGTCAATGCTTGGTTGGTGACATGAATCTCTTCAAACTGTTTTTCAAGAAAATCAATCTTGTCCATATGGGAATTAACAATTGTTTCCGATTGATTTATCTTTTCTTGGAGGATTTTATTATTCTCCAATAACCGTCCTTTTCCTCCTCGAGATCATTAAGTTTGATCTTTAAAGCTTGATTCTCGTCTTGAACTTCTTGTCGTTGCTTCCTCAACTTCTTGTTAAGTTTGGCCACCTTCTTTGATTCCGCAAGAAGTTGTTGGTATGCCTCAATGAGTTCTTCTTCGTCCGACTCCCCCTCACTTGATGACTCTCCTCCGGATGTTGATGTTTCATGCAAAATTAAAGGAATAGAGTCAGTGATTAAAGATGCTAAACACAAATTAGAAGAGGGAGTTTGAGAGGCATGAAAAGCAACAAATTTTTCTTTTTCCTCTTCACTTGAGGTCGATTCATCGAAACTAGAATCGTCCCAAGTTTTTGCTTGCAAAGCCTTCTTTTTATATAATTTCGGAGAAGGACAATCCGTTGAAATATGGCCGTAGCCTTTGCATCTATAACATCGGATTTCCCCTTCGAAATCATCTTTTTCTTTTTCTTTAGAAGGTTTTGCAACGCCTTTGAGTTTAGAGGATTTAGAACCCGATGATCCTTTAGATGAATTTGTGGATGAAGATCCATCGGTTCGATTCTTCCAAAATTTCCGACGAAATTTCTTTGTGATCCGCGCCAATTGTTCTTCAAAATCGGCAAAAGAGATTTCATCGTCGGAACTCGATTCGTCATCTTCTTCCTTTGTTGATTTGAATGCAATACCTGTAAGCTTAGAAGAAGACTTGGAAGAATTTTGATTAGTAGGAAAAGTCATCTCATAAGTTTGCAAAGCACCTACTAATTCCTCTACACTCATCTCATCCGGATGACTAACGGTTTCAATGGCGGTAACCTTTGCCCTAAACCGTTCCGGAAGAGTCCGAAGTATCTTTCTTACAATTTTCGACTCCGGGATCTTTTCTCCTAAATTAGCACATGTATTAATTACATCTTGAAGTCTAGTGTAATAATCTGTAAACAATTCATGCTCTTCCATATGAATAGAGTCAAATTGACTTGTAAGCATCTGGAGCTTTTGAATTTTTACAAGATTAGTACCTTCATGTGTAATTTTGAGAATATCCCAAATTTCCTTCGCGGTTTCACACGCGGAAATTCTTGTAAACTCAGTCGAGGAAAGAGAATTATATAAAGCGTTCATACCTTTCCCATTGTAAGAAGATCTTTCGATTTCCTCTTTAGACCATCTAGAGCGAGGTTTTGGGGTAGTAGAATTTCCTACTTCCTCAACCGGATGCACCCAACCGTATTCAACGGTTTGCCATACCCGCTCATCAATAGAGATGAGAAAAGCTCTCATCCGCATTTTCCAATATGCATAATTGGTCCCATCAAAAAGAGGAGGTCTAAAAATATTACCACTTTCACCCATCATGATAGATAAACCTAAAACCCGCTCCGATACCAATTGTAGAGTTATTTAGGATCCACAAGGATCTAAATAGGTACTATCAAACACCTAGAGGGGGGTGAATAGGTGTAATATTATAAAAACCAATCTCAGTGCAAAAATAAAAATAATGCGGAAAATAAAAATCAACACACCGAGATTTACGTGGAAACTCCAATCCAGGAGAAAAACCACGGGACCAACACGCAATAACAATCCACTAAGAATTGAAGAATAACAAGGTGATTACCGACTCCACGGACTCGACCCCTCCTTCAACTTCTTCGGACCTTGCGCTGACCGGTTGGATGTCCACGCAATAACAATCCACTAAGAAAAGAAGAATAACAAGGTGATTACCGTCTTCACGGATTTAACCCCTCCTTCAATTTCTTCGGACCTTGCGCTCCACGTTTGCACGTCCACTGCACACGTTCGAATCCACGAACGCCACTCGAATCCACGAGCACACGTTTCGAATCCACGAAACGCCTTCAACACACCGAATCCACGGTGCCACGTCGAATCCACGACGCAAACTCAGCCGGTAAGAATATTGGCTTCGATGGTGATCCTTTGCTTAGATTGTCATTGAAGAACCGTAGAAAGAAATTCTAAGCAAAGATTAGATCAATTCGACAAAAGATAGATCTTGGAAGAACCGTCGAATTGACCTAAAAGAGGCTATAAAGAAGAACGATAAAAACCTAGCCTCTAGGGTTGCTCTCAAGTGTTTTGTAAAAGATCGGTATTGAACCCCCGTTCTTGAGAAACCCTAAATGTCTATTTATAGCCCTTGGAAACATATTAGAGTCGGTTTAGGAAACTTTTCCCGAGAGGGCATTGTGTACCGGTACCAAATATCGTGTTCCGGTACGCAATGGTGCAAAACACAGATTTTTCTATTGTGTTCCGGTACGTGAGTCCGTGTTCCGGTACGCAATACAATTTACAGAAAATTCTGTGTCGGGTTAGAGGAACTTCAAGTGTGGTTCCGGTACGCAATGTAAAAACTGATTTTTCCAAGATAAACTTTATCCAAAACAAACCCAGTACCGGAGTCCAAACTTAAAACAAGTTATAAGTTAAAACCAAGTTCCTAAAACCAAGTCTAAACCGGTTTTCATTAATTTTCTGTTTCCAATGATTATAAATGAACTTTAATCACCATGAGCTATATTTAATCATACCTGAGAGTTGACTTGGGCTCATGTTGAATCTTCAACGAGTCTTCGAAGGCTGATTTGACAAATTGATCCCTTTAAGACTCCGACTCAACTTACTGACTTGACTCACGAAATGTGCCAACACCAAAAAGCCGTAACAACTCTAATTTCATGTTTTCCCTTTCATATCTCCACACTTGATCCATTTTTTCCATTCTCTTGATTCCTTACTGAATCCTAGAGTCAACTTGACTCTATTTTTCTGTCTGTGAGTTTAAACTCTTCTAGCTCAACTTAGGTTCCCTATACCTAACTTCCATGTCATACTTGTCCTAGAGTTCCTTGACTCTATGCTGACCACTAGTTCACCTTAGGTTCTCTTTACCTAAGTTCCATGTCATACTTGTCCTAGAGTTCCCTGACTCTGTGTTGAACACTAGTTCTCCTTAGGTTTCCTTTACCTAAGTTCCATGTCATAGACACCCTAGAGTTCTCTTACTCTATGTTGATCACTCTATCCAGTGTCCTTAGGTTATCACCTAAGATCATGCCACTCGTCCTCCCTAGGATAACTCCTAAGTTGATGTCACTCGTCAAACCCCTATACTAGGTTTTCTCCTAGTCTTACTACCAACAACTGTTGCTCCCTTATGTCACGTGATTCCTAGGGTTATACCCTAACATGCTCACAATCATAATAGCTAATCCTTTTTCATGCATGCAGTTATTTTCATCTCATTCATCAAATAGTAATTACTTCTACGCATGCGTATTCATCATATATCTTTGGCAACCAACAGTTGCACTTTTCCTCTGTGTTTATTTACACATGCACATCTATTCCTCTAACTCCGGCAACCAACAGTTGCACTTTTCCATCTGAATCCATCTACACAGGCAATTATAATCATAATTACCTAACGCCTCTAACAGGCTACTATCATGCTTCGAATCGAAAAGCAAAGGAGCAAGGGGAGAGGTCACCCAATTTCGGCAGAATTCCCCAACTTGTAGCGTCCCCAATTGCTTGTAGACACTTGCAATTGGTCTTCGCGCGATTCCACTTGTTTCCTCGAGCTTGCACGCAAAACGGTGCGCATCCCTCGAGTCCGCACGCGAAACGGTGCACGTCCACCATACCTGCACGCAAAATGGTGCACGTCATTACAATTCCTCACGCAAAACGGTGCGCGTTATTTTAACCTGCACGCAAAATGGTGCACGACCACACAACCTGCACGCAAAACGGTGCACGTACCTCGGGTTTGCACGCAACACGGAGCATGCTTCTCTTAAGGTTGCACGCAAAACGGTGCATGTCTTTTCTGACCCTGCACGAGAAACGATGCACAATATCAGGGTCGGCACGCAAAATTGTGCGCGACAAAACAACCTGCACGCGAAACGGTGCACGTACCTCGAATCAGCACGTAAAACGGTGCACGTCTGACTGTAGGATTGCACGCAAAATGATGCATATTTTTCCTAGCCCTGCACGAAAAACGATGCAAACCATTAGAACCTACACGTAAAACGGCGCGCATTGGTCCAACCCGCACGAAAAACGGAGCACATACCCCGTATTGGCACGCAAAACGGTGCACTTTCTACTGTAGGGTTGCACGCAAAATGGTGCACACTTCTTCGGCCCTGCACGAAAAACGATGCAAACCATTAGAACCTACACGTAAAACGGCGCGCATTGGTCCAACCCGCACGAAAAATGGAGCACATACACCGTATTGGCACGCAAAACGGTGCACTTTCTACTATAGGGTTGCACGCAAAACGGTGCACACTTCTTCAGCCCTGCAGGAAAAACGAGATGCGACGTTAGAGTCTACACGCAAAACGGTGTCCGTTAGTCCAACCTGCGCGCAAAACGGAGCACATACCTTGTATTGGCACGCAAAACGGTGCACGCTCTTTTTCAACGTTGCACGCAAAACGGTGCGCGCTTTTCGAGTTTGCACCCAAAACAGCGCGCGATCGTCGAGTCCGCACGCAAAACGGCGCATATCTTTCACGAGCGGCACGCAAAACGAGGCGCGCCCAAAATGCCCGTGACACTCGCGCAGCAAAACGGCACAGAAAAACTTGGTCACTAACATGCACGTGGGCAAAGGGTCAAATCCAAAATCCAAAAGGAAACCTTAAAACTGTGCCAAAAATACCGCAAAAATGACAAACGGGCCTACCTTGACAATGTCGTGACGTCCATCGCGTCCAATAAGCTCTTTGGAAACATCTTGCGCGCTCCACGGAGTCCACGGCGCGCTCGTGCACCCCCGAAAATCCCCCGCGAAATCGCCCGGTTCCCCTCCTGGTACGCTCGGGTGAAGCCAAAAAGGGAAAAGGGAGGAAAAATGGGGCCGTTTGGGCCTAAGTAGGCCCAACCCGAACTTTCGGGCGCACCTTTCGGGCGCCCGAAAGTTTTCGGGCGGCTACAGTAGCCGGCCCGCCATGGTCCACGCGTCCACGCGGCGCCAGCTGGGCTCCACGTCACCATCGCTCGGCCAGTCCTGGGCCGACACGTGTCCCTGGACCCGTGCACCGCGCCCACCGTACAGCGGCGGCCAATCGTTGACCGCCACGTGGACCGCACCCACACCCGCGGTAGGTGGGTCGCGTCACGTCAGCGCGTCGCGTCGCGCTGACCATCCAATAGGAGGCCGACACGTGGCCTCCCCGCTGACACAGCGCCAGGGCCCGCCGCGCCTTCCCAACGCGCCCCGCTCCCTCGGTCAGGGCGTCCAATGGGGAGACGCCACGTGGCGCTCTCCAACCACCCCGCGCACCTCGGGCCGCACGCCACAGCGCGCTGCGCGCGCAGACATGCCTCGGGATTCGTGCCCATTGCCTCGGGATTCACGCCCGTTGCCTCAGAATCCGTGCCAACTGCCTCGGGATCCGTGCCACCGCCTCGGGATCCGTGCCGCTACAGTGTTTTCCGGGCGCGATACAGTAACTTTCGGGCGCACTATTCTGGACCGGGCTGCTACAGGAACCGGTTCGCTACAGTACCCGGACCCGGTTCGCTGCAGCCCGAAAACCGGGTATGCTACAGTAACTTCCGGGCGCCCGGAACCCTCTTTCGGGCGCCCGAAACTTGGGCCCAAGCCCAGTTTCGCCCGTTTTTGCCCGTTTTCGCCCGTTTTTCGCCCGTTTTCACTCAAATTTGACGGGCAGCCACAGTTTAACTTAATTTACCTCTTGGTACTTAAACTTTTCATTTTGGACCACCTCTGGGTCGCCAAAAGTCCCACTGTATTTGAATTCGCTGGCGGAGCCCGTTCTCTCAATCCGGGTGTCCGATCAACGCGAAACTTTTGCTGTGGCCTTAAAACATATTTACGGAGCTCCCGTAATTTTCTCGAAATTTTCTAAAACTATGAATTTTCCACTTACAATCTGGGCCCACTTTCTCATATAAGATTCTGGATCTCTTACTTTAACCCCGATTTGGGCCCAATTCACTTCCAGGTCATCCTTTACTTCTCTAAACTTAATAAAAATAGTATTTCATACCATTTTTACTTACATCTATTTATACACCAAGTTCTGGCTCACTACACCTGCAGTAATACATGCTCCCCCACCTGGAACTCCAAGTCGCGGCGTCTCTGGTCTGCGTAGCTCTTTTGTCGGCTCTGAGCGGTCACCAACCGCTGCCTGATGAGGCGCACCTTTTCCTCAGTTTCTTCCACCAAATCCGGTCCCAAAAACTTCCGCTCCCCCAGATCGTCCCAACAGATCGGGGACCTACAGCGTCTGCCATTAAAGCTTCGTACGGCGCCATACGGATGCTAGCCTGGTAGCTGTTGTTGTAGGCGAACTCCACAAGAGGTAGGTGGCGTGACCATCCGTCTCCCAAATCAAGTACACAGGCTCGGAGCATGTCCTCGAGGATCTGGATCACCCGCTCAGATTGTCCGTCCGTCTGGGGGTGAAAGGCTGTGCTGAAGTGTAGCTTGGTCCCCAAGGCTCGCTGTAGAATCTGCCAAAAGTTTGAGACAAACCGTGTGTCCCTGTCTGAGGTGATCGATGCCGGTATCCCGTGTAACCTCACAATCTCGCTGATGTAGACCTGAGCCAGCCGATCGCGCGTCCAGGTCGTGTGGATGGGTAGGAAGTGAGCTGACTTCGTTAACCCGTCCATAATGACCCAGATGGTGTCGTGTCCCTGTTGCGAACGCGGGAGCCCGGTGACAAAATCCATGGTGATTCGCTCCCATTTCCATTCTGGCACTGGTAGTGGTTGCAACTTCCCTGCCGGCCGCTGGTGTTCGGCTTTTACCTGTTGACAGATCAGACAGTGCGCTACGAACCGCGTCATGTCCCCCTTCAGCTTCGGCCACCAGAAGGTTTGTCTGAGATCCCTGTACATCTTTGTGCCCCCAGGGTGCGCCGCATAGGGAGCGCAGTGCGCTTCAGTCAAGATTTCCCTCTTCAGGTCTGGCGAATCGGGCACACAGATCCGCCCTCGAAACCGGAGTGTGCCATCTGTCCCCACCATAAAGTCCCCCTCCTGCTCCGGGGAAATTCTATCCCGTACAAGCTGTAACTGTGGATCGATACCTTGGCCTTCTCGGATCCTCTCGAACAGGGTAGGCACGACTATTAAAGACATTAGTCGCTCGACCGTCCCTGTCGGTACCACCTCTAACCTCAATCGTGAGAACTCTGTGATCAAGTCGTCCTCTCGAAAGAGCGAGAGTTTTGAGGCGCCGTTCTAATGGATCGGTATAATGGCAGGGATTGCCACCACAGGATTTGCGAGTTAATCACCAGAGGTGGTGAACAGTCGTTGTGATGCCTCAACCTAGTTGGGAGAGGTGTACAAGGGTCATACGCGTATATAAGCAAGTTGCTTAACACTGGATTTTTGCGAGTTAGCATAGGGGTGTTGGACGCCCAACTATTTTGGTGCTCATGGAGCACAAGTATCGCTTAGCCGAGAGAGCTGATTAGTTGGCGCATTAGCCTTTGCACAGTGTGGCCAGAGTTGATAGATTGTTTGGGTCATAGATTGACGACTAGTTGTGGGTTTTGCTCAGTGAGCGTAGTGGTCGCGTGGCGACGATCAGCGGGTTCGCTTGGGGACGATCCGTGCCTGGACCATGTTTGTGGACTGTGGGCCTGTAGCCCAGTGGGCAGGCGCAGTCGGCTGTGAGAGACAGCGGCCCGAGACCGGAGGGCGGGGCATGATAGAGATTTGGTCGGGGCGGTAGTCCGAGCGGTGGCCCGAGGATGTGGAATGCCACATGTGAGCCTTGAGGCTGTTTGTACACTGAGAGTGTGGATGTGACCAAGCCGTAGTGCTAGTGATGATTGAGGTACTGTAGCTCCTAGTGGGAGTGTTGGTGCGGTAACCTTAAGTGAGGATCTACCCATATTACGATTGGACCTGCGTGCTAGCGAGAGCCATTGCACAGTGCTGGACTAGCTTTGGGCTATAGGCCCTATTGGACCATGGTCTGTGAATCCATTAGTAGTCCGAGATATCGGGTTAGCTGATAACCCATGGACTTTGAGCGCTAGTAGCGTGTGAGATAGTTGAGGACTCGTGGATTGGCTTTTGCCCTCCACATTAGGCAGCTGAGCGATCGGAAAGAAAATACGGTAAATGTAATTAGTTGCAGATGCAACCTCGTTGTGAAAAGAATGATGGCGGAATTAAAGTGAAAATTTCGCAAGTAAAAACTGAGTCATTCGTGGCAGTCGAGAGAGCAAGTGCTCTATTGTGTCTTTCACCTATGTGGTGAAGGTGGCCAGATACCAGGTCTGAGTTTGTTCCTGGATTGAGAGAGGGATTCATTAGTGAGTTGCTCGTGTGACCTGGCGAGCGGGCAGTTTGAGGCCCAGTAACGACATATAGTGAGCCCAGTAGTGGGACAAGATTCCTCCCTCTCGATCAAGTAGGAGCCGAGATGTGATTCAAGTTTCGAGGACGAAACTTATTTTAAGGGGGGGTAGAATGTAATGTACCAGATTTAGGGTATATAAATAATATAAATAAAAATGGTATGAAATACTATTTTTATTGGATTCGGAGAAAAGTGCTAAATTATGGTTTATTCAAAATAGGGGAGAGTGTAGTACATCGATTTCCGCGAAAAGGCGAAGTTCAGCAAAAATACTTGTAACGCATTTCAAATGTAATTACAAGTGAGTTGGAAGCATTGCGAATCGATGCAAAAGTCATCGAGTCGAAAAGTGAGTTGGAGTTGAGAATTTGAAGCTTCAATTGTGAAGCTTAAGTCATTGTTTGGCGATTTCCGCAAAAAGGATGAAATTCAGCAAAAATACTTGTAACACATTTCAAATGTAATTACAAGTGAGTTGGAAGCATTTCGAATCGATACAAAAGTCATCGAGTCGAAAAGTGAGTTGGAGTTGAGAAATTGAAGCTTCAATTGTGAAGCAAAGGTCCTTGTTTGGCGATTTCCGCAAAAAGTGCGAAATTCAGCAAGAATACTCGTAACACATTTCAAATGTAATTACAAGTGAGTTGGAAGCATTTCGAATCGATACAAAAGTCATCGAGTCGAAAAGTGAGTTGTAGTTGGAAATCGAAGCTTCAAGCTTGTAAAAGGTAGACCCACGTTCGCCGAATTCGCAAAATGGCGAAATGCGGCGAGAAGACTTGTAACATGTTTTAAATATGATTACAGTCGAGTTCGGTGCGTTTTGGGCTGACGCGAAGGGCATCGGGTCGAAAAGTGACTTGAACCCCAAGGACTTAGCAAATTCTGGAATTTCTGAAATTCGTGATCAGGAAAGCATTTTCGGAGCCCTGTTTCGGAGACTTAGAGTAGCCAAAAAATTTAAAAGAAATTGTGGGGTGTCTCACAAAAGTTTTCTGAGTAAAAGGGGTGAAAAACCTAGGTGAGTGATTAAGGAAAAATTGGAGAACGAAGCGAAGAAAAATGCTTCGTAAATTCTGAAACTGCAGTTTTTGACATGCAGTTTATCGCGAAGCTTTTTCGGTGCTCTCTTTTGAAGACTTAGAGTAGCCCAAAAATTTAAAGGAAATCGTGGGGTGTCTCACAAAAGTTTTCTGAGTAAAAGGGGTGAAAAACCTCGGTGAGTGATTAAGAAAAAATTGGAGAACGAAGCGAAGAAAAATGCTTCGTAAATTCTGAAACTGCAGTTTTGACAGTGCAGTTTATCGCGAAGCTTTTTCGGGGCTCTCTTTCGAGGGCTTAGAGTAGTCGAAAAATTTAAACAAAATCGTGGGAAGTTTGAGAAAAATTTGTAGAATAAAGGGGAGAATAAAAATTTTATTTTCGATCTCCCAGCTGACGGCAAAACGCAGTGAAAGAGGGCTATCCGAATTTCTTCTCTGCAGGGCAAGAACTGCAGGATTGGAGGGCATTTTGGGAAAAAATGGTTTAGTTGAGGGCAAAAGTGTAAATTCACACTTCCCCTCCAACCTCCCCTGCAGAGCATTTATCACTCTCCTTCTCTCTCTCTTTTGAATGCATATCATCTCTCTCTCTCTCTTTCCTCTCTGTTGGGGTAGGAAACGAAAGAAAGAAAGAAAGAAGAGAGAAAGAAGAAGAAGTAGAGGAAGAAGAAGAAGCAGGGAAGAGCATTTCTCTTCCTCCCTCCCTCTCAGTTTTTTTTGTGAAAAAGGTGCACGTTTCTCTCTCTCTCTCTCTCTCTCTCTCTCTCATTTTCTTCTATTATGCATGGGTGAAGTGGAAGCAAAGAAAGATGAGGGTGAGGTGGTTGGGAGGCTGCAGCCTTGCTACTGCCAGCAGCAGCTGCACTTGCTGCAGCTGCTGCCAGCAGCAGCAAGCCACGCAGCTGCTGCTGCTGCTACTGTGGGCAGCAGCAGCTGCCCAGCTGCAGCTGTGTGTGTGCTGCTGCTTGGCTGCTGCTGCAGCCAAGCAGCAGCTGCTTGTGCAGGGTTGAAGCTGCTGCCATGGCAGCTGCTTGAGCAGCTGCCATGGTGGGCAGCTGCTGGCCCTGCTGCTGCTGCACAAGGCAGCAGCAGCTGCCAAAAAAAAAAAAAAAAAAGAAAGAAAGAAAATGGAGAAATTGGAGAAGAGAAGAAGAAGGAAAATTTGAGAAAAATAAATTGAGGAAGAAAAAGTTTTCCTCTTCTCTTCTCCAATGAGCAAAATCACACAATTGAGAAAAATTACTCAATTGAGCTTTCCCTCCAAATTTTTTTTGGGCATTTCGCCCTATGTTCAAGAGATTAAAATTTCTCTTTGGCGAACGTGACAAGAATGGGATTCTCTTTCCTATTCCCTTCAAATTGATCCAAAAAGAGAGCCAATTATGGAATTCCCCCTTTTATGTTTTAAGCAGGGTTTTAGTTTTATAATTTTTATGGAATTAGCAAATCATATAAATTATTCCTTCATGATTTTCCTTTCATTTTAGGAAAGTCTTGGAGACCAAGAGATCAATTTTTTGTTCTCTTTTGGGAACAAAGAGAAACACAAAAAGGGGGGGGGGGAATTGCTCAAATTGAGCTTTTCTCGAATTTTTGTGAGCGTTTTGACCCCGGATCGAGTTGAGCAAGTTTCTTTTTGGCAATATACCATGGGAGGACTATTCTCCTCCCATTTTTACGAACCAGTCAAAAATTAGCCTTTTTGTGGGGGAAAATGATCAAATAGGAAATTTTTTCCTTTAAGTTGGCAAAAAGGGATTTTAGTATTGAAATGTTTATGGATTTAGTAAATCATGAGAATCCATTGTTCATGATTTTCTTTCCTTACAATTTAGGAAAAATTCGAAAATCGAAAGAGCGGAAGTTGTCTCCTTCAAGGATTGAAAGAACACACCGAGGTGGGGAATTCTACCGAAAATGGGTGACCTCTCCACTTTTTCCTCTGCTTTTGATCTTGAAGCATTATAGTGAGCATGCTATAGTAGTGTAATTTGTAATCGTGATTATGAATGAGGAAAGAGGGAAATAGGTGGATTATTTACATGTTTAAATGAACATAGAGGAAAATGTAACTTGATTTATCTACATAGATGATGAATATTATTCATGATTTAGATGGAAATAATTGCATGCATAAGAAAGGATTAACTATTTTATGATTGAGATCGTGATAGGGTATAACCCTAGGAATCATGTGAAGCATAAGGAAAGGGCATGTTGGTAGTAAGACTAGGAGAAAACCTAGATTCAGGGTTAATGAGTGACATCAAACTTAGGACTATATCCTAGGATTGAATGAGTGGCATTATCTTAGGAGATAACCTAAGGACATTGGATAGAGTGATCAACATAGAGTCAAGGACTCTAGGATGAGCATGATATAAGACTTAGGTAAAGGAAACCTAAGGTAAGTTAGTGGGCCGAGAATAGACTAGTTAACATAGAGTCAAGGAACTCTAGGTTAAACATGATACGAAACTTAGATAAGAGAACCTAAGGTGAACTAGTGGAGTTTATACGCACAGAAAATGGATCAGAGTCAAGATAACTCTAAATGCAAAGTGCAACAGGTAAATAGAGATAATGTAACTCCAGGTTCGGCAAAGAAAAGAGTATGTGGCCACAAAGTTAAAGAATTAAACTGATAGCAAAGTGATCAGCTTAGAGTTAAACTCTAAGGAAAAGTTTGTGTAATCACAAAGTCAAAGAGCTAAATAATATAACCCTAGAGTGGGTCATAGGGTGTCTGGGCAAATGGATAATAACTTTAACTTCAATTTGAGTTAAAGAAATAAAAGAGAAATGTTTAAGAGTCCAGGAGACTCTCTAATTATCCTGATGGCAAGACCTAGGATAGAGATAAATTGTTGTAAAAAGGCAAAGTTAAAAGCAAGCTAAAAGTGGCTAAAAATCATAAAGAAAAGGTAAATGGCGCCTTCGAATTTGAGACTCGTCAAGTGGAGCAGGACTCCCTGGGCAGTGACCCGTCGGACGAGGTACCTTCGAAAGGCTTAAAGTGAAAGCAAAGAGCTAGATGCTCAAAGGAAAGAGAAAGAGATATGCCAGTGGCAAAAGGGAGCTACAAGCTCGAATAAGAAAGAAAAGCAAGTGTTCAAAGGCAAAGAGGCTAAGAACTAAAGCAAAAAGAGAAAGAAAAAGAAAAGAAAAGAAAGAAAATATAAAGATAAAACGAGCGTACCTTCGGGGGTAAAAAGTAGCCTTGTCGGAGCCAAGGGCAGTGTCCCTCTCCCGGGCAGTGACCCGTAGGACAAGTTCCCCGTTGGGCGGGGTAGCACTTGCGGGTGCTATCGGCAACCTTAGAAATCTTATCTTATGGTAGCAGGACTACCGGGCTGGGGCCCGTTGGATAAGAATTTCTGAGGGTTAACTTGAACTAAAGCACCAGAATTTAAAGAATAAAGAGAAATTAGAGTGGCCAAGGTGGCCGGGTTAGTTTGACCCTGTATACAGCGGCATAGTGGCCGAGTTGGTGCTTAGCAGCCTAGTGTGGCTAGACAGAGTAGTGCTGGGTCGATGAGTATACACAGATAGTGTAGAGATGTGTTATATTGCATAGCCGCATTTCGATATTGAGGATTTTAGTCTCCTAGCACTATTATTATTGCTTCCATTGGACCAAGTGGTATAGGACACTTTTTCTCGGTGGTTGTGTAGTAACCGCTCTTAAATTGTATCTTGGGATTTTAATTATTTTCTTTTCCTCTTGTCTTAATCTGTCACGCCCCGGGGGTTTGTTTTAGCGGAAACGGTTTGCAAAAGTCGTACGTTCGACGAAAGATTTTTATTTTTTTTTTTGATAGTAAGGAAACCCCTCTTCCCCGGCGCGTGCCCAGACCCGCCGCACATACAGGATCTCTCTGTAAACGGACAGAGCCTCCCCTGTATGTGCACGGCGTAGCGTTCGGTACACAACCCAAACATACACAACCATTCAATCACCCTTCGATCTTTAACCCAAGTACGCACTAGATTGACCCCTCCCAACTTAATAAAATTAAATGCAGGGACTTAGAACAACAACCCACCTCTATGCGAAGGAGAAGGCGTGCGGAACTCCAACTGAAACGCCCTCGCTGTGTGCCCAGACAGCTACAATAAAATTATACTTGTTAAAAACGTCTTCGTGGTTAAAAACACTCAAAAATGGCGCGAAACGGGCTAAAAACGGAGCTTCCGGGCTTTTATTTGGAACCCTGGTGCACGGGACCAGGCGTGGACCGGGTCCACGGCGGCGGGCGGGCGCGGCGCAGACCGGGGGCACCCTGCAGCAGTGCACCGGGCGTCTCGGGCCGGGCCGCGCACGGGTGCGGGCGCGCACCGGGTCCACGGCCCCCCGCTACTGTTGACGAGCGCCGGGTGCACGCTCGGGCGTGCACCGCGCGGCCAGGCGCACCGCGCCGTGCACCGGGTCCGCGCCCCCGGCCGCGAGGGCGTGCGCCGGGTGCACGCCGGCCCGGTGGACCGCGCAGGCCTGGCGCACAGTTTTGTGCGCCGGGTCTGCGGCCCCGGGCCGGAACGCATGCGCCGGGCGCACGCCGGCCCGGTGGACCGCGCGGCCTGGCGCACAGCTTTGTGCGCCGGGTCCGCGGCCCCGGGCCGGAACGGCGTGCGCCGGGTGCACCCGGGCGTGTGGACCGCGGCCAGAAAACCCCAACAGTGCGTTCGTTTTCGACTCCGATCGCGACCCCGCGATCACGGCGGCTCCGGCGATGACCCCGTGAACACGGTGACGGCGGCGGCGGCCTCCCGTTTAGTCCCCGAATTCGCCTCTCACGCGGCCCGAGACGAAGGAAAACCCACCCCGAAACCTCAAGGGATTTCCCCCGGCTTTGCTCGAAACAAGAAAACGAAAGAAGAAATAAATTCACCGTTTACCTTGGTCGCGGCGTCGGAGTTTGCAAGAAGAGGGATCGTCCCGGAGGTGCGCAAACGTTCCTCTTCCCCTCGCTTGTTCCGCCGTGAATCTCCGCGCCGCTCGATCGCAGGAAGAGGAAGAGGAAGAGGAAGAGGAAGAGGGAGAGGAAGAGGGAGAGGGGAAACAGTTCCTATCCGCGATCGGGTGCGATACGTACGAGGTAAGTAACAGAGGGGTAAGGGGGGCCGAAACCTAAATTTTCCAAATACCAAATTAATTAGCTGATTTGGTACCCTAGGGGACTTGACCCAAAATCCCCGAATTACCCAAATAAAGAATCGGTGGACAGGGTTTGGGAGACAATTAAACTCAAGCCCTGGGTCAACCGGGGTGAGGATTTGGGTTCGAACCTGGGTCCGTCGTGCCTCGAAAGTCGTGCTGGTTGCCTGCGTTACTAACGAACTTCCGGAATTTATTCTGGGAGAATCCGGAGTCGGAAAAATAATCCGATCGCGCCGCCGCGCTCCGTTTTGCGAGCTCTATCGCCTAAAAAATACCCGCGAGTCCCGACAGTCTGCCCAGAAGAACGATTTATTAATCCAACCGCCGGACCGCTAAGGGGGAAACGTTGTAAATAAATAAGAAAATAATTAAAATCCCAAGATACAATTTAAGAGCGGTTACTACATCACTCACCTCTTAAAAACAAGTTTCGTCCTCGAAACTTAATCCTGGATCGCGGGGAAAAGGGCGGGGTAGCATTCCCTCATTTTTGACTCCAACTCCCAAGTTGCTTCTCGCTCCTCAGGGTTGCTCCAGAGCACCTTCACGTAGGGGATGGCTCGGTTTCGCAGTGATTTGGTTTCCCTTGCCAGGATTCTCACCGGGGTTTCTTCGAAGCTTAGGTCCTCCTTAAGTTCGAGTACAGAGGCGTCCAGAACGTGTGATGGGTCGGGAAGATATTTCCGAAGCATTGAAACGTGGAACACGTCGTGGATTCGGTCGAGGTTTGGTGGTAGGGCGAGGCGGTAAGCTACTGGGCCAATACGCTCTAGGATCTCGAATGGCCCCACCAACCGTGGGCTCAGCTTGCCCTTTAGCCCGAAACGCTTGATTCCTCGGGACGGCGAGACCCGCAAAAACACATGTTCCCCCACTTGAAATTCCAAGTCTCGGCGCCTCTGGTCTGCGTAGCTCTTCTGTCGACTCTGGGCGGTCAGCAGGCGCTGTCTGATAAGGCGTACCTTCTTTTCAGTTTTCTCCACTAAATCGGGTCTCAAGAGTTTTCGTTCTCCCAAGTCGTCCCAACAAATCGGGGATCGGCAGCGCCTTCCGTATAAGGCTTCGTAGGGCGCCATCTGGATGCTGGCCTGGTAGCTGTTGTTGTAGGCGAATTCCACGAGGGGTAGGTAGCGTGACCAACCGATTCCCCAATCCAGCACACAGGCGCGAAGCAAGTCTTCGAGGATCTGTATCACACGCTCCGACTGTCCGTCCGTCTGAGGGTGGAAGGCTGTGCTGAACTGTAGTCTGGTCCCCATAGCCCGCTGAAGGCTTTGCCAAAACTTCGAGACAAAGCGTGTGTCTCTGTCCGAGGTGATCGATGCCGGTACTCCATGTAGTCTCACGATCTCGCTGATGTAGACTTGGGCTAACCGTTCGCGGGTCCAAGTTGTATGAATTGGCAGGAAGTGTGCTGACTTGGTTAACCGGTCGACTATGACCCAGATCGCGTCGTGGCCCTGTTATGAACGTGGGAATCCAGTGACAAAGTCCATGGTGATCTGGTCCCATTTCCACTCTGGTACCGGTAAGGGTTGTGGCTTCCCTGCGGGTCACTGATGCTCGGTCTTTATCTGTTGACATACTAGGCAGTGAGCCACGTGTCGCGTCACGTCTTCTTTCAACTTAGGCCACCAGAAAGACTGTTTGAGATCCCTGTACATCTTCGTGCCCCCTGGGTGTGCCGCATAAGGGGCTCGGTGTGCCTCCGCTAAGATCTCCTCCTTCAACTCTGATGAGTCCGGCACGCAGATCCGTCCGCGGAACCGTAAGGTGCCGTCGTCTTCTCCCGCAAAATCGCTCTCTTGGCCCAGGGAAATCTTGTCTCGTATGCGTTGTAGGTGTGGGTCGGTCTGCTGTCCCTCCCGGATCTTCTCAAATAACGTCGGCTTGACTACTAAGGTTAGAAGCCGCGTAACCGTGCCCGCTGGTACCACCTCTAACTGCATTCGTACGAACTCCGCGATCAAGTGGTTCTGTCCCGTTATCGTGCTCTCCGACGCCCCTTCCTGATACCCTTTTCTGCTCAAGGCGTCTGCCACCACGTTCGCCTTCCCGGGATGGTATTGGATCGACAAGTCGTAATCCTTCGACAACTCTAGCCACCGCCTCTGCCGCAAGTTTAATTCTTTTTGGGTAAAGATGTACTTGAGACTTTGATGATCTGAGGAGACGTTACAGTGAACTCCAAAGAGATAATGCCTCCAAAGTTTTAGAACAAGGACTACAGCAGCCAATTCCAAGTCGTGTATCGGGTAGTTCTTTTCGTAATCCTTCAGCTGCCTGGACGCGTAGGCAATCACTTTCCCCCGTTGCATCAGGACGCCTCCAAGACCGATCCTCGATGCGTCGCAGTACACTTCATAATCCTCTCCTGGTGTCGGCAGCTCCAATATTGGTGCCCTGGTTAATCTCCTCTTGAGTTCCTCAAAACTCTCCTGGCATTTGGCCGTCCATATGAACTTCCTCCCTTTTCTGGTCAACCGATTTAAAGGGGTAGCAATCTTCACGAAACCCTCACAAAGCGCCTGTAATATCCTGCTAGTCCTAGGAAACTGCGGACCTCTGTCACCGACGTCGGAGGCTGCCAGTCAATCACTGCTTCTACCTTCTTGGGATCCACGGCGATTCCCTGTGCCTAGATCACATGTCCTAGGAAACCGACTTCGCGCGGCCGGAGCTCGCACCTCTTGAGTATAGCGAACAGCTTCTGCTCTCTAAGGGTCTGAAGGATCGTTCGCAAAAGGTCCTCATGCTCCTCGTCGGTAGAGGATAGATCGGTATGTCGTCGATGAAGGCTACTACGAACCGGTCCAGAAGGGTCTAAAAATCCGGTTCATCATGTCCATAAAGACCGCGGGGGCGTTCGTAAGCCCGAACGACATGGCCGTGAACTCGTAATGGCCCTACAGGGTCCGGAAGGCGGTTTTCGGGATGTCCTCGATCCGAACTCGGTGCTGACGGTAGCCCGATTGCAGATCAATCTTAGAAAAAGACCGTCCCCCTCCTGCAACTGGTCGAAGAGGTCGTCGGTTCACTTACCGACCGAAGCCTATCCCGGCCGGGTCCGAAGGGGGCAACTAACCAAAACTTCGAAGGAAAAGGGAAATAGGCCGTGTGGAAGGCTGGGCAACTCTCATGGTGCTCGCCCCCGATTTAGTGTGGAAACCGAAACGGTCAGAGAATTCGAAAGGTAAAGCTAAAGGTAGGGGGAGGCTCGCAAGGGTCAAAAGAGGGCGGGTTGCTCCGGCCCGGAGAGTACTCCTATCTAGGCAAAGGAGGAAAAGAAAGCAAAAACAACTAAGTACGCACCTGTCACTCCCCACTTTGGGAGGTCGCGTCGTCCACCGGAGCGGCCGAGGGAGTCCGCCCACAACCCGTGGGCCAGCGTTGCACCGCGTGCTGGGGCAGGGGTCTGCTGTCAGAAGAGTCCGCGGATTGCTGGTCGCCGGGCGCGTCCTTTGTCCGAACGGGGGCCGCAGTTCTCTCCGGTCCTCGCTGCGGTGGTGGTGCGATGGCCGAGTCATGGGTTGGTCCCTGGGGGCAGGAGGCATAGGTGTGATCTGGCAAGCCGCACCGGTTACAATAGTGGTACCTCCAAGTGCATTCCGTCACTGGGTGCGCGCCTTTGCAGATGATGCAGGATTCTGGTTGCACGTGCGCGCTCCCTTTAAGTCCTCGCTCGTCTTCCGGTGCACGCTTCGGGTGTGGATTTGGCCGGCTCTTTGGGTCGGGGCCCCCCTGAGTGGTAGGGGCAGCAGTTCCCTTAGGTTCATCACGCCGCGGCGCCGGGGGTCTATTGGCACCCGGCTTCGAAGGGCAGTCGTAACGCGTGTGGCCCGGCCTGCAACATCGGAAGCAGTGCCCGTCCCGCCACGGGCAACTCGTCATGAGGTGCGCGTTGCCGCATATGACACACGGCTTCGGTGGCCTAGGTTCCTCTGTCGCCTGACCAAGGTTCCGCTCGGCTCTCGGGCGTTTGTTCGCCCGGTCCCTCCGCTGGGGGTCCCCTGCCTGCCCGGGGTACTCCTGCCGGGCGCGCTCCATGTTGGGGTACACGGCCAAATTAGCAACCTCCTGGAAGGCGGGAGGGCCCGTCGGTGGCACCCCGAGGGGGGTAACGTTTCTGCTGCCGCCCCGGAATTTGTCGACGCCCTCGAGTTCTTGTATCAGTATGCTCAGGCGCTCTGCGAGGGTCAGCAATTGCCCCGCCACGTCTCGCAGCTGGTTGCGGAGCAGGCGATTGGCTTCGTCGGCGATGTCCATTTCCGTTGTCAGTTGCCTACTAAGCCAACCCTCGATCTGTACACACACAAAGAACAGTCAGTCCTAGCCCTTACGAATATGCATCCGACCACTTATCGAGCGAAAGGAACTCTGACTCTTCCCCCCCCCCCCCCCCCCCGATCGCTCACGTCCTACACCCATAAGCCCTACGCGTTTCATTCATTAGTAGTTAAGTGTGGTACTTCCGTGGATGTCGGCACTAGCTGTTGTGATTGAATGAATGTCTCTGATACCATCTTAATCTGTCACGCCCCGGGGGTTTGTTTTAGCGGAAACGGTTTGCAAAAGTCGTACGTTCGACGAAAGATTTTTTTTTTTTTTTTTTTGATAGTAAGGAAACCCCTCTTCCCCGGCGCGTGCCCAGACCCATCTTAATCTGTCACGCCCCGGGGGTTTGTTTTAGCGGAAACGGTTTGCAAAAGTCGTACGTTCGACGAAAGATTTTTTTTTTTTTTTTTGATAGTAAGGAAACCCCTCTTCCCCGGCGCGTGCCCAGACCCGCCGCACATACAGGATCTCTCTGTAAACGGACAGAGCCTCCCCTGTATGTGCACGGCGTAGCGTTCGGTACACAACCCAAACATACACAACCATTCAATCACCCTTCGATCTTTAACCCAAGTACGCACTAGATTGACCCCTCCCAACTTAATAAAATTAAATGCAGGGACTTAGAACAACAACCCACCTCTATGCGAAGGAGAAGGCGTGCGGAACTCCAACTGAAACGCCCTCGCTGTGTGCCCAGACAGCTACAATAAAATTATACTTGTTAAAAACGTCTTCGTGGTTAAAAACACTCAAAAATGGCGCGAAACGGGCTAAAAACGGAGCTTCCGGGCTTTTATTTGGAACCCTAGTGCACGGGACCAGGCGTGGACCGGGTCCACGGCGGCGGGCGGGCGCAGCGCAGACCGGGGGCACCCTGCAGCAGTGCACCGGGCGTCTCGGGCCGGGCCGCGCACGGGTGCGGGCGCACACCGGGTCCACGGCCCCCCGCTACTGTTGACGAGCGCCGGGTGCACGCTCGGGCGTGCACCGCGCGGCCAGGCGCACCGCGCCGTGCACCGGGTCCGCGCCCCCGGCCGCGAGGGCGTGCGCCGGGTGCACGCCGGCCCGGTGGACCGCGCAGGCCTGGCGCACAGTTTTGTGCGCCGGGTCTGCGGCCCCGGGCCGGAACGCGTGCGCCGGGCGCACGCCGGCCCGGTGGACCGTGCGGCCTGGCGCACAGCTTTGTGCGCCGGGTCCGCGGCCCCGGGCCGGAACGGCGTGCGCCGGGTGCACCCGGCGTGTGGACCGCGGCCAGAAAACCCCAACAGTGCGTTCGTTTTCGACTCCGATCGCGACCCCGCGATCACGGCGGCTCCGGCGATGACCCCGTGAACACGGTGACGGCGGCGGCGGCCTCCCGTTTAACCACGGCGGCGGCGGCCTCCCGTTTAGTCCCCGAATTCGCCTCTCACGCGGCCCGAGACGAAGGAAAACCCACCCCGAAACCTCAAGGGATTTCCCCCGGCTTTGCTCGAAACAAGAAAACGAAAGAAGAAATAAATTCACCGTTTACCTTGGTCGCGGCGTCGGAGTTTGCAAGAAGAGGGATCGTCCCGGAGGTGCGCAAACGTTCCTCTTCCCCTCGCTTGTTCCGCCGTGAATCTCCGCGCCGCTCGATCGCAGGAAGAGGAAGAGGAAGAGGAAGAGGAAGAGGGAGAGGAAGAGGGAGAGGGGAAACAGTTCCTATCCGCGATCGGGTGCGATACGTACGAGGTAAGTAACAGAGGGGTAAGGGGGGCCGAAACCTAAATTTTCCAAATACCAAATTAATTAGCTGATTTGGTACCCTAGGGGACTTAACCCAAAATCCCCGAATTACCCAAATAAAGAATCGGTGGACAGGGTTTGGGAGACAATTAAACTCAAGCCCTGGGTCAACCGGGGTGAGGATTTGGGTTCGAACCTGGGTCCGTCGTGCCTCGAAAGTCGTGCTGGTTGCCTGCGTTACTAACGAACTTCTAGAATTTATTCTGGGAGAATCCGGAGTCGGAAAAATAATCCGATCGCGCCGCCACGCTCCGTTTTGCGAGCTCTATCGCCTAAAAAATACCCGCGAGTCCCGACAGTCTGCCCAGAAGAACGATTTATTAATCCAACCGCCGGACCGCTAAGGGGGAAACGTCGTAAATAAATAAGAAAATAATTAAAATCCCAAGATACAATTTAAGAGCGGTTACTACATCTGGGCACGCGCCGGGGAAGAGGGGTTTCCTTACTATCAAAAAGAAAAAAAAATCTTTCGTCGAACGTACGACTTTTGCAAACCGTTTCCGCTAAAACAAACCCCCGGGGCGTGACAGATTAAGATGGTATCAGAGACAGATTTTTCAATCACAACAGCTAGTGCCGACATCCACGGAAGTACCACACTTAACTACTAATGAATGAAACGCGTAGGGCTTATGGGTGTAGGACGTGAGCGATCGGGGGGGGGGGGGGGGGGAAAGAGTCAGAGTTCCTTTCTCTCGATAAGTGGTCGGATGCATATTCGTAAGGGCTAGGACTGACTGTTCTTTGTGTGTGTACAGATCGAGGGTTGGCTTAGTAGGCAACTGACAACGGAAATGGACATCGCCGACGAAGCCAATCGCCTGCTCCGCAACCAGCTGCGAGACGTGGCGGGGCAATTGCTGACCCTCGCAGAGCGCCTGAGCATACTGATACAAGAACTCGAGGGCGTCGACAAATTCCGGGGCGGCAGCAGAAACGTTACCCCCCTCGGGGTGCCACCGACGGGCCCTCCCGCCTTCCAGGAGGTTGCTAATTTGGCCGTGTACCCCAACATGGAGCGCGCCCGGCAGGAGTACCCCGGGCCGGCAGGGGACCCCCAGCGGAGGGACCGGGCGAACAAACGCCCGAGAGCCGAGCGGAACCTTGGTCAGGCGACAGAGGAACCTAGGCCACCGAAGCCGTGTGTCATATGCGGCAACGCGCACCTCATGACGAGTTGCCCGTGGCGGGACGGGCACTACTTCCGATGTGGCAGGCCGGGTGTGATGATCCAGGTTTTCATGCACTGTTTTTCCCGTGAATCCAATGTGTAAAACACCTATTGATGGTGTTTGATCCACGGTGTGTCAAAGGGACGGCACAGATGGGTCCATGGTAGTATTTATTGTTAGTTTGGCCTTCGGCGGCATTTGCCGAATTTTAGAAAGGTTTCTAGGCCAAACGGAGGGCGTATTTGGATTCAGCGCGGAAAAACGCTTGAAAACGACTATTTACTTGTTGAATTCGGAGTCCGGATGCCCAAAAACGGACTCCCGGATGTTTCTGGTGGTTTCTGGTGCATGGGGGAAGTCGTGGACCACCGGTGCGCCACGTGGCGGGCCCTCATTGGCCGGTCCGCAGCAGCCGGTCCATGGAGCAGCGCGGCAGGGTGCATGAGCCGGCGCTAGGACACGTGGCAGGCGCTGATTAGCGGGCCTACGGTGTGCGGTCCACGGAGTTTTGGCGGCCGGTTGCAGGGTGGTTTTTGGCTTTATATAGGTCATTTGAGGGCCGAAATCCTCTTCTCCTGTTCGGTTTCACTCCGAGGTCCCTTCTAAGAAAATCTTCCTCTCACTGTTCTACACCTCCTGTAGATTTCTCAAGAATTTAGGAGGTTCGGATCCCGAGGTTTGAGATTTTTCCGGCGCGGCGCGACGATCATTCTACGGCAACCTGATTCGTCGCATTTCGGTGTTCAGGCTTCCCCGACTCACCCCGACCTCCTATTTTCACGATTCTTGCGCCGTTGGATTCTTAACAGGTAGGGCTTCATTTTCTCTGTTGTGAGTTTCTCCTGATTCCGAGGTTTTGTTGGAGTTTCTGTGGCCTCATTTTGACCCTTTTTCCGTCGCGGAGTTTTGGGACAGCACTGCCTTGTTTTGGCGATAACTTTGCGCACGGACGTCGGATCAGGGCGATTCAAAAAGGGATTTGCATCCACGCATCGCAAGGAGTCTCTCTGAATTTTCTTGGATTTTTCTGGAATTTCCCCGAAGGTGAGAACCCCCTTTTTACAGAATTTTATATCACAGTTTTGGATGAATGCATTGTTCGGGGTGGTTCCCTTGTCGATTTAGGTTCTCAGCGTAGAAAAATCGTGTGGAAACGTGCAGGTACTTGTTTCGACCGAATCGTCGCGTAGATCGCAGTAGTATTTTTCTGGGAATTTCTTGGGCACATTTCGCAGGTGAAATTGGCTGAACTGTTAAACAGATTTTTGGGGACAGATTTTAGATGAAACTTGGATAATAATTATGTGTGCATCCTTTGGGACTTATGGTGCAGTATTGCGGGATTTTCGGATCGGGCGCGGACTTAGCTTGCGAGGACCGGATTTAGCGCTCGAGGTGGGTACCGTTGTTAACCTCCTACTTGTGATGTCCCCACTAGGCCTATTTGAGTTGCTACTATGTTGCATTGTTAAAAGAACCGGTAAAATGAATCTGGCATACTAATTAGGAAATTGGACTTATAACTAGAGTTTGTGACTTCAAAAGGACTAAGTGCTGATTAATGGTTAATTCTTGTAAATAATATGTCGCCTAAAACCATGGGAAGAGCTTTGTTGAAATGGATATGTTGCATATACATGATGGGACCTCTTATACATATACATAGTGTCACGCCCCGGGGGTTTAAATGCGCGGAAGGGGAGCCACCGATGCTCCCAAAACAGTGTACGTAATTTTTTTTTGAAACCATTGCTCCCCGACGCGTGCCCAGACCCGCCGCATATACAAATTTACTCTACAAACGGGCAGAGTCTCCTTTGTATATGCACGGCGTCCTCAATACATTATACATTCATCTCAAGCATTAACCACAGTAATCAGAGTTCATACACATACAACATGCAAGGTAGAAGGCCGACTGATTTGAAAGGATAAATAACGCAGAGTTTTAAAAGCGACGCCCACACGACGCCATCAATTTTGAAAGCCATTTCGCAAGCCACATAAATCCACAAGGTTTTGCAATCCGGTGCCCACACGACACCTACGTTTTAAAATCGGGTTCGCAAACGGTTTTCTTTACTTTTCGTTGTTCAAAAAGGCCAAGTAAGGAAAGACTAACATTCACTTGCATAATTTAAAGAAAGAAAGGGTAACATCCACTTCGACCCCACGGGGGTATCGCAATCCACAAATAACTATCTGAAACAATAAAGGAAACGAAAAAGGGGAAAGAGAGTCACAATGTCTGCGGTCGCTCAAAACGGACAAGTACCCTCGCGGCCTCACCGGTGCCCTAGCACTCGCCCCTGGACGAACCTGTCACGGAGTGGATAATCAGTGACTAGAAATAGTAAAATAGGCAAAAAGACTAAAGACATAGCAAACCCCGGCAACCGGAGCAACGTCTCTCTCGAACACCACCAACACTGTCACACCCTGTAACATAACAAAAACCCGGGCATCCATCCCGACCACCGCACCGGGCCCCTATCCCGGTGCCACCTGCCGAGCACCTGCCTCGGCCGCCGAGCACCTACCTCGGCGACACCGCTCACACCCCCACCTATGAGGGCCCCCATTCCTAACGCCACCATTGCGTGGGGTACACGGGTCAACGTACCACTTTTCCGGAAAGCACACCCTGGCGGAGGCCAATCCGCCGGTGTGCGTGTAGCAAAACCAGAGCCTCAGATCAATAATAAAATGGAATGATAATAAAACAGGGTTAGTTCAACAAACGAGAGAAGACTTACTAACCACCTTGCCCCAACTTACTATTTCTATCAGTAAAATCCTATTCCCACAGTTCCGGGAATGTACCCACCTCGTGTATGTCGTCCGGAACTCAACTCGTCCGTGTCCGCGCGCCTACAGAGTCCCGCACTCCTGAGAGAACACAGAGTCAGTCAAACTACGAGATCTGAAACCCACACTGACCCCCGACTGAAACCAGATGGCGGACGTAGCCCCGGTCTCCGGGTGGCAGAGTTCCCCGTACGGCACCGGCCGTACGGCGTGCACCCTGCCAGCGCGTGGTCCCGCGCGGCACCAGCCCGCGCGGGTGTCCCACCTGCGGGCGGCCCCGCGCGGTTAAGTGTCGCGCGGCGCTCCGTCCGCGCGTGCGGGGCAACCCCGCGCGCGGCAGGCCCGCGCGGGCGCCCCGCCCGCGGCGGCCCCGCGCGGCCTAGCGTCGCGCGGGCGCGCCGCCCGCGGGTGCGGGGTAACCCCGCGCGGCACCAGCCGGCGCGGGCACCCCGCCCGCGGCGGCCCCGCGCGGCCTAGCGTCGCGCGGGCGCGATACCCGCGGGTGCGGGGTGACCCCGCGCGGCACCAGCCCGCGCGGGCACCCCGCCCGCGGCGGCCCCGCGCGGCCTAGCGCCGCGCGGGCGCGATACCCGCGGGTGCGGGGTGACCCCGCCGGCACCAGCCCGCGCGGGCACCCCGCCCGCGGCGGCCCCGCGCGGCCTAGCGCCGCGCGGGCGCGATACCCGCGGGTGCGGGGTGACCCCGCGCCGGCCCAGCCCGCGCGGGCACCCCGCCCGCGGCGGCCCCGCGCGCGGCCTAGCGCCGCGCGGGCGCGATACCCGCGGTGCGGGGTGACCCCGCGCGGCACCAGCCCGCGCGGGCACCCCGCCCGCGGCGGCCCCGCGCGGCCTGGCGCCGCGCGGGGTGCGATACCCGCGGGTGCGGGGTGACCCCGCGCGGCACCAGCCCGCGCGGGCACCCCGCCCGCGGCGGCCCCGCGGCGGCCTAGCGCCGCGCGGGCGGCCGCGCCGCGGTTGCGGGGTGACCCCGCGCGGCACCAACCCGCGCGGGCACCCCGCCCGCGGCGGCCCCGCGCGGCATAGCGCCGCGCGGCCGGCCGCGCCGCCTGCGGGCGCGGGGTGACCCCGCGCGGCACCAACCCGCGCGGGCACCCCGCCCGCGGCGGCCCCGCGCGGCATAGCGCCGCGCGGGCGCGCCGCCCGCGGTTCCCGCTAGCCCATGGCGGCACCCCCGACGCCGGACGTCCCCAACCCGGAAATTTCGAGATGATAACCCTAGGAAAACAAGAGTGCCACAATGCTCACCTCGATGCGCAAAGGTGAAGGAGGGAGAGGGATCGTCCGCTAGCTCGAGTCCTCGGTTACGCCTAGAGGGAAGAAGACCGCGTCGGTAGGATTCCTCCTCGGTAGACCGTCCTCCTTCCGTTTCCTCGATTCACCTTGCCGGCGGCTACGTGATGAAAGAAATGAGAAAAGTAGGCGGACAAAAGAAAAGGAACCCTAAGTCCCTTTCTTTTGTCAATTTAAAAATAACCCGAGCCGTGCAGATCCAACACGGATCCCGGGGCACTTACCGGGGGGTCAAAACTTTGAAAATTAATTCTGGACGAACCGGGAGTCGGAATCCGGAACCGATCGCGTCCCCGTGCTCCGTTTCGCGAACCCTACCGCCTAAAAATGTCCGCGAGCCCGACGGGCAGCCTGGGAAAAATCCAAAATCAGGCCCTAAGTCGAACCGTCAAAAGGAAGGCGAATGGTAAAGTCAAAGGGAGAACCGGGTCTTACACCACTCACCGCTAAAAACGAGTTTCGTCCTCGAACTCAACTCTCACCCCGCGGCGAAGAGGTCCGGGTAGCATTCCCTCATCTTTGACTCTGGTTCCCAAGTTGCCTCACGTTCTTCCTGATTGCTCCAGAGCACCTCACGTAGGGATTGTCCGGCTTCGTAACTTTTTGTCCTCTCGTGCCAGGATTCGCACCGGCACTTCCTCGAAACTCAGGTCTCCTTAAGTTCAATGGCAGAAACGTCGAGCACCCGCGACGGGTCGGAAAGATACTTCCGAAGCAGAGACACGTGGAACACGTCGTGAACTCGGTCAAGGTTGGGCGGCAGGGCGAGGCGGTAGGCCACCGGGCCGATGCGCTCCCAGAATCTCGAACGGCCCACATACCCGGGCTCAACTTGCCCCTCAACCCGAACCGCTTCACCCCTTTGGACGGCGAAACCCGTAGTAGCACGTGTTCCCCCACCTGGAACTCTAAATCGCGGCGTCTCTGGTCCGCGTAACTCTTTTGTCGGCTCTGGGCGGTTATCAACCGCCGCTTGATGAGACGCACCTTTTCCTCAGTCTCCATCACCAGGTCCGGTCCCAAAATCTTCGCTCCCCCAGATCGTCCCAACCAATCGGGGATCTACAGCGCCTGCCGTACAACGCCTCGTACGGCGCCATCCGGATGCTCGCCTGGTAGCTGTTGTTATAAGCAAACTCTACGAGGGGTAGGTAGCGCGACCATCCGTCCCCCAAATCAAGTACGCAGCCGGAGCATGTCTCGAGAATTTGGATCACCCGCTCGGATTGTCCATCCGTCTGGGGGTGGAAGGCTGAGCTGAAATGCAACTTGGTCCCCAGGCTCGCTGTAGACTCTGCCAGAAGTTCGAAACGAACCTCGTGTCTCTATCTGAGGTGATAGACGTGGGTATCCGTGTAGCCTGACGATCTCGCTGATGTAGACTTGAGCCAATCGATCGCGTGTCCAGGTCGTGTGGATGGGTAAGAAGTGAGCGGACTTCGTTAGCCGATCTACAACGACCCAGATCGCGTCATCCTTGCTGCGAACTGGGAAATCCGGTGACAAAGTCCATCGTGATTTGCTCCCATTTCCATTCGGCCACGCCAGTGGTTGTAATTTCCCCGCCGGTCGTTGATGCTCGGCTTTCACTTGCTGGCAAATCCGGCAGTGTGCAACAAACAACGTCACGTCTCGCTTCAGGTTTGGCCACCAAAGGGCTGTCTGAGATCCCTGTACATCTTGGTGCCCCCTGGTGCGCGCGTAGGGGGCGCAGTGCGCCTCGGTCAGATTTCCTTCTTCAATCCGGTGAATCGGGCACGCAAATCCGTCCTCGAACCTCAGAGTGCCATCAGTCCCCACTGTGAAGTACTCCCTTCGGTTCCGTTGAATCC
>CM054932.1:8068818-8127119 GCA_029168755.2 Tillandsia fasciculata | reverse complement strand
CGCCATTCCTTTTCTGATTTGGTCAAGGATGTCGCGGTATGTGGAACACTCTCACCCCACAGACGAGACTACTTATCCAATGATCACATGCGCATCCTTAAAAGTTTAAAGTCGATACAAGTCCGCGAGCTCATACATGTACAGTTTGGGCACCATTAATGAGACAACAATTGTAAAAGTCTCTATAGACAAAGCAAGATGATCCTCCATCTCCTCAATCCGACAAAGAGCTCGACCACAACAAGGGGGCTACTCTACAGCCCCTGTTCCTCCATCACAGCAGGCACCTCCATCCACCTCTGATGATGATGCCTCTGTCAGCTCTATATTTAAAGAACACAGCGACTCTCAAATGAGCAAGAACGGATGTCCAGTAATTCACTGTGAAATGAGAGGCAAATTTCAAGTGAGTGAAAAAGGAGCTGGAAATCATCCTGCCGTCTCAAATCACTTTGACCAAGTCCGTCTCTTCAATGAAAAAACTGATGAAGGGAAATGTTTGCAAAAATGGGATGCACCACCTCTGATGACTCCCGACTCTCAGGAGTAAATTTTTGTTCTAACTTTTCTTTTGTTCTTTGCAGGATTTTCACTTTTCATGTTTGTTTATCTTTTTAACTCTCCTTTGGTTTTGTAATTATTGGCTTTGTTTCTGTGACAAAAAGGGGGGAGAGTTTAGAGAGAACTTGAACAATGACATGAACAATGATGATGTGAAAACTGAAAACTGTGTGAATGGTGATCATTAAGGTAAGTATCATCAACTTCAACTTTGCTTTATCTTTGTGATTTGTTGCATGTCCCTACTAACTATTCGACTAACTATTTGGGCAGGATTATGACTAACAAGTTGATGTTTGGACTAACATTTGTGACATTTGGTTTTTGAATGCATAAAAGATATGGTGGTTTTTTGTCTATGATTCTCTTACATATCTGAATTCTCAAATGTCATGGATGATCATATAAACTCTATCTCTGTATTTGGTTTTGTATGTTTCAATTCTTGAGGTATCTAACGATTTCTTTTGTCAAGAATGATTTCTTTGTGCAGAGAGTACAGATGTCTAAGTCTAGAGTCTGTTTTAGGAGTTTTATCTAATGTTTTTTAAATTTTTGGATCTCCATTGTAAATTTTTGTTGTATGTGATAGCACAAAAAATATCCTTTTTGAATTTTCTTTTGTGGATTTGTGTTTTTTTCACGAAACCGCCAAAGGGGGAGATTGTTACGTGAATTTGAGTTGGCGTATTTCGTGAAAAGTGTTAAGTCTTGAAGATTGAAGATGAAAGAACTTTGGATCATATACCTCAATCTCAGAAAGAAGAATTCAAAAGGATCAGGTATGTTTAACTAAAGATTTCTGGTGATCCGAATACTTCTTGTAGTGTAGAAACACCTGGAAGAATGTTTAATTGCATAAAATCAACAACTGGACTGGGACATGTTCAGATCGGATCGGGCCTTGCAATCCGGATCCCGAGGGTGTTCATTCATACACTGGTTCACTCCGGATCGCAGCATCTCATGATCCGGATCCCGACCTAGTGTTTAACCTTTTTACTTGCACGATCCGGATCAGGATTTGCAATCCGATCCCGAACGTTGAATGTTTTGGTGAAACTGTATGAACGATCCGGATCGGGGACTTCGATCCGTATCCCGAACAATTGTTTTTCTGGAAACCGTCTTTCTTGCTACTGCAATCCGGATCGCCCAATCCACTTCCGGATCGCCGTCCGTAAAATTTTCCAGAAAAGGCTGTTGTTGATCCTTATCTTCTTCCAATGGTTTCTAACCTATAATTGACCCTTTATTCATTTTCTAGGGTACGGGACTTAATAGAAAAAATACGACCGAAAGAAAAAATTCACATATAGAGAAGAAAGGAATCAATAGATTAATTCTATGTTTCTTCAGCTACATTGATTTGATTTGATCCTAGTTTTTCCAAACTCAGATTTTGAGTAGAATCAAATCAATGAATACTTAGATGGTATTTCCGATCTCTATTCTCAATCTAAGTATTCGGCGGATCATCACCACCAAAACAACGATTTAACCCCAAATCGGCGCGTGGACTCGCGTGGCCTTGTGGATTCAAGGTGCAACCGCTTTCGTGGATTCGGAGTGAGGTACATCGTGGATCGAAGCGTACTACTGGGTGAAGATCGTGGATTCGGTCGGACGTCCCAGTGGGATTCGACGTTGGACGCTGAGATTCGCGTTGGAACGCAGATCGTGGATTCGAGACGCGTTGTGGAGCGAGCGGAGAAGATCGACTAGAGCGTATGGTAAAAGGTTGAGTCGTCTGTGAGTACGTTAATCACCTTGTACGTGTTTATTCTAGTGGATTTCGCCGTGTTATCGGTCCCCGGGTTTTTTTTTACTCCGGTTTGGAGTTTTTCCACGTAAAAATCTTGCGTGTTATTTTTATTTCCGCATTGGGTTTTATAGCGCAATGATTTTTGAGTGTTTATTGTTTACACCTATTCACCCCCTCTAGGTGTTTTTTTCCCTATTTAGATCCATATTAGTATAACCCAACACACTCAGGTATGCTTTCATTTCCGCTTAAACTATTGTTATTAAATGAAAGTTTTAAATTAGTAAGTGATTTTTAATAATCTGATATTGAGCTTCCGCATACACTTGATGTATTGTTTCGGATGTTACTGTTCCTTTTGGGCAGTGAGAGTCATACTCAATTGGCGGGTCTGTTGCGTGCCCGAACTGTACAAATTGGTGGTCTCGGGGCGTGACAATATCAATCTCATCGGCTCGGTACACCAACCCAGTCCATATATCCATCTCATCCCCGGTACACCAATCCGGTCCATATATCAATCGCATCGCCAGGTACACAACCCGGTCCATATATCAATCGCATCGCCCGGTACACCAACCCGGTCTCAGCCTACTCCGGAGTGGCACTCCAGGGAGCGACCTGCTCTAGTACAATAAGTACCCATGTCAAGTATCTATGTTAAGTATCTCAGTCAAGCAGGCAAAAGTCGACACTATGCTCAAAGTGGAGACTCACTCTATCCACAATGCAATTGTTGGGTTATACTAATATGGATCTAAATAGGGAAAAAAACACCTAGAGGGGGTGAATAGGTGTAAACAATAAACACTCAAAAAATCATTGCGCAATAAAACCCAATGCGGAAAAATAAATGAACACGCAAGATTTTTACGTGGAAAAACTCCAAACCGGAGTAAAAAACCACGGGACCGATAACACGGCGAAATCCACTAGAATTAAAACACGTACAAGGTGATTTAACGTACTCACAGACGACTCAACCTTTTACCATACGCTCCTAGTAGATCTTCTCCGCTCGCTCCACAACGCTTCTCGAATCCACGATCTGCGTCCAACGCCGAATCCTCAGCGTCCAACGTCGAGTCCACGACGTCCGACCGAATCCACGGTCTTCACCCAGTAGCACGCTTCGAATCCACGAACGTACCTCGCTCCGAATCCACGAGAGCGGTTGCACCTTGAATCCACAAGGCCACGCGAGTCCACGCGCCGATTTAGGGTAAATCGTTGTTTTTGGGTGGTGATGATCCGCCGAATACTTAGATTAGAAATAGATCGGAAATACCATCTAAGTATTCATTGATTTGATTCTACTCAAAATCTGAGTTTGGAAAACCTAGAATCAAATCAATCAATATAGATGAAGAAACATAGAATTAAATCTATTTATTTCCTTTCTTCTCTATATGTGGATTTTTCTTTTCGGTCGTATTTTTCTATTATGTGCGGATACCCTAGAAAATGAAACATAGGGTCTATTTATAGGTTAGAAACCATTGGAAGAAGATAAGGATCAAAAACATCCGTTTCTGGAATTTTCAGGACGGCGATCCGGATCGGGATTACTGCGATCCGGATCGTCGTAACGAGAAAGACGATTCCAGAAATCCAAGGGTTCGGGATCCGGATCACAAGGTCCGATCCGGATCGTTCATGCAATTCAGCAAACTCCCATGTTCGGGATCCGGATCGGAATGGACTAGGATCCGGATTGAAATTGCCAATGAACAATCACCCTTCGGGATCCGGATTGCAAGGTCTGATCCGGATCCTGAACATGTCCAATGTCCAGTTTTTGATTTTTATGCAATTAAAAATTCTTCCAAGTGTTTCTACACTACAAGAAGTATTCGGATCATCAAAAATTCTTTAGTTAAACATACCTGATCCTTTTGAATTCTTCTTTCTTGAGATTGAGGTATATGATCCAAAGTTTTTCATCTTCAATCTTCAAGACTTAACACTTTCACGAAATACGCCAACTCAAATTCCGTAACAATCTCCCCTTTGGCGGTTTCGTGACAAAACACAAATCCACAAAAGAAAATTCAAAAAGATATTTTTGTTGCTATCACCATACAACAAAAATTTACAATGGAGATCCAAAAATTTAAATACATGAGATAAACTCCTAAAACAGACTCTAGACTTAGACATCTGTACTCTCTGCAAAAAGAAATCATTCTTGACAAAAGGAAATCGTTAGATACCTCAAGAATTTTAGCATTCAAAACCAAGCAGAGATGAGTTTATACTCACCATGACATTTAGTAATTCAGATATGTAATAAGATCAGAATCAACCAATGACATATCTTCTAAGCAATAAGATTCCAAATGTCATATCTTTGCTTTGTTAGTAATCAATCAACTTGTTAGTATAATACATGCCCAAATAGTTAGTCGAATAGTTAGTAGGGACATGCAACAAATCACAAAATAAAACCAAAAGTTGTAATACTTACCTTCATTCAAAGTTCCTTCGTTCAAAGTTCCAAACTTTCCACACAAAGTCAAAGTTTTCTCTTATCTCTCTCCCCCTTTTTGTCACAAACAAAGCCAAAACGTAGTCAAAACTACAAAATGTAAGGAGAGTTAAAAGTTCCATTAACATGAAAAACCTGAGAACTAAAACTAACGCAAAGTAAGAATAAAACCAAAATCTAAAAAACTGAAAAAGTCTGCACAAATCTGCACAAAAAGAAATGTTAGCGCACAGATTAATCATCGGAGTCTGATTCCTCAGACGCACTACATTCCATCTTAGTAAACATTTTCTTGATCAATTTCTTCATCGAGTTTACTCTCTTTGTCAATGTAATGTGTGATGCAGTTATAATCTCGAGATCTTCAGAAATTCGTCTTTGTTCTTTGCTTATCTGTTCTTGTTGAAAGGATAGCCGCTGTTGTTGCTTGAAAATCGAAGTTAGTGATGCTTCATCATCCGCGCCGGGTTCTTCTTGAGACGTGAGGCCGAGGTGCCGACACACGGTTTCTTTCAGTGGAAAGGTGTCGAAGGTAACATGTGGTAATTTGTGAAGTGACTTCACAATTGTTGACTCATCTATCATCCCGCAACTGTGTTGGTATGATATCGAGCTTATATCAATGTCAAACTTTTGTAAGATCCTCATGATGAGTAATGGAAACGGTAGTCGCTCAGAAGGATGAGGATGCACAATATATCTTGACATTCTATTCCAAATTATGTAGGGAATATTCATGTTCAATCCTACAGCCTCAGAGGGATGACCTATGAGATATAGGAACAGCAGTCTCTCCCATCCACGACCTTGGTCTGCATGTTAGGTAGAATGTGTAACACGTGATGAAATTTAGAAAACGGTACTCCAGTCGAAGATGTTTGGATTTTACACTTTTACATCAGCTGTTTTAATCCTTCAAACAAATTTTGTCTATCACGGTGTGCCATAAGGCATTCGTCAAACTTCTCCCTTCAAAAGTTGACCCCCGATGTGTTAGATTCCATTCCAAGGACTTCGCCGATTAACTGCGGCGTGATTTTAAGTTTCATCCTTGGATATTTGTATAGAAATGCATTGATCCACGTTCATCTTCTTGAAGATGTCTTGCATTCGTGTAAAAGGTTCTTCACGATACAGACAATACCCAAGTAATTCGGGGAATCGGCAAACTTGATGAGATTTGCTTGCTCAATTAAAGTTCCAAACTCTGGTGAGTGTTCCGGAGAGCTTCAATGTTGACATGTCGTTCTCCGATGCATTCACGACGTTCAAAGCTCGAAGGCGATCCATGCTGACGAACACTCCTTCCACACGAGGCGGGGAGTCAGGAACTTTTGGCGTGTCAACTGTTACGGAATTTGAGTTGGCGTATTTCGTGAATAGTTTAAGTCTTGAAGATTGAAGATGAAGAAACTTGGATCATATACCTCAATCTCAAGAAAGAAGAATTCAAAAGGATCAGGTACGTTTAACTAAATAATTTTGATGATCCGAATACTTCTTATAGTGTAGAAACACCTGGAAGAGGTTTTAATTGCATATTCATCAAAAACTGGACATGGGACATGTTCAGGATCCGGATCGTGGACTTTCAATCCGGATCCCGAAAGGTGTTCGTTCATACATTGCTGCAATCCGGATCATAGCTTGGACAGTCCGGATCCCGAATGGGGTGTTTTGTGAAAATGTATGAACGATCCGGATCGTGGATTATGATCCGGATCCCGAACAGGTGATTTTCTGGAAACTGCATTCTGTGCGTCTGCGATCCGGATCGTGGCTTATGCAATCCGGATCGCCGTCGGTAAAACTTTCCAGAAAAGTTTGTTTTTGATCCGAATATTCTTCCTAGGGTTTCTAACCTATAAATAGCCCTTCCATTTCATTTCTAGGGCATCGGAAAAAGAGCCGTCATTTTCAAATATCATTTTATACGGCCTTAGATCCACATATAGAGAAGAACGGAAATCATTAGATCTATTTATGGTTCTTCATCTATATTGATTAGTTTGATTCTAGGTTTTCATACTCATATCTTGAGTTGAATCAAACTAATGAATACTTAGATGGTATTTCCGATCTACTCTTGATCTAAGTATTCGGCGGATCATCACCACCCAAACAAACAACGATTTACCCCAAATCGGCGCGTGGACTCGCGTGGCCTTGTGGATTCAAGGTGTCATCGCTCTCGTGGATTCGGAGCGAGGTGCGTTCGTGGATTCGAAGCGTGCCATTGGGTGAAGACCGTGGATTCGGTCGGACGTCGTGGACTCGACGTTGGACGCTGTGGATTCAGCGTTGGCGGCGCAAATCGTGGATTCGAGAAGCGTCGTGGAGCGAGCGGAGAAGATCGACTAGGGGCGTATGGTAAAAGGTTGAGTCGTCTGTGAGTACGTTATATCACCTTGTACGTGTGTTAACTCTAGTGGATTTCGCCGTGTTATCGGTCCCGTGGTTTTTTACTCCGGTTTGGAGTTTTCCACGTAAAAATCTTGTGTGTTCTTTTATTTTTCCGCATTGGGTTTTATCGCACAATGATTTTTTGAGTGTTTATTGTTTACACCTATTCACCCCCCTCTAGGTGTTTTTTCCCCTATTAGATCCTTATTAACCTAAACCCAACAAGTGGTATCAGAGCGGGAATAGGGTTGTAAACAATGGTTGAAGGTGGAAACATCAATCGACCCCCTTTCTTTGATGGAACAAATTATGCGTACTGGAAAGTACGGATGAAAGCTTTCTTAATTTCCATCGACGAAAGGGTGTGGCAATCAATTGAATTAGGATGGTCTAATCCAACTGAAATTTTAGATGATGTTCGCACCTTAAAACCTAGGTCGAAATGGACCAAGGAAGAGATAGACTTATCTTCTTACAATGGCAAAGGGATTAATGCTCTATTTAATGCTTTGTCACAAACTGAGTTCTCTCGCGTCTCGGCATGTGAGACTGCGAAAGAAATCTGGGATGTTCTTCAAGTTACGCATGAGGGAACTAACCTAGTGAAGATTCAGAAACTGCAAATGCTTACGAGCAAGTTTGACTCTATCTCTATGGCAGAGAATGAATCCTTCACTGACTATTACACACGATTGCAAGACATCGTGAACTCATGTGCTAACTTGGGAGAGAAGATTCCAGAATTTAAAGTTGTAAGAAAAATTCTAAGAACTCTTCCTGAACGATTTCGCCCGAAGGTTGCAGCCATTGAAACAATTAAACACCCGGACGAAATGCGTGTAGAAGAATTAGTAGGTGCTTTACAAACTTATGAAATGACTTTTCCTACTAACTATTCTTCTGGAAAGGCATCCTCTTCTAAGTCTTCAGGTTACGCATTGAAATCAACTAAAGAAGAAGACGCGGATTCATCCTCCTCGGACGACGACGAGAACATTTCTATGGAGGACTTTGAGAAGCAGCTCGCTCTCTTGACAAGGAAGTTTCGCCGCAACTTTCGAAGGGGAAATTCAAGCAAAACTCCATCCTTCGGAAAGTCGAAGAAAGGCAAGGGTTCTTCAAGCTACAAGTCAAGAAGCCAAGAGAACTTCTCAAAGGATAAGAAAAGTTCTGAGGGACAAGTTCAGTGTTTCAAATGTCGAGGCTACGGCCACATAGCAACGGAATGTCCCAACAAGAATCCGGCTAAGAAGAAAGCGATGCAAGCAGTCACTTGGGATGACAACTCCACGTCAAATGAGTCATCGTCAAGTGATGAAGAAGACAACGCGACAGCTTTCCACGCGTCCACCAAACCTTCATCCTTCATGTGCTTAATGGCAAGTACATCCGACTCACTGTCCAACTCCACTGTGGAAAAGATTGCAACGGACGATGAATCAGATAATTCGGAAGGTGAAGATTTTGTTTTAGCCTACCATCAACTTTTGAGGGATTCAAAGAAACTGGCTAAACAAAACAAGGGGTTGAAAGAGAGATTACTGGATCTTGAAGATGAAGTAAAAAGAGTAACCTCTATCTCAACCGATCTTGAAGTGGAAAGGGACAATCTGATTAAGACAAATGTTTCCCTTCAAGAGTCCAATGAGCATTTCGAGAAGAGTTATATAGACATGGTGAACAAAGCGAATTACTTCTTGAAGCTCTACGGCGAGGCCCGACAGGAAAAATTGAAATGACAGAGACCATACGCCAACTAAAGGATGACTTACAGAGATTTTCTTCTGGAAGGAGTAAGTTGGACAGACTTCTTGGTCTCGGTCAAAGAAACAAGTTCGGCCTCGGATACACTCAAACTGGAGACATTCCAAGTTCGAGTGGTACGGTATTTGTGCCTCGTCGGTATCTCCTCCTCCGACACCGGTGTTCACGCCAAGCAACGACAACGAACCTACTACATCATCTTCGGAATCGACAAGAACCAAGGTATGTTTTCGTTGTGGCATTTCAGGGCACATCAGAAGAAACTGCAAGACTGGAGCCAAACGCACACCTCAAGAACATCTTGCAACAACTACCAAAAGGGCTATTCCTCGGAAAACAACTCCAACCAAATTGACGGAAAAGAGCCTTGGTAGTACACCGCTCAAGACGACATCATCAAGGAGCAGCAATTCTTCAAGCAAGACGCCCTCACCTAGGAAATCAACTTCACGAGCATTACCGACGCATACCAAAAAGGTTTGGGTGCGCAAAGGTGAGATCTTTCCCTGTCTTGCTACCAATGTTTCCTTGCATGCATATGATAGTTCGTCTTGGTATCTGGATAGCGGGTGTTCCCGTCATATGACCGGCGATAAAAACTGTTTTCAAACTTTTGAGAAAAACTCCGGAGGACTTGTTGTTTTCGGAGATGGTCGGTCTTCCAAAATTGTTGGAAAGGGAACGGTAGCTATTCCAGATGGCCCGGTTCTAGATAATGTATTATTTGTTCATGGCCTTAAGACTAACCTCATAAGCATAAGTCAACTGTGTGATAGTGGTTATTCAGTTAATTTTTCATCTGATAAATGCACTGTAACTGACATGAACCATGCTTTCTTTTTAAAGGGGGTTAGATCAGAAAACAACTGTTATGTAGTTCCTTCTAAAATTTCTGAAAAATGTAACCTAGCATCTTTGAAAAATGAAACACTTTGGCATGAAAGGCTAGGTCACATAAACTTTAAGGAACTTTCTAGAATTTCAAATAAAGATGTGGTCAAGGGGGTTCCGAAACTTTCTTTTGAACAAAACCTTGTGTGTGGCGGTTGCCAAAAGGGAAAACAGTCTAGGACTGCACACAAGAATTTGAACCACATAGGTACAAAACGGCCTTTGGAACTTTTGCATATGGACTTAATGGGGCCAACTCGTCAACCATCTCTGGGAGGTAAATGGTATATTTTCTTATTGGTTGATGATTTTTCTAGATATACTTGGGTAGCCTTTCTAAAAGAAAAAGCTGATACCTTTGATTCTTTTCTCGAAATCTGCAATCGTATTATGATAGAAAAGAATGAAAGGATTACTCGAGTTAGGAGTGATAGAGGTGGTGAATTCATAAATTCCAAATTCATTGATTTTTGTGTTTCTAATGGCATTAAACATGAATTCTCCGCACCTTACACACCTCAACAAAATGGTGTAGTCGAGCGCAAAAACAGGGTCGTACAGGAAATGGCACGTGTGATGCTTCACAGCCGGAACTTACCGTTCTATTTTTGGGCTGAAGCGGTGAACACTGCTGTTTATGTTATCAATCGAGTGTATTTGCGCCCGGGGACATTGAATACACCATATGAACTTTGGTTTTGTAGAAAACCTAACATCAAATATTTTCGCATCTTTGGGAGTCGGTGTTTTATTTTACGTGATCGTGAGAATCTTGGAAAGTTCGACTCTCGAAGTGACGAAGGGATCTTCTTAGGTTATTCTACAAACAGCAGAGCATATCGAGTTTTTAACTTAGAATCTAAGACGATCGTAGAATCGATAAATGTTAAGGTAGATGAAGCTTTTCACTTTGAAACTGAAAAATCTACCCTCGATATCTCTCTTGATGATGATACACCTGCTAATGCATCTTCTTCTAACAATTCTTTCGATAATAATGTTGATGCATCTAACGGTTCTTCAAGCTTATCTGATGTGCAGGAATCATCTCGTGTACCTCCGCCTACTCCTCTACCTCAAACGTTACGCATCTCCAAGGATCACCCTGAATCGAACATAATTGGAGATCCACAAGAAGGAGTTAGAACACGGAGACAATTGGTTTGCGGATTTGCATGCTATGTATCTCAAATCGAACCAAGGAATGTTGATGAAGCTCTCCAAGATGATTATTGGATTAAAGCAATGCAGGAAGAGCTCCATCAATTCGAGCGAAACAAAGTCTGGGAACTGACGAAGCCTCCGAAGCAACACAATGTGATAGGTACCAAATGGATCTTCAAGAACAAGAAAAACGAAGAAGGTACTATCATCAGGAACAAAGCAAGGTTAGTTGCTCAAGGCTATTCTCAAGTAGAAGGTATAGACTTTGATGAAACCTTCGCCCCTGTAGCTAGACTCGAGTCCATTCGTATATTGTTTGCGATTGCTTGTCATTTTAAAATCAAATTATTTCAAATGGACGTTAAGAGCGCCTTTTTAAATGGATTTTTAAATGAGGAAGTTTATGTAGCTCAACCGAAAGGTTTTGTGGATCATAAACTACCTAACCATGTTTTTCGACTGAAAAAGGCTCTTTACGGTCTGAAACAAGCACCGCGAGCATGGTACGAAAGGTTGACAAAGCACCTTTTGGAAAAGGGCTACACTCGAGGGGGAGCTGACAGGACTCTCTTTGTGAAGCATTATCAAAACAATTTCATAGTTGCTCAAATCTATGTTGATGACATTGTTTTTGGAGCAACAAGAGATAATGATGCTTCTAAATTCGCGGAGACCATGGAAAGCGAATTTGAGATGTCCATGATGGGCGAGTTGAATTATTTTCTTGGATTACAAGTTAAACAAAACGATGAAGGAATTCACTTGTGTCAATCCAAGTATGCACTGGAGTTGGTCAAAAAGTTTGATCTTGAAAATTCTAAAGATTTTCCAACTCCAATGGGAACTAGCCATAAGGGACTTGGAAGTGAATCACAAAGTGAGAATGTAGACGAGAAACTGTACCGCAGTATGATTGGAAGTCTACTATATCTCACGGCTAGTCGCCCGGATATATCCTTCAGTGTTGGGATTTGTGCGAGATATCAATCAGCACCGAAGGAGGTTCACCTGAAAGCGGTGAAACGGATCATCCGGTATATCAAAGGTACAATCAATTTCGGAATTTGGTATCCTATGGGAACGACTTTGGATATTGTTGGATACTCAGATGCCGATTGGGCTGGATCGGTGGATGACCGGAAAAGCACGAGTGGTGCATGCTTCTATCTTGGCCACTGCCTTGTTGCATGGCACAGTAAAAACAGAACTGCATAGCACTCTCGACTGCCGAAGCGGAGTACATTTCTGCAGGAAGTTGTTCAACCCAATTGATTTGGATGAAGAGCGTGTTGAGCGATTTCCGAATTTCAACATCTTCGGTAACCATTTTATGTGACAACACTAGTGCTATTAACATTTCTAAAAACCCTGTGTTGCACTCTAGAACAAAACATATTGAACTTAGATATCATTTTCTTAGAGAGCTAGTTGAATCAAACATTCTTCAACTGTCATATATTTCAACTGAGGATCAATTAGCCGACATCTTAACAAAACCTTTGGATCAAAAACGTTTTATTCACTTGCGTAAAGCAATTGGCATGCTTTCCTTGAAATAAACTCTTTTTGAAACCTTTGCTTAGATTAGGTTTTGTTTTTGTTCTTGTTTTTGTTTTGTTCTTTATCTATGTTCTGTACATAGCACACTAATTGAGCATAAATCATAATTGACTTTAATTGCATCCTTTTATGCATTTAGAAATTTATTATGCTTTTGATGTCATAATATTTCAATGTTGCAATGATCATTTACGTTAATTAAACCATCTTTAAGTGATCAAAGTCAATTTCTCTCTCAATGATCTCTTGGTATAGTCATTATCATATTTGATTGCTTAGTCGAGTATGAATTCGAGATCAATGGTTTGGTTGAATACTTTATATATTAAATAATTGATAGCCAATTGAGGGGGAGTCAATGAAATGTGAAATGCTCAAAAGATGTGGAAAGAGTTACATCCCAATGAGGAGTGTGAAAACTACCACCACATGGAGAAAATGAAAGAAAAAGGATACTCCATGAATGAAAAGCAAACTTTTGTTTGAAAAATTGTTGATAAAACTCATATTGAAATACTTGACTCAGTCGTATTTCATGGTTGGTATAAGGTGGGATTTTTGATTTAAGATGCTCAAAGAGCCACTCCTTCAACAGATTGTCTAGATATATTATCTAACTTATCTGGGATTTCAAACATCTATTGATCTTGGTACTTCATTTTCTTTACTGAAATTGATGATTTGATAAAGACATTACACATAGGATCAGGATAGATGTAATTGAAGTTGTTCAACTTTAAGTGTTTTAACTTTCGTAAATCTTCGTTTCATTTTTGGATATTTTTGATAGATTTTTCATAATCTATTTCTTGTTGTATGAAACGATGTCATTTGTTTAAAGTTGACATGGTAAAGTGCTTACATACTTTTTCTGGATTTTATGTATTTTTCTTAATTTTTCTGAAGAAAAAGGTGTAGCCGATCCGGATCGTGGCAAGTGATCCGGATCCCGAACGCAGGATTTTTCCTGCGGGTGGCCGATCCGGATCACATTCTCGGCCGATCCGGATCACGGCTAGGGTTCTATATAGAAACTTTCAGATTCGAGATTTCTTTACCCTAATTTCTGGTTTTCAAGCTTCTAGAGTTTCTCTCTCTAGATTTCTTGCTTCCTGGTGCTTCAAAACTCAAAGTTCTTCGGATTCAAGTAAGTTTTCATGATCAAAACTCGGTTTTTCACAGTTTTTCTGTTTTTTCATCAAACGTGAGTTGAAAAGTTGGATTTTTTTCGTTTGTGAATGGTTTTTGATCAAATTTCTTTTGAAATAAGAACTCTGGGTCAATTAGTTTTGCTTTTATGCTGGGATTTCACTTGATTAACGAGTTTTTAGGCTTCGATTTCTAAAAATTCGGTTTTAGGGCATAAAAGAGGAATTTTTGTAAATCATGGATTTGATCTATTTTTAAAATTCTTTTTGGAAAACTAATTTGATTCTTGGCTTCTCTATATGATTGATCTAGGTACAATTTTTCAAATTTTTCAAAATTGACGATTTTTCATATGTTCTTGAGTTGGTCTTCACAGGACACTTTCTTAAAACTCAAAGCACTAGAATCAATGGCATTCTCCTGGTTGATCATCTTTCTGGTCGCAATGGTGCCTGGGGGTTCATCGGTTAAAGAAGAACCAGGCGTCTCAACTGGAGACAAACCGGAAGGAGCCAATGAAGACAGCTCGGATTACAATAGTGAAGAATGGGACGATTTCTTTAAGGATGTTCAGCGAAAAATTGATGAAGAAGAAAGGAAGTTCACCAAAGGGAAGAGACTTATGAAATCTGCCTCCACGACCGTACAATATACAAGAAGGAAAAGCGTTCAAAGAAATACAAGTCAGCAGAGTGGGCCTCTAACCAGAGCACGCTCACTTTCAGGAATTTTGCAAACTGAATCACCATGGACTGCAGGACCTGATGCACCATCTGCATCCAGACAGCGTTCATCTTATTCAAAGACACGGACAACTGAGACAGAGATATTGGAATCGATTCGTCAGGAACAACAAAGAATCTCTGCTACACATGAAAGAATATCGAGAGAGCTTCAGCAAGTCTCCTCTGAACACAAGAAGATCAAGAAAAAATACTCAAACCTTAAGAACTTGCTTAAAGGACTTTTAAGCAAGCTAAGCTGTACTAGTTCTGACTCTTCAGATTGAGCAACAGAATTGGTCACCTTAGTTTGGGTTCTTAGTTCTCAGAACATTGTTTTTCTTTACTCTTTTAGTTTATTTCTCAGTTTGTGCATACTTTTAGAACTCTTTTTTTGTTACTCTCCTTACATATTGTAGCTCATGCTACGTTTTGGCTTGTTTTTGTGACAAAAAGGGGGAGAGAGTTAGCGAAAACAATGAACAATGAATGACAAGGTAAAAGGTAAGTATGACATGCTTCTATACTAACTATTTGACTAACTATTTGGGCATGTAATATGACTAACAAGTTGATGTTGGACTAACATACTTTGACATTTGGTTTTCAACTGCTTAGAAGATATGTTGGTTTTAACTATGTTTCTTTCACATATCTGATTCTTTTAAATGTCATGATGAGATCAAACTCTATCTCTGTACTTGGTTTTGTATGTTCCAATTCTTGAGGTATCTAACGAATTTGTTTGTCAAGAATGTTTTCTGTGTGCAGAGGTTACAGATGTCTAAGTCTAGAGTCTGTCTTAGGAGTTTATCTCATGTTTTTAATTTCTGGAACTCTTTTGTAAATTTTTGTTGTATGGTGATAGCAACAAAAATATCTTTTTGAATTTTCTTTTGTGGATTTGTGTTTTGTCACGAAACCGCCAAAGGGGGAGATTGTTACGGAATTTGAGTTGGCGTATTTCGTGAATAGTTTAAGTCTTGAAGATTGAAGATGAAGAAACTTTGGATCATATACCTCAATCTCAAGAAAGAAGAATTCAAAAGGATCAGGTACGTTTAACTAAATAATTTTGATGATCCGAATACTTCTTATAGTGTAGAAACACCTGGAAGAGGTTTTAATTGCATATTCATCAAAAACTGGACATGGGACATGTTCAGGATCCGGATCGTGGCTTTCAATCCGGATCCCGAAAGGTGTTCGTTCATACATTGCTGCAATCCGGATCACAGCTTGGACAGTCCGGATCCCGAATGGGGTGTTTTGTGAAAATGTATGAACGATCCGGATCGTGGATTATGATCCGGATCCCGAACAGGTGATTTTCTGGAAACTGCATTCTGTGCGTCTGCGATCCGGATCGTGGCTTATGCAATCCGGATCGCCGTCGGTAAAACTTTCCAGAAAAGTTTGTTTTTGATCCGAATATTCTTCCTAGGGTTTCTAACCTATAAATAGCCCTTCCATTTCATTTCTAGGGCATCGGAAAAAGAGCCGTCATTTTCAAATATCATTTTATACGGCCTTAGATCCACATATAGAGAAGAACGGAAATCATTAGATCTATTTAATGGTTCTTCATCTATATTGATTAGTTTGATTCTAGGTTTTCATACTCATATCTTGAGTTGAATCAAACTAATGAATACTTAGATGGTATTTCCGATCTACTCTTGATCTAAGTATTCGGCGGATCATCACCACCCAAACAAACAACGATTTATCCCAAAATCGGCGCGTGGACTCGCGTGGCCTTGTGGATTCAAGGTGCATCGCTCTCGTGGATTCGGAGCGAGGTGCGTTCGTGGATTCGAAGCGTGCCATTGGGTGAAGACCGTGGATTCGGTCGGACGTCGTGGACTCGACGTTGGACGCTGTGGATTCAGCGTTGGGCGCGGATCGTGGATTCGAGAAGCGTCGTGGAGCGAGCGGAGAAGATCTACTAGGAGCGTATGGTAAAAGGTTGAGTCGTCTGTGAGTACGTTATATCACCTTGTACGTGTGTTAATTCTAGTGGATTTCGCCGTGTTATCGGTCCCGTGGTTTTTTACTCCGGTTTGGAGTTTTTCCACGTAAAAATCTTGTGTGTTCTTTTATTTTTCCGCATTGGGTTTTATCGCACAATGATTTTTGAGTGTTTATTGTTTACACCTATTCACCCCCCTCTAGGTGTTTTTTCCCCTATTAGATCCTTATTAACCTAAACCCAACATGTGGTTAGAGTCTCGTCGTCAAAGCGTTTAGTTGAACGTTTTCTTTTACAAGATGGTTGGTGCAGCCATAGGTGCTTCCTGTGCCCATGGGTGCTTTTCCTTTTGAACCATTAGAAGCTTTTCCTTTTGAACCATCAGACGCCTTTTTTCAGGCAATGATCATCATCATCTGTCAATTCAGTCCATCTACCTCGTGACAATCTGCTTCCACTTCTGTCACTGATCAGATGAAACTCACCTTTTTGTTGTTTTTCTTAGCTCTCTTTAATGTTTGTGGCCCGAGTGTGCACCATAGTGACCAACAGCAAGATGATCCAGGAGAATGCCATTGTTCTAGTGCTTTGAGTTTAGAAAGTGTCCTGTGAAGACCAACTCAAGAACACATGAAAAATCGTCAATTTTGAAAAATTTGAAAAATTGTACCCAACAATCATAATCATGTAGAGAAGCTAAGAATCAAATTAGTTTTGCAAAAAGAATTTTAAAAATAGATCAATTCCATGATTTTCAAAAATTCCTCTTTTATGCCCTAAAACCGAATTTTTAGAAATCGAAGCCCAAAAATTCGTTAATCTTGAGAAAACCCAGCATATAATCAAAACTAATCTACCCAGAGTTCTTATTTCAAAAGAAATTTGATCAAAAACCATTCACAAACGAAAAAGATCCAAAATTTCATCACGTTTGAAGAAAAAAGAGAAAAACTGTGAAAAACCGAGTTTTGATCAATAAAACTTACTTGAATCCGAAGAACTTTGAGTTTGGAAGCTCCAAGATGCAAGAAATCTAGAGAGAGAAGCTCTAGAGACTTGAGAACAAAAGATTAGGGTAAAAGAAATCTCGAATCCTTTGTTCTATATAAAACCCTAGCCGTGATCCGGATCGGATCGAGAATGTGATCCGGATCGGCTACCCGCAGGAAAAATCCTGCGTTCGGGATCCGGATCACTTGCCCGATCCGGATCGGCTACACCTTTTTCTTCAGAAAAATTTAGAAAAATTCATAAAATCCAGAAAAAGTATGTAAGCACTTTACCATGTCAACTTTAAACAAATGATCATCGTTTCATACAACAAGAAATAGATTATAAAAATCTATCAAAAATATCCAAAAATGAAACGAAAATTTACGAAAGTTAAAACACTTAAAGTTGAACAACTTCAATTACATCTATCCTGATCTTATGTGTAATGCCTTTATCAAATCATCAATTTCAGTAAAGAAAATGAAATACCAAGATCAATAGATGTTTGAAATCCCAGATAAGTTAGATAATATATCTAGACAATCTGTTGAAGGAGTGGCTCTTTGAGCATCTTTTATCAAAAATCCCACCTTATACCAACCATGAAATACGACTGAGTCAAGTATTTCAATATGATTTCATCAACAATTTTTAAAACAAAAATTTGCTTTTCATTCATGGAGTATCTTTTTCTTTCATTTTCCTCCATGTGGTGGTAGTTTTCACACTCCTCATTGGGATGTAACTCTTTCCACATCTTTTGAGCATTTTACATTTCATTGACTCCCCCTCAATTGGCTATCAATTATTTAATATATAAGGTATTCAACCAAACCATTGATCTCGAATTCATACTCGACTAAGCAATCAAATATGATAATGACTATACCAAGAGATCATTGAGAGAGAAATTGACTTTGATCACTTAAAAGATGGTTTAATTAACGTAAATGATCATTGCAACATTGAAATATTATGACATCAAAAGCATAATAAATTTCTAAATGCATAAAAGGATGCAATTAAAGTCAATTATGATTTATGCTCAATTAATGTCCTATGTACAAACATAGATAAAGAACAAAACAAAAACAAAACAAAAACAAAACCTAACCTAAGCAAAGGTTTCAAAAAGAGTTTATTTCAAGGAAAGCATGCCAATTGCTTTACGCAAGTGAATAAAACGTTTTTGATCCAAAGGTTTTGTTAAGATATCAGCTAATTGATCCTCAGTTGAAATATATGACAGTTGAAGAATGTTTGATTCAACTAGCTCTCTAAGAAAATGATATCTAAGTTCAATATGTTTTGTTCTAGAGTGCAACACAGGGTTTTTAGAAATGTTAATAGCACTAGTGTTGTCACATAAAATGGTTACCGAAGATGTTGAAATCCGGAAATCGCTCAACACGCTTTTCATCCAAATCAATTGGGTTGAACAACTTCCTGCAGAAATGTACTCCGCTTCGGCAGTCGAGAGTGCTATGCAGTTCTGCTTTTTACTGTGCCATGCAACAAGGCAGTGGCCAAGATAGAAGCATGCACCACTCGTGCTTTTCCGGTCATCCACCGATCCAGCCCAATCGGCATCTGAGTATCCAACAATATCCAAAGTCGTTCCCATAGGATACCAAATTCCGAAATTGATTGTACCTTTGATATACCGGATGATCCGTTTCACCGCTTTCAGGTGAACCTCCTTCGGTGCTGATTGATATCTCGCACAAATCCCAACACTGAAGGATATATCCGGGCGACTAGCCGTGAGATATAGTAGACTTCCAATCATACTGCGGTACAGTTTCTCGTCTACATTCTCACTTTGTGATTCACTTCCAAGTCCCTTATGGCTAGTTCCCATTGGAGTCGGAAAATCCTTAGAATTTTCAAGATCAAACTTTTTGACCAACTCCAGTGCATACTTGGATTGACACAAGTGAATTCCTTCATCGTTTTGTTTAACTTGTAATCCAAGAAAATAATTCAATTCGCCCATCATGGACATCTCAAATTCGCTTTCCATGGTCTCCGCGAATTTAGAAGCATCATTATCTCTTGTTGCTCCAAAAACAATGTCATCGACATAGATTTGAGCAACTATGAAATTGTTTTGATAATGCTTCACAAAGAGAGTCCTGTCAGCTCCCCCTCGAGTGTAGCCCTTTTCCAAAAGGTGCTTTGTCAACCTTTCGTACCATGCTCGCGGTGCTTGTTTCAGACCGTAAAGAGCCTTTTTCAGACGAAAAACATGGTTAGGTAGTTTATGATCCACAAAACCTTTCGGTTGAGCTACATAAACTTCCTCATTTAAAAACCCATTTAAAAAGGCGCTCTTAACGTCCATTTGAAATAATTTGATTTTAAAATGACAAGCGATCGCAAACAATATACGAATGGACTCGAGTCTAGCTACAGGGGCGAAAGTTTCATCAAAGTCTATACCTTCTACTTGAGAATAGCCTTGAGCAACTAACCTTGCTTTGTTCCTGATGATAGTACCTTCTTCGTTTTTCTTGTTCTTGAAGATCCATTTGGTACCTATCACATTGTGTTGCTTCGGAGGCTTCGTCAGTTCCCAGACTTTGTTTCGCTCGAATTGATGGAGCTCTTCCTGCATTGCTTTAATCCAATAATCATCTTGGAGAGCTTCATCAACATTCCTTGGTTCGATTTGAGATACATAGCATGCAAATCCGCAAACCAATTGTCTCCGTGTTCTAACTCCTTCTTGTGGATCTCCAATTATGTTCGATTCAGGGTGATCCTTGGAGATGCGTAACGTTTGAGGTAGAGGAGTAGGCGGAGGTACACGAGATGATTCCTGCACATCAGATAAGCTTGAAGAACCGTTAGATGCATCAACATTATTATCGAAAGAATTGTTAGAAGAAGATGCATTAGCAGGTGTATCATCATCAAGAGAGATATCGAGGGTAGATTTTTCAGATTCAAAATGAAAAGCTTCATCTACCTTAACATTTATCGATTCTACAATCGTCTTAGATTCTAAGTTAAAAACTCGATATGCTCTGCTGTTTGTAGAATAACCTAAGAAAATCCCTTCGTCACTTCGAGAGTCAAATTTACCAAGATTTTCGCGATCACGCAAAATGAAACATCGACTCCCAAAAATGCGAAAATATTTGATGTTAGGTTTTCTACAGAACCAAAGTTCATATGGTGTATTCAATGTCCCCGGGCGCAAATACACTCGATTGATAACATAAACAGCAGTGTTCACCGCTTCAGCCCAAAAATAGAACGGTAAGTTCCGGCTGTGAAGCATCACACGTGCCATTTCCTGTACGACCCTGTTTTTGCGCTCGACTACACCATTTTGTTGAGGTGTGTAAGGTGCGGAGAATTCATGTTTAATGCCATTAGAAATGCAAAAATCAATGAATTTGGAATTTATGAATTCCCCACCTCTATCACTCCTAACTCGAGTAATCCTTTCATTCTTTTCTATCATAATACGATTGCAGATTTCGAGAAAAGAATCAAAGGTATCAGCTTTTTCTTTTAGAAAGGCTACCCAAGTATATCTAGAAAAATCATCAACCAATAAGAAAATATACCATTTACCTCCCAGAGATGGTTGACGAGTTGGCCCCATTAAGTCCATATGCAAAAGTTCCAAAGGCCGTTTTGTACCTATGTGGTTCAAATTCTTGTGTGCAGTCCTAGACTGTTTTCCCTTTTGGCAACCGCCACACACAAGGTTTTGTTCAAAAGAAAGTTTTGGAACCCCCTTGACCACATCTTTATTTGAAATTCTAGCAAGTTCCTTAAAGTTTATGTGACCTAGCCTTTCATGCCAAAGTGTTTCATTTTTCAAAGATGCTAGGTTACATTTTTCAGAAATCTTAGAAGGAACTACATAACAGTTGTTTTCTGATCTAACCCCCTTTAAAAAGAAAGCATGGTTCATGTCAGTTACAGTGCATTTATCAGATGAAAAATTAACTGAATAACCACTATCACACAGTTGACTTATGCTTATGAGGTTAGTCTTAAGGCCATGAACAAATAATACATTATCTAGAACCGGGCCATCTGGAATAGCTACCGTTCCCTTTCCAACAATTTTGGAAGACCGACCATCTCCGAAAACAACAAGTCCTCCGGAGTTTTTCTCAAAAGTTTGAAAACAGTTTTTATCGCCGGTCATATGACGGGAACACCCGCTATCCAGGTACCAAGACGAACTATCATATGCATGCAAGGAAACATTGGTAGCAAGACAGGGAAAGATCTCACCTTTGCGCACCCAAACCTTTTTGGTATGCGTCGGTAATGGTCGTGAAGTTGATTTCCTAGGTGAGAGCGTCTTGCTTGAAGAATTGCTGCTCCTTGATGATGTCGTCTTGAGCGATGTACTACCAAGGCTCTTTTCCGTCAATTTGGTTGGAGTTGTTTTCCGAGGAATAGCCCTTTTGGTAGTTGTTGCAAGATGTTCTTGAGGTGTGCGTTTGGCTCCAGTCTTGCAATTTCTTCTTATGTGCCCTGAAATGCCACAACGAAAACATACCTTGGTTCTTGTCGATTCCGAAGATGATGTAGTAGGTTCGTTGTCGTTGCTTGGCGTGAACACCGGTGTCGGAGGAGGAGATACCGACTGAGGCACAAATACCGTACCACTCGAACTTGGAATGTCTCCAGTTTGAGTGTATCCGAGGCCGAACTTGTTTCTTTGACCGAGACCAAGGAGTCTGTCCAACTTACTCCTTCCAGAAGAAAATCTCTGTAAGTCATCCTTTAGTTGGCGTATGGTCTCTGTCATTTCAATTTTTCCTGTCGGGCCTCGCCGTAGAGCTTCAAGAAGTAATTCGCTTTGTTCACCATATCCATATAATTCTTCTCGAATTGCTCATTGGACTCTTGAAGGGAAACATTTGTGTTAATCAGATTGTCCCTTTCCACTTCAAGATCGGTTGAGATAGAGGTTACCCTTTTTACTTCATCTTCAAGATCCTGTAATCTCTCTTTCAACCCCTTGTTTTGTTTAGCCAGTTTCTTTGAATCCCTCAGAAGTTGATGGTAGGCTAAAACAAAATCTTCACCTTCCGAATTATCTGACTCATCGTCCGTTGCAATCTTTTCCACAGTGGAGTTGGACAGTGAGTCGGATGTACTTGCCATTAAGCACATGAAGGGCGAAGATGTAGTGGACGCGTGGAAAGCTGTCGCGTTGTCTTCTTCATCACTTGACGATGACTCATTTGACGTGGAGTTGTCATCCCAAGTAACTGCTTGCATCGCTTTCTTCTTAGCCGGATTCTTGTTGGGACATTCCGTTGCTATGTGGCCGTAGCCTCGACATTTGAAACACTGAACTTGTCCCTCAGAACTTTTCTTATCCTTTGAGAAGTTCTCTTGGCTTCTTGACTTGTAGCTTGAGAATCCCTTGCCTTTCTTCGACTTTCCGAAGGATGGAGTTTTGCTTGAATTTCCCCTTCGAAAGTTGCGGCGAAACTTCCTTGTCAAGAGAGCGAGCTGCTTCTCAAAGTCCTCCATAGAAATGTTCTCGTCGTCGTCCGAGGAGGATGAATCCGCGTCTTCTTCTTTAGTTGATTTCAATGCGTAACCTGAAGACTTAGAAGAGGATGCCTTTCCAGAAGAATAGTTAGTAGGAAAAGTCATTTCATAAGTTTGTAAAGCACCTACTAATTCTTCTACACGCATTTCGTCCGGGTGTTTAATTGTTTCAATGGCTGCAACCTTCGGGCGAAATCGTTCAGGAAGAGTTCTTAGAATTTTTCTTACAACTTTAAATTCTGGAATCTTCTCTCCCAAGTTAGCACATGAGTTCACGATGTCTTGCAATCGTGTGTAATAGTCAGTGAAGGATTCATTCTCTGCCATAGAGATAGAGTCAAACTTGCTCGTAAGCATTTGCAGTTTCTGAATCTTCACTAGGTTAGTTCCCTCATGCGTAACTTGAAGAACATCCCAGATTTCTTTCGCAGTCTCACATGCCGAGACGCGAGAGAACTCAGTTTGTGACAAAGCATTAAATAGAGCATTAATCCCTTTGCCATTGTAAGAAGATAAGTCTATCTCTTCCTTGGTCCATTTCGACCTAGGTTTTAAGGTGCGAACATCATCTAAAATTTCAGTTGGATTAGACCATCCTAATTCAATTGATTGCCACACCCTTTCGTCGATGGAAATTAAAAAGCTTTCATCCGTACTTTCCAGTACGCATAATTTGTTCCATCAAAGAAAGGGGGTCGATTGATGTTTCCACCTTCAACCATTGTTTACAACCCTATTCCCGCTCTGATACCACTTGTTGGGTTTAGGTTAATAAGGATCTAATAGGGGAAAAAACACCTAGAGGGGGGTGAATAGGTGTAAACAATAAACACTCAAAAAATCATTGTGCGATAAAACCCAATGCGGAAAAATAAAAGAACACACAAGATTTTTACGTGGAAAACTCCAAACCGGAGTAAAAAACCACGGGACCGATAACACGGCGAAATCCACTAGAATTAACACACGTACAAGGTGATATAACGTACTCACAGACGACTCAACCTTTTACCATACGCTCCTAGTCGATCTTCTCCGCTCGCTCCACGACGCTTCTCGAATCCACGATCCGCGCCCAACGCTGAATCCACAGCGTCCAACGTCGAGTCCACGACGTCCGACCGAATCCACGGTCTTCACCCAATGGCACGCTTCGAATCCACGAACGCACCTCGCTCCGAATCCACGAGAGCGATGCACCTTGAATCCACAAGGCCACGCGAGTCCACGCGCCGATTTTGGGTAAATCGTTGTTTGTTTGGGTGGTGATGATCCGCCGAATACTTAGATCAAGAGTAGATCGGAAATACCATCTAAGTATTCATTAGTTTGATTCAACTCAAGATGTGAGTATGAAAACCTAGAATCAAACTAATCAATATAGATGAAGAACCATAGAATAGATCTAATGATTTCCGTTCTTCTCTATATGTGGATCTAAGGCCGTATAAAATGATATTTGAAAATGACGGCTCTATTTTCCGATGCCCTAAAAATGAAATGGAAGGGCTATATATAGGTTAGAAACCCTAGGAAGAATATTCGGATCAAAAACAAACTTTTCTGGAAAGTTTTACCGACGGCGATCCGGATTGCATAAGCCACGATCCGGATCGCAGACGCACAGAAAGCAGTTTCCAGAAAATCGCCTGTTCGGGATCCGGATCATAATCCACGATCCGGATCGTTCATACATTTTCACAAAACACCCCATTCGGGATCCGGACTGCCCAAGCAGTGATCCGGATTGCAGCAATGTATGAACGAACACCTTTCGGGATCCGGATTGAAAGTCCACGATCCGGATCCTGAACATGTCCCATGTCCAGTTTTTGATGAATATGCAATTAAAACCTCTTCCAAGTGTTTCTACACTATAAGAAGTATTCGGATCAACAAAATTATTTAGTTAAACGTACCTGATCCTTTTGAATTCTTCTTTCTTGAGATTGAGGCATATGATCCACAGTTTCTTCATCTTCAATCCTCAAGACTTAAACTATTCACGAAATGCGCCAACTCAAATTCCGTAACAATCTCCCCCTTTGGCGGTTTCGTGACAAAACACAGACTAACTATTTGGTTTTAACTATGTTTCTTTCACATATCGGATTCTTTTAAATGTCATGGTGAGATCAAACTCTATCTCTGCATTTGGTTTTTTCTATGTTCCAATTCTTGAGGTATCTAACGAATTTGTTTGTCAAGAATGTTTCTGTGTGCAGAGGTTCAGATGTCTAAGTCTAGAGTCTGTCTTAGGAGTTTATCTCATGTTTTTAATTTCTGGAACTCTTTGTAATTTTTGTTGTATGGTGATAGCAACAAAAATATCTTTTTGAATTTTCTTTGTGGATCTGTGTTTTGTCACGAAACCGCCAAAGGGGGGAGATTGTTACGGAATTTGAGTTGGCGTATTATTTCGTGAATAGTTTAAGTCTTGAGGATTGAAGATGAAGAACTTGGATCATATGCCTCAATCTCAAGAAAGAAGAATTCAAAAGGATCAGGTACGTTTAACTAAATAATTTTGTTGATCCGAATACTTCTTATAGTGTAGAAACACTTGGAAGAGGTTTTAATTGCATATTCATCAAAAACTGGACATGGGACATGTTCAGGATCCGGATCGTGGACTTTCAATCCGGATCCCGAAAGGTGTTCGTTCATACAGTGCTGCAATCCGGATCACTGCTTGGGCAGTCCGGATCCCGAATGGGTGTTTTGTGGAAAATGTATGAACGATCCGGATCGTGGATTTGATCCGGATCCCGAACAGGCGATTTTCTGGAAACTGCTTTCTGTGCGTCTGCGATCCGGATCGTGGCTTATGCAATCCGGATCGCCGTCGGTAAAACTTTCCAGAAAAGTTTGTTTTTGATCCGAATATTCTTCCTAGGGTTTCTAACCTATATATAGCCCTTCCATTTCATTTTTAGGGTATCGGAAAATAGAGCCGTCATTTTCAAATATCATTCTATACGGCCTTAGATCCACATATAGAGAAGAACGGAAATCATTAGATCTATTTAATGGTTCTTCATCTATATTGATTAGTTTGATTCTAGGTTTTCATACTCACATCTTGAGTTGAATCAAACTAATGAATACTTAGATGGTATTTCCGATCTACTCTTGATCTAAGTATTCGGCGGATCATCACCACCCAAACAAACAACGATTTATCCCAGAATCGGCGCGTGGACTCGCGTGGCCTTGTGGATTCAAGGTGTTATCGCTTTCGTGGATTCGGAGCGAGGTGCGTTCGTGGATTCGAAGCGTGCCATTGGGTGAAGACCGTGGATTCGGTCGGACGTCGTGGATTCGACGTTGGACGCTGTGGATTCAGCGTTGGCGGCGCAAATCGTGGATTCGAGAAGCGTTGCGGAGCGAGCGGAGAAGATCAACTAGGGGCGTATGGTAAAAGGTTGAGTCGTCTGTGAGTACGCTATATCACCTTGTACGTGTGTTAACTCTAGTGGATTTCGCCGTGTTATCGGTCCCGTGGTTTTTTACTCCGGTTTGGAGTTTTCCACGTAAAAATCTTGTGTGTTCTTTTATTTTTCCGCATTGGGTTTTATTGCACAAAGATTTTTGAGTGTTTATTGTTTACACCTATTCACCCCCCTCTAGGTGTTTTTTCCCCTATTAGATCCTTATTAACCTAAACCCAACACTTGGATTGACACAAGTGAATACCTTCATCGTTTTGTTTAACTTGTAATCCAAGAAAATAAGTTAATTCGCCCATCATGGACATCTCAAATTCGCTTTCCATGGTATCCGCGAATTTGGAAGCATCATAATCTCTTGTTGCACCAAAAATAATGTCATCGACATAGATTTGAGCAACTATGAAATTGTTTTGATAACAAAGAGAGTCCTGTCAGCTCCCCCTCGAGTGTAGCCCTTTTCCAAAAGGTTCTTTGTCAACCTTTCGTACCATGCTCGCGGTGCTTGTTTCAGACCGTAAAGAGCCTTTTTCAGACGAAAAACATGGTTAGGTAGTTTATGATCCACAAAACCTTTCGGTTGAGCCACATAAACTTCCTCATTTAAAAACCCATTTAAAAAGGCGCTCTTAACGTCCATTTGAAATAATTTGATTTTAAAATGACAAGCTATCGCAAATAAGATACAAATGGACTCGAGTCTAGCTACAGGGGCGAAAGTTTCATCAAAGTCTATACCTTCTACTTGAGAGTAGCCTTGAGCAACTAACCTTGCTTTGTTCCTGATGATAGTACCTTCTTCATTTTTCTTGTTCTTGAAGATCCATTTGGTACCTATCACATTGTGTTGCTTCGGAGGCTTCGTTAATTCCCAGACTTTGTTTCGCTCGAATTGATGGAGCTCTTCCTGCATTGCTTTAATCCAGTAGTCATCTTGGAGAGCTTCATCAACATTCTTTGGTTCGATTTGAGATACATAGCATGCAAATCCGCAAACCAATTGTCTCCGTGTTCTAACTCCTTCTTGTGGATCTCCAATGATGTTCGATTCAGGGTGATCCTTGGAGATGCGTAACGTTTGAGGTAGAGGAGTAGACGGAGGTACACGAGATGATTCCTGCACATCAGATGAACTTGAAGAACCGTTAGATGCATCAACATCATTATCGAAAGAATTGTTAGAAGAAGATGCATTAGCAGGTGTATCATCATCAAGAGAGATATCGAGGGTAGATTTTTCAGATTCAAAATGAAAAGCTTCATCTACCTTAACATTTATCGATTCTACGATCGTCTTAGATTCTAAGTTAAAAACTCGATATGCTCTGCTGTTTGTAGAATAACCTAAGAAAATCCCTTCGTCACTTCGAGAGTCAAATTTTCCAAGATTTTCGCGATCACGTAAAATAAAACACCGACTCCCAAAGATACGAAAATATTTGATGTTAGGTTTTCTACAAAACCAAAGTTCATATGGTGTATTCAAAGTCCCCGGGCGCAAATACACGCGATTAATAACATAAACAGCAGTGTTCACCGCTTCAGCCCAAAAATAAAAGGTAAGTTCCGGCTGTGAAGCATAACACGTGCCATTTCCTGTACGACCCTGTTTTTGCGCTCGACTACACCATTTTGTTGAGGTGTATAAGGTGCAGAGAATTCATGTTTAATGCCGTTAGAAGTGCAAAAATCAATGAATTTGGAATTTATGAATTCCCCACCTCTATCACTTCTAACTCGAGTAATCCTATCATTCTTTTCAGTCATAATACGATGGCAGATTTCGAGAAAAGAATCAAAGGTATCAGCTTTTTCTTTTAAAAATGCTACCCAAGTATATCTAGAAAAATCATCAACCAATAAGAAAATATACCATTTACCTCCCAGAGATGGTTGACGAGTTGGCCCCATTAAGTCCATATGCAAAAGTTCCAAAGGCCGTTTTGTACCTATGTGGTTCAAGTTCTTGTGTGCAGTCCTAGACTGTTTTCCCTTTTGGCAACCGCCACACACAAGGTTTTGTTCAAAAGAAAGTTTCGGAACCCCCTTGACCACATCTTTGTTCGAAATTCTAGCAAGTTCCTTAAAGTTTATGTGACCTAGCCTTTCATGCCAAAGTGTTTCATTTTTCAAAGATGCTAGGTTACATTTTTCAGAAATCTTATGAGGAACTACATAACAATTGTTTTCTGATCTAACCCCTTTTAAAAAGAAAGCATGGTTCTGTCAGTTACAGTGCATTTATCAGATGAAAAATTAACTGAATAACCACTATCACAAAGTTGACTTATGCTTATGAGGTTAGTCTTAAGGCCATGAACAAATAACACATTATTTAGAACCGGGCCATCTGGAATAGCTACCGTTCCCTTTCCAACAATTTTGGAAGACCGACCATCTCCGAAAACAACAAGTCCTCCGGAGTTTTTCTCAAATGTTTGAAAACAGTTTTTGTCACCGGTCATGTGACGGGAACACCCGCTATCCAGATACCAAGACGAACTATCATATGCATGCAAGGAAACATTGGTAACAAGACAAGGGAAAATTTCACCTTTGCGCACCCAAACCTTTTTGGAGTGCGTCGGTAATGATCGTGAAGTTGATCTCCTAGGTGAGAGCGTCTTGCTTGAAGAATTGCTGCTCCTTGATGATGTCGTCTTGAGCGGTGACTACCAAGGCTCTTTTCCTTCAATTGAATTGCAGTTGATTTTCGAGGAATAGCCTTTTGGTAGTCATTGCAAGAGGTGCTTGAGGTGTGCGTTTGGCTTCCGTCTTGCAATTTCTCCTTATGTGCCCTGAAATGCCACAACGAAAACATACCTTAGATCTTGACGATCCCGAGGAGGATGAAGTAGGCTTGTTGTCGTTGCTTGTCGTGAATTCCGGTGTCGGAGGAGGAGATACCGACTGAGGCACAAATACTGTCCCACTCGAACTTGGAATGTCTCCAGTTTGAGTGTATCCGAGGCCGAACTTATTTGTTTGACCAAGACCAAGAAGCCTGTCCAACTTACTCCTTCCAGAAGAAAATCTCTTTAAGTCATCCTTCAGTTGGCGTATGGTCTTCGTCATTTCCAATTTTTCCTGTCGAGCCTCGCCGTTGAGCTTCAAGAAGTAATTCGCTTTGTTCACCATATCCATATAATTCTTCTCGAGTTGCTCATTGGACTCTTGAAGGGAAACATTTGTTTTAATCAGATTATCCCTTTCCACTTCAAGATCGGTTGAGAGAGAGGTTACCCTTTTTACTTCTTCTTCGAGATCCTGCAATCTCCCTTTCAACCCCTTGTTTTGCTTAGCCAGTTTCTTTGAATCCCTCAAAAGTCTGTGGTAGGCTAGAGCAAAATCTTCACCTTCCGAATCATCTGATTCATCGTCCGTTGCAATCTTTTCAACAGTGGAGTTGGACAGTGAGTCGGATGTACTTGCCATTAAGCACATGAAGGGTGAAGAGGTGGACGCGTGGAATGCTGTCGCGTTGTCTTCTTCATCACTTGACGATGACTCATTTGACGTTGAGTTGTCATCCCAAGTGATGACTTGCATCGCCTTCTTCTTCGCCGGATTCTTGTTGGGACACTCCGTTGAAATGTGGCCATAGCCTCGACATTTGAAGCACTGTACTTGTCCCTCTGAACTTTTCTTATCCTTTGAGAAGTTCTCTTGCTTTCTTGACTTGTAAGTTGAAGAACCCTTGCCTTTCTTCGACTTTCCGAAGGATGGAGTTTTGCTTGAATTTCCCCTTCGAAAGTTGCGGCGAAACTTCCTTGTCAAGAGAGCGAGCTGCTTCTCAAAGTCCTCCATAGATAGGTTCTCGTCATCGTCCGAGGAGGATGAATCCGCGTCTTCTTCTTTAGTTGATTTCAATGCGTAACCTGAAGACTTAGAAGAGGATGCCTTTCCAGAAGAATAGTTAGTAGGAAATGTCATTTCATAAGTTTGTAAAGCACCTACTAATTCTTCTACACGCATTTCGTCCGGGTGTTTAATTGTTTCAATGGCTGCGACCTTCGGGCGAAATCGTTCAGGAAGAGTTCTTAGAATTTTTCTTACAACTTTAAATTCTGGAATCTTCTCTCCCAAGTTAGCACATGAGTTTACGATGTCTTGCAATCGTGTGTAATAGTCAGTGAAAGATTCATTCTCTGCCATAGAGATAGAGTCAAACTTGCTCGTAAGCATTTGCAGTTTCTGAATCTTCACAAGGTTAGTTCCCTCATGCGTAACTTGAAGAACATCCCAGATTTCTTTCGCAGTCTCACATGCCGAGACGCGAGAGAACTCAGTTTGTGACAAAGCATTAAATAGAGCATTAATTCCTTTGCCATTGTAAGAAGAAGAATCTATCTCTTCCTTGGTCCATTTCGACCTAGGTTTTAAGGTGCGAACATCATCTATAATTTCAGTTGGATTAGACCATCCTAATTCAATTGATTGCCACACCCTTTCGTCGATGGAAATTAAAAAGGCTTTCATCCGTACTTTCCAGTACGCATAATTTGTTCCATCAAAGAAAGGGGGTCGATTGATGTTTCCACCTTCAACCATTGTTTACAACCCTATTCCCGCTCTGATACCACTTGTTGGGTTATAAGTAATTGGATCTAAATAGGGGAAAAAACACCTAGAGGGGGGTGAATAGGTGTAAACAATAAACACTCAAAAAATCATTGCGCAATAAAACCCAATGCGGAAAAATAAATGAACACGCAAGATTTTTACGTGGAAAAACTCCAAACCGGAGTAAAAAACCACGGGACCGATAACACGGCGAAATCCACTAGAATTAACACACGTACAAGGTGATATAACGTACTCACAGACGACTCAACCTTTTACCATACGCTCCTAGTAGATCTTCTCCGCTCGCTCCACGACGCTTCTCGAATCCACGATCCGCGCCCAACGCTGAATCCACAGCGTCCAACGTCGAGTCCACGACGTCCGACCGAATCCACGGTCTTCACCCAATACACGCTTCGAATCCACGAACGTAGTTGCACCTTGAATCCACAAGGCCACGCGAGTCCACGCGCCGATTTAGGGTAAATCGTTGTTTGTTTGGGTGGTGATGATCCGCCGAATACTTAGATTAGAAATAGATCGGAAATACCATCTAAGTATTCATTGATTTGATTCTACTCAAAATGTGAGTATGGAAAACCTAGAATCAAATCAATCAATATAGATGAAGAAACATAGAATAAATCTATTGATTTCCTTTCTTCTCTATATGTGGATCTTTCCGTATAAGATGATATTTGATTATGACGGCTCTATTTAGATTACCCTAGAAAAATAATTAGGGTCTATTTATAGGTTAGAAACCATTGGAAGAATATACGGATCAAAAACAAACCTTTTCTGGAAATTTTACGGACGGCGATCCGGATCGGATTAGTGCGATCCGGATCGCAGTAACAAAAAGACGATTCCAGAAATCCATGGGTTCGGGATCCGGATCACAAAGTCCGATCCGGATCGTTCATACAGTTCACCAAACTTTCATGTTCGGGATCCGGATCGTGATGGTCTAGGATCCGGATTGAAATTGCCAATGAACAAACATCCTTCGGGATCCGGATTGCCGAGCACGATCCGGATCCTGAACATGTCCCATGTCCAGTTTTTGATGTATATGCAATAAAACATTCTTCCAGGTGTTTCTACACTACAAGAAGTATTCGGATCACCAAAAATCTTTAGTTAAACATACCTGATCCTTTTGAATTCTTCTTTCTTGAGATTGAGGTATATGATCCAAAGTTTTTCATCTTCAATCTTCAAGACTCAAAACTTTCACGAAATACGCCAACTCAAATTCCGTAACATGATTCTCCGCGGCGGCCGGGGCCGTGCCGTCTGCACCTGCGTTTTCGGTAGATGACCTAGTCCTGGCCATTGTCCGCTGTAAACAAAGAAACCGCGTTAACCCTAAGGTTATCACCCTAGCACCTTGACTTACGAACACACCTACACTGAATCCCTCTTTCCCCGTACTCTCACGTTCTACCGCACCTACACATTGGTTATCTCATGTCTAATTTGCTTGTGGCATCATACACTGTGGATATGGATCACCGACCACTGTGGTTAAGGTTGTTTTTCTCTGATACCATCTAATCTGTCACGCCCCGGAAGGTCTAAGGATAAGCGAAAAACCGTATGTATTTTTTTTTTCTTTATAAGTATCAACCTCGCCCCCGGTGCGTGTCAGACCGCCACATATACAAATTCACTCCTCAATCGGACGGAGCCTACTTTGTATATGTACGGCGTCTCATTTACAATGTCAACCAATAACCACACAGTCATTAATCACACATCAGGAAATAATCACAACTACGGGTTTTGCAAGCGGTGTCCACTCGACACCCATTTTTTGGAAATAATTACACATTCACAAAAAGATGGCGGCTACAACTTTTCGAAAGGATAAATCCAGAGGTTTGCAAAATCTGTGCCCACACGGCACTCGGTTTCGGAAAGCATTTTCGCAATCATTTTGTTTGACGTTAAAACATGCCGCACACGATTCCATAAAAGTTTATCTAAATCATAAAAGCATGTCCAATCCACAGTGCACCCATTTAACTATCCACACTCAACATGATCCACAAATTGCAAAATTAAACTAACAGTTAACTGAAAAGGGAGAGATAAACCAAAAGAACTAAAGAAGAGGGTCTCCTACGGCTACGGTCCTCTCGACGCAGTCTCACCGCCATCCCGGCTACTACACCTAATCAGACCTGTCACGGAGTGGGTAAAGTCAGTGACAAATAAAGTAGATGATTTAACAATTAACATAAACTTTAAAACAAACCGATTACACCGGAACCTTTCGCTTTTCCCTCTCATAAGTTTACATCACCTGTTTTAATTTCCATGAGTACCTGTCGGAGAGTCGAAGATCTCCCCTCGTGCACAATCACCTCACCTTACGTGATGCTTTTAACCCCAATCACGGTACTAGTGCGGCACCTATAGCTGGCGTGATGGGGTCCCCACCCTACACACGTGGGGCACACGGGTCATTCAGACCACATCTCCGAAAAAGTACACCCATGCGGAGGCTAATCCGCCTGTGTACGTGCAGCATCCAAAAACCGGGTTGCCGAAATCGGCGTGTATGAAGCACCGCGACCTCGGTCGCCACAATTAATTATGTAAAATAAAAGACATTCATGCGAAAGGTTTAACAGCTCATCTACTTTATTAAACTGATTATTAAGTTTTATAAGATGACATGGTGCACTTACTGCACTTGTTGCACTTAATGCAAGGGTACCCACCTGGTTGCGGGAATTTCGGAGCACCTGGATCTCTCGCACACTCCTGCTGCGCACCTGGACCTAAAAAAGTCCGCAAAAATCAAAACCACGCTCTAACATCGCAAACCGGAAGTCCGAAAATATCTATTTTACGAAAACCCAAAAAAACGACATGTTCCCGTCACCCGACGGATTCCCACACGGACGCCGCCGTCCGCCGATGCCCCGCGCGGCCCGAAACCGCGCCGCGCGCATCCGCGGGCGGCGCCCGTGCGGCGCCCGCCTTCCCCGCGGCACCATCGCCCACTGGGAAAGCCCGCGCGGCGCCCGCGGTGCTGCCCGCGCGGCGCCCGCGGGTACTGCCCGCGGGCGGCGCCCGCGCAGCGGCCGCGCGGGTGCGCCCTGTGCGGCGCCTGCCCGCCCGCGCTCGCCCGCGGGCTTCGTCGACGCGGCGCCCGCGCCTTCGCGATGTCCGCCCGCGCGGCGCCCTAGCGGCACCGCGCGTCTCCCCCGCCCTCGTCGTGCCCTAGTTTGCGCGGCGACGGCGGCGGCCGGCGGAGACTACGGAGACGAAAAAGAAGAAGAAGACAACGACAAAACCCGAAAATACGAAACGAAAACCCCAAAAATGCTACGAACGAAGAATCACTCACCGGATGATCCGACGGGGAAGTCGACCGATCGCGTTCTTATTTCCGGTACGTTGTTCAGGACGATCGGACTCCTTCGTCTCCTTCCTCTTTCTTTCTTTCTTTCCTCCGGCTACGGTTCCGCCCTTTCCTTCTCTTTTTCTCTCGCGTTCTCTCCGGCTAGGGTTTCTCTTTTTGCAAAAAGTGGAATTTTTTCCCCGTACGTATTATTAAATCCCTATTTTTAATTTTCTATCGCCGATTAATTAATTCCTTAATTAATTAATCATAGGAAATAAATCCAAAATTCCTCGAAAAGCATGCAGGATATTTTGCACGGATTCCGATGCACACCAAAACACCGCAACACTAGAAACCCTGTTCCGGGAGATCCCTATGTCGGATTTCAGATCCGATTGCACCGTCGGTCTTCGTTTTTCGTGCTCTTTCGCAGAAAAATACTCATGCCACGCACCGACCGACTTACAGAAACTCGATAATTAAAATCCACTAAAAGGAATGCTTTATTAGAAGGAGGAGAAAATCACAGGAAAAGTCGTGTCATTACATAGGACGCTTCGCCTATGCGGGGTTTGGCATAGGTGGCGGATCTGTTGGCGAGCCCGGGTCGCAGTTTCGACCCCGGAGCGTGACATTTTTTCTCTGCCTTCCTTAGCACCGGCAGCGGTCCTGCGACAACGACAACGGCCTCCCGTCATCTTAGCCAACGGTGACGGCGGTGGCTTCGCCCATCTCTCTCTCTCCGACGGAAATCCCAAGAAACCCAACGAAAGCACGAAAAATCCCACAAAACCGAAACGAAGTTAACGAAAAGCCAAGAACCAACCTTTTTCCGACAGGGAAGACGATGCGATGCCCGGACCCGCTTTCCGGTCTTCGATCTCCGATGGTGATGGCACTCATGAACCCGATCTCCGATGATGACGGTGGTTCCGATTCCGATCTCCGGCGCGCACAACAAGAAAGAAAATGAATCGCTCCCTTTCAAAAATGGGAAACGGAGGTTTTCTTATTTCTATTCCTTTAATGAGTAAAAATAAAACCGATCTCCGAATCCCTTCTTTTTATAAGAGATTTTGTAACAATAATAACCGCTCTTATATTTTGCAATCGCTTTTAACCATTTTTTTTTTTTCAATTTACGTGCCAAATTTATCGAAACGCCCCTCATGCATCGACACGAATTTTAAAGCACCATAAAATATTAATGAATATTTTAAAATTCTTTTCCATCCATTAATTTCGAAAAACCATACCGGGAGATCCATTTGTCGGAATTTCGAGTCGATCACACCACTGTTCTCCGTTTAGCGAACTCTACAACATGAAAGCCAAAATTGGTAAAATTGATAAAAGTAAAAAATAAGCAAAATAACAAACATACCGAAAGTGACTCAAAGGAAAAACTGTGGACACTACACTACATCTCTCATTGTAAGAAAAGAAAAATTAGATGACCATAAAATCAAAAAAATGAGAGGTAGGGGGATTGCTTTTATTCTTTCCTTGTATTTTTTTTGTATTGTTTTGTATAAAGAATTTAATTATTTGTTTTAATTTTGTAAAAATATAGTATTTTATTCAAACATGATAAAATAGAGTAAACTATTACAGCGTATTCAATATTTTTTACCAATCTATTACAACGAAATATAAAACTCTATTTTTAATTCTTATAATAATTACCAAATAAGGCCTAAATATAAAATAAATTATCTAAACTTTTAAAAATTAAATTTTACAATTCTTTTGATATTATTTTGCTATTAAAATATTGATAACTTTTAACAATAAATTTTAGGCCTCCAACCCATTAGATAAATGATATTGTTAAATTATAAAATTAAATTTCTAATAAGGTCAGATAGCTTTGGTCGTACATAATGGTATCAATCATAGAAAATGTGATAAAATTAGAAGACACGTTTTACTTCCTTCCAAAAGTCTTTGAATTCTCAAGTCAACTCAACTCAACTTAATTTTGAACAAGGTAATGGCAAAAATATAATCTTTATATATAGAACATCTTTAGGTATTATTTAGATGCATACATATTTAATAGCTAAGATATATAACCAAATTATTAGAATAAATTCTAAACTTGACTTTGAAATTATTAATTTTAAATAAAATATATTATCTTACTAGTAAAATATATTGTTTTATTAAATTTCACATGTCATTTTTTTAATATGTTGTTCAATCAAGTCTCACATGTCACATTTTTGAAGGAGCACAAACTAAACTCAAAGTTTTCAATCATACAAAAAAAAATTATGTCCAAAAAGTTATTATCAAAATATGTTATTCTATTGGCCAAACAAAATTAGTATTTTCCTTTAGAGTCGAGCTTGTATATACTGTTAGCAAAGATGTCCTTTTGTTATCAAATTATTTTTCATGATAGAATATCTAAATCAGCGAATGGATTCGTTAGATATAATTTATACTATTGAAAATATTAATAAATCAAATTTTATATATATTTTTTCAACATTATTTGACTTGTTATAAAATTTTTAAAAAAATAATAATTTTAATGACCGTAATGATACATTTATAAATTAAATCAGCGAATGGATTCGTTAGATATAATTTATACTATTGAAAATATTAATAAATCAAATTTTATATTTTTTCAACATCATTTGACTTGTTATAAATTTTTTAAAAAATTAATAATTTTAATGACCGCAATTAAATTAAACAGCATAAAAGAATTCAAAATCAGTAAATTTTTTATATAAATTTTTTTTTCACTATTTAGAGTAAGATATAATATCTTTTGACTATTAGAGCAAGATACAATATCTTTTATATAAATTTTTAAATCAGCGAATGGATTCGTTAGATATAATTTATACTATTGAAAATATTAATAAATCAAAATTTATATTTTTTCAACATCATTTGACTTGTTATACTTTTTTTTAAAAATTAATAATTTTAATGACCGTAATGATACATTTATAAATTAAACAGCATAAAAGAATTCAAAATCAGTAAATTTTTTCTATAAATTTTTTTTTTTACTATTTAGAGTAAGATACAATATCTTTGATCTAAAATTTAAATTTTTTATTATTTTTTATAATATTTTTATTTTTAACAGTCAATTTTGAGACTAAATTTTATAAGGGTTAATGATGTTCAGAATTCATAAAAAATAATTTTAAGATACTTATAATAATGTAAATTATGTCCAAATGATCGAAGAATCAACGCTGCATTATGTAGTATTCTAACTTGGTTATTTTCCTCTCTCCTAATACAAGTGAACTTGTAATTGCAACTATTTTCTTTTTTTAGGAAACTTTGTAATTCCAACTATAGAAGCTGGTGCTTCGACTTGGATTGGAGTTGGTTAACATTAACACCAATCAGATATATATTGCTACAAAAACGTCAATACCCCTTTTTCCGAATCTCTCTCTACACTTATTATTGGGAGCTCATCACGCACCACTTCCCCAACGCCACCACCTCATAAAGCATCACAACACACGGATATTAGCGAGCCACGTCGCCTCACCCCACTCCACGTGTCCACTTGCGAAACGCGGTCCCCACCTACTGCTCCACCCTCAGCTCGACACGTGTCACGCGGACAGTGGGCTCGGGGCCCACCGATCAGTTTGGTTTCCCCACCGCCGCACGGAGCTCAAGAGTTGGTGGACCCCCGCCAACCTCTTCGGGTCACGTGCCCAGCCGCGCTCTCTCTCTCTCCCCCCGCACCTTCGTCACGTGACCGCCGAGTGGTGACCGACCTCCCACCGTCCCGGTCCACGAAGATCGTTGACCCACAACTTCCCAACGAGGTGCTCCGTGGGGCCACCACCCCCAACCCCGATGTGGAGAAGTTCGCGTGGACCCGGCCTATTAGACCGCGCGAAAGAAAGAAGGTCCCTTTCCCAAAACGTACGAAATGATGACGTGGCGGACTTGGTCTAGGCGCTAATTCACGTCTCCCCAGGCCGTTTAAAAACCGCACAAAGTGCGCAGCACGTGCACACGTGCGAACGCGGTCACCAAAGTTATATATATATATATATCACCAAAGTTATATATATATATATATATATATATATATACGAAACAAAAAGGGACAAGGAGAAAAGAAACGAAAGCTGGATTTAAAAAAGTGCTTCCAAAATCTAATTACTAATTACTTTTCGAAAACACAAAAAAAAAAAAAAAAAAAAAAAAAAAAAAAAAAACCCTACTATTCGTTGCTAGATTCCGAAACCGGTTCCTCCTCATCGTCCTCCTCCTCTTCAGGCCCTTCGTGGTGGTGGTGGTGGTGGTGGTGGTGTTCTCCGCCCTCTTCGCCTATGCCGCGGCGGCACCGCTCCTCCGACTCGCCGCCCATGAGGTGCAGCTCCGCCCCCTTCCCGGAGGCGCCCAGCGGGGCGGAGGGTGGCTGCTGCGCCTCCGGCAGGGGTCCGGCGGCGAGGCCTATGATCTGCGGCGGCGTCGGTATCGCCCAGAACTGAGCCTGGCTCGACGGCCCCGCGGCCACGCCCGGCGGCGGCATCACCCACACCGGCAGCAGTCCCTGTGGCCCCGCCGCGATCGGCGCGAGCCCGCTCGACATCGAGATCGCGCCGCCGGCCCCTCCCATCTGAAAAAACGAGTCCGCCACGATCGGATAATACGCCGCCGGAGGCATCGCAGGCGGCATCGGCGTCGCAGCAGCCGCCCGCGTCGGCTGCAGCTTCTTGCGCCGCTTGGCCGCCGGATCCTCTCCTCCACCCCCGCCGCCGCCGCAGCCGCCCTCCAACCCCGCGCTCGCTGACTGGGTGGGGATCTTTAGGGTGCCGTCGACGGTGGTGGCGATCGCAGGCACAGTCCCGGTGCCGGTGGCCGCAATGATTGCCGGCTCGGCCTGCTGCAGCAGCCAGCGGATGGTTTCCCCGTCGGACTTGTGGCCCAGCTCCCTCGTTAGCTGGAATATCCGGGCCGCGCACACCGCCGGCATCCGGATGCGCCGCCCGCGGCCCTCCACCTTCGTGTGCCGGTCCCTGTTGCGCCCCGCCGGCTGCTGCTGCTGATGCCGCTGCTGCTGCTTTCGTATCAGCTGCAGGCTCCCGAACAGTTCCATCGGCTCCGGCTTCGGCACGATAAACCGGTGCATCGGAACCGCCGCCATCTCCGCTGCGGACCGAAGGAGCTCCTCCTCTTTATCGTGCTTCTCCGAGTCCATTCTAAATATGTGTGAAACAAAGAATTTCGGTAATCAGAACTGGTAATAATAGCTCTCTCTCTCTCTCACACACACACACACTTTCTGTCTTTCTTTCTTTCTTCCTCCTGCGATAAAACCTAAAGAGACACGGCTGAGCAGTAGAGCCGCCCCGGGATGGAGGAAGCCTCCCCTCTCTCTCTCTCTCTCTCTCTCTCTCTCTATCTAGTCTTTTATTTTCTATCCGCGGCTTTCTCTTTTGTTTCGCCCCTGGGTGGGTGGGGCCCACTCCTCTTCGATCCAACGGCGCAGGAGCGACGCGGCCCCACCGTCCCCCGCACCCGCAACCCGAAAATTCTTCGGTGTAACGCTCGAGTGTGTCCCGACTTGTGGGACCCACACGTGAAAAAGTTTTGGGGTACCTACAAATGTATGCGTCGTACCTACAATATTGTGCTGGAAATGTAAGGTCCGTTTGGATCCACGTAGCTATAAATATAATATAATTAAAATTTAGGTTAACTTTCTTTTACAATCTCCCAAAAATTATAATTTTTTGAATATCCTTTCTAGTTGGGAAATATCATAAGTTTTTTTTGTATATATAATAATATAAGAAGGCTTAGTGATAAAAATATTTATTAGGATTTAACAATAAGGTATAATGCTACTAGTATATTCCAATTGGGATGGAGAATTTATATTTAATTCATAAGGATGAAATTTTTTATCCATCAATTTAAAATGATGGATAAAATTTATCACACCTTAAGATAGATGGAGTGTAGATATATATCTTATCTGGAATATACAAAAAGTATTTTTTTTAACAATATTGACTATAATTTTATATATTTTGAAGGATATTGATTATATATATATATATATATATATATATATATATATATATATATATATATATATAGAATATTTATGATATTTTTAATATTCAAGAATATCTATAATTTTTGAAAAAAATAGATTTGAAATTACCCCTTAAAATTATATAAGAATATTTATGATATTTTTAATATTCAAGAATATCTATAATTTTTGAAAAAAATAGATTTGAAATTACCCCTTAAAATTTTATATAGTTAAAAAAATAAAAAATGCTACCTTTATATCCTCCATGTAAGTGTAAATATTACATTCCTATATTCAATAAAGTTTACAAAATTATAATATAATAATAATAATTATTACGCTGGTGTTGGGATGGTACCTGTTGATACCAGAATTTTCATTACTGAAGGAATAATACGTGGGGTCTCCCATCAGCTAAAAACATTAGTCGACATTGGTTTTGGATCAACAAAGGAGGACTCATGTCTTGACTGAGGCCGGTCTCAGTCGTGTGAGAGATTAGTGCGCGACGTCCGCTGTCGGCCGAGAGTAACAGCTGACAAAAGAATGAGCTGATGAGAAATGTAATGCCTCATCCAAGGTCGGCTTCGGTCGTTACCAGACCACTCCAGTCAAGCGATGGGGAAGGCGAGAGTCAAAGTTAGCCTTCGGTTGCTCGAGCCGAAAAGGAAAAAATCGTGAAATGAAGGAGTGTGGGATATGGGCGTAAACCCCGTAACTAACCCAGAACGGCAAGCCGCGCCCAGTATTGAAAAACGCCAATTTGGACCAGATTTTTTGCCACACCAGAAAGCGACAAGTGGCGTACACCACCGGCTAAAATCATCAGCCGATGAAAGAAAGGGTCAACTAAAGAAGGGCCCACGTCTTGATCTAGATCGGTTTCAGTCGCTTAGGAGCACAGCGCGTTACACCCGCCATCGATTGAGGGTATCAGCCACCAAGAGAAACAGCCGACAGAAGAATCTACCGACGGAAAAAGTCACGGATCGCTCAAGACCAACTTCGGCTGACAGCACCCGCCAGGCCTTCCCAATTGTCATGCCCCGGGGTCGAAACTGTGACCCGGGCTCGCCAACAGATCCGCCACCTATGCCAAATCCCGCATAGGCGAAGCGTCCTACCTGCAAGAAAAGTACTACAGCTAAACAGATATCAGAGCTATAAGATAACACTGCTGTAAAAAAAAAAATCAACCACTGTACAACTGGAAAATAATACAACAATGTCCACCTCCCAAAAATGATAATCGTACAATATCCTCAGATACAAAACTCATAGCTCAACAGGGAGGTATCTCCAATAAATACATTAGTGTACAGGCTCTCAATACATATCATATCCTCACTACATCAATATCTCAAAAGAGGAAATAAAATACCTAATCTACTGAAGATCTCCTCTGAAGGGTACCGCTACTCTCCAACGATGGGTAGGGATCTAGCTCGCGACTCCCTCGCCTCGATCAACAACCGCAGAATCAGCAGCACCCGCTAAGACTCTGCAAAACAAAGGAGAAAAAGGGAAAAGGAGGGGGAAAACCCCCAGCGGGTGTGAGAACTACACAAAAAAGGGAGTTCTCAGTGGGTACCATCGCCAGGCCCGACGATTAGCCCACTAAGACCACTAGAGGCAATAAATAACCAAGTAGTAAAAACTGAACTAGAAAGGCTGGAGATACTCTACAGCTACCGTGCCTCCATCTAAATGCTCAAGAGGGGAGAATCAAAGAATGGTATGCCACCACTAGCACATGAAGTGCACAATCGACCCAATCGAGCTGACTGCCACATCTGGTCCAGTCAAACCTGCACCCACCCACAACCACCTCCCACTGCCGGGGAGGAATTAAGTAGGGTGTCCAAACGGACTAACTCGCTATCAAGTAGTGGCTCATGCAGGCTGTAGTCGGAATCCACGCTCTCTCTCAGAACGGATAGACTCAAGATGCTCAACCTCTCACACAACGGTCAAAGTACTCTCAACGACACGGGACCACCGTCAAACCAAACGGCTCCCAACAACACTAGCACTGGTCTAAACATAGCTACTAGACTCCACTCAGTTCCCCTGACACGAGTGTAACAATAAGTACATGCCTGTAATAACCTCAATCTAGTGCCACCAGTAAAACTGGTACTGTCTGCTCTGCTGTCGAACTCAAAACTCAGCCACAGGAGGCAGACCAGCTCCTGACCGGCACGATCGCATCCCGAAAGGCAACAGACTGGCTCCTGACCGGCACGGTCACACACACACTCCGAAATGGCACTCGAGGGGAGCGACCCACACGAGTAAAATCTCTCAGTAACCAGTATCATAATATAGCAGGGCTGGGTCACGACTCTAATCAAAGTGGGAAAGCTCAACCACTAAAGAAAGCCTCGGTCCTCAATCAGGTGCAAAAGTACTCAATAAGTGGGAAACTCCGCCCACTAAGGAAATCTGATACCCAATCTAGTGCATAAATAAATATCCGGCCAACCGCCCAATATCCGCGGTTGCCGCAATACCCTGCCGTCTATAATCAAGTCCTATAACCGACCTCCGGTCAACCGCCCAAAGTCCGCGGTCACCACAAAACCCTGCCAGCCGCAATCCAGCACAACCCGTCCCTGACATAAATGTCCCGGCTACACTACCCCAGACCCCTGCTCGCACCCGAGCAACACAGACCGCCTGACTAACAAAGAAGGAGAAAAGGATAACATGATTTTTCCTAAGTCAAGTTCCAATAAGTAGTGCAGCAGTAAAAGATGACCTATCTAGATGTCCATTTAAGCATGCTCTTGTCCTTGGAAACAATAAAAGAGAATGAAACATATAGTAGCAAAGCATGCTAAAGTATTCCTACTATGATATACCAACCTCACACCAGTAGGCCAATGAATAAACATGTAAGATCTCTATGTCGTCTAGTGTGAGATAAATATAACCGTCTACCATATGCTAAGTCTCCAATCCACCAAACATGCACAATAACCACATGATCTAGGCCATTCCTTGCTTACCTCTCGCTTATACCGGTTGTACATTAAATATGCATGCTATCAGTCATAGAGGGGTGACATTCCCACAAGTGCACTTACATTAACCATAACATAATCATCCATAAAAGCCTTATCATTCCTTTATACAGTTACCAATATTAAGCTTACCTACTTGAAGTGCTCAATCCAAGGCAAACCTAGGGTCGGTGAAGAGCGTGGTCACTTGCTAATAATATCTGCTGAACTCGTATCCACGGTACATGTCGCGCAAACCTCGGCTCCTAGCAGTGTTCCAAAAACACTCGCGAACCTTCCTGGGTACAACAAAAGGTCCAAAGTTACACTTTATGCTAAAAATATCCAAGCATACACCATCTGCTAAAAACAGTCCCAAAGATGCAGATTTTTTACCTGCAGCAAGAACTAAAAAAAATCCAACAAAAATACTGTCGCGATCGTCGCGTCGAGCCCTTCGAATACCTGCACGCCAAAATCTGAGTCCCGGAGACCAAGTTACAAATACCACAACGCGGTGAGCGCGAAACTCCACAACATACACAACTGTAATACTCTGCACAGTAAAGGGGGAAGAAGTATACCTTCGGGCAAGTCTCAGAAAATTCCCCGAAAAATACGACGGTAATCCTTGTGATGCGTAGATGCAAAAAGTGTACAGGCACGTCCCGATCCGATGCCTCGGTGCGGAGATATCGCCGAAAGACTGAGCCGCTATCCAAAACTCAACCACAGCAAAAAGGGTCACAGTAAACTCGGGAAAACACCTCAAAAAGCATGAAATGAGGGGAAGCAGAAAATAACAAGATCGTAGCTCTGTCTGTCGCCGATCCAACGGCGCAAGAATCGCTGAAAACTGAGGTCGGAGTAAGCCGGGGGAGTCCTCGTACCAAAACACGACGAAGGGGGGGTCACAAATGAACGAGCGTCGCGCCGCGCCGTAAAAATGGAAACCTCGGAAAGCGTGCCACGTAAAATGCCCAAAATCCTCAGGTGGATGCAGCACAGCACGGGATCAACTTTTCTGAAGGCGTCGTGGCGAGAAGAGGCTCCGAAATGCAGAAAAGAGGAAGAAGAAGGCGGCTCGGGTCCTTAAATAGGCTCCAGAAAACAATTCGAGAAATGGCCAACATGTCCCATGAACCGGGTGCCCGAATTGTTTCGGGTGCCTACAGTAGTCCGGTCTGGTGCCTCGCGGAGCGTCCGTATTAATCCGGTTCCGCCACGTCACCACCAAAACAGCGGACAGCCAATTCGGCCATCCACCAGGCAACACGTGGCCAGCGCGGGCGCCGACGCGTGGAGCTCACTCGAGCGGGAAAATGCGGTCAACGCGCCTGTGCCGCCGCCTGCACCCCTGCCAGGCATGCGCCCCGAGGCTGCCAGCACCCGTTCCGTGAACCAGGTCCACAGCGCCGACCAACCGTCCGCTGCCACGCGTCCCATGGCGAACCAACGGGAAGGTGACACGTGGCACACGCTCCCGTGCACCGCGTGCCTGCCCGCGCGCCCGCACGCCTGCCCGCGCGCGTGCGCCGCCACGCTCCACCGCTGCCCGCCGCCGCCGCAGCTGCCCGCCGGAACAGTACCAAGTGCCTCGAAAACCGTGCGTGTCATCCGGGCTCCGAAAAATACAAGTAAGTAGTCTATTTTCATCGTTTTCGCGCGCTGAATCCAATTTCGAAGTCCGTTTTGCCCAATTCCACTTCTAAAATTTGCCGAAGGCATCCAGAGAAGTGTTCTTGACCCAAATTTCGCGCTGAGTCTAATTTTAATATCCGTTTCTCACGAAACCACTTCTAAACATCCGACGGGGTCCTCCGATCACTCACGTGATCCATTTTAAACCCGAAGTCCATCACTGTGTCCAAATTGTGCACAAACGCCGCCGACGCGCCACATAGGCCTCCAGAAGCTGCTGGTCACACAACAGAAGCCCTGCAGAGATCCGGTTCACCACACCAGTCAATCGACAAAAGGGGCGGGAATCGAAGTCAGTGTGCGGAGATTCAAATCAATGAAGGAAGGATTTCGAAAAGGAATGTGGGCACGAATTCCGCAATCAACCCAAAAGGGCAAGTAACACCCAGCGCGGGAAGGCGCCGAGGATCACGCTTTGACGCAACAATCAGCGGATGAACTTGGACGGAGAAATGACTATTATCCTATGTGAGGGCATTCGGCTCAAAAGGAAGTAGTTGCTGGATATATGCTAACTTTTCCTAATTTTGTGCCGATAACTCAAATCGACGCCTAATAATTTGGTTTGGGGAGTGTATAAATACCCAAACCATCGAAGGAAGCGTGGTCCAGCAGCCTCGTAAGTCCGGTACCACCCCTGCTTCTTCATTTATCTAGGAGTAAGTTAACTTAACTCTTTTTTCTTCTTTTTTACTGCTTTCCTATGAGTAGATTTAATTGTAATCTTCCTATTCCTTTTTTCCACTTGTATCTCTTTCTTTATCAATATGAAGTGTAAACTGGCTCAGCCGTGTCTTTATTTTGTTTTTTCCTTTAGAGTGTAAATCGGCCAATCAGTCGTGTCTTTATTAGTGATTTTTGTGCTTTAACGATGCAATCGGCTCATCAACCCTACATTTATCTCTTAAATCGGTTCAACTCATCTAAGTCGAAACCAGCGATCCCTCTCTACGTCCGTAAACCCGATTCGGCTGTCCTCAGTTGAACGGTCGTAAGAAGTTACCAGATGTCACGCCCCGGGAGCAATTTTAAAGCGGAAAGCAGTCCAATTTTTTTTTTTTTTTTTTTTTTTTTTTGCAACAGGCTCCCGCGTGGGACATGCACAGACCCACCACATATACAAGATCTCCCTTGTATATGCACGGCGTCCCTATGTACAACACATAGCTTGAATAAAAACATCAACCACCATGTCTTAAAAGTTACAAATACCAAAGTATGACTTTGAAAACACTACTGTCTTATTTCATGAAACGGCGCACGCCCAGTGTGTTAATGTGTTCGAAAGGATAAATCCACAAGTTTTGAAAATAGTGCCCACACGACACTTAATTTTCTAAAGCCATTTTCGTAATTCCTTTTTAAGTTTGAAAACCCGCGTCCACACGACGCGTCTATAAAGCCACGAATTGCAACATAATTCTACAAAACATAATACCGTCCAAACATCCACACCATCCACATTATACACGTCCACATGCACAGAAAACGACCATAAAGGGAATAACCAACTATAAACGAAAGAAGAAAACAATAGGAACCTGAGCGAGGTAATCTCCCACCCACCAAGTAGTGTCCTCACCATCGTCCTGATCCCCAGATCCAACCAAACCTGTCACACAGTGAGAGTTAGTGACATGAAGAGTAGAGGCAAATAGGATTAGAAACTGATGCCAGAAAGGTGTTGATAATAATGATAATAAACCGAACCGTAACCTAGAGCATCCACAACCCCATCCTGCTACCAATCGTATCTCTCCTGGGATCCCAAACACAAAACCGCCATGTCGGTCCGAGGATCTCAGGCAAAAGGAACAGTCCCGCTCAGAACCTAGTGTAAAGAAACCCCCCACTGCACGATTGCAGCTCCGCAAATAGCCGCAAAGGGGCCCCCACGCACTTAGCCGCATTGTCATGCCCCGGGGTCGAACTGCGACCCGGGCTCGCCAACAGATCCGCCGTCTGTGCGGAAACTGCCGCACAGACGAAGCGTCTACCCTGCAAAAGATCTATAGCTAAACATGTATCAGAGCTGAAAAAGAACTAATAGCTACAGAAATCCACTGAACATCTGATATAAATAAAATCTCAATACAAAGTCTCTCAGCTATAAAAAGTACATGAAATCCTCACTGATCTCTCAGAATGTCCAGTACAAAAGTGGAAACATAAAAAAACCGGGTATATCTATATCTGACTCTCAATGCTGGTAAGGAACTAATCGGCCACGTCCTCACCTCGATTAGCTGTCTCCACGCGAGCTAAGTCGGAACAGCAACCTCGGTACACCTGTCACCGCAGCGGGTGTGAGATCTACTGCAGAAGGTAGATCCCAGTGGGTACCATCACCAATATCCACGGTATGCCCACTAAGTCTACTGGAGGCAAACAGATAGGTATGCAGATAGATAGATAATGGGTAAGCTGAAAGAAAACTACAGCTAAAAATATCCCAATCATAAAGCTCAAGAAAACTCTACCAATCACATGATATGCATACACTCTCTACTGCTAAGATGCCTCAGTATCAATGCTCAAAGGAAAGAAACCCATCTAAGAACATAATATGTAACCACCCGCTCATATCACCCAATTTGAAAGACTGCCAAAACTGGCTCAGTCCAGTCTGCGCCTGTCGTCTAGGAACGCACCTGCCCACTACCACGCATCCACAAGAGGACGGAATTTACGTGGGGCGTCCTAAACTGACTATCTCAATCTCGCACAAGTGACCCCATGGTCACTCGGCCAGGGGTATCAAGCGACCACTAGTATATGAACTAGGCGCATCATCATCTCATCATCAACACGCACCCGGGGCGTAACTCGAGGGGAGCGATCCCAACGAGCTCAAGTATCTCATCTGTCTCAACTGTCTCAATAAGCGGCACATGCAGGCTATGGTCCACGATCAAACAGATCGGCAACTCGATGCTCAAAAGCACAACTCAGTCGGAACAGGACTCCACGACTCAACAGGAAATGCCTAAATCCTCACATAATCTGTCGGAGAACCCTCTACGACTCAATCTGATAATGCACAACCCATAGCTAAGTCGGAAAACCTCCACGACTCGATCTGCCAGAACCCCAAAACTCTCATAACTAAGTCGGAGAACCACCTCCACTATCAAATCAGAGATACATAATCCATAATCTAGAATAATCTCATCACTCCCAACAGGGAAGCTCAAACCCTCATGACACTGGAAACTCATCTCTCAATACTCTAAAAATCCACTCGGCCCCTTGGCATGAGTAAACATGCACCCTGAACTCATGCCCAACCTCTGGCGAACTCAGAAATTAAAATCACTTGAAAATGCTGATTTTCTTTAAAACGGGATTTTCTCGATTTTTAAAACGATATAGGTGCACATATGATGCCAACAGAACAAGAAACCTAGTGTCATAAAGTGTCATGAGTATGCTAAAAATAATCTGGGATTCTAAAAAATTTTCCAAAAAAATTCAGGCAACTATCAGATTTAATAACTATGAAAATAACATGGAAAACATGATCAAATTGCATTCATGAGCATTCAAGGGCATTCCATACATTTTGGAGAAATTCCAACCCACCTGGAACGCTTTCCGCAGGCAACGCTGAAGTCGGTGAAGCGCCGGATCCTCAAATTGACGAAACCTCGAAAAAAAAACGTGCCGCGCGCGCACACACTGCCGCGAATCACGGAAAAATCCCCCGGAAGCTCAAATAAAATCCTTGAGCCTCCCCAAAAATCCCGGCGCACTCTGGCTCACTCCACAGCCAACCCACAACACTATCAGCACTTTTAAAATCCAAAAATCCGCATGCGCACAAGTCCAGCACAAAATCTATAGTCCAAATAACTGCTCACATACACTATTCACTTAAATCCACCCACAACATCAGCATACGTAAAAGCTCCAATAGCACATTAATAATTAATGTTCACTTAACCACAATATCCCATAATTCCTCTTGCACCCTATGTGGTGACCCAGATCTCTGCAGGGCTTCTACAGTGCGATCAGCAGCTTCTGGAGGCCTATGTGGCGTGTCGGCGATGTTTCTGCACCAATTTGGACACAAGTAATGGACTTCGGTTGTATAATGGATCACGTGGGTAATTGGGGGACCTCGTCGATTGTTTAGAGGTGGTTTCGCGCGAATCGGGCATCAAAATAGGACTCAGTGCGGAATTTGGATTAAAAACACTCATCTGGATGCCTTCGACAAATTTTGAAATTGGAATTTGGCAAAATGGACAGCGGATTTGGATTCAGCACGCGAAAACGGTGAAAATGGGCTATTTACTTGTATTTTTCGGAGCCTGAATGCGAAAACACGCTCTTCGAGGCAGGGACACTGTTCCGGCGGCCGGAGGGCAGCGCCGGCGGCGCGGCGGCGGGCGGCGGCGCTGGGCGCTCGGTCCACGGGGCAGGCGTGCACCGGGCGAGGGACGCGTGGCGGCCTGGGAGTGGCGGGCACACGCACGCGCGGTCCATGGGACGCGCGGCCTGGTGCATGGACCGGCGGGGGACACGTGGCGGCTTGTGGTTGGAGCGGTGTAGCACGCGCGGTCCACGCGGGGAGCGGAGCAGGTGCCGGGGCAGGTGGCCGTACGCGGGGGCAGGTGGCCGTACGCGAGGGGCAAGCGCGCGAAGTGCGCGGGGCAGGCGCGGTCGGCGCCACGTGGCGCAGCGTGGGGGGCGGAGTTCGCTATTCGCTGTTCGGGGGCGACGTGGCGGATCCTGGCGGATTCGGGCGCGGCGAAGCGGGCACACTGTGCGCGCCCGAAACCTCTCGGGCGCCCGAAAGTTGGACATGGATGGAATTATTGCATTTGTTGGTTTTGGGGCTATAAATACCTCCCTTTGGCCTGCAGTTTGAGGCTTTTCCCGAGCTCCCCTCTCTTGGCAACCTTAAGTAAAGTTTTTCATCTTCCTGTGGAGCATCTCGTGGAGAAGTTTGGGAATTTTTGGTGGCACGCACTTCGAGGTTGCAGCATTTCGGCGCAGTGCGACTTTTCTTCACCGGTGATCCCCTTCGTCGCGTTTCGGTGCGCAGGCTCCCTTGGCTTACTCAGACCTTCGTTTTCAATGATTTTTGCGGCAGCACGTTCACAAGAGGTACGGCTTCATTTTCTATTGATCGTTTTGCCACATTTTGGGTTTTTGGCATAGTTCCCGAGGTACCTTGTGACCCCTATTTTTCTGTGGTGATTTTGGACAGCATGAGCTTGTTGGATTTATTTCTTAGCCTACGGGTATTGGAATGAGGTGTTTAAAGACTCGATTGATATCTACTCTTCGAGAGGAACGCGCCCATATTTTTATTGGATTTTTATGAGGTCATTTCGAGGGTGAGAATTAAGCTTCTTTGCTGCTATCTTTTCAGCAGAACTGTGTTCTTGAGAGAATGGCTTCCAATGTTGTCCGAATTGTTTCTTGGCCTACAGGTATCAGAACGGGGCGTTTAAATAGTCGATTTGGGGCTACTCGTCGCGAGGATCGCAACCGTGATTTTTTTGAAATTTTTGGAGGTCTGTATACAGGTGAAAAGGCTTCTTCTCTCTGCTGGTTGGTAAAACAGCATATGCTATTTTGAGAGTTTGGTTGTGATGTAATTGATTCTCGGCTTCGATGTTGTTTGTTGGAATAGTGGATTGTGCGACTGTTTGCCGAGGGTGCGGTTCCGGCAGATTTTGGATTTCGTGTGGCTGCGTACTTCACCGACTTCGGCTTTGCCTACGGAATGCGTTTCAGGTGGGTGCTTTGTTCAGAGAACCGGTGGACGGTTCTCTAATTCTAAATGTTAGAATTGCATGCAGGTGTAGGGTACAATACATGGGATTGATCGGTAAGCTTAACAAGGTTGATTTTGTGGGAATTGCAAGTTAATTATTCATATTATGACAATGGTATTAATCGAATATTCATGTTGATGATTAGTGGAAGCTTACCTAACGCAAGGTTACCCTATATGATTAATTATCATGCCATGGTAGCACATAACCTTTTATGAGGCTGGTTTATGCAATGGGATAGGATTATGTAGTTATGTGCAGGTTCTACTCTGAGGAGCGATTATGGATCGAGGATTATGGACAGGTATAATCATTGATAATTTTGGCATGAGGTTTATTTTCTTTATTCTTCTTTGAGGATAAAAGCATGCTTGTATGGACACATAGTTAGGCCATCTTTTACTGCTGCACTACATATTGGAATTTGACCTAGGAGAAACCATGCTATTCTTTTCTCCTTCTTGTTAGTCAGGCGGTCTGTGTTGCTCGGGTGCGAGCAGGGGTCTGGCGTAGTGTAGCAGGGACATTGGTGTCAGGGACGGGTTGCGCTGGATTGCGGCTGGCAGGGTTTTGGCGGTGATCGCGGACTTGGGCGGTTGACCGGATTTCGGTTATAGTACTTGGCTATGGACGGCAGGGTATTGCGGCAACCGCGGATATTGGGCGGTTGACCGGATATTATTATTTATCAGATTGGTTATCATTTTTCCTCTAGTGGATGGAGTTTTCACTTATCGTTTACTGTTGTTTCAGTTTGGAGATCGGGTTTTCCTTTAGTGGATGGATTTTCCCACTTTGATCAGAGTCTTGATCCAGTCCTGCTATTTTTACGATACTTATGTTACTGGTTACTGAGATACCTTACTCGTGTGGGTCGCTCCCCTCGAGTGCCACTCCGGAGGTAGGCCTTTGACCGAGCCATGTGTGCCGGTCTGATACTTATTTGGGATGCGAGCCATGTGTGCCGATCCCGCGGTTTCGAGCCATGTGTTCAGATTCCGCTACTGACAGACTTTGAGTCCTTGAGACTCCTTCTTTGCATCGGTGTTATGCATAGGCTGGCATACCCGATGCGGCAGGCATAGCAGGCAGTACCAGTTTTACTGGTGGCTCTAGATTGGGTTTATTACAGACAGTTACTCTATTGTTGCACTCGTGTCAGGGGGACTGAGTGGAGTCTAGTAGCTGTGTTTAGACCAGTGCTAGTGTTGTTGGGAGCCGTTTGGTTTGACGGTGGTCCCGTATTGTTGTGAGTACTTGGACCGTTGTATGAGAGGTTTGGTGATCTTGAGTCTATCCGTTCTGAGAGAGAGCGTGGATTTTGACTATAGCCTGCATGAGCCATTACTCGATAGCGAGTTAGTCCGTTGGACGCCCTACGTAATTCCTGCTCGTCAGCGGGAGGTGGTTGTAGGTGGGCGCAGGTTTGACTGGACCCGATGTGGCAGTCAGCTCGATTTGGTCGATTGAGCACCTTGAGTGCGAGTGTTGTATATCTTTATCAGAGTTTTCCCATTTGAGCATTTAGATAGAGGCATGGTAGCTATAGAGTGTCTCCAGCTTCTTCTTTCAGTTTTACTGCTTTGGTTATCTTTTGCCTCTAGTGGACTTGGTGGGCAGATCGTCGGCCTGATGGCGACACCCACTGAGAACTCCTTTTTGGTATAGTTCTCACATCCGTTGGGGGTTTTTCCCCCATTTTGTCCCTTCTCTCCTTTGTTTTGCAGAGTCTTAGTGGGTGTTGCTGATTCTGCGGTTGCTGTTCGAGGCGAGGGAGTCGCGAGCTAGATTCCTACCTATCTTTGGAGAGTAGCAGTACCCCTTTCAGAGGAGATCTTCAGTACAGTCGGTAGATTAGTATTTTATTTTTTTCCTTTGAGTGACTGATGTATTGTGAGGATCTGACTTGTACTGAGAGGTTGTACATTGATGTATCATTTATTTATTCAGGATTACCTCCCTGTTGAGTCCAGAGTTTTGTATTTGAGGTTATTGTATGATTATCATTTTGGGAGTTGGACATTGTTGTTTTATTTCCAGTTGTACAGTGGTTGATCGTAGTTTTACAGCAGATTTTTGTTTATAGCTCTGATATCTGTTAGCTGTAGTACTTTTCTTGCAGGTAGGACACTTCGCCTATGCGGAGTTTGGCATAGGTGGCGGATCTGTTGGCGAGCCCGGGTCGCAGTTTCGACCCCGGGGCGTGACACCCTACAGGTTCACACAACACACACCACACACACCCACAGCACCAACACACTTCACAAAATGCTCACCTTAGGCTCACAGCACACACCAAACTTCACAACCCTTAAAACATTCACAAAAGTCCCCAGCGGAGCGGTTGCCTGCACTACGCGGCGCCACGGCGTCCGCTGCACAGCGCCCAGCGGCGCGCTTGCCTGCGCTGTGCGACGCCCTGGCGCCCGCAGCGCAGTGTCCCTGCCGTGCAGACTCGCTGCGCGCGCCTCTAGCGCGCGCGCAGCGCTGCTGCCTGCTGCGCGCGGTGCCCATGGGCGCCCGCGCAGCACCAGCGCCGGTCGCGCGCTACGCCTTGCGCGCCCGCGCGGCTCCCTGCTGTGGCCTCACCCCATACGGGGAGCACCAAAAAAAAATGCAAAGAGAAAAAAAGCCACAAACCTCGATGAAGCTCGTCGCGCGTCCCGCTCGGCTCCACACGGCAACAAGACGAAGGTCCACACCACCTCCACCATTTTCATTTCCTTCATTTCTTCCTCTCTTTTCTTCTTCCTTCATCTTCTTTCTCTTTGTCACGCCCCGGGGGTTTTTCACGCGCGGAAGGGAAGCCGCCGATGCTCCCAAATTTCTACATATATATTTTTTTTTTTACAAATCTCCCCCGGTGCGTGCCCAGACCCGCCGCATATACAAATTCACTCTGCAACTAGGCAGAGTCTCCTTTGTATACGCACGGCGTCCTAATTATCAAGTTCACACAAACATGCCTTTAACCACACTAGACCCGTTGCCAATCACATACAACAATTTCCAACGATATGCAATCAATTTCAACAAGTAGCAAGGAGGCCGGCTATTTTCGAAAGGATAAAACCACAGGGTTTTGAAAGCGATGCCCACTCGACATCAGGTTTTATTAAAACTATTTTCAAAACCATGTAAGTCCGCAGAATTTGTAAACGGTGCCGCTACGACACCCCTATTTTTAAAACAGCTTCCCTTGTTCCTCATTTGTAATTTAAAAGCGGCCAAGCCAAGAAATAAGAGCAAAACACATATCCAAAGGAGCTATCGAATAATCCAACATCCACATCGATCCCACGGGGGTATCGCGATCCACAACTAGCTACAACGCGTAATGAAATGAACAAGGAAGGTAAAGCAAACCGTGTCGGTAGCCCCAAAGGGGCCAGAAGATCGCTCACGCGGCCTCACCAACGACCTAGTGCCCGACCCTGGACGGACTGGGCGAACCTGTCACGGAGTGGAGAGTCAGTGACCAGAAATAATAATAACAGCAATAAGGCTAAAGTAAGGCAAACCACGATAAAAACCAAAGCAATCAACAATGAAGCACCCTGTGCAAACCATACAATGCAGAACCCCGTGCAAACAATACAATGCAGAACCCCGTGCAAACAATACAACGCAGAACCTCTGCAAGCAAAACAATGCAGAACCTCGTACAGACAAAACCGGGCACCTCCCCCGGCAACCACACCGAGCACCTGCCTCGGAACCCCCGCCGAGCACCTGCCTCGGCCGCCGAGCACCTGCCTCGGCATCACCGCTCACACCCCCCACCACGGGCCCCCCATTCCTAACGTCACCATCACGTGGGGTACACGGGTCACCATTACCACTTTTCCGAAAAAGCACACCCCTCGCGGTGGCCAAACCGTTGGTATGCGTGTAGCAAAACAAGAGCCTCGACCGAGCACCAACCTCGGTTAACCGAACCGAGCACCAACCTCGGTAAACCAGACCGAGCACCTGCCTCAGCCATCTCCCAGAACATGGTGTGTGTCGTCGAGCACAGCGACCCTTAGTCGCCATCGACGTAGTGATAGTAAAAACGTAAGCATAAGCGGGGGTTAGCAACATTTTAATGTGTCAAACCTTTGCTCTTACCAATTGTCCTCGCTTCCCGACTCAACAATCCGTCGGGAAAGGAACCCACCTTTCGACGTCCGACTGGTCACAACGATCACCGTCCTCGTCGCCCGTATACTCCAAACAACCCTACTGTTGTTCGGAGAGGCGAACCGGCCATCCAGTCTCCCGCCGCGACGATCATTAAACCCGGCGGTCCACATCACCCCTTACAAGATAGAAATAGCAAGAACAGAAACATACACAAAGACGTTCTAAGGGGTACCCACCTGGAACGCGAAGAAAAAGGGTGTGCGGGGAAATCCAGTTAGAACACGCCAACCTTGTGCCCGAAAAACTGAAGTAGGAAAAATAATATTAAAAACATCGTCGCGGTCAAAAACACTCAAAAATGGGGCGAAACGGGCCAAAAACGGAGCTTCCGGGCTCTTTGGCTGCAGCAGTCGGGTGCACGGGTCCAGGCGTGGGACTGGGTCCACGGCAGCGGGCGGCCGCGGCGCAGACCGGGTGCACCGCTCGGTGAGCCGCTGGAGCACGCGGCCAGCGTCGCGGAACCGGGCTCACGGCCACAGTGCTGGCGGTCGCGGACCGGTGCACGCCCAGCAGGGTGAGCCGGTGCGGCTTGGGCCGGGCCGCGCACGAGGGAAAGGCGCGGACCGGGTCCATGCCGCGCGGCTGCCGCGGCGAGCGCCGGGTGCACGCCTACGGCGTGCACCGCGCATGCGGGCCGGGCCGGCGCACGCGCCCGTGCGCCGGGTCCGTGCCGTGGGTCGCGGGGGCGTGCGCCGGGCGCACGCCTGGCCAGGTGGACCGCGATGGGTTGGCCGTACGGAGTGAACAGTAACCCTAGTTTTGAACCCCCCTGCGGCTCCGGCGATGACCCCGCGGACACGGCGACTGCGGCGGCGGCGACCCCGCGAGTACCACAACGGCGGCGGCGGCCTCCCGTTTACCACGACGGCCTCCGTTTAACCACGGCGGCGGCGGCCTCCCGTTCAACGACCCGTATCGCCGCGACCTCGACCGGACACCCCAAAACGGACAAACCGAAAAGAAAACTCGAACTCTCACCTTAATTCCGCGACGGAGGAGGAGGAAGGAGGATCGGCCGTCCTTGCTCGATCGGTTCCCTGGCAGTTCCTTCTTTTCCCTTCCCATCTCGTCGCCTCGGTTCCTCACGCCCACGGTTGAAACGAGAGAAAATCTGAATTGGGGTTCCCCTTTTTCTTTCTAAAAGCGCCGCCTTAAACCCTAGCCGTCAAGAGAAAAACCAAGGGGGAAAAACCCTACGGCCCCGATTTAAAGAAACCCTAAAAATAACCGGAACAGAAACCGACGGCTAAGATTGTCTCGTAAAGCGTGTCAATCGCTCGCACGGATCCGGAGCGCCTAAAAGGGGTCCAAACTTCAAAATTAAATTCTGAGAGATCCGGGGTCGGAATTCAAATCCGATCGCGCCACCGTTCACCGTTTTGCGAGCTCTACCACCTAAAAATACCCGCAAATCCCGACGACCCGCCCAAAAATTCTCGAATTTCAACCCCCCTCCATATCAACTGAAAATATTCAATTGGACATAAAACGGGAAACCGAAAGGTCGAGGTACCACCCAAAAGGTAAAATAACCCACTGACATAAAGAGATGAAAAGTTCGATCACAGCAGGATCCCGTCGATCGCCGAAAAAGCGTGCCAGCCACTTAGCACGGATTTCCGATGCACACCACTCAAGCAACGCTTTGACCCCCATTCGGGGAGATCCGTAAATCGGAATACGAATAGTTCGCTTGTATGGGCCTCCGTTTTTTGTTCGAGCTCAATCGCAGAAAAATACTGCGTCCAGGGCAGCCCATTGCAGAAAACGACGTGTGAAAAGTTTTCCTACAACAACTCCCGCAGGCTAAAAGGGCGGTATGCAAGGGCAAGGGAATGCCAGGACTCTACATCACTCACCACTTAAAGAATTTTCGTCCTCGAAACTTAATCCTGGTCTGCAACGAGTAAACCTGGGTGGTACTCTCTCATCTCTGACGCCAGTTCCCAAGTCGCTTCACATTCTTCCTGGTTGCTCCACAGCACCTTCACTAGGGGATCGTCCAATTGCGCAAACCTTTTTGTCCTCTCGTGCTAAGATCCGCACCGTATTTCATCGAAGCCCAGGTCCTCTCTGAGCTCGATAGCAGTGACCATCCATCACCCAATCAAGTACGCAGGCTTGGAGCATATCTTCGAGATTCGGATCACTCGCTCGGATTGTCCGTCGGTTTGGGAGTGAAACGCCGTGCTGAAGTGTGGTTTAGTCCCTAGAGCTCGCTGTAGACTCTACCAAAGGTTTGACACAGCCGAGTGTCTCTAGTCCACGTCGTATGGATGGGTGGGGAAAGAGCCGACTTCGTCAATCGATCCACTTAACTCAAACTGCATCGTGTCCTTGATGCGATGCGGAAAACCCGTGACGAATTCCTTGGTGATTCGCTCCCATTTCCATTCTGGTACCGGTAGAGATTGTAGTTTTCCCGCCGGGCACTGATTTTCGGCCTTTACTTGTTAACAACCAAACAGCGGCAGCACGAAATGTGTTACATCCCTTTCAGTTTAGTCCACCAAGAATTCTGCTTGAGGTCCTTGTACATCTTCGTGTCACCCGGATGTGCCGTTAAGGGAGCGCAGTGCGCCTCTGACAGTATCTCTTCCTTTAACTCTAGCAGCTCGGCACGCAAATCCACCGCCGGAATGTATTGCGTCGTTCGCACTCGCCGAAAGGTCGCTGGCGTGGTCCGGTGGGTCCTGTCTCGAATGAGCTGTATCCGTACGCCTGTTTTCTGCTGCTTCCAGGATTTCTCTAATAGGGTTGGCTCGACCATTAAGGACAAGGGTCGCGCGACGTACTGGTCCTGCTGGAGAATCGCACTTATCGGTTTCCTCCTCGATCTGACTCTTCTTGCTCAAGACATCCGCTACTACACTTGCTTTCCGGGGCGATACTGAATGGACAAGTCGAGTCCTTCAGTAACTCCAACCAACGCTTCTGCCGCAAACAACTATTCCTATTGTGAACCAAACTTAGGCTTAGGGATTCGAACAACACTCACGGTGAACTCCAGAAGGTGGTGTCTCCAAAGCTGTTATAGCGAAGACGACTGCTGCCAATTCCAAATCGCGCGTCGGCAGTTTCGCTCACATTCCCGTTTCCCGACTTGGAGTTTCCCGTCGTGACACCACCGGCCGCAGCACCACCTCTCTCCCGCGCTGAGCAGACAGCAACAAGGTCTCGCGACGCGTCGATGTACCCCATCATACCTCCCAAAACGCATCGA
>CM054932.1:8040785-8068718 GCA_029168755.2 Tillandsia fasciculata | reverse complement strand
CCCCCGGCTAACGGGTTGGATCCGGGAACCAGATAAGCCTTATTTAGGCTTGGTGTTTATCCGGTTTGAGGCCATTTTTCACCCATTTACTGTGGGAATTTTCACAGTGGGCTCTGAAGAAGAAGTCTTCCCCTGCCAGAGATCTTTCCAACAGTAGTTTCCTTCGGATTTGTGGTGGTGCACGGTTTCCGAGGTTGGCCGTTTTCCGACGCGGCGCGCACTTAGTTCATCTTTGGACCCATTTTGCGTTTCTCGGTGCGCAGGACTCTCCTGGCTTTATTGCCGACCTCCGATTCCGAAGATTTTTGCGCCGCTTGGACTCACGACAGGTAGGACCCTTGTTTTTGATATTCAAAGTTTTCCCAAATTAATTTCGGATTTTGGAGGTATTTAAGACTTTTGTTGCCTCTCTTTCTTTGCGGAATTTTGGACAGCGACACAGTGTTTTTTGCCATATCTTCGAGTCCAACAGAAATCGGATCGGCGGAGTGATTCAAGAAGCCTAAATTCATTCTACTCTTCGCGAGGAATCTGTTGTATTTTTTCTCAGGACTTTAGGAGATTGGCCCTGAAGGTGAGAATCTTCTCTCTTTCCGAATGTATAATCTGGGGAAATTTCTACAGTTGGGTTGGAGGTTATTTTCTTGCCGCGATTTATTTCTAAGGCGTACAGTGGGGAAAGCTCGGATTGGACGTGCAGGTAGTCGTTTCGAAGCTATCGACGCGTAGATCGCGGGGGGATATTTTATTAGGATTTTTCTGAGGACTTCCAGCAGGTGATTTTTGGCCATCTTGCAGCGGGAATTTCTGTATGTTAAATCCGACAGTTTTGAGAGGAATATTATGTAACAACAGTGTGGTTTTTGTACCCAGGAGCAGAGTGGACTGTGTTGGGACCCTGTTGGACTCTGTGTAGCTGCCATCTTTGGTATTATCCGCTGTGGGACGTTTGACAGTTGCGACTGTTCAGGTGGGTGGCCTCGCTCTCAGGATTTACGATCTGCACACTAATTCTAGCTGACTAGGGATGTGGTGGTATGTATTGTTACCTCCAGTACAGCATGTTAGAGAGCATGAGTTGGGATTGCTTATTTGTTCAGTTTAGCATGTGTTTCCTATCATTATCTCCACATCCTTATTTATTGCTATCTTTGGACTTGACCTAGCACCCCTGTCATATACAGCATGTTCAACCAGACTAGTAGAAAACTCCAACTTGGGCTAGGTTACTTTATTGCTCTAGACACTCCACTGTCATCACTATTTCATCTGGACTTTTTTTCTTCCTCGCCCAGATAGGGGGCCGAGGGGTCGGGTTATTAGTGGGGTGCATTTACACTCGTGTTGGGGGACCGAGTGGAGTCAGATAGTGAGTATGGATCTGAGTGTCTTTGGTTACTGTTTGTGGGACAGGGGGGTCTCGGCTGTGTTGTGTTCCCACAGTGAGTGAGACAGGGTTCCTTTGATTACTGTCGATCTTGTTGATCGTGGATTTGGATTATAGCCTGCATGGGCCACATTGAGCTCGACATAGATGCGCAGATACTTGCTCGGTGGGGTCGCGCCCCTCGAGTGCCACTCCGGAGCTAGGCGGGTTACTTGCTATTGCGGCTTTGTCGATGCAGTCCTTCTGGCTGGGCCTGTTTGGCAGCCACGGACACCCTACGTAAGGCCGCTCCTTCGGGACGTAAACGGCAGTAGGTTGGCGCAGGTTGACTGGACCCGATGTGGCAGTCATTGTGGATTGGGTGATTTGAGTTGTGAGTCAGTAGTGGTACCAGTCTTCTTCTGTTTCACCCCTTGAGCATCTAGTTAGAGGCATAGTAGCTGTAGAGTTATTTCATCAGCATTTCTTTCCAGTATTGCATTTGTTACTTTATGCCTCTAGTGGACTTAGTGGGCAGGACCGTCGGTTCTTGTTGGCGGCACCCACTGAGAACTACTTGGGGATGTAGTTCTCACACCCGTCGTGGTGTATTTTTCCCCAGGGACCTCTATTCTGTTCTGTTCCGATTGCACAGGTTGCTGATCCAGCTGATCGAGGTAAGGGAGTCGCGAGTTAGATCCCTACCATGTGTCTTCTGAGAGTAGCTGTACCCTCACCTTTTGAGAGTTGTTTTGAGTGACCTTGTAGTGAGGATCGAGTTGTACTCTTTTTATTTTGGAGCGACTTATGTATTTATGTGAGGACTTGGTCTGTACATATACTTAGAGTTGTTTTATTTCAGTTCAGTATTTTCGCTTCATCTCTGATACCTGTATAGTATAGATGCTCATTTGCAGGTTAGACGCTACGTTTCTACGGGGCTTCCCGTAGGGACGGCGGATCTGTTGGCGGGCTCGGATCGCAGTTTCGATCCGGGGCGTGACACCCTACGATTCATTTTTTAGGGTAATCCAAAATACGGTCAAAAAGGAGAAAAATTCACATATAGAGAAGAAAGGAAATAACTAGATTAATTCTATATTTCTTCATCTATATTAATTAATTTGATTCTAGGATTTCAAACTCAGATTTTGAGTAGAATCAAATTAATGAATACTTAGATGGTATTTCCGATCTAACTTTAATCTAAGTTTCGGGCGGATCATCACCACCCAAACACAATGATTTTCCCCAAAATCGCGCGGTGGACTCGCGTGGCCTTGTGGATTCAAGGTGCTACCGCTCTCGTGGATTCGGAGCGAGGTACGTTCGTGGATTTGAGACATACTACTGGGTGAAGGCCGTGGATTCGGTCAGACGTCGTGGATTCGACGTTGGACGTCGTGGATTCGGCGTTGGACGCAAATCGAGGATTCGAGGAGCGTTGCGGAGCGAGCGGAGAAGATCTACTAGGAGCGTATGGAAAAAGGTCGAGTCGTCTGTGAGTGCGTTACATCACCTTTGTACGTGTTATAATTCTAGTGGATTTCACCGTGTTATCGGTCCTGTGGTTTTTTACTCCTGGTTTTAGAGTTTTTCCACATAAAATCTTTGCGTGTTATTTATTTTTCCGCATTAGATTTTATTACGCAAAAATTTTTGAGTGTTTACTGTTTACACCTATTCACCCCCCTCTAGGTATTTTTTCTCCTATTTAGATCCATAATAGACATAACCCAACACATGTTGATGCCGACACCGCTGGTGCATGTTCCCATAGAGCATGGGTAGCTTCGCGTGGGCCAGAGATGGGACTGTTGGCTTGTGCACGTGAGGATCAGGTTCCAGATCACGTATTGCACATGGATGAGTGCTACCAGCCCCGCCAGTGCAGGTAGGACATTGGATTTGATTCCTTGAGTTTTTAGTCCTACATCAGCTTCGGGATGTTGTTATGAGATATGATAGAGATTGACGTGGTTTTAGAGACCGCGCCGACTTCGGCGGCACCCCTTAGAGTATCACCCGTGAGACAGAAAGCTGATAGCGCAGTTGCGGGATCTGATGGATCGAGCGGGTCTGAGTGACCCAGGGCCATGTCGTGGGTATGTGACTGTGAGGATCCTAGAGGTTGTTACTTCAGTATGATGCCACACCGTTGATACATGGTGTTGATGCCATGCCGTTGGTACACGGCAGTGATGCCACGTTGTGAATACACAACGGTGAGAGTTCTTGGATGGTTCGAGCACAGACAGAGTTGGATTGTGTTCTGGCGGATGCCTTCGAGAGATTGACAGCATTACGGAACCTTATAGCCGAGGGCTGTGCCCTGATAGTATTCGGGACCCGGTAGGGGCTTTATGAGCTTTTAGCGAGGTCAAGTGGATTGACTAATGCCCTACCGACTTTAGGAATTGTGCTATTTCAGCTGTGTTGGACGGGTTGGTGGTAGTACCCATCGTGGACATTTGGATAATTTTCGAAGTAACTTAGAGCATGAGGAGCACTTGAGGATAGTGCTACAATTTCTAAAAGGGAAGAAGTTGTTTGCCAAGTTGAGAGAGTATGCTTTTGACTTCGGAAGGTTTTGTTGTTAGGCCATGTGTTTACAGCTGCAAGAGTGACAGTGAACCCAACGAAGAGTGATGCCGTTTGGGTTGGGCCTAAACCTATGATAGTGACTGAGATCAAAAGTTTTGGACTAAGCAGGGCCAGTATAGCTTCGAGGAGTTAAAGCTGAGTATGATATCAGGATTGATTTCGATGATTGCGAGAGATAGAGAAAGTATGGAGTTATCCAGAGACCCTCGAACCTGAAGTACTTGGATACTCAGGAAGAGTTTAGTTTGAGGTAACGCCGGTGGATAGAGTTTTTTTTTAGATATATGATTGATATCACGGTATTATCCCGGCAAGGACTTTCTGGTCAGATACGCCTTGTGTAGGCGAGCAGCGTAACTCGGAATTGAGAGTTGGAAATTGGGGAATGTTCCCGATGTTGAATTTCTTTTCCTGTGGTGAATTGTGAGAGTGCATTTGTGGAATTTTGAGCCTTTTGGTTACAAAGGAGCAGCGGGAGAGTTATGCCAATTGGAGGCTTAGAGTTGGAATTGGAGACCATGATTTTTGGAAGCCACTAGCCTCAGGGACTTATATAGATTTGAGTTACACGGGGAGTTGGTCCGCGAGTAAATATCTGGCTGGAAGAACTGTATTTGATCCCTTGCATGTATTGGATTTCAATTCCTTGGAATTGGACGAGGATTGAGCTATCAGGATCGACCGATGCAATTCTTGCTGGTGAGACAGAAGAATTTCGCAGTCGGGTCATACCTTGGTGAAGGTTCAGTGGAGCCATCTTGATGAGAGAAAGGCCTTGAGAGCCTGAGGATGAGTTGAGGATCTCCTATCCCCATTTGAGTGAGATACCCTCCCGAGTCATGGATTTATTCTGATTTCGAGGACGAAGTTCTTTTTAAGGAGGGGAGAGTGTAGAATACCGGGATTTCGGTTGGTGCACCGACATCGCAAGATGGCGTGGTGCGGAGGAAATGGCCTCGAGCGTGTTCCATATATGTTTACAGATGAGTTCAGGTTGATTCGGATCAACACGGAAGCCCCAGGTTGATTCGGAGTTTTCCGGGCATTGTGCGCCGTTAGAGGACTGGTTTCGGGAAAGCCTCGACTTCACAGTGGAGTGCAGAAAATTGGGAATACTTGAAACAGGTGTATTTTATGATTACAGCGGAGTTCGGGAGGTTCCGGACTGACGCGGAGGACCCGAAGACGAAAAGTGAGTTGGAACTGGCAATTTTGGAGCTAGTTTTTTTTGGATTGAGCACACCGACTCCACAGTTGAGCTTTTTGAGTTGGAAAAGCTGTGGACATGTGTATTTTCATATTACAGCGGAGTTCGGGAGGTTCCGGACTGGTGCGGAGGCGCCGAGGATAAAAAGTGAGTTGGAGTTGGCTATTTTTGGATTATTTTATTAATTTAATTAATTAGTGGCATTAGTGGCTTTTGGTCTGGGAAGTATTGAATGAGAGAAAGAAAGAAAAGAAAATGGAAGTGGATTAGTGAAATGAGATTTTTTTTTGCTTGGGGGCATTTTGGTCTTTTTCCTTAATGAGCTGCACTGTATGCCTTTTTAATTAAGGGGTCCTTAATTAGCCACGTCACTCCTTCCTCCTCTAAACCCTAAAGCAGAGGAATAAAAGGGAAAACAGAGGAAAAGAAAGGAAGGAAGAAAAAAGAGTGTAGAGTCCTGGCATTCCCTTGCCCTTGCATACCCCCCCTTTTATGCTGACGGGATTGTTAGGAAAACTTTTCACTGCGTTTTCTGCAATGGGCTGCCCTGGACCGCGAGTATTTTTCTGCGATTGAGCTCGAAAAACGGAGGACGGCAAAACGAACGGATTCGGATTCCGATTTACGGATCTCCCGGAATGGGGGTCAAAGCATTGCTTTGAGTGGTGCATCGGAATCCGTGCTAAGTGGCTGGCACGCTTTTCGAGGCGATCGGACGGGATCCTGCTGTGATCGGACTTTTCATCTCTTTATGTCAGTGGGTTATTTTACCTTTTGGGTGGTACCTCGACCTTTCGGTTTCCCGTTTTATGTCCAATTGAATATTTTCAGTTGATATGGAGGGGGGTTGAAATTCGAGAATTTTTGGGCGGGTCGCCGGGGGTTTGCGGGTATTTTTAGGTGGTAGAGCTCGCGAAACGGTGAACGGTGGCGCGATCGGATTTGAATTCCGACCCCGGGATCTCCCAGAATTTAATTTGAAGTTGGACCCCTTTTAGGCGCTCCGGGATCCGTGCGAGCGATTGACACGCTTTACGAGACAATCTTAGCCGCCGGTTTCTATTCCGGTTATTTTTAGGGTTTCTTTAAAACCGGGGGCCGTAGGGTTTTTCCCCCTTGGTTTTTCTCTTGACGGCTAGGGTTTAAGGCGGCGCTTTTAAGAAAGAAAAAGGGGAACCCCAATTCGAATTTTCTCTCGTTTCAACCGTGGGCGTGAGGAACCGAGGAGACGAGACGGGAAGGGGAAAAGAAGGAACTGCCAGGGACCGATCGAGCAAGGACGGCCGATCCTCCTTCCTCCTCCTCCGTCGGCGGAATTAAGGTGAGAGGTTCGAGTTTTCATTTCGGTTTGTCCGTTTTGGGGGTTCCGGTCGAGGCCGCGGCGATACGGGTCGTTGAACGGGAGGCCGCCGCCGCCGTGGTTAAACGGGAGGCCGCCGTCGCCGTTGTGGTACTCGCGGGGTCGCCGCCGCAGTCGCCGTGTCCGCGGGGTCATCGCCGGAGCCGCAGGGGGGTCAAAACTAGGGTTACTGTTCACTTTCGTACGGCTAACCCCATCGCGGTCCACCTGGCCAGGCGTGCGCCCGGCGCACGCCCCCGCGACCCGCGGGCACGGACCCGGCGCATGGGCGCGTGCGCCGGCCCGGCCCGCATGCGCGGTGCACGCCCTAGGCGTGCACCCGGCGCTCGCCGCGGCAGCCGCGCGGTATGGACCCGGTCCGCGCCTTTCCCCCGTGCGCGGCCCGGCCCAAGCCGCACCGGCTCACCCTGCTGGGCGTGCACCCGGTCCGCGACCGCCAGCACTGTGGCCGTGAGCCCGGTCCGCGACGCTGGCCGTGCTCCAGCGGCTCACCGAGCGGTGCACCCGGTCTGCGCCGTGGCCGCCCGCTGCCGTGGACCCGGTCCACGCCTGGACCCGTGCACCCGACTGCAGCCAAAGAGCCCGGATGTCACGCCCCAGGGTCGAAACTGCGACCCGGGCTCGCCAACAGATCCGCCGTCTGTGCGGGAACTGCCGCACAGACGAAGCGTCTAACCTGCAAGAAAAGATCTATAACTAAACAAGTATCAGAGCTGAAAAGAAAAGCTGAACTACTAAATCAGTAAGATAAAAGTCCAAGTACACCAGTCCACTATCTCTCGAATAAAACATAAGTACAAAACGACTAACAGGTACAAAAGTGGAACCAAAAGTACAGGTGACACTATCCCTGCATCCACAGACTCGGGTAGGAACTAGTCGGCCACGCCCTTACCCTGATCAGAAGGCTCCGAACGAGCCGAGCCCGGAATGGTCGCCTCAGGAACACCTGTCATCACAGCGGGTGTGAGATCTACTGCAACAGGCAGATCTCAGTGGGTACCGACGCCAAAACCCACGGTATGCCCACTAAGTCTGCTAGAGACAAAAACAGATAGATAGATAGATAGATAGAATATGAATGCTGGAAATGAATCTACCACTACATGTCTCGATGCAATGCAGGGAAAGTTCTCAATTTCTCTCATGGGAGGCCTGGAAATTCTGAACGACTGCCACCTACAACCCTATCAAACAAGAACAGGCTGTAGGCATAGCCGCCCATAGCTTCCGCCCCCGCACTGAAATGCTGAAACTCTCGCATGACACTAGAAAGTCATCTCAATTTCATTCAAGTAACCACCTGGTAACTCGGCCAGGGCATGTACCCACCCGGTAACTCGGCCAGGGCATGTAGCCATCTGGTAACTCGGCCAGTGGTATGTATCATCTGGTAACTCGGCCAGTGATATGTATCCATCTGGTAACTCAACCAGTGATATGTATCCATCTGGTAACTCGGCCAGTGGTATATATCCACCTGGTAACTCGGCCAGTGATTTGTATCCCCCTGGTAACTCGGCCAGTGATATGTATTCACCTGGTAACTCGGCCAGTGATATTTATCCACCTGGTAACTCGGCCAGTGATTTGTATCCCCCTGGTAACTCGGCCAGTGATATTTATCCACCTGGTAACTCGGCCAGTGATTTGTATCCCCCTGGTAACTCGGCCAGTGATATTTATCCATCTGGTAACTCGGCCAGTGATTTGTATCCCCCTAGTAACTCGGCCAGTGATATTTATCCATCTGGTAACTCGGCCAGTGATTTGTATCCCCCTGGTAACTCGGCCAGTGATATGTATTCACCTGGTAACTCGGCCAGTGATATTTATCCACCTGGTAACTCGGCCAGTGATTTGTATCCCCCTGGTAACTCGGCCAGTGATATTTATCCACCTGGTAACTCGGCCAGTGATTTGTATCCCCCTAGTAACTCGGCCAGTGATATTTATCCACCTGGTAACTCGGCCAGTGATTTGTATCCTCCTGGTAACTCGGCCAGTGATATTTATCCATCTGGTAACTCGGCCAGTGATTTGTATCCCCCTGGTAACTCAGCCAGTGATATTTATCCATCTGGTAACTCGGCCAGTGATATGTATCCGTCTGGTAACTCGGCCAGTGATATTTATCCATCTGGTAACTCGGCCAGTGATATGTATCCGTCTGGTAACTCGGCCAGTGATATTTATCCACCTGGTAACTCGGCCAGTGATATTTATTCACCTACTGAAACATACGTTCAGGACCAGTTCTTGCATAAAAGAGTTCTCTCGGTTTATAAAAACGGCCCGGGAGCAATAACAGTGCCCACTAACCGAAGGGTGCACCAAAACAAGCCCGGGTTCTTCCAAACCTATCACGACTGTCTGACAGTCACCAGATAAAGCAATAATGGCAAAAGGGTCACAATACCTTTGCATACTGAAGCATTATGAGCATTCTGTGATTCGGGAGAAAACCAACCCACCTGGAACGCTTTCCGCAGGCAATCGCTGAAGTCGGTGCAGCGCTGGAGCCTGAAATTGGCAAAACCTCGAAAATCGTGCCACAAATCCCGGAAAAATCCACGGAAGCTCCAATAAATTCTCTCGAGTCACACAAAAATTCCGGCGCACTCTGGCTCACTCTACAGCCAACCCACAACACTAACAGCACTCTTAAAAATCTAAGATTCCACACACATAAGTCCAGCACAATGTCTGCTCTCCAAATAAATGCTTACAAATAATCCATAGTGTACTTCCATAGCACACTCCAACTCTCAAAATACAAATCTTCACATCACCAATACAAGGCACATTCTCTCTCACATTTAAAAAGAACTGCAGCACCCTCTCAATTTCCACACACTCACTTAACCATCAAACTCCAAACACACACACACTACACCAGTACCATTTGCACCCACGCACACTAGAGCTCCTCAGCACAAAAATAAAAACTCCATTTGTACACACCCACAAGTCCACAACACCAAACAAGTCCACCAAAAAAAATAAAAAAAATCCCAAATACACTTTAATTCCATTCCCTCTCTCACTTCTCTAATTTCTTTCTTTAATCCATTACAGGCAAGAATTAAGCAACTAATTAAAATTAATTAATTCATTTTTTTTTTAGCCAACTTCAAGTCACTTTTTGCCTTCGGAGTCTCCGCACCGGCCCGAAACCTTCCGAACTCCGCTGTAATATGAAAATACACATGTCCCAAGCTTTTTCCTCCTCAAAAGCTCAACCGTGGAGTCGGTGTACTAAATCCAAAAACCGGCTCCAAACTGCCCGTTCCAACTCACTTTTTGCCCTCGGGTCTTTCGCGTCAGTCCCAAACCTCCCGAACCTCGCTGTAAACATAAAATACAGCTGTTCCAAGCGTTTTCCAATTTTTCTGCACACCACGGTGGAGTCGGTGCTTCCCAAACGGTCCACTTTCGCGTACAAAGCCCGGAAATACCCGAATCAAGCTGGGGCTTCCGCGTAGATCCAAATCAACCCGAACTCATCTGTAAACAACCATGGGACACATCCAAGGCAAATTCTCCCCCCTCGCGCCATCTTGCGAGGTCAGTGCGCTAACCGAAACTCCGGTACTCTACACCGGAAGCTCCGTTTTTGGCCCGTTTCGCCCCGTTTTTGAGTGTTTTTGACCGCGACGATGTTTTTAATATTATTTTTCCTACTTCAGTTTTTCGGGCGCAAGGTTGGCGTGTTCTAACTGGATTTCCCCGCACACCCTTTTTCTTCGCGTTCCAGGTGGGTACCCCTTAGAACGTCTTTGTGTATGTTTCTGTTCTTGCTATTTCTATCTTGTAAGGGGTGATGTGGACCGCCGGGTTTAATGATCATCGCGGCGGGAGACTGGATGGCCGGTTCGCCTCTCCGAACAACAGTAGGGTTGTTTGGAGTATACGGGCGACGAGGACGGTGATCGTTGTGACCATTCGGACGTCGAAAGGTGGGTTCCTTTCCCGACGGATTGTTGAGTCGGGAAGCAAGGACAATTGGTAAGAGCAAAGGTTTGACACATTAAAATGTTGCTAACCCTCGCTTATGCTTACGTTTTTACTATCACTACGTCGATGGCGACTAAGGGTCGCTGTGCTCGACGACACACCATGTTCTGGGAGATGGCCGAGGCAAGTGCTCGGTCTGGTTTACCGAGGTTGGTGCTCGGTTCGGTTAACCGAGGTTGGTGCTCGGTCGAGGCTCTTATTTTGCTACACGCACACCGGCAGTTTGGCCACCGCGAGGGTGTGCTTTTTCGGAAAAGTGGTAATGGTGACCCGTGTACCCCACGTGATGGTGACGTTAGGAATGGGGGCCCCCGTGGGTGGGGGGTGTGAGCGGTGATGCCGAGGCGGGTGCTCGGCGGCCGAGGCAGGTGCTCGGCGGGGGTTCCGAGGCAGGTGCTCGGTGTGGTTGCCGGGGGAGGTGCCCGGTTTTGTCTGTACGAGGTTCTGCATTGTTTTGCTTGCACGAGGTTCTGCGTTGTATTGTTTGCACGGGGTTCTGCATTGTATTGTTTGCACGGGGTTCTGCATTGTATGGTTTGCACAGGGTGCTTCATTGTTGATTGCTTTGGTTTTTATCGTGGTTTGCCTTACTTTAGCCTTATTGCTATTATTATTATTTCTGCTCACTGACTCCCCACTCCGTGACAGGTTCGCCCAGTCCGTCCAGGGTCGGGCACTAGGTCGTTGGTGAGGCCGCGTGAGCGATCTTCTGGCCCCTTTAGGGCTACCGACACGGTTTGCTTTACCTTCCTTGTTCATTTCATTACGCGTTGTAGCTAGTTGTGGATCGCGATACCCCCGTGGGATCGATGTGGATGTTGGATTATTCGATAGCTCCTTTGGATATGTGTTTTGCTCTTATTTCTTGGCTTGGCCGCTTTTAAATTACAAATGAGGAACAAGGGAAGCTGTTTTAAAAATAGTGGTGTCGTAGCGGCACCGTTTACAAATTCTGCGGACTTACGTGGTTTTGAAAATAGTTTTAATAAAACCTGATGTCGAGTGGGCATCGCTTTCAAAACCCTGTGGTTTTATCCTTTCGAAAATAGCCGGCCTCCTTGCTACTTGTGGAAATTTATTGCATATCGTTGGAAATTGTTGTATGTGATTGGCAACCGGTATAGTGTGGTTAAAGGCATGTTTGTGTGAACTTGATAATTAGGACGCCGTGCGTATACAAAGGAGACTCTGCCTGGTTGCAGAGTGAATTTGTATATGCGGCGGGTCTGGGCACGCACCGGGGGAGATTTGTAAAAAAAAAAAATATATGTAGAAATTTGGGAGCATCGGCGGCTTCCCTTCCGCGCGTGAAAAACCCCCGGGGCGTGACAGATTAAGATGGTATCAGAGAAAAACAACTCTAACCACAGTAGACGTTGTCCAACATCCACGGGGTATATCATCACTAGCTACTAACCAATGAAATGATTAGGGTATAGATGCGTAGAGATGCGAGAGTGCGGGATTGTTAAGTTTGGCTCCTTTTTGGTTTAGCTCGGGTGATGTGCTGGTGTAGTCGGGTTAACTTGGAGGTTGGGGTCGGGGCCGGTTGCTACCGGGGCCCTGGGGGTTGCTATGAATCAGTGGTTTAGGCAACCAGTACAGGACACGGTGGATCTGCTGACGGTGTTCACGCACTGGCTGCGGCTGTTAGTACCGCAGATCGCAACGCCGACTCTCGTTTTCCCGAACCCCCTTTCCTCCGCCGACGTTTTGGTCATCGTCAGTAATGGTGGTGGGCGGTAGTGTAACCCACCGGTGTTTGTCAGTGTGTCAGCCGTTTTATCGGTCGTGAGTGACTGGATAGCCTTTTGTCTTATTTTGTACCTTCTGGGTCATCTGGTGTTAAGCTACAGCGGGTAGTCGGCCGATCCGCTTTGCATCTTGGACCAGGCAGGGGTGGGAGCGAGGACTCTTCCCCTACGGTTGTTACTTATCGTTCGGTTTTTTTTCTGTAGTCACTGCGATGGTTGTAGAGATTGTCGCGATGGGGGTCTTGGGGTGCTCCTTTGGATTGAAAAAGGAGACCCCCAGGGCTGGTAAATCTTGTCCGCTTGGGCTCGATTCTGGTTAGAGAGACCGTGGCTCGCTTCGCACAGGTGCGCGTTAGCGGCGACTATCTGGGGGTTTAGCTTTTGACGCTGGGTGATGCCAGTAGCTCCTTTAAGGGAGTTGTGAGGGTGTAGCCCTGGGCTGGTTTCCCGTCTTCTGCGCAGGAGGGCCGCTTAGGTTGTCCTACGGGTGGGTGAGCGCATGTTACCTTGAGTGCGCCTGGAAACCTAGGTAACCTTTTTGGACAGGTCCTTCTCGCTATTTTTCTTTCGTTGCAGGTTTTCTCTTTGACCTGATAGGTTTCAGATGGATAGTCGATCGTGCTTGGAGACCGCTGTCTTAGTAGGCCTTGAGCCTAGAGTTCCCTAGTGGGGGTGTCGCGGTTTGGTTTGGAGTTTTACCACTCGACTCGATGCCCGGTGCTTGGGGGGAGCAACGGGTTGGGACCGAGCGTTAGTGGCCAATCAGAGTGTCGCACCCCGTCGGTGCCGGGATGGAGGTAGGACCTGACCTTGTGAGCTTTGTCGCCAGCTTTCCGTGACCAAGGCATAACCATGAGGCCTGGTTGTGAGCGTTTTGGGTCTTTGATCTTGTGAGGCAGGTGTGGGTCATGGGGATCTGTCGCCTGCTTGGAGCTTTGGCATGGGTCACTTTGGGCTAGGATGCCTTGTACGTAGCCCTTTCTGTGGGGTGGACCTTGGGGTAGGCCTTAGAGCCGAAGCCTAACCTTAGTTTTGACCGCCGCCCCGACCGGACGGACCGTCGATGTGGGTAACCCGGGACGGGGGATATGCTTCGAACTCGCGACCCGTGTTGGTGACGGGTGGAGGTGGCCCGTGATGGTGACGGGTGGGAGCGGTCCGTGTTGGTGACGGGTGAGCTCGTGACTCTCAGGGGAGCTTTTCTGGTTGTTAGTAACCCAGCCTGCACAGTTGGCACCTCATAGAGCCTCGTAAGGGTGTTAGTGTGATCTCTCCCTCGTTGTCGGGTTAGTTGTGTTGTGCCTTTTTGGGGACTCTTCGATGCGTTTTGGGAGGTATGACTGGGGTACCTCGACGCGTCGCGAGACCCTTGTTGCTGTCTGCTCAGCGCGGGCAGAGGTGGCCTGCGGGCCGGTGGTATCACGACGGGAAACTCCAAGTCGGGAAACGGGAATGTGAGCGAAACTGTTGACGCGCGATTCGGAATTGGCAGCAGTCGTCTTCGCTATAAAGCTTTGGAGACACCACCTTCTTGAGTTCACCGTGAAGTGTTTTCGAATCGCCTAAGCCTTAAGTTTGGTTCACATAGGAATAGTTGTTTGCGGCAGAAGCGTTGGTTGGAGTTACTGAAGGACTCGACTTGTCCATTCAGTATCGCCCCGGAAAGCAAGTGTAGTAGCGGATGTCTTGAGCAGGAAGGGTCAGATCGAGGAGAAACCGATAAGCGTGATTCTCCAGCAGGACCAGTACGGTCGCGCGACCCTTGTCCTTAATGGTCGAGCCAACCCTATTAGAGAAATCCTAGAAGGCAGAAAACAGGCGTACGGATACAGCTCATTCGAGACAGGACCCCCCGGACCACGCCAGCGACCTTTCGGCGAGTGCGAACGACGCAATACATTCCGGCGGCGGATTTGCGTGCCCGAGCTGCTAGAGTTAAAGGAAGAGATACTGTCAGAGGCGCACTGCGCTCCCTTCACGGCTCATCCGGGTGACACGAAGATGTACAAGGACCTCAAGCAGAATTCTTGGTGGGCTAAACTGAAAGGGGATGTAACACATTTCGCTGCTCGCTGTTTGGGTTGTTAACAAGTAAAGGCCGAACATCAGTGCCCGGCGGGAAAACTACAATCTCTACCTGTGCCAGAATGGAAATGGGAGCGAATCACCAAGGAATTCGTCACGGGTTTTTCGCATCGCATCAAGGACACGATGCGGTTTGAGTTATAGTGGATCGATTGACGAGGTCGGCTCTTTCCCCACCCATCCATACGACGTGGACTAGAGACACTCGGCTTGTGTCAAACCTTTGGTAGAGTCCACAGCGAGCTCCAGGGACTAAACCACACTTCAGCACGGCGTTTCACTCCTAAACCGACGGACAATCCGAGCGAGTGATCCGAATTCTCGAAGATATGCTCCAAGCCTGCGTACTTGATTGGGTGATGGATGGTCACTGCTATCGAGCTCAGAGAGGACCTAGGGCTTCGATGAAATACCGGTGCGGATCTTAGCACGAGAGGACAAAAAGGTTGCGCAATTGGACGATCCCCTATGTGAAGGTGCTGTGGAGCAACCAGGAAGAATGTGAAGCGACTTGGGAACTGGCGTCAGAGATGAGAGAGTACCACCCAGGTTTACTCGTTGCGGACCAGGATTAAGTTTCGAGGACGAAACTTCTTTTAAGTGGTGAGTGATGTAGAGTCCTGGCATTCCCTTGCCCTTGCATACCCCCCCTTTTATGCTGACGGGATTGTTAGGAAAACTTTTCACTGCGTTTTCTGCAATGGGCTGCCCTGGACCGCGAGTATTTTTCTGCGATTGAGCTCGAAAAACGGAGGACGGCAAAGCGAACGGATTCGGATTCCGATTTACGGATCTCCCGGAATGGGGGTCAAAGCGTTGCTTTGAGTGGTGCATCGGAATCCGTGCTAAGTGGCTGGCACGCTTTTCGAGGCGATCGGACGGGATCCTGCTGTGATCGAACTTTTCATCTCTTTATGTCAGTGGGTTATTTTACCTTTTGGGTGGTACCTCGACCTTTCGGTTTCCCGTTTTATGTCCAATTGAATATTTTCAGTTGATATGGAGGGGGGTTGAAATTCGAGAATTTTTGGGCGGGTCGTCGTGGATTTGCGGGTATTTTTAGGTGGTAGAGCTCGCAAAACGGTGAACGGTGGCGCGATCGGATTTGAATTCCGACCCCGGGATCTCTCAGAATTTAATTTTGAAGTTTGGACCCCTTTTAGGCGCTCCGGGATCCGTGCGAGCGATTGACACGCTTTACGAGACAATCTTAGCCGTCGGTTTCTGTTCCGGTTATTTTTAGGGTTTCTTTAAAATCGGGGGCCGTAGGGTTTTTCCCCCTTGGTTTTTCTCTTGACGGCTAGGGTTTAAGGCGGCGCTTTTAAGAAAGAAAAAGGGGAACCCCAATTCAGATTTTCTCTCGTTTCAACCGTGGGCGTGAGGAACCGAGGCGACGAGATGGGAAGGGAAAAGAAGGAACTGCCAGGGACCGATCGAGCAAGGACGGCCGATCCTCCTTCCTCCTCCTCCGTCGGCGGAATTAAGGTGAGAGGTTCGAGTTTTCTTTTCGGTTTGTCCGTTTTGGGGGTTCCGGTCGAGGTCGCGGCGATACGGGTCGTTGAACGGGAGGCCGCCGCCGCCGTGGTTAAACGGGAGGCCGTCGTGGTTAAACGGGAGGCCGCCGCCGCCGTTGTGGTACTCGCGGGGTCGCCGCCGCAGTCGCCGTGTCCGCGGGGTCATCGCCGGAGCCGCAGGGGGGTCAAAACTAGGGTTACTGTTCACTTCCGTACGGCCAACCCCATCGCGGTCCACCTGGCCAGGCGTGCGCCCGGCGCACGCCCCCGCGACCCACGGGCACGGACCCGGCGCACGGGCGCGTGCGCCGGCCCGGCCCGCATGCGCGGTGCACGCCGTAGGCGTGCACCCGGCGCTCGCCGCGGCAGCCGCGCGGCATGGACCCGGTCCGCGCCTTTCCCTCGTGCGCGGCCCGGCCCAAGCCGCACCGGCTCACCCTGCTGGGCGTGCACCCGGTCCGCGACCGCCAGCACTGTGGCCGTGAGCCCGGTCCGCGACGCTGGCCGTGCTCCAGCGGCTCACCGAGCGGTGCACCCGGTCTGCGCCGCGGCCGCCCGCTGCCGTGGACCCAGTCCACGCCTGGACCCGTGCACCCGACTGCAGCCAAAGAGCCCGGAAGCTCCGTTTTTGGCCCGTTTCGCCCCATTTTTGAGTGTTTTTGACCGCGACGATGTTTTTAATATTATTTTTCCTACTTCAGTTTTTCGGGCACAAGGTTGGCGTGTTCTAACTGGATTTCCCCGCACACCCTTTTTCTTCGCGTTCCAGGTGGGTACCCCTTAGAACGTCTTTGTGTATGTTTCTGTTCTTGCTATTTCTATCTTGTAAGGGGTGATGTGGACCGCCGGGTTTAATGATCGTCGCGGCGGGAGACTGGATGGCCGGTTCGCCTCTCCGAACAACAGTAGGGTTGTTTGGAGTATACGGGCGACGAGGACGGTGATCGTTGTGACCAGTCGGACGTCGAAAGGTGGGTTCCTTTCCCGACGGATTGTTGAGTCGGGAAGCGAGGACAATTGGTAAGAGCAAAGGTTTGACACATTAAAATGTTGCTAACCCCCGCTTATGCTTACGTTTTTACTATCACTACGTCGATGGCGACTAAGGGTCGCTGTGCTCGACGACACACCATGTTCTGGGAGATGGCTGAGGCAGGTGCTCGGTCTGGTTTACCGAGGTTGGTGCTCGGTTCGGTTAACCGAGGTTGGTGCTCGGTCGAGGCTCTTGTTTTGCTACACGCATACCAACGGTTTGGCCACCGCGAGGGTGTGCTTTTTCGGAAAAGTGGTAATGGTGACCCGTGTACCCCACGTGATGGTGACGTTAGGAATGGGGGCCCGTGGTGGGGGGTGTGAGCGTGATGATGCCGAGGCAGGTGCTCGGCGGGCCGAGGCAGGTGCTCGGCGGGGGTTCCGAGGCAGGTGCTCGTGTGGTTGCGGGGGAGGTGCCCGGTTTTGTCTGTACGAGGTTCTGCATTGTTTTGCTTGCAGAGGTTCTGCGTTGTATTGTTTGCACGGGGTTCTGCATTGTATTGTTTGCACGGGGTTCTGCATTGTATGGTTTGCACAGGGTGCTTCATTGTTGATTGCTTTGGTTTTTATCGTGGTTTGCCTTACTTTAGCCTTATTGCTGTTATTATTATTTCTGGTCACTGACTCTCCCACTCCGTGACAGGTTCGCCCAGTCCGTCCAGGGTCGGGCACTGGTCGTTGGTGAGGCCGCGTGAGCGATCTTCTGGCCCCTTTGGGCTACCGACACGGTTTGCTTTACCTTCCTTGTTCATTTCATTACGCGTTGTAGCTAGTTGTGGATCGCGATACCCCCGTGGGATCGATGTGGATGTTGGATTATTCGATAGCTCCTTTGGATATGTGTTTTGCTCTTATTTCTTGGCTTGGCCGCTTTTAAATTACAAATGAGGAACAAGGGAAGCTGTTTTAAAAATAGGGGTGTCGTAGCGGCACCGTTTACAAATTCTGCGGACTTACATGGTTTTGAAAATAGTTTTAATAAAACCTGATGTCGAGTGGGCATCGCTTTCAAAACCCTGTGGTTTTATCCTTTCGAAAATAGCCGGCCTCCTTGCTACTTGTGGAAATTGATTGCATATCGTTGGAAATTGTTGTATGTGATTGGCAACGGGTCTAGTGTGGTTAAAGGCATGTTTGTGTGAACTTGATAATTAGGACGCCGTGCGTATACAAGGAGACTCTGCCTAGTTGCAGAGTGAATTTGTATATGCGGCGGGTCTGGGCACGCACCGGGGGAGATTTGTAAAAAAAAAAAATATATGTAGAAATTTGGGAGCATCGGCGGCTTCCCTTCCGCGCGTGAAAAACCCCCGGGGCGTGACAAAGAGAAAGAAGATGAAGAAGAAGAAAGAGAGGAAGAAATGAAGGAAATGAAAATGGTGGAGGTGGTGTGGACCTTCGTCTTGTTGCCGTGTGGAGCCGAGCGGGACGCGCGACGAGCTTCATCGAGGGTTGTGGCTTTTTTTCTCTTTGCATTTTTTTTTGGTGCTCCCCGTATGGGGTGAGGCCACAGCAGGGAGCCGCGCGGGCGCGCAAGGCGTAGCGCGCGACCGGCGCTGGTGCTGCGCGGGCGCCCATGGGCACCGCGCGCAGCAGGCAGCAGCGCTGCGCGCGCGCTAGAGGCGCGCGCAGCGAGTCTGCACGGCAGGGGACACTGCGCTGCGGGCGCCAGGGCGTCGCACAGCGCAGGCAAGCGCGCCGCTGGGCGCTGTGCAGCGGACGCCGTGGCGCCCGCGTAGTGCAGGCAACCGCTCCGCTGGGGACTTTTGTGAATGTTTTAAGGGTTGTGAAGTTTGGTGTGTGCTGTGAGCCTAAGGTGAGCATTTTGTGAAGTGTGTTGTGCTGTGGGTGTGTGTGGTGTGTGTTGTGTGAACCTGTAGGGTGTCACGCCCCGGGGTCGAAACTGCGACCCGGGCTCGCCAACAGATCCGCCACCTATGCCAAACTCCGCATAGGCGAAGTGTCCTACCTGCAAGAAAAGTACTACAGCTAACAGATATCAGAGCTATAAACAAAAATCTGCTGTAAAAACTACGATCAACCACTATACAACTGGAAATAAAACAACAATGTCCAACTCCCAAAATGATAATCATACAATAACCTCAAATACAAAACTCTGGACTCAACAGGGAGGTAATCCTGAATAAATAAATGATACATCAATGTACAACCTCTCAGTACAAGTCAGATCCTCACAATACATCAGTCACTCAAAGGAAAAAAATAAAATACTAATCTACCGACTGTACTGAAGATCTCCTCTGAAAGGGGTACTGCTACTCTCCAAAGATAGGTAGGAATCTAGCTCGCGACTCCCTCGCCTCGAACAGCAACCGCAGAATCAGCAACACCCACTAAGACTCTGCAAAACAAAGGAGAGAAGGGACAAAATGGGGGAAAAACCCCCAACGGATGTGAGAACTATACCAAAAAGGAGTTCTCAGTGGGTGTCGCCATCAGGCCGACGATCTGCCCACCAAGTCCACTAGAGGCAAAAGATAACCAAAGCAGTAAAACTGAAAGAAGAAAGCTGGAGACACTCTATAGCTACCATGCCTCTATCTAAATGCTCAAATGGGAAAACTCTGATAAGATATACAACACTCGCACTCAAGGTGCTCAATCGACCAAATCGAGCTGACTGCCACATCGGGTCCAGTCAAACCTGCGCCCACCTACAACCACCTCCGCTGACGAGCAGGAATTACGTAGGGCGTCCAACGGACTAACTCGCTATCGAGTAATGGCTCATGCAGGCTATAGTCAAAATCCACGCTCTCTCTCAGAACGGATAGACTCAAGATCACCAAACCTCTCATACAACGGTCCAAGTACTCACAACAATACGGGACCACCGTCAAACCAAACGGCTCCCAACAACACTAGCACTGGTCTAACACAGCTACTAGACTCCACTCAGTCCCCCTGACACGAGTGCAACAATAGAGTAACTGTCTGTAATAAACCCAATCTAGAGCCACCAGTAAAACTGGTACTGCTGTACTGCCTGCCGCATCGGGTATGCCAGCCTATGCATAACACCGATGCAAAGAAGGAGTCTCAAGGACTCAAAGTCTGTCAGTAGCGGAATCTGAACACATGGCTCGAAACCGCGGGATCGGCACACATGGCTCGCATCCCAAATAAGTATCAGACCGGCACACATGGCTCGGTCAAAGGCCTACCTCCGGAGTGGCACTCGAGGGGAGCGACCCACACGAGTAAGGTATCTCAGTAACCAGTAACATAAGTATCGTAAAAATAGCAGGACTGGATCAAGACTCTGATCAAAGTGGGAAAATCCATCCACTAAAGGAAAACCCGATCTCCAAACTGAAACAACAGTAAACGATAAGTGAAAACTCCATCCACTAGAGGAAAAATGATAACCAATCTGATAAATAATAATATCCGGTCAACCGCCCAATATCCGCGGTTGCCGCAATACCCTGCCGTCCATAGCCAAGTACTATAACCGAAATCCGGTCAACCGCCCAAGTCCGCGGATCACCGCCAAAACCCTGCCAGCCGCAATCCAGCGCAAACCCGTCCCTGACACCAATGTCCCTGCTACACTACGCCAGACCCCTGCTCGCACCCGAGCAACACAGACCGCCTGACTAACAAGAAGGAGAAAAGAATAGCATGGTTTCTCCTAGGTCAAATTCCAATATGTAGTGCAGCAGTAAAAGATGGCCTAACTATGTGTCCATACAAGCATGCTTTTATCCTCAAAGAAGAATAAAGAAAATAAAACTCATGCCAAAATTAAATGATTATACCTGTCCATAATCCTCGATCCATAATCGCTCCTCAGAGTAGAACCTGCACATAACTACATAATCCTATCCCATTGCATAAACCAGCCTCATAAAAGGTTATGTGCTACCATGGCATGATAATTAATCATATAGGGTAACCTTGCGTTAGGTAAGCTTCCACTAATCATCAACATGAATATTCGATTAATACCATTGTCATAATATGAATAATTAACTTGCAATTCCCACAAAATCAACCTTGTTAAGCTTACCGATCAATCCCATGTATTGTACCCTACACCTGCATGCAATTCTAACATTTAGAATTAGAGAACCGTCCACCGGTTCTCTGAACAAAGCACCCACCTGAAACGCATTCCGTAGGCAAAGCCGAAGTCGGTGAAGTACGCAGCCACACGAAATCCAAAATCTGCCGGAACCGCACCCTCGGCAAACAGTCGCACAATCCACTATTCCAACAAACAACATCGAAGCCGAGAATCAATTACATCACAACCAAACTCTCAAAAATAGCATATGCTGTTTTACCAACCAGCAGAGAGAAGAAGCCTTTTCACCTGTATACAGACCTCCAAAAATTTCAAAAAAATCACGGTTGCGATCCTCGCGATGAGTAGCCCCAAATCGACTATTTAAACGCCCCGTTCTGATACCTGTAGGCCAAGAAACAATTCGGACAACGTTGGAAGCCATTCCCTCAAGAACACAGTTCTGCTGAAAAGATAGCAGCAAAGAAGCTTAATTCTCACCCTCGAAATGACCTCATAAAAATCCAATAAAAATATGGGCGCGTTCCTCTCGAAGAGTAGATATCAATCGAGTCTTTAAACACCTCATTCCGATACCCGTAGGCTAAGAAATAAATCCAACAAGCTCATGCTGTCCAAAATCACCACAGAAAAATAGGGGTCACAAGGTACCTCGGGAACTATGCCAAAAACCCAAAATGTGGCAAAACGATCAATAGAAAATGAAGCCGTACCTCTTGTGAACGTGCTGCCGCAAAAATCATTGAAAACGAAGGTCTGAGTAAGCCAAGGGAGCCTGCGCACCGAAACGCGACGAAGGGGATCACCGGTGAAGAAAAGTCGCACTGCGCCGAAATGCTGCAACCTCGAAGTGCGTGCCACCAAAAATTCCCAAACTTCTCCACGAGATGCTCCACAGGAAGATGAAAAACTTTACTTAAGGTTGCCAAGAGAGGGGAGCTGGAAAAAAAGCCTCAAACTGCAGGCCAAAGGGAGTATTTATAGCCCCAAACCAACAAATGCAATAATTCCATCCATGTCCAACTTTCGGGCGCCCGAGAGGTTTCGGGCGCGCACAGTGTGCCCGCTTCGCCGCGCCCGAATCCGCCAGGATCCGCCACGTCGCCCCGAACAGCGAATAGCGAACTCCGCCCCCCACGCTGCGCCACGTGGCGCCGACCGCGCCTGCCCCGCGCACTTCGCGCGCTTGCCCCTCGCGTACGGCCACCTGCCCCCGCGTACGGCCACCTGCCCCGGCACCTGCTCCGCTCCCGCGTGGACCGCGCGTGCTACACCGCTCCAACCACAAGCCGCCACGTGTCCCCCGCCGGTCCATGCACCAGGCCGCGCGTCCCATGGACCGCGCGTGCGTGTGCCCGCCACTCCCCGGCCGCCACGCGTCCCTCGCCCGGTGCACGCCTGCCCCGTGGACCGAGCGCCCAGCGCCGCCGCCCGCCGCCGCGCCGCCGGCGCTGCCCTCCGGCCGCCGGAACAGTGTCCCTGCCTCGAAGAGCGTGTGTTTTCGCATTCAGGCTCCGAAAAATACAAGTAAATAGCCCATTTTCACCGTTTTCGCGTGCTGATCCAAATCCGCTGTCCATTTTGCCAAATTCCAATTTCAAAATTTGTCGAAGGCATCCAGATGAGTGTTTTTAATCCAATTCCGCACTGAGTCCTATTTTGATGCCCGATTCGCGCGAAAACCACCTCTAAACAATCGACGAGGTCCCCCAATTACCCACGTGATCCATTATACAACCGAAGTCCATTACTTGTGTCCAAATTGGTGTGCAGAAACATCGCCGACACGCCACATAGGCCTCCAGAAGCTGCTGATCGCACTGTAGAAGCCCTGCAGAGATCTGGGTCACCACATAGGTGCAAGAGGAATATGGGATATTGTGGTTAAGTGAACATTAATTATTAATGTGCTATTGGAGCTTTTACGTATGCTGATGTTGTGGGTGGATTTAAGTGAATAGTGTATGTGAGCAGTTATTTGGACTATAGATTTTGTGCTGGACTTGTGCGCATGCGGATTTTTGGATTTTAAAAGTGCTGATAGTGTTGTGGGTTGGCTGTGGAGTGAGCCAGAGTGCGCCGGGATTTTTGGGGGGCTCAAGGATTTATTTGAGCTTCCGGGGGATTTTTCCGTGATTCGCGGCAGTGTGTGCGCGCAGCGGCACGTTTTTTTTTCGAGGTTTCGTCAATTTGAGGATCCGGCGCTTCACCGACTTCAGCGTTGCCTGCGGAAAGCGTTCCAGGTGGGTTGGAATTTCTCCAAAATGTATGGAATGCCCTTGAATGCTCATGAATGCAATTTGATCATGTTTTCCATGTTATTTTCATAGTTATTAAATCTGATAGTTGCTTGAATTTTTTTGGAAAATTTTTTAGAATCCCAGATTATTTTTAGCATACTCATGACACTTTATGACACTAGGTTTCTTGTTCTGTTGGCATCATATGTGCACCTAATCGTTTTAAAAATCGAGAAAATCCCGTTTTAAAGAAAATCAGCATTTTCAAGTGATTTTAATTTCTGAGTTCGCCAGAGGTTGGGCATGAGTTCAGGGTGCATGTTTACTCATGCCAAGGAGCCGAGTGGATTTTTAGAGTATTGAGAGATGAGTTTCCAGTGTCATGAGGGTTTGAGCTTCCCTGTTGGGAGTGATGAGATTATTCTAGATTATGGGTTATGTATCTCTGATTTGATAGTGGAGGTGGTTCTCCGACTTAGTTATAAGAGTTTTGGGTTCTGGCAGATCGAGTCGTGGAGGTTTCCCGACTTAGCTATGGGTTGTGCATTATCAGATTGAGTCGTAGAGGGTTCTCTGACAGATTATGTGAGGATTTAGGCATTTCCTGTTGAGTCGTGGAGTCCTGTTCCGACTGAGTTGTGCTTTTGAGCATCGAGTTGCCGATCTGTTTGATCGTGGACCATAGCCTGCATGTGCCGCTTATTGAGACAGTTGAGACAGATGAGATACTTGAGCTCGTTGGGATCGCTCCCCTCGAGTTACGCCCCGGGTGCGTGTTGATGATGAGATGATGATGCGCCTAGTTCATATACTAGTGGTCGCTTGATACCCCTGGCCGAGTGACCATGGGGTCACTTGTGCGGATTGAGATAGTCAGTTTAGGACGCCCCACGTAAATTCCGTCCTCTTGTGGATGCGTGGTAGTGGGCAGGTGCGTTCCTAGACGACAGGCGCAGACGGAATGAGCCAGTTTTGGCAGTCTTTCAAATTGGGTGATATGAGCGGGTGGTTACATATTATGTTCTTAGATGGGTTTCTTTCCTTTGAGCATTGATCTGAGGATCTTAGCAGTAAGTAGAGAGTTATGCATATCATGTGATTGGTAGATTTCTTGAGCTTTATGATTGGGATATTTTTAGCTGTAGTTTTCTTTCAGCTTACCCATTATCTATCTATCTGCATACCTATTGTTTGCCTCCAGTAGACTTAGTGGGCATACCGTGGATATTGGTGATGGTACCCACTGGGATCTACCTTCTGCAGTAGATCTCACACCGCTGCGGTGACAGGTGTACCGAGGTTGCTGTTCCGACTTAGCTCGCGTGGAGACAGCTAATCGAGGTGAGGACGTGGCCGATTAGTTCCTACCAGCATTGAGAGTCAGATATAGATATACCCGGTTTTTTATGTTTTCCACTTTGTACTGGACATTCTGAGAGATCAGTGAGGATTCATGTACTTTTATAGCTGAGAGACTTTGTATTGAGATTTTATTTATATCAGATGTTCAGTGGATTTCTGTAGCTATTAGTTCTTTTTGAGCTCTGATAATGTTTAGCTATAGATCTTTTGCAGGGTAGACGCTTCGTCTGTGCGGCAGTTTCCGCACAGACGGCGGATCTGTTGGCGAGCCCGGGTCGCAGTTCGACCCCGGGGCATGACCATGCGGCTAAGTGCGTGGGGGCCCCTTTGCGGCTATTGCGGAGCTGCAATCGTGCAGTGGGGGGTTCTTTACCTAGGTTCTGAGCGGGACTGTCCTTTTGCCTGAGATCCTCGGACCGACATGGCGGTTTTGTGTTTGGGATCCCAGGAGAGATACGATTGGTAGCAGGATGGGGTTGTGGATGCTCTAGGTTACGGTTCGGTTATTATCATTATTATCAACACCTTCTGGCATCAGTTTCTAATCCTATTTGCCTCTACTCTTCATGTCACTAACTCTCACTGTGTGACAGGTTGGTTGGATCTGGGATCAGGACGATGGTGAGGACACTACTTGGTGGGTGGGAGATTACCTCGCTCAGGTTCCTATTGTTTTCTTCTTTCGTTTATAGTTGGTTATTCCCTTTATGGTCGTTTTCTGTGCATGTGGACGTGTATAATGTGGATGGTGTGGATGTTTGGACGGTATTATGTTTTGTAGAATTATGTTGCAATTCGTGGCTTTATAGACGCGTCGTGTGGACGCGGGTTTTCAAACTTAAAAAGGAATTACGAAAATGGCTTTAGAAAATTAAGTGTCGTGTGGGCACTATTTTCAAAACTTGTGGATTTATCCTTTCGAACACATTAACACACTGGGCGTGCGCCGTTTCATGAAATAAGACAGTAGTGTTCAAAGTCATACTTTGGTATTTGTAACTTTTAAGACATGGTGGTTGATGTTTTTATTCAAGCTATGTGTTGTACATAGGGACGCCGTGCATATACAAGGGAGATCTTGTATATGTGGTGGGTCTGTGCATGTCCCACGCGGGAGCTGTTGCAAAAAAAAAAAAAAAAAAAAAAAAAATTGGACTGCTTTCCGCTTTAAATTGCTCCCGGGGCGTGACATCTGGTAACTTCTTACGACCCGTTCAACTGAGGACAGCCGAATCGGGTTTACGGACGTAGAGAGGGATCGCTGGTTCGACTTAGATGAGTTGAACCGATTTAAGAGATAAATGTAGGGTTGATGAGCCGATTGCATCGTTAAAGCACAAAATCACTAATAAAGACACGATGATTGGCCGATTTACACTCTAAAGGAAAAAAACAAAATAAAGACACGGCTAAGCCAGTTTACACTTCATATTGATAAAGAAAGGATACAAGTGGGAAAAAGGAATAGGAAGATTACAATTAAATCTACTCATAGGAAAGCAGTAAAAAAGAAGAAAAAAAGAGTTAAGTTAACTTACTCTAGATAAATGAAGAAGCAGGGGTGGTACCGGACTTACGAGGCTGCTGGACCACGTTTCCTTCGATGGTTTGGGTATTTATACACTCCCCAAAACCAAATTATTAGGCGTCGATTTGAGTTATCGGCACAAAATTAGGAAAAGTTAGCATATATCCAGCAACTACTTCCTTTTGAGCCGAATGCCCTCACATAGGATAATAGTCATTTCTCGTCCAAGTTCATCCGCTGATTGTTGCGTCAAAGCGTGATCCTCGGCGCCTCCCGCGCTGGGTGTTACTTGCCCTTTTGGGTTGATTGCGGAATTCGTGCCCACATTCCTTTTCGAAATCCTTTCCTTCATTGATTTGAATCTCCGCACACTGACTTCGATTCCCGCCCCTTTTGTCGATTGACTGGTGTGGTGAACGGATCTCTGCAGGGCTTCTGTTGTGTGACCAGCAGCTTCTGGAGGCCTATGTGGCGCGTCGGCGGCGTTTGTGCACAATTGGACACAGTGATGGACTTCGGGTTTAAAATGGATCACGTGAGTGATCGGAGGACCCCGTCGGATGTTTAGAAGTGGTTTCGTGAGAAACGGATATTAAAATTAGACTCAGCGCAAATTTGGGTCAAGACACTTCTCTGGATGCCTTCGGCAAATTTTAGAAGTGGAATTGGGCAAAACGGACTTCGAAATTGGATTCAGCGCGCGAAAACGATGAAAATAGACTACTACTTGTCTTTTTCGGAGCCGGATGACACGCACGGTTTTCGAGGCACTGGTACTGTTCCGTTTGGCGGGCAGCTGCGGCGGCGGGCGGGCAGCGGTGGAGCGTGGCGGCGCACGCACGCGCGCGGGCAGGCGTGCGGGCGCCCGCGGGCAGGCACGCGGCACGGGAGGTGTGCCACGTGTCACCTTCCCGTTGGTTGTCCATGGGACGCGTGGCAGCGGCGGGGTGGTCGGCGCTGTGGGACCTGGTTCCGGAAACGGGTGCTGGGCAGCCTCGGGGCGCATGTGGCAGGGGTGCAGGCGGCGGCACAGGCGCGTTGACCGCGAGGATTTTCGCGCTCGAGTGAGCTCCACGCGTCGGCGCCCGCGCTGGCACGGTGTTGCCTGGTGGATGGCCGAATTGGCTGTCCGCTGTTTGGTGGTGACTGGCGGAACCGGTTTATACGGACGCTCCGCGAGGCACCAACCGGACTACTGTAGGCCACCGAAAAATTCGGGCACCCGGTTCATGGACATGTTGGCCATTTCTCGAATTGTTTTCTGGAGCTATTTAAGGACCGAGCCGCCTTCTTCTTCCTCTTTTCTGCATTTCGGAGCCTCTTCTCGCCACGACGCCTTCAGAAAAGTTGATCCCCGTGCTGTGCTGCATCCACCTGAGGATTTTGGGCATTTTACGTGGCACGCTTTCCGAGGTTTCCATTTTTACGTGGCGGCGCGACGCTCGTTCATTTGTGACCCCCCCTTCGTCGTGTTTTGGTACGAGGACTCCCCCGGGCTTACTCCGACCTCAGTTTTCAGCGATTCTTGCGCCGTTGGATCGGCGACAGACAGAGCTACGATCTTGTATTTTCTGCTTCCCTCTTTCATGCTTTTTGAGGTGTTTCCCGGTTTACTGTGACCCTTTTTGCTGATGGTTGAGTTTTGGATAGCGGCTCAGTCTTTCGGCGATATCTCCGCACCGAGGCATCGGATCGGGACGTGCCTGTACACTTTTTGCATCTACGATCACAAGGATTACCGTCGTATTGTTCGGGGAATTTTCTGAGACTTGCCCGAAGGTATACTTCTTCCCCCTTTACTGTGCAGAGT
>CM054932.1:7987032-8040685 GCA_029168755.2 Tillandsia fasciculata | reverse complement strand
CAATGATAGTGTCTCACATAGTGGTTTCACGGGAAAAACTATAGGGGTTCAGGGGCCCTACATCCTCCCCCACTAAAAAGAAGTTTCGTCCATGAAACTAAGAAACAAGATAAACATACCTTAGCTAGAAGCCTCGAATAAGAAAGAATAGGTATCCCGCATCACCTCCTCCAGCTCCTAAGTGGCCTCCCGCTCCTCGTGGTTGCTCCATAAAATCTTCACATAAGGTATCACTCGATTGCGCAGTTTCTTCACCTCGCGAGCCAGAATTTGCAACGGGCGCTCCTCGTACCCAAGGTCCTCCCTAATCTCCAGTGGGGTGAAGTCAATCACATGCGTAGGATCAAATACATACTTCCTCAGAGCAGAGACGTGAAACACATCATGAACTCCAGCCAGGCGTGAAGGAAGAGCAACTCGATAAGCAACAGGGACAACTCTCTCCAGTACCTCAAAGAATCCAATAAATCGGGGAGTAAGCTTCCCACGAACTCCCAATCTCCGGACCCCCTTCGAAGGCGAGACTTTCAAGAAGAGATGATCACCAACCTGAAACTCTAAGTCTCGCCGTCGGATATCAGCATAACTCCTCTGTCGACTCTGGGCGGTCTCAAGATGTTGTCGTATCAATCTGACATTTTCCTCTGCCTCTGACAGTAGATCATGACCAAAGTCTTAAGTCAGCCACCACGTCACTACAATGTGCCGTCACTTGCAAATCCATCATCGCATCGGTCAAACGGAGCCATCTGAATGCTCGCTTGATAGCTGTTGTTGTATGCATTAAAGAATCTCAAGTGTCGGTACCACCCTCCTCCAAAATCCAAGACGCACGCTCCACATATCCTCCGACGGCTCATATGGAGCTTCAGATGCCGACTTTTTTGCTGTTTGTGGGTGGAATGCTGTCTAAGTCGGTCTGCCTCATCCAAGGCTGTCTGTAAACTCCTCCAGAATGTGAGAAAATCTCGGGTCTCTATCTGATACAATCGAGACGGGTACCCCATGCAACCTCACCACCTTAGCTAAGTACAACTGTGCCAGTCGCTCCAAAGGCCAAGTCATCTGCATCGGTAGAAAGTGAGAGGACTTGGTGAGTCTATCCACGACTACCCAGGTCGCCGCGCCGCTGCTGTGCCCACACAGGGCTGGGCCCTCGCGGGGCTGCCGCGCCGCCGCCATGCCCGCGTGGGGCTGTCGCGCCGCCGCTATGTCCGCACGAGTCGAGCCGCTGCTGTCGACGGCTTTGCTCGACGGTTTTGGCTTGACAGTTTTTGGTTTGACGATTTACTTGGCGTTTTCGTCGACGATTTTTGGCTTGAAGGTGCAGTCTGCTTGACGGTGCAGTTCGCTCGCCGCAGTTATTTTCGTTTTCATCAGATGAACCTCCGCTCGGTTGTTTTTCGTCGCGGACTTCGTCAAGGCAACGATTGGAACCCGTTTTCCTTCAATTGCCTCGTCGACAGTCGGACCGCGTCGAAAGTACGATTTTGCAACCGGAGGGATTTTTGGACACGGAGTTTTTCGTCGGTTTTGTTTTGGGGATAGAAGGGGTTTTGGGTATAGTAGTCGGGACCACTAAATTTGCCTGTTTGGGGGGTAAAATGTTGATAGGTGTTTTGGATATTTCATTAGGCCCGCGGGTGGTGTTGTTTGCTTGGAGGGTCGCGGGCGCGGTCGTTTCTCTTCGTTTCAGGTGGGTACACCCTTAGAACCTTCTTATTGTATAGATGGTTATTGCTATGTTTATCGTAGTAAGGGATAATATGAGCTGACGACTAACCCCATATTCTGCACATGTATCGGTACTTATACTTCATTGGAGCAACGAGTGTCGCAGGTGGACACTCGTTTTATTATGGTTACTATGCTCATGGTTGCTTCACGCACACCAGCAGTTTGGCTACCGCACTGGTATACTTTTCCGGAAAGGTGGTACGTTGACCCGTGAACCCCACAAGGTGACGCAGTGGGGGCCCATGTAGGTGGGGGGTTAAAAGCACCAAGGTGAGAGCGGTGTATTTCTGAGGTAGGTGCTCAGAGCGGTGCGTATTTCTGAGGTAGGTGCTCAAAGCGGTGCGCATTTCTGAGGCAGGTGCTCAGTTCTTTTTACAGGGGGTTGCGATTGACTATAGGAGGGGGAGTGGGGATGCTCCGATCTTTCGGTTTGCGATACTCTTAGTTGTTTTTAGCATATTGCACTCTTTACGTTACTCTTTATTTTTCGTATCACTGACTTCCCACACTGTGACAGGTTCAGTCAGGGGTGGGATCCAGGACGACGGTGAGGCTGCAACTAGAAGGATTTAGCCTTTTTCTTGGCTGGTGACTTTTTTCCTTTTACTTAGTTGTTATTTCAGTTGGTTAGACTTTGTACTTGTGACTCTATTTTTCGTGGTTGGTGTGGACGTTGGGATGGACTTGTGACATTGTGATTGACCGGTTTTACTTACGCACCTAGTAATGCGTTTTGGACAGCCGTTTTAAAATATAGAAAAGAGATTGTGAAATCGTTTTAAAAACTGGTTTTGCAAATCCGTGGTTTTATCCTTTCAAAATTGTAATGCTGTTTGGAAAAGAGATTGCGAAAATATTTTAAAAACCAGGTGTCGTGTGGACGCCATTTTTCAAACCCGTGGCTTTATCCTTTCAAACTTTCGCTGGTCAATGTGATGGTTGAATGTTTAATAGTTCCTCTTTTAGTCTTCATCTTGACTGGTGTGGTTAAAGTACAGTTGTGGTTTTTGTACGCCGTGCATACGTTAGGGGGATCCAGTTAGCAACACCGAGAACACTAACGTATGCGGCGGGTCTGCGCACGTGACCGGCGGGAGGTTCCTTTCAAAAAAAAAAAAAAAAAAAAAAAAAAAAAAAAAAAAAAAAAAAAATTATTGCGCTATTTTTCGCTTCATTAAACCCCCGGGGAGTGACACTCCGTCAGGAAAACAACACCGTTCAGCAACTCCGTCAGGAAACAGCACCGTTCAGCATGTCACGCCCCGCGGTCGAAGCTGCGACCCGGGTACGCCAACAGATCCGCCGCCTGCACGGGACTGCCGGCACAAACGAAGCGACTAACCTACAAGTAAGATCTATAGCTACACAAATATCAGAGCTGAAAAGAAACTAAAGCTATAGAAATAAAACTGAACATCTGTATAACAAAATCCAAAGTACATAGTCTCACCAGCTATGTAAATAAATATACAAATCTCGCTCTCTCTCAGGATGTCTAGTACAAAAGAGGAAACTCAAAATACCGGGTACATCTACCTCTGACTCTCAAAATAAAGGGGAAGGGAGCTACTCGGCCACGCCCTTACCTCGATCCGCTGTCTCCGCACGAACAGACGTCGGAACAGCAACCTCTGGATAACCTATCACCACAGCGGGTGTGAGAACTACTGCAACAGGCAGTTCTCAGTGGGTACCGTCGCCAATATCCACGGTAGGCCCACTAAGTCTACTGGAGGCAAAACAATAGGTATGCAGATATATATAAAATATGAAAGCTGAAATGGAACAACAACTAATATGCCTCAAATATCATGCTCAAAGGAAAAACTCGTCTAAGAACATGCTATGCATCCACTCGCTCACGTGGTGCCCACAATAGCCCAAATCTTAATGACTGCCAAACTGGCTCAGTTAAGCGTGTGCCTCCCTACTACTCCAACGTAGGGTGTCCAATCACCCCCACTATTCCAACGTAGGTACCCGATTGGTCCATCGCAACCTCACGCAAGCGGCTTCAACAAGCGCATCATCATCGCATCCGGAGCGGCAACTCGAGGGGAGCGACCCCACCGAAAAAGCGTGTCTCATCTATCTCAACAAACGGCATCTGCAGGCTATAATCCACGATCAAACAGATCGAAACTCAAATGCCCAATAATCTCTCAAATCATGTCTAGATTGGAGAATCCTCCACGACTCAATCTGATAAAGCCCATAAAACCCCCAAAACACTAGAAACCCAAACACTGAGTCAATAAAAATCCTCTCGGCCTCCAAGCACGAGGATATATGCATCCTGAACCTATCCAACCCCTCTGGGCGATCTCGATAAATAATAACCATTTTTAAAGCCGATTTCTCATTAAAACGGTTCTATGATTTTTAAAACAGTTCAGATGCGATTCTGGTGCCAACTAACCATGCAGTCTAGTGTCAGATGATGTCAAGAACCTACTAAAAATAATCTAGGGTTTCGGTTCTCATCCTATAATTTTTCAGGCAACTAACAGATTTACCAGCTAAAATAACAGTTAAATTAGACATGCAAACGATGCATACAATAGCATTAGAGGGCATTCCATAAAGCTTGGAAGAGTTTCCAACCCACCTAGAGTGCTTTCCACAGGCTAAGCCGGAATCGGCGAAGTACGGACCCGCTAACTGTCGAAAATCTCCAAAAAAGCCCCTCGGCACCTCGGCGCACGCAACACTGCTGAGCGCTCCAAAAAATCCTCTGAAGCTCTTGGTACGCTCCCTGGGCCTCACGCAGGGTGTCCATAGCACCCGGTCAACTCCACAGTCAACACTTTCCAATCCACAGCACCCGCGCACCTGTCGGCTCCGCGCGGCACCCTGGCTGCAATCGACTCCACGGCGTGCACAACCCCTCCCTGCGGCTCCTCTCAACACAGGGAAGAGGAAAAGAGGATAACACATTAGGCCAAATCTCAAAAACCCAACTAAATCCACATCCAAAATCTATGGAAAAACCAATCTGGGCAAAAATCCGAAAACTCGGGAACTAATGGTGCTTACCTTTGCTGCAGAGTCCTTACGCGCGCGAGCCCCAACCAAGCTTTCCTCAAGCACTCATGATCAAACTCCGAAGCTCCGGCGCGAAGGAAAAAATCCAAGCTCACCGCCTCTCCCTCTCTGCCTTCTTCTTCTTCCTCCCAGCTCTCTTTCTCTCTCGCTCTCTCCTTTCTTCTTTCCTTCTCTCGGTTCCAACAGAGAAGAGGTGGTGGGTGGAGTCTTTAATGGAGGAGCACGGGGGAGTTAATGCCACTGCAGGGGTGGTTGATATTTCAGAGGGAGTGAAGTTACGTAAATACCCTCACTTAAAACAGGAAAATACCACTTTACCCTCAATTTTGGAGGCTGAGTACCGGTACTCAAGACTTCCGTACCGGTACCCAAGCAAAAAACCAATGTCCGAGGCCAACTCTGATCATTCCAAAACTGCGTTCTGGTACCCGGCCCCGTGTTCCGGTACTCAAGCCAAAAGCAACATGGGGTACCGGTACGCCCAAATCAGTTCCGGTACCCAAGGACTTAGAAAATTTCCTGCAGTTTCCTCAACCGAAAGTCTCTGTCGGTTAATTCCTTAAATCGTTCCGGTAACCAACCTTCGGTACCGGTACGCAATATCCCAGAAATCCAGAATGCAGCTGGGAATCCCAATCTCGATGCCACCGACTCACTTTTCGATCCGGAGACTCCCGTGTCGTTCCGAAACGGCCCGAACTCAAGCGTAAACATATTCTGAACATGTCACGGGCGATTCCGCTGCACCATGGCAATCTGTGGGGTCGGTACACTACTCAGAGCCTCGGTACTCTACACAACACCGCTCAACAACTACGTCAAGAAAACAGCACAGCTCAGCAACTCCGTCAGGAAACAGCACCGCTAAGCAACTCCGTCAGAAAAACAGCATCGCTGCATGAGCGGCAGTGCAGGCTGCAGGGGCACATGGCGTTGGTAGCAAGGGCGCTGGGCGCTGACTGAAGGGAAGCGCGCAGCGCTGGCAGCAGAGGCGAGCGGCGATGGGTGCAAGGGCGCGCGACGCTGGACTGTGCAGCGAGGCGCGCGGATTAGGGCAACCAGGCGATGTGCGGCGCACGTAGGGAAGCTGCCCGGGCGGCGCGGCGCTGGGACACGCGCGGCGCACGCGCTAGGGAACGCGCGGCAGCGCGGCGCTATGGCACGCGGGCGGCGCACACGCTAGGGCACAGGTGGCAACGCGGCACTAGGGCACGCGGGTGGCACGCGCTAGGGCACGCGCGGGCTATGCAGGCGGGGCGTGCGGCTGCGCGGCAGGGCAGAGCGTGCGGCTGCGCATGCATGGACGGGCGACTGGGCGGCGCGCACGGCTGCGCATGCAGGGAGGCGCGGCTGCGCAGGCCACCTGCGCGTGGCAGCAAGGCTGCAGCGCGGGCTGGCAGTCCGCGCGGCGGCAGCACGGGCTGCGAGGCGCCGAACAACGGAGCACGGCTGTGGCGGCCACGCGACGAGCGCAATGGCGGCGGCGGCCTCTCAACAAGCACAACGGCGGCGGCGGCCTTGCCCGTCGTCAAGCGACTCCGTTCACCACCTCCGCGACGACGAAGGAGACGACGACACCGGTCGTCGGTGCGCAAAACGAGGGAGAAGACGATGGGACCCCGTTCTCCGGTAACGATGGTCTTTTCAAATTCGGTCTTCGGTGATACGATAGTGATGTTTTCGATTTCGGTCTTCGATACGCACCCCGAGGACGAAGAAAAAATCCAATCTTTTAAAATCTTTTTGAAAAAAATCTCATTAATTTTCTGTACATATGAGAGTCCCAAATCCCATCATATTTATAAAATATTTTTTACCAAAATTTCTCGATAAGCATGCCAAACTTTCGAAACGTCCCGTAACCGCTAGCACGGATCCCAAAGGTCAGAATCTCAAAAGGCTAACAACAACACCCTCCTTAAATTTCAAAAAAGACGAAATAAAATCCAAAATCCGAATTTCACAATCGATTCCGAAATTCAAAATTACTGTTATTACAATGAGTGTGTCATCTGCGGTCGGATGCATTCACCATCGCAAAGTGACCACAGACGGGGACGATGCTTTTCATGTGGACAGTCGGGACATTTCCAGGCAGGGTGCCCTCGAGCAATGCTCATGGTACTACCGCTTGCGACGGCACCCCCACTACCTCTTCAGGATGAATGAGCTCCTCCGATGTATCGCCAGGCAGATAGGGTCATGACGTCGAGGCAGAAGGAGCGACGACCACCAGCACCGAGCGGATGAGATGGTGCGGCTCGGTTGGAGGGCGCCATGATAGTGGACCGCGTCGTACCAGTTCTAGAACTAGGACACGGTGCGTTGGATTAGTTGGCGCAGTGTCATGTGGTGATGGACTAAGGAGGGAAGACTGTGACCTTCCTCAAGCCAGATAAGGGGAGTTCATCTATAGAGACTGTCAGAGTACGCAATATGCAGCGGTGATGAATCCTCAAGCCAGATAAGGGGAGTTCATCTATAGAGACTGTCAGAGTACGCAATATGCAGCGGTGACTTCATCGGCAAGGATCATGTTGGGAATTAGCCGAGATTGTATTATTGTTTTCGCGTGACTGTGCTTAAGGCACCTACGGCGGCACCGGGACTCCAGGATACTCCTATTGTCCATGAGTTCCCGGATATGGTTTCACTTGAGTTGATAATGATGCTGCCGAATAGGAAGATTGAGTTGTTGATTGACGTGGTTCTGGGAACAACACCTCTAAGCAACTCCTTCTGGAAAACAGCACCGCTAAGCAACTCCGTCAGGAAAACAGCACCGTTCAGCAACTCCGTCAGGAAAACAGCACCGCTCAACAACTCTGTCAGGAAAACAGCACCGTTCAGCAACTCCGTCAGGAAACAACACCGCTCAACAACTTCGTCAGGAAAACAGCACAGCTCAGCAACTCCGTCAGGAAACAACACCACTTAGCAACTCCGTCAGGAAAACAGCACCGCTCAGCAACTCCGTCAGGAAAACAGCAACGCTGCACGAGCGGTAGCGCAGGTGCAGGGGCGCGCGACGTTGGCTGCAGGGGCGCGGGGCGCTGGCTGTAGGGGCGCGGGGCGCTGGCTGAAGGGGCGAGGGGCGCTGGTTGAAGGGACGCGCGCAGCGCTACCAGTAGGGGCGCGCGGTGCTGGTAGCAGAGGCGAGCGGCGATGGCTACAAAGGCGCGCGACGCTGGACTGTGCAGTGAGGTGCGCGGATTAGGGCACCCTAGCGATGTGCGGCGCAAGCAGGGAAGCTACCCGGGCAGCGCGGTGCTGGGACACGCGCGGTGCACGCGCTAGGGAACGCGTGACAGCATGATGCTAGTGCACGCGGGCGGCGCACACGCTAGGGCACATGCGGTAACGTGGTGCTAGGGAAAGCGCGAGCTCCGTAGGTGGGGCGCGCGGCTGCGCGGTAGGGCGGAGCGCACAGCTGTGCATGCAGGGACGCGTGGCAGCGCAGGCCATTTGTGCGCGTTAGCAAGGCTGCAGCTCGCGCAGCTGCGCAGACAGCAGCGCGTGCGACGGCGGCGGCGCGGGCTGGTAGAGCCCGCGGCGGCGGCGGCACGGGCTGCGAGGTGCCGGGTGACGGAGCACGGCTGCGGCGGCCACGCGACGAGTGCAACTGCGGCGGCGGCCTCGCAACAAGCACAACGGCGGCGGTGGCCTTGCCCGCCGTCAAGCGACTCCGTTCACCACCTCCGCGGCGACGAAGGAGACGACGGCACCGGTCATCGGTGCGCAAAACGAGGGAGAAGATGATGGAACCCCGTTCTCCGGTAACGATGGTCTTTTCGGATTCGGTCTTCGGCGATACGATAGCGATGTTTTCGGTTTAGGTCTCTGGTACGCACCCCAAGGACGAAGAAGAAATCTAATCTTCTAAAATCTTTTTGGGAAAAATCTCATTAATTTTCTGTACGTATGAGAGTCCCAAATCCCCTCATATTTATAAAATATTTTTTACCAAAATTTCTCGATAAGCATGCCAAACTTCCGAAACGTCCCATAACCGCTAGCACGGATCCCGATGCACCAAAAATCATAACGTCTACCGAAAGTCCCCACACTCACACTCCCGGACCTGATTACTTAAAAGTATCGTACCGGGAGATCTGCAAGTCGGATTCGTGATATGATTACACTGCCGTCCTCCGCTTGACGACGCCGACATAGTGTCGACCTTCTCACCCAAACATCTCACCCTAAAATTCAGTCTGAGCAAAAATGGAGGAAACCCGCAAACCCGTCAGATCCCGTTATTCCTCGATTCCGGTGCAACTCCCACCCCGGATTCAAGGACGGGTTTGACCAACCCTTAAACTACCTTTCATCAATAATCCGGTGTGGACCATACCGAAGGTCAGAATCTCAAAAGGCAAACAACAACACCCTCCTTAAATTTCGGAAAAGACGAAATAAAATCCAAAATCTGAATTTCACAATCGATTCCGAAATTCAAAAATTGCTGTTATTACAATGAGTGTGTCATCTGCGGTCGGCCGCATTCACCACCGCAAAGTGACCACAGACGGGGGCGATACTTTTCATGTGGACAATCGGGACATTTCCAGGCAGTATGCCCTCGAGCAGTGCTCATGGTACTACCGCTTGCGACGGCACCTTCACTACCTCTTCAGGATGAAGGAGCTCATTCGATATACCGCCAGGCAGATAGGGTCATGACGTCGAGGCAGACGGAGCGATGACCACCAGCACCGAGCGGATGAGATGGTGCAGCTCGGTTGGAGGGCGCCATAATAGTGGACCGCATCGTACCAATTCCAGGACTAGGACACGGTGCATTGGATTAGTTGGCGCAGTGTCATGCGGTGATGGACTGAGGAGGAAAGACTGTGACCTTCCACGAGCCAGACAAGGGGAGTTCATCTACAGAGACTGTCAGAGTACGCAATGTGCAGCGGTGACTTCATCGGCAAGGATCATGTAGGGAATGAGCCGAGATTGTATTATTGTTTTCGCGTGACTGTGCTAAAGGCACCTACGGCGGCACCGGGACTCCAGGATACTCCTATTGTCCATGGGTTCCCAGATATGGTTTCACTTGAGTTGATAATGATGCCGCCGGATAGGAGGATTGAGTTGTTGATTAACGTGGTTCTGGAAACCGCGCCGATTTCAAAGGCACCTTTATTAGATGGCACTAGTAAAGCTGAGAGAGCGGATGGCATAGTTGATGGAGTTGATGGTTAGAGGGTTGTTAGATCCAGTGTCTCACCTTGAGAAGCACCTTCTTTATTATGGCAGAGATGGTAGATCACTTTGCCTGCCAGCAGAGATTAACTTGTAGTAGCACCCCCAGCAAATTTTGAGATGTGCGGATGTTTTGGGCAGGAGCGCAGTGTAGAGCTTGAGCTTGGTGATCGCACAGCAGGCGCCGCTACTCGAGGGGAGGCGACGTTAGGGCTTGAGGTTGTGTCCCTAGGAGGTCGTGGTAGATCGTAGCCTTCATTTTTGTAGCCACAGCAGGAACAGATTCAACACTTCTCTCATTTTTCTCGTTTTTACGCTAAAGTTCGCGAACGGGACGAAAACTTTGAAAGACTACTCCAGAAATGGAGACAGTGCCGGAACCTCTTCTTGTTTGATTGGGGCGAAGGCATTGACCTTTCAAAATTTTTGGACTTTTCGCTATTTTTGGCTGTTTTCTAAATAGGGAGTTGGGGTTGAAGACGTTCCGGATGTTTGGGGCTTTTCCCTTTCTTGGTTGGTTGAGTGCGTTGTTGGAGCTTGTCGCTTTTCTTTCCCCCGCATTTTCTTTCTGGAGTCCTCGTGGTTTTTCACGTAGCTCAGAGGAGGTTTGTCTTGGATCCCTCACCCGTGATTGACTCGCTTCACTCGAGATTTGTGAGTGTTTAGAGTATGAGGGACGCCCGTTGCGAACTCTGGCTCGTGAGATAAGAGGGTTGCGCAACCGGGCTATGCCGTACTTGTTGTCGTTGAGGAGTAGTTACGGGGAGCGAGTGGCGATTTGATAGCTAGTGACGGTGGTGATGGATACCCACCCTTCTGTTTGAGACTTCCATTGAGGTTTGTTGTTTCGAGGATGAAACTTTCTTTTAGTGACAAAGGATGTGATGATCCGGATCTTTACGGAGGTCTTGCGGTATGATCAGCGGCTTCTGGACGCTTATGTTGTGTGATGGAGATGGTTGTGCGCAAATCGGACCTCAGGATTGGACCCAGCGCGAAAATCAACTCAAGTGTGCCTATCCAGATGCATTCGACAAATTTTAGAAGTGAATTTTGCAAAACAGACATCAGATTTGGATTCAGCACGCGAAAACAATAAAAATTGGCTATTTACATGTATTTTTCGGGATCCGGACGCCTAAAAAGGGACCCCGGGTAGTTTTACTGTAGCCCGGGCAGGTCGGGCAGCGCCGGCGACGGCGGGCAGGTACCGGAGCGCGGCGGCACGACCGCGGGCAGGCGTGGGCAGCACGGGTGTCATGCCCCGGGCCCCAACGGATGCCTGCCCGGCACGTGCACAGACCAGCCGTGTGCACAAGGTACCCCCCGGTACACACAAGGCATCTACAACAACAAAGCGGAAAGGAAGCAATATACACATGCTACTAGTAATCAGAGCACAACACAACTAAACTATGTATAAAAGAGAAGAGTAGATAACAACTATCATACAAGAAGTGAAAACCCAATATATAAGTTGATCCTCTCAAGTACAACCTATCAAAATACATGGGTGGTCTCTATAACAAAATACAACACCTCTCCCACGAAACAAAAGAAAAGGTGCCCTGTAACCACCTCGAGTGGCGCGACGGGGACAAGCTAGCTAAGCGACAATCCCTTGCCACGGTCCCGAGCTCCTCCCGCCACGGATAGCTCTTAAAAACAACCACCCAAATGGGGGTGAGAACTATTAATTAATAGTTCACAGTAGGAAAGTCGTTGAGAGAAGCGAGATACGCCACTAGGTCAACTGAGACAAAAGATAGTATAACTGTCGAAATAAAATACAGGTAATAAATAACTGAAGTGCCTCTATGCTCACATACAAAGTGGTAATGATATGACTCTATCAGCATTTCCATCTACCATGAATGTGCCATCTCTATGATGTTCAGTGTCAAGTTTAGTTAATTTTGATCATTCTCTCTTAAAGACCTTCTTTGAGTCTAAGCTTGAGCCACGCCTAATGGTCCCGTGGTGGCACCCCCCAACGGAGCTATGCCTATCCAACGGCGTCCCACTTGGCACCCAATCCCGTACGGCGATCATGATGTCGCAAATGGCCAACTCCGGAGTGCCGTCTTGGAGCGAGCGACCCTACCAAGCATGTGCGAATGAGCACAAACGGCAAGCAAGCAAGCCTCGATCATCGTGTCTAAAATACGGAATAGTCATCATCGTGTCTAAAACACGAAATAGCATTATCGACCTTTTGGTTGGGGCATAGTACATCGAGTGTCAAGGTTTCATATACAATATTAGCATTATCTTGCATAATAAAAGAGTAAAGCATTTACAAGGTGTCCTCATGTCTTAAACATGGAATCTTATTATTTGGCTTAATGGTACAAGTTTAGAAGTTTTCTACTTATATCTCAATACACTAGATGGTGTCCATTTGTACATAATCACATGCATATCATGTTCCAATAATTCTAATACATGTATAGATGCTCTCTATTCATATCCAAAAGCTTAAAAAGTTCACAATAATTCCTATTCAAACCCCCTTAAAGTGCCCATGCACATATAATGTTTACCTCTACTACATAGAGTATGAAACTTTCTACACATAAAGGGGTTCAAATGCATGATAATAAATCATGATAAATCAAACGATGGATGTTTTATATAACAATGCTGCTCTCGAAGTCTATAGAAGACATAGGGGGAGTTCACCCATTTCGGCGAGGTCCGACCCTCCGGATTGTGGCCAAACTCTTGCGAAGGATCCCATCCAAGTTGCTCACATCTCCTCTTATGCTCTAAAAGAGGTTTCCAAAGGAGCAAAACATCATAAAAACCTAATCACAAAATTCCTTACCTTAGCCTCCAAGCACTCCAAGCTCTACTCGAACAATAGCTCGTATTTCCCCTTCTCCAACCTCCTTCCAAGCTTGACCTCCCCCACACAAGCTTTCTCTAAAGCTCCTATTGTTGGAGAAAGGTTCCCAAGAGAGGGAGAAAGAAAGAGAGATGCATGTGTGTCACGCCTCGGGGTCGAAACTGCGATCCGGGCTCGCCAACAGATCCGCCATCTGTACGGAAACTGCCTCACAGATAAAGTGTCTACCCTGCAAGTCAGATCTATAGCTAAACATGTATCAGAGCTGAAATAGAACTAAAACCACAAGCTATAGAAAACCACTGAACATCTTATATAAATAAATAAATAATCCTCAGAACAACCTCTCACAGCTGTCAAATAAAATACAAAACCTCACCAAACACTCAGACTGTCCAGTACAAAAGTGGAAACACAAAATACAGGGTACATCTACCTCAGACTCTCAAAGCTGGTAAGGAACTAAACAGCCACGTCCTTACCTCGATCAGCTGTCTCCGCGCGAACCAAGCCGGAACAGCTATCTCAGGAACTTGTCACCGCAGCGGGTGTGAGATCTACTGCAGAAGGTAGATCTCAGTGGGTACCGTCACCAATATCCACGGTATGCCCACTAAGTCTACTGGAGGCACAAAAGATATGTATGCAAATAGATATATAATAAAAGCAGGAAATGAGCTACAATTAATATCATAACCACATGCTCTAGAAAACCTCTACTATGAACGTGCTATGCATACGCCCTCACTACTAAATGCCTCAAGTATCATGCTCAAAGAAAAACTCATCTAAGAGCAAGCTACGCACCACTCGCACACGAGGTGCTCTCAAAACCCAAATCTCAGTGACTGCCCAAAGCTGGCTCATTCAAGCCCGCGCCTTTCGTCTAGGAACGCACCTGCCCACTCCACATGGGGCATCCTACCGACTACTATGAACGCACCTGCCCACTCGACGTGGGGCGTCCTACGCACCTGCCCACTCCATGTGGGGCGTACTACTGACTACTAGGAACGCATCTGCCCACTCCCGTCCTAAACTGACCACTAGGAACGCACCTGCCCACCCCCGTGGGGCGTCCTAGTTTTGTCTATCTCAATCATCATCACGCATCCGGAGCGTACCCGAGGGGAGCGACCCCACCGAGCTCTAGTATCTAGTTAGTCTCAACTGTCTCATAAATGGCACATGCAGGCTATGATCCTCGATCAAACAGATCGGATACCCAAAACTAGATAACACATCACAGTCGGGAACCCTCCACGACTGGATCAAGGAATGCCAATCCCTCTCATAGCTATGTCGGAGAACCCTCAACGACCCAATCTGATAATGCACATCCCATGGCTAAGTCGGGAAACCTCCACGACTTAATCTGCCAGAGCCCTACCTCTCGAAACCAAATTGGAGAACCATCTCCACTACCAAATCAGAAGATATATACTCATGATCTAGAATAATCCTACCAGGGATCTCAACTCACATGACACTAGAAGCTCGTCACACAGAGCTCTAAAAATTCACTCGGCCCCCGGCACGAGGACACATGCATCCTGAACCTACTCAAACCCTCTAGAAGCTCACAAAAATTCCAAACTATTTTTAAAGTCTCAATTTCATTAAAACCGGTCCGCCGATTTTTAAAACGGTTCAGATGCCAATCTAATGCCAACTAATCATGCAGACTAGTGTCAAATCATTTCTAGATCATGCTAAAAATATCTGGGGCCCATAATTGTCTTTCTATAGTTTTCTAGGCAATTATCAAATTTACCAGCTATATAAATATTAAGCTAAACATGATCAACATGCATACAATAGCTTTAGAAGGCATTCCATACATCTTGAAGAAATTCCAACCCACCTCAAAAGCATTCCGCAGGCAATCTTTGAAGTCGGTGAAGCGCCGAACCGCTCGCTGTCTCGAATCTGCCGAAAAAAATGAAAACCGCGCCGCGCGCGGGCACACACTGTCGCGAATCCCGGAAAATTCCCCGAAAGCTCGAACATATCCCTCGGGTCCTCTACAAATATCCGGCGCGCTTCGGCTCGCTCCACAGTCACCACATAGCACGCGCACACGCCCTCGGCTCCGGGCAGTGAAAATCCGCAAGCTCGCAACGAACAGCACACAAGCCGCTCCTCAATGTGCACACGAAAACATGGAAAGAACAACTAATCCATTCAAAATCTCCTACAAAAATCACAACCAAATCCAAAAATAAAAGGATCTGCCAACTCACCACGTACTTAGCTCGATGCGCGCGCGGCTCAGCTAAACTCCAAGCAGCAGGATCACCATCTTGCTCCATCACTTTGTTTTTCTTTTTTTTTCACTTCTTCTCTTTCTCTTTTTTTTTCCTTGCTCTCTTTCATTTCTTTTCTTTCTCTAATTTTTGCTGAGAAGAGAGGAGGTGCGGGAGTCCACATATATATAGAGGAAAGAGGGTCAACCAGTCAACCTGGGGGGTTGGGGGAGGTAAAAAGACCAAACTACCCACTAAAAATCACTAAAATGGCATCCTGGCAATGGGGTACCGGTACTCTTCAAGTAGTACCGGTACCCAATTGCTTGTTTCGGAACCTCCCTCTCGGTTCCGGAACTCCAAGCCAACCGCCAAGATCCCCACTCAGGTCCTGCACGCGCGGCGCCCATGTCCGCGGCGCGCGTGCGCGCCCGCTGCGCGCCTCAGCTGCGCGCGCCCGCGCCCAAACTGCGCGGCTCCTCCACCCAAGGATAGCAAAAACCAAGTCCACTCCACCAATCATCAACACCAACCTCATCCAAAACCCCATTCAACTCCAATAAAATCAACAAAAATCCTAAAAACTCAAGCTTCAAAAAAAGAACCGTTACTCCTCACTCAAGTTCTTCGCGCGCGCTCCGAGCGGCTCCGCGCGGCTACTAACAATATATTCGCGCCGTCAAGACGATCAAAACCCTCTTTTATTTCTCTTCAATTCTTCTTCTTTTTCTCCTCCTTCCCATTCCTCTCATTCCTCTGTTTGTGGAAAAATCCTCGGAGGAGACGATGACATGGCACTTTTAATTAATTAGTGGCTGGTGCATGGTGCATAATGACAAGGAAATCCAACTCTCTCTCCAAACACCAACACCAACACTAACAACCCAACCTCTTTTAATTCCTTTTTCTTTTTTTCTTTCTTTCACTTATTCCTTCACAAGCAACACTAATTTAATTAATTAATTAAATTAAATAATCCAAATTAAGCCAACTCTAACTCATTTTTTGCCCCCGGGGTCTCCGCATCAGTCTGGAACTTTTCGAACTCCGCTGTAATCTGAAAATACACATGTCCAAAATTATCCCCACTCAAAAAGCTCAACCGTAGAGTCGATGTGCTCAATCAAAAAACCGGCTCCCATAACTGCCGACTCCAACTCACTTTTCGCCTTCGGAGTCTCCGCCCCAGTCCGAAACCTCCCGAACTTCACTGTAAACTGAAAATACACATGTTCCAAACCTTTCCCAATTTTTCTGCAACCAATAGTGGAGTCGCGGCTCTAACAAACCAGTCCTCTAACGGCGCAAATGCCCGGAAAAACTCCGATTCCAGCTGGGGCTTCCACGCCGATCCGACTCAACCCGAACTCATCTGTAAACATATATGGAACACGCGCAAGGTGATTTCTCCGCACCATGCCATCTTGCGAGGTCGGTACACTCTACAAAGTCCCAGTACTCTACACTCTCTCATCCTTAAAAAGGTTTCGTCCTCAAAACCAAAAGTAAATCCATAACTCAGGAGGGTATCTCAATCAGATGGGGAAAGGAGATCCCCAACTCATCCTCAGGCTCTCAGGTGGTCATTCTCACTCATCAGGATGGCTCTACTGAATCTTCATCCAGGATATAACCCGATTAAACAAATTCCTTTTCCTCACAAGCAGGAATTGCATCGGCCACTCCAATGTCTCAAATCCTCGTCTAACCAAGGCATACTGACCATAATGTCCATGCCGGGATAATGGTATACTAAATCAATCATACCGCTCCAATAACTCTGTCTACCGGCGTAGCCTCAATCAAAGTCCTCCTGAGTAACCCTGTACTTCAGGCTCAAGGTGTCACGCTCCGGGTCGAAACTGTGACCCGGACTCGCCAACAGATCCGCCGCACATACGGGAAGCCCCGTATGAACGTAGCGTCTAACCTGCAAAAGATCAACTATACTATACAGATATCAGAGCTGAAATGTAAATACTGAACTGAAATAAATACAACTCTAGGAATAAGTACAGACCAAGTCCTCACATAATACATAAGTCCCTCAAAATAAAAAGAGTACAACTCAAACCTCACTACAAGATCGCTCAACAAACTCTCAAAAGGTGAGGGTACAGCTACTCTCGGGATGACATCTGGTAGGGATCTAACTCGCGACTCCCTTACCTCGATCAGCTGGATCAGCAACCTGTGTAGCAGGTACAGAAGTAGAGGTCCCTGGGGAAGAAAACACCACGACGAGTGTGAGAACTACGTCCCAAAGTAGTTCTCAATGGGTGCCGCCAACAAGCCCGACGGTCTGCCCACTAAGTCTACTAGAGGCAAAAAGTAGAAGATGCAATGCTGGAAAGAAAAATTGGTAAAATAACTCTACAGCCACCATGCCTCTAACTAGATGCTCAAGGGTGAAACAGAAAGAAATCTGGTACCACTACTAACCCTCAACTCAAATCACCCAATCTATACTGACTGCCACATCGGGTCCAGTCAAACCTGCGCCTACCTACTGCCGTTACGTCCACGGAGGAGCGGCCTTACGTAGGGCGTCCGTGACTGCCAAACTGGCCAGCCAGAGGGACTGTGTCGACAAAATCGCAATAGCAAGTAACCCGCCTAGCTCCGGAGTGGCACTCGAGGGGCGCGACCCCACCGAGTAAAATATCTGCGCATCTATGTCGAGCTCAATGTGGCCCATGCAGGCTATAATCCAAATCCACGATCAACAAGATCGACTGTGATCAAAAGATCCCTGTCTCACTCACTGGCTGGAACACAACACAGCCGAGACCCCGTCCCTCAGACAGTACTCAAAAGACACTCTGATCAATCACTCACTATCTGACTCCACTCGGTCCCCCGACACGAGTGTAAATGCACCCCACTAATAACCCGACCCCTCGGCCCCCTATCTGGGCGAGGAAGAAACTAAGTCCAGATGAAATAGTGATAACAGTGGAAGTGTCTAAAACAATAAAGTAACCTAGCCCAATTGGAGTTTTCTACTAGTCTGGTTGAACATGCTGCATATGACAGTGGTGCTAGGTCAAGTCCGAAGATAGCGATAAATAAGAATGTGGGGGAAAATAATAAGAAACACATGATAACCTGAATAAATAAGGAATCCCAACTCATGCTCTCTAACATGCTATACTGGAGATAAGAATAATACATGCACATCCCTAAACAGCTAGAATTAGTGTACAGATCGCAAATCTTGAAAGCGAGGCCACCCACCTGACCAGTCGAACTGTCAAAAGTCCTATAGCTGATAATACCAGAAAAACAGCTACACAGAGTCCAACGGGTCCAGCACTGTCCACAATGCTCCTGGGTACAAAAACCGAGCTGTCGTTACACAAACATTCCTCCAAAACTGCCAGAATTAACATACTGTAATTCAGCTGCGAAGATGGGCAAAAATCACCTGCTGAAAGTCCTCAGAAAAATCCGAATAAAATATCCCTGCGATCTACGCGTCGATAGCTTCGAAACGACTACCTGCAAGTCCAATTCCGAGTTTTCTACGCTGAGATATAAATCCGGCAAGAAAATCACCTCATTCATAACTGTACAAATTTTCACAGATAACCACTCGGGAAGAAGAAAGATTCTCACCTTCGAAGCAACCTCAGAAAATTCTGAAAAAAATCCAGGAGATTCTCGCGAGAAGTAGATGAATTTAGCCTTTTGAATCACCTTGATCCGATGTCGGTACGCAAAGTTATGGCCGAAACATTGCGGTGCTGTCCAAAAATCCGCGAAGAAAAATGAGCAACAAAAAGCTCAAAAACCTTTAAAATCCGAAAGGAATCAGTGAAATCTCTGAACAACAAAGTTGGAGTCCTACCAGTCGTGAGTCCGACGGCACGAAAATCGCTAAAAACGGAGATCGGAGCGAGTCGGGGCAGTCTGCGCAAGAAAATGTGACGAAACGGGTCGACGAAGACAAAGCGTCACTGTACGCTGTGTCGCAGATGAAGTCGAACAGATGATCTCCTAAAATCTCCAAAGTCCCCCAAGGGATGCTGCTAGAGGAGAGAAATATTTCTTCTGTAGAACTCTCTGCGAAACTGGGCTCAGAAAAGGGTCAAATGGGCCCCCCAAAGGCTCTATTTATAGCCAATTTCTCTTAGTGGGCCTTTGGCGGATTCGGGCCCATTTTTCCGGGCGCCCGAATCCGCCAAGCGGTCGGACGAGCCCCCATCCGACCCGCCCGGAAGTCCCTGGTGACGACACGTCACCCCAAAACAGGGAACAGCCGTGCGGGGGCCCTCACAGCACGCCACGTCGCCCCCTCCGCGGGCGGGGTGGTAGGTGGGGCGGGACGCTGGCGGAGCGACGCGTGGCGGACTCGAGTACGAAGCGCCACGCATCGGCCGCTGCGCGCCCCGTGTACAGCCCCTGGCGCCGTGGACCGCGACCACGTGAGCCCGCCAATGCCGCGCCGCCACGTGTCGTGCTCCCGGTCCACCATGCAGCGCCAAAAATCACTTGAGCCGCGCTGCGTGCACCCGCCTATCCGGACGCGCCACGTGGCCCGCCCCCCCCGGTCCATGCACCAGCGCGCTAACCCCGTGGACCGAGCGGCGTGAGCCGGCCAATAACAGGCCGCCACGTGGCTCCCACCGGTCCACGGTCACCCCCCATGTACCGATTCACCCCGAAAACTTCCGGTAGCCCGTTTTTGGTCATCCGGACTCCAAATTAAACAAGCAAATAGCCGTTTTCAAGTGTTTTTCCTTGCTGAACCCAATTCCAACCTCTGTTTGGCCAAACTCCTTCTAAAAATTTCAGCAAACACAGCCGAAGGCCAATACAGTAAAAGATACCTCACAGGGTCCATCTGTGGCATCTCCTTGATGCACTATGGACCAGATACACCAATAATAGGTGTTCTAAACTATGGATTCAGCAGGAAAGCTGCATGGGGTTTAAGGTCATCACACAAGGATCTCTGGATAACTCCACGATCTCTCTATCACAGGCAATATCTGTATCAATGCTGGTAGCTTTGCCTCTTCCAAGCTACACTAGCCTTGCTAGTCTAAAAGCCTCAGACATCTGCCACAATCATAGGCTTAGGCTGATTCTCAACGGTATCACTCTTCGTTGGGTCCCCAGTCACTCTTGCAGCTGAAAACACATGGCCTACACACAGAACCTTCCAAGGTCAAGTGCAAACTCTCCCAACTTGGCAAATAACTTCTTTCCTCTTAGAAGTTGCCGCACTATCCTCAAGTGCTCCCTATGCTCTATGTCACCTTGGAATAAATCCAAATAATCAAATTAACCGGCCCTGTATAAATCCAAATCAGCAACTGGTACCACAACTCGGTGTAGAGCTCAAACTCACGCCGGTACAACAACCCGGCCCAAGTATCGCTGGAACACCCAATTCCTCAAATCCAAAAGGCCGCAGGGCCTTAATTAATCCACTTGACCTTGCTGCAAGCTCAAAATGCCCCTACCGGGTCCATGAACTCTATCAGGGCACAGCCCTCGGCTGTAAGGTTCCATAGTGCTACCCATCCCAGAAAAAGGGCATCCACCGAAATTCGATCCAAACCTGACTGTGCTCAAACCGCTAGAGAACCTCACCGTTGTGCACTCACAACGTGGCAACACTGCCGTGTACCAACGGCATGGCATCACATCCAACATATCAATCTCTCAGATCCTCACTGTCGTATCCCACGACGTGGTACTGGTCACACAGATCTCCCGATCCTTCAAATCTCGCAACTGCGCTATCGGCTCTCTCTATGTCTCACGGGTAATACTCCAAGGGGTGCTGCCGAAGTCGGCGCGGCTTCCAAAACCACGTCGATCACTATCTCGATCTCAGTCTCACCAAACGGCGGCTTCAACATCAGATCAGGTAAACTCCTACCCGAGATCACACGGGCGATAAAGGTATTCCTTTAGTCCCGGTGCCGCCGTAGGCACCTCCTCTACAATCGCTAACAAAGCGATACGACCACGACTCAACCTCTGTCGTGCTCTAGCATCCTCTATAACCACACTCCTCCTGGCCAGGTCCACGGAGGGTCATTGTCTTCTCTCGACAATCCATGATAGCATAACACTGGGATATCCAATCCCTATCCAACCTCATATTAACGTCTCGTAGCCGATGTAGGACTAACAACTCGATGCTCAAATCAAAGGTCCTAACTGCACTGGCCGGACTGGCAACACTCCTCCAAGTGCTATACGTGATCTGGAATCTGATCCTCACGTGCACAAACCAACAGTCTCATCTCTGGCCCACACGAAGCTACCCCTGCTCTACTAAAACACACCCAAGCGGTGTCGGCATCGGACATGCTCCAACTCTGACAATCGTCAGCAGAACCACACCCGGTAAGACGCGATCCACTATCCTGGCGTCCTCTAACCGGCTGCACAATCTCATCTACTAGATGCTAGTAGCCATCACTCCATCTGTCTCGGCATCACGGCTCTATCAGCCTACCGGTAAGTCGGATAAACCTCAACGTCCTGAAGGGGTAGTGGGGTGCCATCGCAAGCGGCAAATCCATGAGCACCACTCTGGGGCACTCTGCCTGAAAATGCCCTGACTATCCACATGAAAAGCATCGCCCTTTTTCCTGAAGTCACTTTATGGCGATGAATGCGGCCCACCGCAAAAGACACGGACATCCTAACACTGCTGCTGGTGCCTCGACTGTCAAGAACCTCCTGGTCTCTGTCTCCTCTGAGGCTCATGATCCTGTGACTGAAATCATGGCAACCTCGTTCCACTCTACTGTCCCAAAAATCAGGCGATACTGGGCGCCTCACACTGGAGCTGGTTCCTCGTTCTTCGTCCCTCTCGGACAGGATCACTGATCCTCGGTCAGTCCATCGGGCATGCACAATCGCTGCATCTAAGGTCGGCGCTCGCCGAGAATGCTCAAAGAGATAAATACCTCGGTGCAGTCCCTTCTCAAACATGATCAACCTTCTAGGCCTCGTCCTCGGCAACATAGGGCACACTGCCCAACCGTCGAAGAAACTCGCTCCAAGTCCTCAACTACTCTCCCGGTGATCCAACGGGACGAACTCGACGCCACCAACACTCGGTGTCCCTATCCAAAGGTGCGCAACCAAGAACACCTAATGCTCACCTGGATGAACAGGTCCTCAAACAACTTTTCCGAAGCAGCAATCCAGTTCTCGGCCTCCCAAGGCTCTAACTCTGCCCCGAAATCTGAAGGGGATGGAACTGGCGGATGAACAACAACCAATCAGCAACTCTCGCTGCTCCTACACTACTCACAGTGCGAACTGGGTCGAAGTCGACAACGTCGCGGCTAGAGGTACTACTGGCGATACCTCAGTCGATGCTCTCTGCTCAAACCTGCGTATCACGCGCTCCGTGTTCTCTTCCTGGCGCCGCGTCGCCTCAACAACTGAGCTACCTAGACCCATGACTCACAGACCTCTCTCTGCTCTGTCCATTCAGCCTCCCGCTGATCGGGCTCCTCATCCAAGGTCAAACACGCCCTCGCCGCTGTACGGCATCTCAGGGGCAACAAGGACGACTGTCACAACCAACCAAACCTCAAACACTCTCGACCCAATCAAGCGAAAGTCTAATACATGTTAACTTTTCTAAAGCATTATGTTGTCTGCAGCCAACATAATCACTTTAGAGAATAAACATGTAAAATCACTCGCCCCAATCCCTCGGGGGAGGTACAAACACAATCAGGACTCTCGCTAAAATCCCGTCTCTCACGACAGTCATCCTACTGTCCAACCAAAAGCCTAGGGTCACTAAGTCCTCAACGACCTATATTCCTAGGCTCTGATATCACCCTAATCTATAACGCCCCGAGGTCGAAACTGCGACCCGGGCTCGCCAACAGATCCGCCATCTGTACGGAAACTGCCGCACAAACGAATCGTCTACCCTACAAGTCAGATCTATAGCTAAACATGTATCAGAGCTGAAATAGAACTAAAACCACAAGCTATAGAAAATCATTGAACATCTGATATAAATAAATAAATAATCCTCAGAACAACCTCTCACAGCTGTCAAATTAAATACAAAATCTCACCAAACACTCAGACTGTCCAGTACAAAAATGGAAACACAAAATACAGGGTACATCTACCTCAGACTCTCAAAGCTGGTAAGGAACTAAACAGCCACGTCCTCACCTCGATCAGCTGTCTCCGCGCGAACCAAGCCGGAACAGCTACCTCAGGAACCTGTCACCGCAGTGGGTGTGAGATCTACTGCAGAAGGTAGATCTTAGTGGGTACCGTCACCAATATCCACGGTATGCCCACTAAGTCTACTGGAGGCACAAAAGATATGTATGCAGATAGATATATAATGAAAGCAGAAAATGAGCTACAACTAATATCGTAACCACATGCTTAAGAAAACCTCTACTATGAACGTGCTATGCATACGCCCTCACTACTAAATGGCTCAAGTATCATGCTCAAAGGAAAACTCATCTAAGAGCAAGCTACGCACCACTCGCACACGAGGTGCTCTCAAAACCCAAATCTCAGTGACTGCCCAAAGCTGGCTCAGTCAAGCCTGCGCCTGTCGTCTAGGAACGCACCTGCCCACTCCACGTGGGGCGTCCTACCGACTATTATGAACGCACCTGCCCACTCCACGTGGGGCATCCTACGCACCTGCCCACTCCATGTGGGGCGTACTACTGACTACTAGGAACGCACCTGCCCACTCCCGTCCTAAACTGACCACTAGGAACGCACCTGCCCACCCCCGTGGGGCGTCCTAGTTTTTTCTATCTCAATCATCATCACGCATCCGGAGCGTACCCGAGGGGAGCGACCCCACCGAGCTCTAGTATCTAGTTAGTCTCAACTGTCTCATAAATGGCACATGCAGGCTATGATCCTCGATCAAACAGATCGGATACCCAAAACTAGATAACACATCACAGTCGGGAACCCTCCACGACTGGATCAAGGAATGCCAATCCCTCTCATAGCTATGTCGGAGAACCCTCAACGACCCAATCTGATAATGCACAACCCATGGCTAAGTCGGAAAACCTCCACGACTCAATCTGCCAGAGCCCTACCTCTCGAAACCAAATCGGAGAACCATCTCCACTACCAAATCAGAAGATATATATTCATGATCTAGAATAATCCCACCAGGGATCTCAACTCACCTGACACTAGAAGCTCGTCACACAGAGCTCTAAAAATCCACTCGGCCCCCTGGCACGAGGACACATGCATCCTGAACCTACTCAAACCCTCTGGAAGCTCACAAAAATTCCAAACTATTTTTAAAGTCTCAATTTCATTAAAACCGGTCCGCCGATTTTTAAAACGGTTCAGATGCCAATCTAATGCCAACTAATCATGCAGTCTAGTGTCAAATCATTCCTAGATCATGCTAAAAATATCTCGGGCCCATAATTGTCTTTCTATAGTTTTCTAGGCAATTATCAGATTTACCAGCTATATAAATATTAAGCTAAACATGATCAACATACATACAATAGCTTTAGAAGGCATTCCATACATTTTGAAGAAATTCCAACCCACCTCAAAAGCATTTCGCAGACAATCGCTGAAGTCGGTGAAGCGCCGAACCACTCGGTGCCTCGAATCTGCCGAAAAAAATGAAAATCGCGCCGCGCGCGCGAACACTGTCGCGAATCCCAAAAAATTCCCCGGAAGCTCGAACATATCCCTCGGGTCCTCTACAAATATCCGGCGCGCTTCAGCTCACTCCACAGTCACCACATAGCACGCGCACATGCCCTCGGCTCCGCGCAGTGAAAATCCGCAAGCTCGCAACCAACAGCACACAAGCCGCTCCTCAATGTGGACACGAAAACATTGAAAGAACAACTAATCCATTCAAAATCTCCTACAAAAATCACAACCAAATCCAAAAATAAAAGGATCTGCCAACTCACCACGTACTTAGCTCGATGCGCGCGCGGCTCAGCTCAACTCCAAGCAGCAGGATCACCATCTTGCTCCACTTTATTTTTCTTTCTTTTTCACTTCTCTTTCTCTTTTTTTTCCTTGCTCTCTTTCATTTCTTTTCTTTCTCTAATTTTTGCTGAGAAGAGAGGAGGTGGGGGAGTCCACATATATAGAGGAAAGAGGGTCAACCAGTCAACCTGGGGGGTTGGGGGAGGTAAAAAGACCAAACTACCCACTAAAAATCACTAAAATGGCATCCTGGCAATGGGGTACCGGTACTCTTCAAGTAGTACCGGTACCTAATTGCTTGTTCCGGAACCTCCCTCTCGGTTCCAGAACTCCAAGCCAACCGCCAAGATCCCCACTCAGGTCCTGCACGCGCGGTGCCCATGCTCGCGGCGCGCGTGCGCGCCCGCTGCGCGCCTCAGCTGCGCGCGCCCGCGCCCAAACTGCGCGGCTCCTCCACCCAAGGATAGCAAAAACCAAGTCCACTCCACCAATCATCAACACCAACCTCATCCAAAACTCCATTCAACTCCAACAAAATCAACAAAAATCCTAAAAACTCAAGCTTCAAAAAAAGAACCGTTACTCCTCACTCAAGTTCTTCGCGCGCGCTCCGCGCGGCTACTAACAACAGATTCGCGCCGTCAAGACGATCAAAACCCTCATTTACTTCCCTTCAATTCTTCTTCTTTTTCTCCTCCTTCCCATTCCTCTCATTCCTCTGTTTGAGGAAAAATCCTCTGGTTGAGTTTGGAGGAGACGATGACATGGCACTTTTAATTAATTGGTGGCTGGTGCATGGTGCATAGTGACGAGGAAATCCAACTCTCTCCAAACACCAACACCAACACTAACAGCCCAACCTCTTTTAATTCCTTTTTCTTTCTTTCTTTCTTTCACTAATTCATTCACAGGCAACACTAATTTAATTAATTAATTAAAATAAATAATCCAAATTAAGCCAACTCCAACTCACTTTTTGCCCCCAGGGCCTCCGCATCAGTCTGGAACTTTCCGAACTCCGCTGTAATATGAAAATACACATGTCCAAAGTTTTTCCCACTCAAAAAGCTCAACCGTAGAGTCGATGTGCTCAATCCAAAAACCGGCTCCCATAACTGCCGACTCCAACTCATTTTTCGCCTTCGAGGTCTCCGCCCCAGTCCGAAACCTCCCGAATTTCACTGTAAACTGAAAATACACTTGTTCCAAACCTTTTCTAATTTTTCTGCAACCAACAGTGAAGTCGCGGCTCTAACAAACCAATCCTCTAACGGCGCACAATGCCCGAAAAAACTCCGATTCCAGCTAGGGCTTCCACGCCGATCTGACTCAACCCGAACTTATCTGTAAACCTATATGGAACACGCTCGAGGCGATTTCTCCGCACCACGCCATCTTGCGAGGTCGGTACACTCTACAAAGTCCCGGTACTCTACAAAGTGCGTGGAGAAGAAGGAAAATTTTCTCTCATAAACAAGTTGATCTTACATCCATGTCCTTTTAATGTCCCATCAATGACACATCATTGTCCTTTCAATAGTGCCAAGGTCCCATCAATGTCCCATCAATGACACATCATTGTCCTTTCAATAGTGCCAAGGTCCCATCAATGTCACATCAATGACACATCATTGTCCTTTCAATAGTGCCAAGGTCCCATCAATGTCCCATCAATGACACATCATTGTCCTATTAATAGTGCCAAACACTAATCCATTCACACAAAAATCCACAAGAGAGAAAAGGAATAGGAGTATTCCCAACCTCTTTTAAGTTCAAATTCAACCTTGGAAGTACAAGGGATGGGAACTAGGGCTCCAACTCTCCGAAGATCTTCTAGGACCTTCCGGAAGCTTACTAAAATATCCGAAGGGTATCATTCAACCCTTCACACACTAGAACTTCGCAATATGCTAAAGTTTAGTGTACTACATTCACCCCGTCTAAAAGGAAAGGTTTCGTCCGCGAAACTAGAAATCAAGTACCTCAAGTCTCCTGCTGAAAGAGATGAGGGAAACACTCCCGAAGCGCGCTCTACAACTCCCAAGTAGCCTCGCGATCCTTGTGATTGCTCCAAAGTACCTTCACATATGGTATCTCGCGATTTCAAATTTCTTCACCTCACGAGCCAAAATCCTCACCGGATGCTCCTTAAAGCTCAAGTCCTCATGTAGTTCCAACGGGGCGAAGTCCACTACATGAGATGGATCAAAAACATACTTCCGGAGCGTCGAAATGTGGAACACATTGTGTACTCCCGATAGGTTAGACAGTAGAGCAAGTCCATATGCCACCGAGTCGATACGCCACCGAGTCGCGCGGGGGCTGGACCCGACCGCTGTGCAGAAATAGACAGACAGCACATGAAAAATGCACCGCGAAGTTTTAGTCACCTGGTAAATAAGACTCGCGCCCAGAAAACAAGCGGCGTAGGAAAAATACCAACCTGTCGCGGCACAAACAACAGCGCGGCACGGGCAGCCCCGCGCGGGCACTACCCCCGCGCGGGCGTGCAAATAGCGTATCAGCCCCACGCGGGTCTAGCCCCCGCGCGGCTGCGAGCAGCACGGCGCAGGAAGCAGCTCCGCGCGGGCACCTCCCCCGCGTAGCGTGCAAACAGCGCGTCAGCCCCGCGCGGTGCAGGCGGCGCGGCACAAGTAGCAGCCCCGCGCGGGCGCGCAAACAGCGCCTCAGCCCCGCGCGGGTCTAGCCCCCGCGCGGCTGCAAGCGGCACGGCGCAGGCAGCAGCTCCGCCCGGGCATCTCCCCCGCGCAGGCGCGCAAACAGCGCGTTAGCCCCGCGCGGGTGTAGCCCCCACGCGGTGCAGGTGGCGCGGCACAAGCAGCAGCACATGCGACTAGGCATCCAGCGGCGGCGGTGGCTGGTGCATCCCGCGGCGGCGGCGGCAGCCCCCGGGTGCGGCAGGACCAAGTTGCGGCGGCTTGGCAGTGCGCGGCAGCGTGGCGCGGCCTCCCCTCTGCACCACGCAGTCCAGCGCGCGGCGCCGACTGCGTCGAGTGGCGACGGCCTGGCTGGGCGTGGCGCGGCGACCTGGCAAGGCGCGACTTTCCCCGGGCGTGCTCTCCTGCACGCAGCCATACTGAGCAGCGGCGGCCTGGCAGGGCGCGGCGCGTGCGCAACAGCGCGGTGTGGCGGCCTTACAGGGCGCGACCCTCGGCAGGGCGTGGCGCGCACACAGCTCGGCGCGGCTGCAGAAGTGGCAGCGCGTAGCCGCCCGCTGGACGGGGCGCACGCGGACACAGCGCAGCAGCCATCCTCGCGCTGCCAAGGCCTGGCGGCGCGGGGCCACGCACTGCGCGGCATGTGCCCGCAGCGCGGCGGTGCCCTGCGTGGCCAAGGCCTGGCGGCGCGCGGCCCCACGCTGCGAGGGCATGAGCTCGCGGTGCGGTGGTGCCCCGCGCGGCCAATGTTTGGCGGCGCGCGTCATCGTGCTGCGCGGGCATACGCCGGCAGCGCCGCTGAGCCCCGCGCGGCCATGTGCTGGCGGCGCGCGGCCCAGCCTGGCGCGGGCATGCGCACGCAGCATCCGGCTAGGCAACCCCGCGGTGGTGCGGGTAGGGCGGCGGTGCGGGTAGGGCCTCGCGGAGGCGGCGCGATAGGGCATCGCGGTGGCGATTACCAATGGCACAGGCAAAGCGATCCGTCGAAAACCCATGGTAATAAACTACGTACGAAACGAAAGCACAAACCACCGAAAACTAGCATGCAGGCTAACCTTGTAAGAACGCAACGGCGACGCGATCCCGCCTTCTGGTGACGGTGGTGCTCCTGGATCCGTTCTCCGGTATTAGCGTCGTCTCCGTCTTCAGTCCCCGGCACCACAAGAAGGAACGAGAATGAAAAAGGGAAGCCCTAATTCGGGAAGCGGTAAATTTTTCCTTTTCTTTTTCGTGTACGTACGAATTCCAAAATTCCGATATAAATAAAAAGGGATTCTCTCACCAATTTCTCGATAAGCATGCCACCTATGCAACATTCCTAAAGCAGCCGGCAGGGATATTGATGCACCAAGACCTTAACAGGTTCAACTTATCCGATTGTACCCGTTAACACAAAAAGACTCATTTCGGGAGATCTGTAAGTCAGATTTTCCCCCCGATCACACCGTTGTTCAAGGTTAAGCGAGCCCTACCGCAATATAGTACTTACACCCGAAAAATCACAAGAGCACAAGGACAAATGTCTAAAACTAGATTTTATTCTAAAACAAGAAGGTAAACCTAAAAGTAACTTCATGTCATTACATGGGGTGAGGAAAGCGAGCGCCGGCACGAGGTCGGGGAGGGAGGAGAGGTGGCTGATCAAGAAGAGGCTGGGGAGGGAGGAAAGGGAGGGGAGAGAAAAGGAGAAGAGTGGCGGAGATGAGAAAAGTTGCGGAGAGGAGAAGAAAGAGATAGGGTTGACATGTGGATTGTAGAACTGCCGATTCATATATTTATATAGATATAGATGTTCCTCAAAATCAAGTAATCTGAACATATATATGCACCTTCCAAGCACAAAGACTACTTACTCATATGTGTGCACACTCTTGCGTCCTTATACACTTTCCCTGGCCTGCAAAAATACCCTCTATCCGGGGCACAATGCACGTCCTCAGAGCATACACATAGCCCTTCTAACGCGCAACCTTGCTTGTATATACTCGTTCTCCCCTTAATCCCGAGCACTTGATCCGTCCACTCGCTCGAGAACAGCCCCTCTGGATCATACTCTTTTTTGACCCTCAAAAACTCGCTGATCTTCGGGTACTTGGCAATCACGCCATCGAATGCGACATTCTGGTTCTTGCCCCAATGCGGCAGCCCGCTGTACTTGAGCAACACCATTTGCTCCACCTCCTCCAGCACGTCCTGGTAGAGCCGCGGCACCACCGGGTCATGGCTGCGGTAGTACGTCATGTCGAAGTCAAGGCAGTCGTCTTGCTTACCGAGGTAAGCGGAGGAGGACTTGACGTACCGCATGAGGATTCCGTCGTAGAGCTCGATGCCGCAAAAGGCCTTCGGGTTGAGGTCACGGAGCTTTTGGACGTCGAGGATGAAGTCTTTGGCTTTGGATAGAGGGAGGCTGACGGTGGTCTGGAGGAAGAACTCGCCCCTGACGCGGGGGTCCCACGGGCAAGCAGTCAGGAGGGCGTCGTCGGGGCTGTCGAGGCAGCCACCGGAGGACTGGATTTTGTTCTGGAAGCCGACAACCGGGTAGCCCGTGAATATCACCCCATCGTTGGTCAAGCCGTAGCCCTCAATGTTGATCGCCGACGTCGTCAACAACGAGTCCAGGCACTTGCCGCCCGCATTGCCAGTGGCTTCCAGGCCCTCCTCTTCCATCATGCCATAAGAGAATTCCATGAGAACTATTAGTAGACACCAATTGTGATAAATAATTTTGATTTTATCAATTAAAGATTAGAATATATACTTTTAGAAAATGTTTGGGATGTTTAATTAAAATGTGAAACTTGAAAGCAACAAGCTATCAGGAGGGTTTATCACTGTTGAGCCAGGTTGAAATGCGGAGTGCTTGTTTCTCTCTTAAAATAATTAAGAGGTTATGTTTTTGGCTATTCAAGTGTCATTATACTTTACTTAAAATAATTATTTCTTCTTTATTCTGTCTATCGCTCTGGTTAAATTAGTAAATAATAATTTCTAAAAGAAATCCGAATGGAAGAAGAAGCCATAATTCAGGTATGAAAGGGTGAAAATTGATCTCCACATTCCATTTAGGCATCACACTGATCTGAAAATAACAAAATAGTCATTATACTATAATATAGTTTAATTTTACTAATTCAAAAATATATTTACAAGCTTTTAAAGCTTTATATTATGATTATTTTTAAATTTGGAGGAACAATTATGTAATATTCCAACTTCGGAGGGATAAACAAGCAATTAACAAAATGAATTTACAGTACACTTTTGAGCACATGAGACAATACCTGCCAATCTGATGGCAGCCAGTAGCAATGTTGCCGTTGATCGAAACCCGATGAAATTGAAGACGCCGTTGCCGGACACGTTGTTGGGCACACGATCATCGATCCGGTAGATGACTTTGCGATGGCCCGGGTACCAGGCCATGTCGGCAAACTCGTGCTGGTTGCCGAAGGTGACGACTTGATCGGCTAAGTCTGCGTCATCGTACTTGGTGAAGGTCACTGATCTCTTGAACAACGACTGCAGTTTTAATGTTACCTGAAGAAGAACACAACAAGCTGGATAATCACTCAAATTCATACCTAGCACAGCACACATGCATTTATCTCATCTTTTTCTCATCATAGTAGTTGAAACATTTCCTCATCATTTTAGATTCATAACATAGGCGATGGAAAAGTTTGAAAATTCCGTATAAATAAACGATGCTACAAAATTTCAAATTATGGATATATTGCTGCAGAATTTTAGTCAACAGTGGGCGTTAAAAATTTTGACCATTTGGATAGTTAGGCTCTTATAAAAAATAGATTTTTTAAATTTTTTATGGACTTATATATATATATTTGAGAGAAAAATAGTATACTACCACTTCTTTTATTTATTAAGAAACAAACTTAGCTACAAATGTGTAGCAACTAGATTTCAAACTCGCACTTCGAGTACCAACCATAAAATCTTTTGACACTTGCGCTACAAAATTTACATAAAATGATATTAAAATTAGAATTAAAATATTATAATTGATAAATAATTTCAAATATAATTTAAAAGATATTTATTGGTTTGTGAAATATAAGTCAACTTTAACCAGTTAAATAACAAAAATATATATTTACAAACTATGCTACTTTGGAAGGATATATATAAAAAATAAAATATAACAGAGAAAAAAAAAATACAATGTTATTGCTTGGTAGGAGTACATATACCATTAACCCTAAATAAATATAGTGTTTATTGCTTTTTTAAAAAAAAATATTTGTGTAAAAGCGGTAAATTTAATGAGGGATTTAGTTCATGCATATTAACTTACATTCTAGATATTAATTTTAAAATTAAAATTTAATATGTAAATTTGAACTGAAATTTTAAACTTATTTAATTTAATTTTGAAATCAAAATTAAAATTCAATTTCAATTTTGAATTCAAATTTTATTCAAATTTTAAATTCAAATATATATTTTGAACTCAAATTTTGAAATGTGATTGAAATTTTTTAATATAATTTAGATATTAAATTTAAATTTGCAGTCAATCTAATTTCGAATATCAAATTTAAAACTTAAATTCGAATTAATTTTTTTATTTCAATTATGATTTCTAATTTAATTTTAAAATTATAATTGAAGCTTTAAATTTGTATTGAAAAGTCAACTTTCAAATTTTTTATATCAAAATTAAAATTCAAATTATAGGATGAAGGGGGGTGAGGGCAAAGAGGCCCACAGCCATTTTAATTTTAAATTTTTTTATATTTTAATTTATTTTATTTTATTTTTTAATCTTTATAATATTAATATTAATATTATAAAATAGGGTTAATTGCATACGGCTCCCTGTAAACATATCGAATAGCAGATATATCCCTACAAAGTTCAACTTTTCATATTTATCCCTTCAAAAGTCCAACGTTATTCATATATATCCCTCCGGTTTATTATCGTTACTTCATTGTTTAATTTTTAACAGATTATATGTTAAATGATAGTTTTGCCCTTTTAAAAATGTCTCTTTAAAAAATAATGCAGAAATATCTGAAAGGGTAAAAAGATATATTTACCTCACTAACTAATCAAGATTAAGTATTTAACCTGTGGTTAACTAGATTTTTCTAAGAGAGATAGACGGTAGGGATATATATGAATAACGTTGGACTTTTGAAGGGATAAATATGAAAAGTTAAACTTTGTAGGGATATATTTGTTATTCCATATGTTTATAGGGAGCTGATGCAATTAACCCTATAAAATATATAGTTATTTATGAAAAAGAAAAATTAGATAAATTTTTTAATTATATTTTAAAAAATATATAATGTATAAATTTTTTTTTAAAAAAAAGTGTTAGAGCCATGCCTTCTGAGTGGGCACAGCCCATCTCGAGGCACGCAAATGGCTCACACATGATGTATGTTGTGCTAGGCTAGGTTGCCCCGCGGACCACCCGACTTTAGTGGGTATTTGGGTTAGCTGTTGAGAATTAATTTTATACTCAAATGTAATTTTTGGCTTAATAGAGTATTTGACAATTTTGTCTCTAAAATTTTATTCTAATTTTTTAAATTACTTTATAATTTTTGACACTAAAAATTAGCAACAATTAAACCTTACTTCTTGAGATCTGATTCTGATTTTATATACAAATTTTAAATATTTATTTTAATTTTATATTCAAATTTTAAATTTTAAATTTTAAATCAATTTTAAATTTTAAATTTTATATTTGAATTTCTAAAATTTGAATTTTAACTTTTAACTTTTAAATTTCAAAATTACAAATTTTAATTTAGATATTAAATTTTAAATTTCAAATTTAAAATTATAAGTCTTAATTTTCAAATTACAAATTACAAATTTTTAAAATTCAAATTCTAAATTTTAAAATTTTAATTTTAAATTTTAAATTTTAAATTTTATATTTTATATTTTATATTTTATATTTTAAATATTCTAAATTTAATTTTGAAATTTCAATTTTTCAAATTTCAAATATAAATCTAAATTTTAAAATTTAAATTTAGATTTTTAATTTTTAATTTTAAATTATAAAGTATATTTAAAATTAAATTTTAATATTTTAAATTTTAAAATTTTAAATTTATATTTTAAATTAAAATATCCCTTTTTCAAAAAATGATCTTAAAAATTGTAAATTTAAAATTTAAAATTAAAATTTAAATTATAAAAATTAAATTTTAAATTAAATTAAATTTTAGTTAATTTTAAATATAAAATTCAGTAAAATATTTATTACTAGCAAACAGCAAACAAATTTTGCCAAATAAATTTACAAAATTATTTTAGAAAAATTATTTTTTATATAAACTTAATCCCGCGTTATGCAATTTTTAACTAAAATTAATTTTATAAAATTTACTTTTCTAAAATTTAGGCCAAACGGGCCTTATACCCTTGGATCAAATTAACAAAAATTACTTAATAAGATAAAATTGTACCCAGACTTGGACCTATAGTTGGTATAATAAGTTTTATATAGCAATTAATATTGTTCATCATAACTATAACTACTGCTTTATTTTTACCTCGTTGATTTAAGAGTGAGATGTCACATTATTCTCGAGTGGATTTAACGTAAGGTGCACTGAGATATACAATTATGTTTCTTCTGTACGCGTCCTTCCCCCGGGGCACTGATATTGTGAATTCGTCTAGTGATGGAGGTGAAGGAAGGGCCCCACTGCAAGGAGAGTGGCATTGTGGCGAGATGATTGCCGTTTTGGGTGTGCTTTCAAACATGCGCATAAAGAAGCCAACCGAGTAATGGATGGGTAGGCATACTTTTGTGGTGCGTGGTGGTCAACATTTTTTATTGGTTTTTTTTTATATGTCAAAAAAATTTATTTAAAAAAAATGCTAGATGTACACTCCAAATAAAATATATATTTTATATTTATTCTATTATGGAATGAAATAAATTTTACTCGTCACATCGATATGATAAGTGAATGAATATCCACCTCAGGATTGGGTAAGTATAGAATGTACACCGCATTTGGAGTGTACACCTAGCATTGCTCTTTATTTGATAGCTATTTATATAAAATTTATGATGACAGTACTGCTATCTCTACGCATTTAAGAATTTATTTTTTTCACACTATTTTTATAACATTTTGTTTATTAAATATTCAAAATATTTATCGATCCGGTTAGTTTGATTGGATGTAAGATTTATATTTAACTTTTAGGTATAAAATAAAATTTTGTCAATTGAAAAATATTTACATAATAAACTTTAATTTGCCCTTCTAACTTTTAGTGTATTTTTACTTTGTCGTTATGTCGTTTTAAAAGTAGCACCGGTTGCGGATTTATGCCTTCTTTTAAATTTTGGATTGAGTTAAATTTAATTAACCGATTAAGTTAGTTATGATATAGATTAGGTGTTTGGAATATATTATTTGATCTTGAAGATAATTTTTGTTGGTGCAAGATTTATATCTATCTATACACGTTCTAATCTAATTAGGATTGGTTTACTCTTTGACCGTCTTCATTATGCATTATATATATGCATGGATGCACTTCGGCGAATATTGCGAATTTATACCTTCTTTTGAATTTTGGATTGAGTTAAATTTAATTAACCGATTAAGTTGGTTATGATATAGATTAGGTGTATGGAATATATTATTTGATTTTGAAGATAATTTTTATTTGTGCAAGATTTATATCTATCTATACACGTTCTAACCTAATTATGATTGGTTGACTCTTTGACCGGTTTCATTATGCATTATATATATGCATTGATACACTTCGGCGAATGAGGGAGAGAGAAAGGCGGCCGATGGGCCAAGTTAATTAGGATGCATCTCAGGTTAATTAATTAGTGCATGAAGGTGCCGGGAAGTACGGCCTAATTAAGAGTATCGATTCTCTTGAGGTTGTACGGCAGGAGACTAATTAATTAGCGCCCTAATTAATTAAAAGGTGGCCGGTTCTTGATGCAAGCTTGGTAGTATTAGAGTAGAGAAGGTGCATGGCGATTCGCATGCGGCGTTGGGTTCGGCAGCGGAGCGGAGGTTCTCGACCAATTGCTTGAGCGGTTCGGATTACTCGAAGCAACAGCATAAAGAATTTTGGTCAGAAATTTATATACTTATCTAATTTGGTCTTCTTGATTAAGATTTTACGAAAATCTCTTTACGGGTTATTTTTTTTTTGGAGATTTTCATTGGAACAAGAGAAAGGTGGGGTTTACCATAAGACTCTTGATTTTTTTACTTGGAGAAAAATAAAGTGTAAGCTTGTATTTCTTTTGTTTCTTCTTATAGTTGAATATATCTCTCTCGCTTTTACCGTGAACGTAGTCAGTTGCCGAACCACGTAAAAATCTTAGTCTTTTCTTTTTCCGCATTTATTGCTGTTACCGAAATTTTGGTTTTCTCTATTTTTCGTGCATCTGTGTTGATACGCATAACGGACGGTCCATCAAATTCCCAACAAGTGGTATCAGAGCATAAGGTTCGCGCTACAGCAAAAATGTCGAAGATCTCATCATCTAAGTTTGAGGTGGAGAAATTTAACGGTAAAGAAAATTTCGGTCTCTGGCAGAGAAGAGTGAAAGCCCTTTTGGTACAACAGGGTCTTCATAAGGCGTTGCTCGGAAAATCGAAAAAGCTGACATCAATGAGCGACGAAGATTGGGTGGAGACTAATATGGCGGGCGTAGCCGACGACACTAGTCAGGTTGTTTTGATGGTATCTACAAGTTTAGAATCTCTCAGTGACTGGATATTGGATTCGGGTTGATCTTATCACATGACTCCAGGCAGGTCTTTATTTGATACTTACAAATTTTATGAAGGTGGTAATCACTACAAGAAAAGATGCATGTAGAGGCGGTTGCGTAGGGGCGGTTGTTGCAACCGCCTCTATGTTCTATCATAGAGACGTCATAGAGACGTCTTAGAGTCGGTTTGTCACAACCGCCACTACATATAGAGGTGGTTGCGTAGAGGCGGTTGTGGAAACCGCCGCTATGTACTAACATAGGGACGTATCAGAGGCGGTTTGTCACAACCGCCTCTATGTTCTACCATAGAGACATCTTAGAGTCGGTTTGTCACAACCGCCTCTACATGTAGAGGCGGTTGCGTAGAGGCGGTTGTTGCAACCGCCTATATGTACTACCATAGAGACGTATTAGAGGCGGTTTATCACAACCGCCTCTACATGTGAATTTTTTTTTTTTCTAATCTTTTTTTTTCTTTCCCCCCTCTTTTCTTTTCTCCCAAGAAATTTCATTAATTCCCCCCAAAACCCTACTCCCACCCACCCGATCTCCCCTCCCACTCGATCCCCTCTCCTCGGCCTCTCCCGTCGGCGGCATCACCGGCGTCCCACTCTCCCCTCTCCCCTCTCCCGTCGGCGGCATCACCGGCGTGCATGATCCTCTCCGGCAGCGGCTAAGGTATGGCTCCTCCCTCCCTTCTCCTCCCCAACCCCCCCCGTCCCTCCCCCCGGCCGCAGCCCACCCGCCCCCCGCTGCGGCGCGACCCCCCTCCGGCGCGCATGCACACCCCGCAGCGCCGCCCCACCCCCGCGCATGAGCGCCCCGCGCCGCCGGCCCGCCCCCGCCCCCCCCCCGCGCGCATGCACTCCCCGCCCCCGCCGGTGCGCATGCACTCCCTGCAGCGCCGCCGGCCCACCCCCCGTGCATGCGCCCCCCCACCCGCGCGCATGCACACCCCGCCCCCCCCCCCCCCCAGCGCGCATGCACACCCCGCAGCTCCCCCGCCGCGCGACCCACGAGCAAGGACAAAAATATATCAGAAGCAAACAAAAGATACATATGTAGCATTTTTCCACATTAACAAATGCCTGGTACCAGTCTTGTGCTGTACGTATAAAGAGAAAGACACTTGGCAAAGCAAAGCAGTAAATTTTCGGGCAAATTGGACCACTAAATCTGAACTTTTAAATTTATTATTATAAAATTCTAAACTCAGAGAGGTAGCCGCGGGAACAAAAGATGGAGGAGAGCACGTGTTACGGTTTTGGTGTGGGGCGTTTAGAATTTAGTGTTGGGGTTGTCGCTATTCGCCAAAACGTCTGCAGATGCAGAGATCCTGTGCAGAGGAGATGGGGAAAGCACCCAACGTTATAAATGATGATCGGATTAATACGCGTCCACATCTCGTCCAATAGATACAATTTATAAGTATTAATCTTATGACAGTACTTAAAACTATATGAATTAAGAAGATCACTTGGAAGTTAATTAACATCTGTTACAATCAACCTATTTCTATTCGGATTAGGGTTTCTAGTTTACTTTCTTCTTTTTTAAGGATTACTTTTAGTTATTAATTTGATTTGAATTAAAATAATATTCCTACTCGTATTAGGGTTTCTATGTGCTTAAAAATAAGAGGCTAACTAGGCACATTCACACATAAGATATCACCTATTGGTTTTTAGGATCTTAAGGTTTTGTTTATTCAGTCTACACATCTACTCTTTTTTAATTTTTGAAAATCTAATAAGCTTTAATTTTTTTGTGTGCAGCTTGTTCAGTTCCTCCTCAAGCAGGCTGAAGTAAGATATTAAAGACTACAAAGGAAAAAAAAAAAGGATTCATAGACTTATACCTATTATTAGCAAGTCAGGTTTTCGTTTTTGTAGTTGGATTTTTGGGATCCAACTAGGAGACAACTAGGCACATTCACACATAAGATATCACCTATTGGTTTATAGGATCTTAAGGTTTTCTTTATTCAGTCTACACATCTACTCTTTTTTTAATTTTTGAAAGTCTAATAAGCTTTAATTTTTTTTGTGTGCAGCTTGTTCAGTTCCTCCTCAAGCAGGCTGGTGTTGATAAGCGAACTGGTGACTTAAAAGGACGATTAGAAAATCACTTGTTGGGATATTGCTACGAGGATAAAGGATTTTCAAGTTCGTGTTAAAAGGACGATTAGAAAATCACTCTTTAAGAGTAAGTCTCTTGGCAATCCATACTTTTTTTATTATCTTGATTTGATTATTTTTATTCTGCACTATATTAAATGCAATAAATTATTGACATAGAATTACTAGTAAGTTAATTTTTAGCTTCATAAGTACAAATTGATATTGAATAAAATATTTGTTGTTATTTCAGTTGTTTTGCTATAATGGATAAAAGTTGGATGACCAAACCTAGAAACAGTGATGCATATAAAAATGGAATCTTACAATTTTTGGATTTTGCATTCTGTAATGCATCCTTTAGTGGCAAAATAATGTGCCCATGTGTACGCTGTGTTAATTGTTCACTACAAACATATGAGGATGCGAAGATACACTTGATATGTGATGGATTTCTAAGTGGATATACTAGATGGGTTTGCCATGGAGAAGAGCCTTCCTCAATTAATGTTGCCAGCTCTTCTTCAACTTCTCAGTCTTTACATGTCCAAGAAATCTTACAAGTGGAAGAGTGCATCCCTATGTCCCAAAATTTTAGAAGATCAGATGACATACATGCACTTTTACATGATGCCATTGGCTTAACCAGTGTACCAACCAATGAAACAGATATACCAATTAATGTAATTGATGGAAGGCCGAACCCCGAACAATCTAGTCAAGATACTAATGAAAATCATGATTTTCACAAACTATTAGAAGATACAAATGAAGAATTATATCCAGGATGCAAGACATTTTCAAAACTATCTTTTATACTCCATTTGTTTCATTTGAAATGCCTAAATGGTTGGTCGGGAAAGTCATTTAGCATGTTACTGGAGATATTGGCAGATGCATTTCCTGAAGGTACTGCATTACCTCGTTCTTCTTATGAAGCAAAAAAAATTATTAAAACCTTAGGTCTAAGTTATGAGAAGATTCATTGTTGTCCAAATGATTGCATGTTATTTCGAGGTGATAAAGTAAATCAAGAAGTCTGCGATGTTTGTGGGACCTCCCGTTGGAAACATACTAATATGGAAAAAGATCATGTTTCAAACAGTGAAGAAAATACTTCTAACACACATGCAATACCAAAACAAAAGAGAAAGATTCCAGCAAAAATTTTACGATATTTTCCACTTATACCAAGGCTGCAAAGGCTTTTTGCCTCAACCAAAACATCAAATGATATGAGATGGCACACCGAGGGTCGTAAGAAGGATGGGCTACTGAGACATCCTGCAGATGGTGAAGCGTGGAAGGCATTCGATGAACGATATGCAGATTTCTCCTCTGATTCTCGCAATGTGAGACTTGCTCTTTGTAGTGATGGTTTCAACCCATTTCGAACAATGGGTACTGCTTATAGTACATGGCCAGTTGTATTGGTTACATATAATTTACCACCCTGGATTTGTATGAAGCAATCTTCTTTTATATTATCAATGATTATTCCAGGTGAAAAAGGTCCGGGAAATGATATTGATGTTTTTCTACAACCTTTAATTGAGGAATTGAAAAAACTGTGGGAAGGCGTTGAAACGTATGACGCTTCAAGCAAAAATATGTTTCATATGCGGGCTGCATTGTTATGGACCATAAATGACTTTCCTGCATATGGAATTTTGTCTGGTTGGAGCACTAAAGGCCAGTTTGCATGTCCTTGTTGTGCAGAGCAAACTCATTCTAAGTGGTTACGTCATGGAGGGAAGTTTTGTTATTTGGGCCATCGTCGTTGGTTACCAGAGGGGCATATATTTCGTTATCAGAAAGATTTTTTTGACGGCACGGAAGATATAAGAACTGCACCTATTCGGATAGCTGGAGTTGATATTTTAAACCAAATACAAGACATGCAATTCAAATTAGGCAAACCACCAATAGTAAATAATCAAGGAGCAAATAGTAAGAGATCCAAAAGGAAGAGACGAATGAAAAATGATAATACAGAACCCATTGGCGCATTGAGGTGGTGGAAAAAGAAAAGCATTTTTTTTGAATTACCATATTGGCAATTTAATTTGTTGCGCCATAATTTAGATGTGATGCATATACAGAAAAACGTGTTTGATAATTTTGCTGGCACTCTATTGAATCTTGATAAAAAAACAAAAGACAATCCAAAGGCACGACAGGATTTAGTAGAAATGGGCATAAGATCTGAACTCCATCCCAAGTTACTTGCAAATGGTAAGACAAGATTACCTCCAGCTTGCTTCACAATGTCTAAAAAGGAAAAAAAAATTCTTTGTCAAGTTCTCAAAAATCTTAAAACGCCCGATGGTTATGCATCCAATATTTCAAGATGTGTGAATGTTAACGAGTGTAAGATCAGTGGCCTTAAAAGTCATGATTGTCATATTTTGATTGAGGATATACTGCCATTGGCATTACGAGCATCTAGTCCATCAAAGGAAGTGATTTCAATCGCAATTGAATTGGCTTGTTTTTATAAATCGTTATGCTCAAAGGTGTTGGATGTTAATGAGCTGGACAAATTACAAAATCGCATTACACTTACTCTTTGCCACATGGAAAGAATCTTTCTACCATCATTTTTTACCATAATGATTCACTTAATGGTTCATTTAGTCGAAGAGGCAAAACTGGGTGGTCCGGTACAATATCGATGGATGTATTCTTCGGAGAGGTAAATAATAATTAATTACTTATTTCTTCTTAACTTAACTACAAATTTTACAAGTATATGCTATCCTAGCACTCTTATTCTCTATTATTATAGGAACTTTGTACGAATGAAATCAAATGTTCGTAATAAATCTCATCCTGAAGGGTCAATAGCTGAAGGATATATAGCCGAAGAATGTTTGACATTTTGTTCGAGATATTTAGATGGAGTTGAAACAAGATTTAATCGGCCTGTACGGAATCCTGATCCACCTAAAGATGAAACAGAAGGATTATATTTATTTTCAAGTGCTGGTAGTTCTATTGGAAAGATTGAAAATATTATATTGGATGAAAAATCATTGATTCAAGCACATCGTTATGTACTTCGCCATTACGATGACCTTGAGCCTCTTCGCCAGTAAGTCAAACAGTTACCTTATTTACTCTATTGATATTTGAAATTTATATATAACTTGAAAAAACTAACTTTATATAAATATAGGCAATTCATTGATTCAGAGAAAAGGAAACGACGCCGTCATACGCGCCTCACTGATCACGATATAGAAAAACTGGTAAATGAGAGATTTCATGAATGGTTACAAAGTAAGGTACATATTATTTATGACAAAAAATAATTTACACAATTTAAAGTAATAAAATATATAATAATATTTCTTACAATATAGGTTATGAGGATGGATGATTCAACTATTTCAGAAGAAATTCAAGTTCTTGGTAGAGGCCCTAACAAATTTGCAAGGAGATTTAGTGGATTTATTATCAACGGTTTCAGATTTCATACACAAGCTCGTGAAGAAAATAGAAAGACTCAAAATAGTGGTGTTGTTAATACTTCAGAAATAGGCGAGATAAACTATTATGGCCGATTGAAAGATATCATTGAATTAAATTATTATGGACGTTTCAAGGTTGTCTTATTCAAATGTGATTGGGTTGATGTTCACCACAGTATGGGCATTAAGCATGATGAATTTGGGTTCACTCTTGTAAACTTTTCTCGCTTAATACATACAGGTGCAGAGTTGAAAGATGATCCTTATGTATTTTCATCACAAGTCCAACAAGTATTTTATGTGCAAATACCGAAAGATGAGAATTGGTTTTCAGTTGTGAGAATCAAACCGAGAGATTTATTTGATATGGGTGAAGATTCAATGGATGAGACTTTTGTAATCCCTCCGTCTCTACAAATTTTAGATGAGACTGAACATCCAAATTGGATTCGAGTTAATGTAAATGAAGATGACAATGATGAAGCATAATTTTTTTTAAAAAAGTATTGAAATAATACTTCTCATGCATGTGATATTTTTATCTCAGGTTAGTTTGATGAATATACTGTTACTCTATATTTGGTTGATCAAGTTCTATTATTTTAGATTTGCTTGATTTATATAATTTGTTTATCATTTATAGGAAATTGAAACATGTCCTCAAGTTCAAGAAGATTGCGTAGTTGCAATATAGTTAGATCTACCCCTGAAGATGACTTGGAAGTTCAAGGACCAGTAGGAGATGAGCATTTGCCATTTTCCCCAGAAACTCCTACAAATGCAAGTACCACTGAGATTGAAAATAATAATCAAAATGATTTCTTTCTTTGGATCATTGGTAAGCAATATTATTTATTAATTATATAGTATATAAGCTTGATTTTCTATTAAAGTTAATATATTTAAGTTTATTTTCAGGTACTGATAAAAATCGACGTAAGAAACGAGGAAGAACAACATTAGCAGATGTGTGGAACCTACTTGAAGGAGAGAGGATTGATGTCGAAGTTGATAAATATGGGGTTCCGTGTACCTATGCAGGATCTGTCCTTGGATCATTTTTAGGAGTAATCGCGAAAAATGGAATATTTGCTCCTTTAAATATTCCGCGATGGGATAATCAAACTTTCAATCCATTCAAGGAAAAAATGCTAAAACATATTGAGGTTCTTTCGTTTTTGCTCATTATTTTTTTTATTGTATATTTATATACTTTTATTATATTACATTTTTAACAGTAAACTTTTTATTTTATGAATAGGCAAAGTTTAGATATCCGGAAGGAACGAGACATTGGGTGTTGGCATCATTGAACAAAAAATGGAGAGATTATAAAAGTGAATTAAAATGTGAATTCTTCTCAGAAGACAAACATATTCAAGAATTACTTGACAATGTACCAAAAGATGTGATTAGAGACCAATGGACTAGTCTAGTAGCATATTGGTCCACCGAGGAAAGTAAGGTATAAAAGTTTTATTTTTATAGCAATGTTATTGATAGTGCATTATTCATTTTTTAACATATTTATTTATTGTAGAAACGTTGTCAAGTTAATTCAACTTCTGCAAAGATGGTGAAGATGGCACATACTTCGGGAAGGAAAAGTTATGCAAGGAAGCGAAAGGAAATGGTAATAGCTCGAGATTTAAATTTATTTTATTTTAAATAATATGCTATGTGTTTTATAATTTAGAAATTATTATTTATAATTATAGGAAATTGTTCTTGGTAAAGAACCTGATCGGCTTACTTTTTGGGAGGAAACTCATAAGAAAAAGAATGGAGATTTTGTGAATGAAGATGCGAAGAAAAATTTGGTAAGTATAATTTTCTATCATATAGTCATATTTAGCATTCATATAATTTGTGAAATATAAATATATATTTTCAAATCCCTAATAGGATGATGCGCGTGCAAAATTCATTACACTTTCACAAAGTTCAGAATCTGATACGAACAAGCTGATGGATGAAGCCTTTCTAGATGTCATGGGTCCTGAGCATAATGGACGTGTGAAAGGTTTAGGATTGGGACTTACGCTAAGATCATATTATGGCGTAAAACATATAAATTTACCTACAATAGATGAATCAAGAGAAAGTCAATCAGAGGAAGTAAAAAAGCTCAAAGAAGAAATGCGCGAGATGCGAGAGGAAATGGCTCAGCTAAAAACAAATTTATTACAGGTATGTTAAATTAATAGCAAGTTATATATATATATATATATATATATATATATATATATATATATATATATATATATATATATATATATAAATTGGGTTGTCATATAACTAATAATTTTTATAATGTTTGATTTTTGTTTTAGGTTGCTGGGGACAAAACAAATATGGTTGGGGCATTTTCTCCAAATAATTTTTCATCGAATGCAAGTCACGAGCCCGAGGCCACAAATGAAGGACATTGAAATGCAATTTAAATTTTTGTGAATGATTGGGAACTCAAATATTGACAAACTATGATACTTTTTTGATTACGACATTACTACTCTCTATGATACTTATTGAACGATATGATATGTGTTTTGGTTGGTATGTTTTCTTAAATTATGAAGTCTGGATGATATTTTTTACTGTTTGTTGATAATTGTTTTGTTTCTTGTATTGTTAGTGTATGTTTGAAATTAAATGATAAATTTTGAATGATTGTCATCGAATCTGGAATGTTATATGTATAAATGCGGTTTAAAATAATTATTAAATATAATTTTTTATTTTATTTTTTACGTAGAGGCGGTTCAAACCGCCTCTTTATAATGAGATTTTGTCAATCTATAGAGGCGGTTTATACCGTCTCAAAATAGCAAATTTTTATAGAGGCGGTTTAAACCACCTCTATAAAATAATATCAGTAAAGACGGTTTGAACCGCCTCTACAATACAACATTCGTAGCGGCGGTTTAAACCGCTTTTATGTTATTACGAAATTATATATATATATATATATATATTTAATATAAAAAAATTTGATGCGGTGGTCCAAACCGCCACTAGAGAACCGTCTCTAGTATTCCCCGGCGGTCCCCCAAACCGCCTCTACAACGTAGAGGCGGTGTCTACGCCGGCGGTCCAGAGGCGGTCATTAGAACCGCCTCTAGATCTTGTAGAGGCGGTTTAAACCGCCGCTACAATAACTAAGAACCGCCTCTACATGCATCTTTTCTTGTAGTGAATATTATGATGGGTAATCACACTAACTGCAAGATTATTGATATCGAAACAGTAAAAATAAATATGTTTGATGGTGTGGTGAGAACGTTAATGAATGTGAGACATGTTCCGGATCTCAGGTTGAATTTTATATCACTTCGTAGTCTTAACTCTATTGACTGTTCTGTTAGCATTTCAGGTGGAGTTGTTAAGGTGAAAAAGAGTGCTAAAATTGTTATGAAGGGAGATAATAAAGGAAATCTATACAAGCTAATCGGTAAACCAGTAACAGCGGAGAAGTCTAGACATTATCTAGACTTTGCTAACCTGCATAATTGTTAGTGTCGGAATCCCTCAGGGAGAGGGGGCGATAAGATGAGAGTGGTGAAATACAAAAAAAAGTCAAGGTGGAGATTGTTGCGGATTTATGCCTTCTTTTGAATTTTGGATTGAGTTAAATTTAATTAACCTATTAAGTTGGTTATGATATAGATTAGATGTATGGAATATATTATTTGATCTTGAAGATAATTTCTGTTGGTGCAAGATTTATATCTATCTATGCACGTCCTAATCTAATTAGGATTTGTTGACTCTTTGATCGGTTTCATTATGCATATATATATGCATGGATGCACTTCGGCGAATGAGGGAGAGAGAGAGGCGGCCGATGGGCCAAGTTAATTAGGATGCATCTCAGGTTAATTAATTAGTGCATGAAGGTGCCGGGAAGTACGGCTTAATTAAGAGTATCGGTTCTCTTGAGGTTGTACGGCATGCAGGAGACTAATTAATTAGTGCCCTAATTAATTAAAAGGGGCAATTTCCTACGTACCCCTAAAAATTTTTCTGTTTTTAGATTTATCCCTTTTAGAAGGCTAATATTAAAACTACCCTTCTTATGTTCCAACTTCTTTCCAAATACCCCTAAAGTTAAACTCTGTTAGTGTACCGTTTGAAACTGCCGTTATCTGTGTGTAATTACTATTTTATCCTTTCAAATATACTCTAAACCCTAAACCCTAAAACCCTAAACCCCTAAACCCTAAAACCCTAAACCCTAAACCCTAAAACCCTAAAACCCTAAACCCTAAAAAATCCTAAACCCTAAACCCTAAACCCTAAAACCCTAGAACCCTAAAAAACCCTAAACCCTAAACCCTAAACCCTAAAACCCTAAAAAATCCTAAACCCTAAACCGGGGCAAAATAGGTATATCTGATAGTTTTCAACTCCGATTATTATTTAACTCTAGTTTAACCCTAGTTAACTTAACAAAGGGAAACGGTAGGGGTATTTTTAATAACGGTGGAACATATGAAGGGTATATTGGAAAGAAAAAAATAAGAGGGGTAAATCAGATATTTCTTCATATTTCAGGGGTATACAGGCAATTATCCCTAATTAAAAGGTGGCCGGTTCTTGATGCAAGATCGGCAGCATTAGAGTAGAGAAGGTGCATGGCGATTCGCATGCGGCGTTGGGTTCGACAACGAAGTGGAGGTTCTCGACCAATTGCTTGAGCTGTTCGGATTACTCGAAGCAACGGCATAAAGGATTTTGGTCAGAAATTTATATACTTCTCTAATTTGGTCTTCTTGATTAAGATTTTACGAAAATCTTTTTACGAGTTATTTTCTTGGAATTTTTCGTTGGAGTAAGAGAAAGGTAGGGTTTACCATAAGGCTCTTGATTTTTTTATTTGGAGAAGACATAAGGTGTAAGCTTATATTTCTTTTGTTTCTTCTTATTATGTAATACATCTCTTTCACTCCTCCCGTGGACGTAGTCAGTTGCCAAACCACGTAAAAATCTTAGTCTATTCTTTTTTCGTATTTATTGCTGTTATCGAAATTTTGGTTTTCTCTATATTTCGTGCATCTGTGTTGATAGCGCATAATGGACGGTCGATCAAATTCCCAACAGCACCTAACTATGATATTACTTCCGTTTTACCTCAAGATCTACTATCAAATAACATAGTATAGTAATATTGTAGTGGCCCAGATCCCCGTGTGGCTTGCCCCCGTGATCCGCGGCAAAAAACTACCAATTATTGGTGTATCGGGTCTGTAACGCATCAAACAGACGCGTTAAACGGACCCAGCGCGGAATAGGATCATTGTCTTTCGGCTGCCTTCGCCGAGATTTTAGAAGGGGTTTCTCACTAAACAGAGGCCGGATTTGGATTCAGCGCGAAAAACGTTGAAAAACGGCTATTTGCTTGTATTTTTCTGAGTCCGGACGCCCAAAAACGGATACCCGAAAGTTTACCGCGCTGATTGGTGCACAGGGGAGCCGTGGACCTGATAGGGCGCCACATGGCGGCCTTGGATCGGCCGGCTCACGTGTCACGGTCCACGCGCTGTGCGTGGGCAGAGAGGGGCAGGTGGGGCAGGCGGGGGCGGCATGGCGCCCACGCGCTATTCGTCAGCGCCGCCCCACCCCGCTCCCTTGTTGGGCCACACGGAGCGGGCCGGTTGGCCGCGCCCCGCTACCGCGTTGTCCGGGACGCGTGGCGGGCCCGGAGCGATCCGGGCGCAGCCATCGCTGTCCCGTGTTCGGAACAGCCCGAAATCGTACCCCAAACCCATTTTTCTCCCCTTGTTCTTTGGCCTATAAATAGGCCTCCTCTCCCTCTTTTCTGGGTTTTTTTGGAGGAATTTCGAGGAGGGGTTTTTGGCAGAGCTTCTTCACCTTGTGTACTTCACCTCCAAGGATTGTGAGAATTTTTGGAGGGCGTAGCATCGACGATTTCTGCGATTCGGCGCACTTCGACGTTCCTCTTTCGGTGGCTTTTTCCGTCGCAGTTCAGTCCACGAGCTCCCCTGAGCTACCTCGAAGGAGTTTTTAGCCGATTCTTGCGGCATCGTTTTGACGAAGGTAGGCCATCGTTTTCCGTATTTACCACTTCCCTCCATTTTGAGTTTTTACTGGGGTTTCGGATCATCTTTAGACCCCCTTTTTCTGCGATGATTTTTGGACAGCAGAGGAGTGTTTATGCCTTTTCTCAACCTACGAATGTCGGAACGGAGAGTTTAAATACTCGATTTGCATATACACTTCGCGAGGATCGCAGCCGTAATTTTTCTGAAATTTTAGAAAGTCTTTTCGGAGGTGAAAAATGGCTATTTTTGGGACTGTTGTGCAAACAGTATGATGCAGATTTGCTGGGACTAAGTTTTACACTGTGTTCGACTTTTGTTACAGTTTTCGCTAAGATTTTGGTGTTTCGCAGGGAAAGGAGAAGTTGGAACTTTTCATCACGATCGAGGTGAGCATTTTCCTTTTTGGTTCCGGACAGAAATTGTGCTTGATTTCACATCTGCGCCTTTGTCGCGCGCCCGTTGACTTTTGCACCGCATTGTTGGACAGTACTTCACTGTTTTGCTCGCCACCGTTACTCCGGGAGAAGTTTTTGGGATATTTTGGATTCGTTGGGATCGTAGACGCTGAGGAAACACGCACACCAGATTTCAGCCCGATCAGATTTCAGATCTGCGCGTTCCAGGTGGGTGGTTGTTGTTTATCTTTTTTTACGGCATACTCACTAGGGCTATTGGAGAGACCCCTGATTTATCGATTATCGGTTTGCCACCCTATTGGAAATCATACATGATTAAAGTAATCTGATTAACTCTCAGCCTATCTATGTGGGATTGATATACTATAGTGGTGATATATTAACATGACATGTTAGCACTTAGTCTTTCATGAAAATTGATTATTCAATGGGACAAGATGATATATCCTATGTGCGGGTACTACTTGATGATTTTATGGACATGTATAGTTGGATGGTGATTATGACTCGATGATTTATTCCTTTGTGAGATTATTACATGATACTCTTTCTTCTATCTTTCTTGAGAACTCTTGTATGCTTGTATGGACATCTAGATAGGTCATCTTATATCTCTACACTATCATGTTGGGACTTGACTTAGGAGAAATCATGATTGTTCATGTTCTCCTTTTTATTTAGACTTATGATTTATGTTGCTTGGGTTCGAGCAAGGGTTTGGGATAGTGTAGTCGAGATAATTGAGTCTGGGAGAGGTTGCACAGATTGTGGACTTGTGGGGTGTTGCGGCAACCGCAGATATTAGGCGGTTGACCGGATATTAGGCGGTTGACCGGATGTTGATTATTGTACCAGATTGTGGACTTGCGGGATGTCGCGGCAATCGCGGATATTAGGCGGTTGACCAAATGTCGATTTTTGCATCAGATTGGGGGTTGAGTTCTTATTAGTAGATGGAGTTTCCCACTTTGAGCATAGTCGTGACTAAGTCCTGCTATATTGAGATACTTGTGACATGGTTACTTACTCGTGTGGGTCGCACCCCTCGAGTGCCACTCCGGAGGTAGGCTTATGAGCGAGCCACGCACCGGTCCATTGGTTACCTATGGATTCGGTCCGTGTGCCGATTCCGCTACTAGGTTCTTGAGTTCGACAGCAGCGCAGGCAGTACCAGGTTTTACACCGGTCCATCTGATTGGGTTTATTTTGTAGATACTGTTTACTTATGCATGCATACAGTCATTTTATTCGGTACTGTATTAGAGGCATAGTAATGGTAGTTTCTCTTATTAGCAGTCTTTTATCTTACCACTTTACCTTTCCTTTTGCCTCTGGTAGACTTAATGGGTACGTCGGATTTTGAGGATTTACCCACTGGGGGCTACTGATTTTATCAGTGGTTCTCACTCCCATTGTTGGTTTTCCTTTTTCACCCCTTTGTTTTGCAGAGTCTTCTGCGGGAGCTGCTGGGCCTTCAGCGGCTGATCGAGATAAGGGAATCGCTGAGTAGATAGATCTTCTGCCTGATAGTGAGTATGTGGCTAGACTTTTGGTGTACCCCTTTTTCTCACACTGATATACTTTTACTTTTGGGTCTGGCTTTAGCCAGCTGGTTGTATTATTCTGGTGAGCTGGGAGAGATTATTGTATTTATTGCTATTGTATTTTACTTTCAGTTTCAGTCTGAGATGTTGTAGTTTTTAGTTTAGCTCTGTGCTTGTGCTCTTTTGTTGCTTATCTTATATCTGAGCGGGTTTTCAGCACTTCGTGTACGCGAAAAATTTCGTGTGCACGGCGGATCTATAGACGGGCCCGGGTTCTGGTTCACCCCGGGGCGTGACAAATATCTTTTGCAAACTATAGGATGGTATGATACAATATTTTACCATCCTATAGTTTGCATTTTAGAAATTTGTAACTTTTAAAAGTATCACTTTACTATTCTATTTGATAATAAATTATTGGTTATTTATTTATGGGTTAAAAATAGGTCAAACTTTCTGCCCGTGACAATAGGCACAGGAGACTAATAAGTTGAGTTGGATGAGCCCAATAAGTTGAGTGGGGCTGCGGTCCACAATAGACTCAACGGCAAGAGGCCCACAATAGACCCAACGTCCAGGTGGGTTGAGTCCGGTCGAGATCCATGAATGCTGTGTCTGTATATTTTAAGTGAATTGATTACGTATTTCTAATAGTTCGAGCTTTTGGGATTAATGGTTAGCGCCAACGATCCGACATAAATTTTCAGGTAAAACAAAAACAAAACCATACGATAGTCAAGTACAACATTTTTAACACTAAGGTGACCGAGCGAAAAATGCACTAAATCTTAGAGAGATAATTTGAAGTTTACCCTATGTAGTGAACCGATGAAAATTTATTGAAACGGAAGGGTTAGTTGTTATTGTCCCAATTCTATAATTAAGGGGCAGAAGTATCGTGAGTGTGTTGTTCACTCTAAACTCTCAAACATATGTCTTCCATAATGTAATCACCATCAACTCTCTCTCATTCCTTCTACCTTTCTAAACCTTAGAGGAGGAGCTGGACTGCCAAGGAAATTTAGAAAAGGGGTAAGAGCTAACCCATAGCTCGAGGATGACAAGAAGCTTCAAGAAAGAATTCGAGGAAGAAGAAGGAAGCCTTCTCTTCCACGAGTTAGCTCACAAGAAAGGAAGGTGAGTTGAGATTTTTTGGGAGCTTTGAATTTTGGGACTCCAAAAGGAGATTTTTGAGGGTTCTAATGATTTTAGGACCAAGTTTCAGGGTCCTTATGTTGATTCAAGAGAGCGAGATCTGCTCTACCATAAGTGAGTTCAACTAAGATGGAAAATATCATCAAAAATGAATGATTTTTTTCTTTTTCTATAACTCCTTAATTATTCAGCATGTTTTGTGGTTGTTATTGATCGTATGTGATGAGTCGTATGCTAGGGATTATAAGTAAGGGTTCTTAATCCATGAGGCTAGAATCGAGATGGGTCTAAAAACTGAATGGTCGACTGAGTGTTTATTGTGGACCTCGGGGTAGAATCGAGATAGGTTTAAAAAACTGAGTGAGCGGTTGAGTAGAGAATTGGATGTATAGTACTATCTGACTTAGGTAAAACCTGAGATAAAGAATAGAGATGAGCAACTCTAGGGTAAACCCGAACTAGCGAACAACCAACCAAATGGGTTGATGAGGCGTGCAAGCGTTGATCGAATGGAGAGTAGTTTGATCATTCTCGAGTTCTCCATGAGATGAGTGTACGAAGTAAACGATAGGTGAGTAGTCCAACCATTTCTGCTCCCCATGTGGTAAGTGTGTAATCCTACTAGAGAGTAGTCTGATCATTCTCGGCTCTCCATGCAATATGCATGCCCAGCCAGTGGGAGAGTGGCTCGATCATTCTCGGCTGCCAATGCGGTGAGTTGGACTTCCCGTTGGAGAGTAGTCCGATCATTCTCAATTCTCCAGGTGGCATGCAGTTTAACCGAGGGAAAGAGTAGTCTGATCATTCTCGACTCTCTAGTTGGCACCCAAGAACCAATCAAGTGGGGAGTTGTCCGATCATTCTCCGCTCTCCATGAGAAGTGTGTACAGGACAATCGATAGGAAGGATAGTCCGATCATTCTCGACTCTCTACTTGGTGTTCGTACAGGTCACCCGAGCGGGATAAGCATGACCCTCTTTAGCTCTGATGAGATTAGTATGGAGCTTAGTAAGTCTGAGCTAGAGTTCTAAGATAGCTGTACCATCTCTTAGAGTTTTAAGGAGTGATAGAAATGGATGAATTGAGAGCCAAACTTGTAATATTTGGGTATTCATGGATTGTAATAAATTAATGAAAATTTATATTCGATTGATAGTTCAATTCCTATAGTTTACTCTGATATTATATATATGCCCATCGCCCAACTGAAGGTGATTGGATATTAGCGACTGCTTCGATCGGGTAGAAGTGAACTTGCGCAGTTGGCTGATCTGTACGCATGTTCGGACTGACCAAATTAGTAATCCCGACCGAACATGACTCCCTAACTATTTAGAATAAGTGGTACTACTTGTACATCCATAAGTATGTATAAATCATAAAATCGTACCATTCAAATACTAATTTTTTCACACAAGTCTTTTTCGCTTTCTATTTATTTAATAGTAAATATCAACTAAAATTGTCAAAACTGTTTGACAATAGGATGTAAAATTTGCACCCAAAATGTTAAAAATATAATTAGCATTTTTATTTCGGAAAACTTTAAAAAATAAAGACCAATTACCCTAATGTTGCGTTTCTATTTTTGTTGTAATTATTTTAAACAACAAAAAATCAAATAAAAAACAAAGAATATACAACCAATTAATTAAGCTAGAAATGGAGAGTACGGCGTGCGGCGGGTTTGGTTGCAAGGAAATGGCGCAAAGTATAATTCTTTATAAGTGCTATTTTTTAGAAAATAACTAATAAGAATATGTTTGGTCTTAAATGCATAATACTACTACTAGTCCGTAACCCATACGGTACACACAAATATTTTCAAAATATTTATTTTGAACAAAGATAAATTTATTTTTAAAAAAGATTTTGTTTATAAATATTTATAAAATATGTAAAATCTAATTATTTTCAATAATAAATTTTTAAAAGAAGATAAGATAATATTATATGAAATATATAACTATAGAAAAATATATTGGTTGCATATCCAAATCTCTCTCTTCTTTTCATCACATTCAACAATAATAAAAAATACTTAATTATAAAAAAATAGTAATTATCTTAAGTAAATTGTCTGTCACTTGTCAGTAATTTGATTTGACGCTTCGGGAGGGTAAAGGTTTGGGGTTGATTTCAGTACAAAAAGAGAAGAATTAGAAGAAAATTACTGGGACGGGTGGCGGAACAAACAGTCAGAGAAAGGACTTGCGACTGGGTCTGAACTCTGAATTGGGCATAATGTGGTGCGTAGGATTTGCTGCAGAATTAATTTTATAGTTAAATTTTAAACAGAATTAATTTGCGTGGGCTATATATAGCCAACGATGTAAATTAATTTTGCTAAAAATTAACGACCGGACGACGACGTTTATGTTTTGCTCGTAACTTGGGGC
>CM054932.1:7933450-7986932 GCA_029168755.2 Tillandsia fasciculata | reverse complement strand
AATAGATACATTTATAAGTATTAATCTTATGACAGTACTTAAAACTATATGAATTAAGAAGATCACTTGGAAGTTAATTAACATCTGTTACAATCAACCTATTTCTATTCGGATTAGGGTTTCTAGTTTACTTTCTTCTTTTTTAAGGATTACTTTTAGTTATTAATTTGATTTGAATTAAAATAATATTCCTACTCGTATTAGGGTTTCTATGTGCTTAAAAATAAGAGGCTAACTAGGCACATTCACACATAAGATATCACCTATTGGTTTTCAGGATCTTAAGGTTTTGTTTATTCAGTCTACACATCTACTCTTTTTTTAATTTTTGAAAATCTAATAAGCTTTAATTTTTTTTGTGTGCAGCTTGTTCAGTTCCTCCTCAAGCAGGCTGAAGTAAGATATTAAAGACTACAAAGGAAAAAAAAAAGGATTCATAGACTTATACCTATTATTAGCAAGTCAGGTTTTCGTTTTTGTAGTTGGATTTTTGGGATCCAACTAGGAGACAACTAGGCACATTCACACATAAGATATCACCTATTGGTTTATAGGATCTTAAGGTTTTCTTTATTCAGTCTACACATCTACTCTTTTTTAATTTTTGAAAGTCTAATAAGCTTTAATTTTTTTTGTGTGCAGCTTGTTCAGTTCCTCCTCAAGCAGGCTGGTGTTGATAAGCGAACTGGTGACTTAAAAGGACGATTAGAAAATCACTTGTTGGGATATTGCTACGAGGATAAAGGATTTTCAAGTTCGTGTTAAAAGGACGATTAGAAAATCACTCTTTAAGAGTAAGTCTCTTGGCAATCCATACTTTTTTTATTATCTTGATTTGATTATTTTTATTCTGCACTATATTAAATGCAATAAATTATTGACATAGAATTACTAGTAAGTTAATTTTTAGCTTCATAAGTACAAATTGATATTGAATAAAATATTTGTTGTTATTTCAGTTGTTTTGCTATAATGGATAAAAGTTGGATGACCAAACCTAGAAACAGTGATGCATATAAAAATGGAATCTTACAATTTTTGGATTTTGCATTCTGTAATGCATCCTTTAGTGGCAAAATAATGTGCCCATGTGTACGCTGTGTTAATTGTTCACTACAAACATATGAGGATGCGAAGATACACTTGATATGTGATGGATTTCTAAGTGGATATACTAGATGGGTTTGCCATGGAGAAGAGCCTTCCTCAATTAATGTTGCCAGCTCTTCTTCAACTTCTCAGTCTTTACATGTCCAAGAAATCTTACAAGTGGAAGAGTGCATCCCTATGTCCCAAAATTTTAGAAGATCAGATGACATACATGCACTTTTACATGATGCCATTGGCTTAACCAGTGTACCAACCAATGAAACAGATATACCAATTAATGTAATTGATGGAAGGCCGAACCCCGAACAATCTAGTCAAGATACTAATGAAAATCATGATTTTCACAAACTATTAGAAGATACAAATGAAGAATTATATCCAGGATGCAAGACATTTTCAAAACTATCTTTTATACTCCATTTGTTTCATTTGAAATGCCTAAATGGTTGGTCGGGAAAGTCATTTAGCATGTTACTGGAGATATTGGCAGATGCATTTCCTGAAGGTACTGCATTACCTCGTTCTTCTTATGAAGCAAAAAAAATTATTAAAACCTTAGGTCTAAGTTATGAGAAGATTCATTGTTGTCCAAATGATTGCATGTTATTTCGAGGTGATAAAGTAAATCAAGAAGTCTGCGATGTTTGTGGGACCTCCCGTTGGAAACATACTAATATGGAAAAAGATCATGTTTCAAACAGTGAAGAAAATACTTCTAACACACATGCAATACCAAAACAAAAGAGAAAGATTCCAGCAAAAATTTTACGATATTTTCCACTTATACCAAGGCTGCAAAGGCTTTTTGCCTCAACCAAAACATCAAATGATATGAGATGGCACACCGAGGGTCGTAAGAAGGATGGGCTACTGAGACATCCTGCAGATGGTGAAGCGTGGAAGGCATTCGATGAACGATATGCAGATTTCTCCTCTGATTCTCGCAATGTGAGACTTGCTCTTTGTAGTGATGGTTTCAACCCATTTCGAACAATGGGTACTGCTTATAGTACATGGCCAGTTGTATTGGTTACATATAATTTACCACCCTGGATTTGTATGAAGCAATCTTCTTTTATATTATCAATGATTATTCCAGGTGAAAAAGGTCCGGGAAATGATATTGATGTTTTTCTACAACCTTTAATTGAGGAATTGAAAAAACTGTGGGAAGGCGTTGAAACGTATGACGCTTCAAGCAAAAATATGTTTCATATGCGGGCTGCATTGTTATGGACCATAAATGACTTTCCTGCATATGGAATTTTGTCTGGTTGGAGCACTAAAGGCCAGTTTGCATGTCCTTGTTGTGCAGAGCAAACTCATTCTAAGTGGTTACGTCATGGAGGGAAGTTTTGTTATTTGGGCCATCGTCGTTGGTTACCAGAGGGGCATATATTTCGTTATCAGAAAGATTTTTTTGACGGCACGGAAGATATAAGAACTGCACCTATTCGGATAGCTGGAGTTGATATTTTAAACCAAATACAAGACATGCAATTCAAATTAGGCAAACCACCAATAGTAAATAATCAAGGAGCAAATAGTAAGAGATCCAAAAGGAAGAGACGAATGAAAAATGATAATACAGAACCCATTGGCGCATTGAGGTGGTGGAAAAAGAAAAGCATTTTTTTTGAATTACCATATTGGCAATTTAATTTGTTGCGCCATAATTTAGATGTGATGCATATACAGAAAAACGTGTTTGATAATTTTGCTGGCACTCTATTGAATCTTGATAAAAAAACAAAAGACAATCCAAAGGCACGACAGGATTTAGTAGAAATGGGCATAAGATCTGAACTCCATCCCAAGTTACTTGCAAATGGTAAGACAAGATTACCTCCAGCTTGCTTCACAATGTCTAAAAAGGAAAAAAAAATTCTTTGTCAAGTTCTCAAAAATCTTAAAACGCCCGATGGTTATGCATCCAATATTTCAAGATGTGTGAATGTTAACGAGTGTAAGATCAGTGGCCTTAAAAGTCATGATTGTCATATTTTGATTGAGGATATACTGCCATTGGCATTACGAGCATCTAGTCCATCAAAGGAAGTGATTTCAATCGCAATTGAATTGGCTTGTTTTTATAAATCGTTATGCTCAAAGGTGTTGGATGTTAATGAGCTGGACAAATTACAAAATCGCATTACACTTACTCTTTGCCACATGGAAAGAATCTTTCTACCATCATTTTTTACCATAATGATTCACTTAATGGTTCATTTAGTCGAAGAGGCAAAACTGGGTGGTCCGGTACAATATCGATGGATGTATTCTTCGGAGAGGTAAATAATAATTAATTACTTATTTCTTCTTAACTTAACTACAAATTTTACAAGTATATGCTATCCTAGCACTCTTATTCTCTATTATTATAGGAACTTTGTACGAATGAAATCAAATGTTCGTAATAAATCTCATCCTGAAGGGTCAATAGCTGAAGGATATATAGCCGAAGAATGTTTGACATTTTGTTCGAGATATTTAGATGGAGTTGAAACAAGATTTAATCGGCCTGTACGGAATCCTGATCCACCTAAAGATGAAACAGAAGGATTATATTTATTTTCAAGTGCTGGTAGTTCTATTGGAAAGATTGAAAATATTATATTGGATGAAAAATCATTGATTCAAGCACATCGTTATGTACTTCGCCATTACGATGACCTTGAGCCTCTTCGCCAGTAAGTCAAACAGTTACCTTATTTACTCTATTGATATTTGAAATTTATATATAACTTGAAAAAACTAACTTTATATAAATATAGGCAATTCATTGATTCAGAGAAAAGGAAACGACGCCGTCATACGCGCCTCACTGATCACGATATAGAAAAACTGGTAAATGAGAGATTTCATGAATGGTTACAAAGTAAGGTACATATTATTTATGACAAAAAATAATTTACACAATTTAAAGTAATAAAATATATAATAATATTTCTTACAATATAGGTTATGAGGATGGATGATTCAACTATTTCAGAAGAAATTCAAGTTCTTGGTAGAGGCCCTAACAAATTTGCAAGGAGATTTAGTGGATTTATTATCAACGGTTTCAGATTTCATACACAAGCTCGTGAAGAAAATAGAAAGACTCAAAATAGTGGTGTTGTTAATACTTCAGAAATAGGCGAGATAAACTATTATGGCCGATTGAAAGATATCATTGAATTAAATTATTATGGACGTTTCAAGGTTGTCTTATTCAAATGTGATTGGGTTGATGTTCACCACAGTATGGGCATTAAGCATGATGAATTTGGGTTCACTCTTGTAAACTTTTCTCGCTTAATACATACAGGTGCAGAGTTGAAAGATGATCCTTATGTATTTTCATCACAAGTCCAACAAGTATTTTATGTGCAAATACCGAAAGATGAGAATTGGTTTTCAGTTGTGAGAATCAAACCGAGAGATTTATTTGATATGGGTGAAGATTCAATGGATGAGACTTTTGTAATCCCTCCGCCTCTACAAATTTTAGATGAGACCGAACATCCAAATTGGATTCGAGTTAATGTAAATGAAGATGACAATGATGAAGCATAATTTTTTTTAAAAAAGTATTGAAATAATACTTCTCATGCATGTGATATTTTTATCTCAGGTTAGTTTGATGAATATACTGTTACTCTATATTTGGTTGATCAAGTTCTATTATTTTAGATTTGCTTGATTTATATAATTTGTTTATCATTTATAGGAAATTGAAACATGTCCTCAAGTTCAAGAAGATTGCGTAGTTGCAATATAGTTAGATCTACCCCTGAAGATGACTTGGAAGTTCAAGGACCAGTAGGAGATGAGCATTTGCCATTTTCCCCAGAAACTCCTACAAATACAAGTACCACTGAGATTGAAAATAATAATCAAAATGATTTCTTTCTTTGGATCATTGGTAAGCAATATTATTTATTAATTATATAGTATATAAGCTTGATTTTCTATTAAAGTTAATATATTTAAGTTTATTTTCAGGTACTGATAAAAATCGACGTAAGAAACGAGGAAGAACAACATTAGCAGATGTGTGGAACCTACTTGAAGGAGAGAGGATTGATGTCGAAGTTGATAAATATGGGGTTCCGTGTACCTATGCAGGATCTGTCCTTGGATCATTTTTAGGAGTAATCGCGAAAAATGGAATATTTGCTCCTTTAAATATTCCGCGATGGGATAATCAAACTTTCAATCCATTCAAGGAAAAAATGCTAAAACATATTGAGGTTCTTTCGTTTTTGCTCATTATTTTTTTTATTGTATATTTATATACTTTTATTATATTACATTTTTAACAGTAAACTTTTTATTTTATGAATAGGCAAAGTTTAGATATCCGGAAGGAACGAGACATTGGGTGTTGGCATCATTGAACAAAAAATGGAGAGATTATAAAAGTGAATTAAAATGTGAATTCTTCTCAGAAGACAAACATATTCAAGAATTACTTGACAATGTACCAAAAGATGTGATTAGAGACCAATGGACTAGTCTAGTAGCATATTGGTCCACCGAGGAAAGTAAGGTATAAAAGTTTTATTTTTATAGCAATGTTATTGATAGTGCATTATTCATTTTTTAACATATTTATTTATTGTAGAAACGTTGTCAAGTTAATTCAACTTCTGCAAAGATGGTGAAGATGGCACATACTTCGGGAAGGAAAAGTTATGCAAGGAAGCGAAAGGAAATGGTAATAGCTCGAGATTTAAATTTATTTTATTTTAAATAATATGCTATGTGTTTTATAATTTAGAAATTATTATTTATAATTATAGGAAATTGTTCTTGGTAAAGAACCTGATCGGCTTACTTTTTGGGAGGAAACTCATAAGAAAAAGAATGGAGATTTTGTGAATGAAGATGCGAAGAAAAATTTGGTAAGTATAATTTTCTATCATATAGTCATATTTAGCATTCATATAATTTGTGAAATATAAATATATATTTTCAAATCCCTAATAGGATGATGCGCGTGCAAAATTCATTACACTTTCACAAAGTTCAGAATCTGATACGAACAAGCTGATGGATGAAGCCTTTCTAGATGTCATGGGTCCTGAGCATAATGGACGTGTGAAAGGTTTAGGATTGGGGCTTACGCTAAGATCATATTATGGCGTAAAACATATAAATTTACCTACAATAGATGAATCAAGAGAAAGTCAATCAGAGGAAGTAAAAAAGCTCAAAGAAGAAATGCGCGAGATGCGAGAGGAAATGGCTCAGCTAAAAACAAATTTATTACAGGTATGTTAAATTAATAGCAAGTTATTATATATATATATATATATATATATATATATATATATATATATATATATATATATATATAAAATTGGGTTGTCATATAACTAATAATTTTTATAATGTTTGATTTTTGTTTTAGGTTGCTGGGGACAAAACAAATATGGTTGGGGCATTTTCTCCAAATAATTTTTCATCGAATGCAAGTCACGAGCCCGAGGCCACAAATGAAGGACATTGAAATGCAATTTAAATTTTTGTGAATGATTGGGAACTCAAATATTGACAAACTATATATGATACTTTTTTGATTACGACATTACTACTCTCTATGATACTTATTGAACGATATGATATGTGTTTTGGTTGGTATGTTTTCTTAAATTATGAAGTCTGGATGATATTTTTTACTGTTTGTTGATAATTGTTTTGTTTCTTGTATTGTTAGTGTATGTTTGAAATTAAATGATAAATTTTGAATGATTGTCATCGAATCTGGAATGTTATATGTATAAATGCGGTTTAAAATAATTATTAAATATAATTTTTTATTTTATTTTTTACGTAGAGGCGGTTCAAACCGCCTCTTTATAATGAGATTTTGTCAATCTATAGAGGCGGTTTATACCGTCTCAAAATAGCAAATTTTTATAGAGGCGGTTTAAACCACCTCTATAAAATAATATCAGTAAAGACGGTTTGAACCGCCTCTACAATACAACATTGGTAGCGGCGGTTTAAACCGCCTTTATGTTATTACGAAATTATATATATATATATAAATTTTTAAATAAAAAAATTTGATGCGGTGGTCCAAACCGCCACTAGAGAACCGTCTCTAGTATTCCCCGGCGGTCCCCCAAACCGCCTCTACAACGTAGAGGCGGCGTCTACGCCGGCGGTCCAGAGGCGGTCATTAGAACCGCCTCTAGATCTTGTAGAGGCGGTTTAAACCGCCGCTACAATAACTAAGAACCGCCTCTACATGCATCTTTTCTTGTAGTGAATATTATGATGGGTAATCACACTAACTGCAAGATTATTGATATCGAAACAGTAAAAATAAATATGTTTGATGGTGTGGTGAGAACGTTAATGAATGTGAGACATGTTCCGGATCTCAGGTTGAATTTTATATCACTTCGTAGTCTTAACTCTATTGACTGTTCTGTTAGCATTTCAGGTGGAGTTGTTAAGGTGAAAAAGAGTGCTAAAATTGTTATGAAGGGAGATAATAAAGGAAATCTATACAAGCTAATCGGTAAACCAGTAACAGCGGAGAAGTCTAGACATTATCTAGACTTTGCTAACCTGCATAATTGTTAGTGTCGGAATCCCTCAGGGAGAGGGGGCGATAAGATGAGAGTGGTGAAATACAAAAAAAAGTCAAGGTGGAGATTGTTGCGGATTTATGCCTTCTTTTGAATTTTGGATTGAGTTAAATTTAATTAACCTATTAAGTTGGTTATGATATAGATTAGATGTATGGAATATATTATTTGATCTTGAAGATAATTTCTGTTGGTGCAAGATTTATATCTATCTATGCACGTCCTAATCTAATTAGGATTTGTTGACTCTTTGATCGGTTTCATTATGCATTATATATATGCATGGATGCACTTCGGCGAATGAGGGAGAGAGAGAGGCGGCCGATGGGCCAAGTTAATTAGGATGCATCTCAGGTTAATTAATTAGTGCATGAAGGTGCCGGGAAGTACGGCTTAATTAAGAGTATCGGTTCTCTTGAGGTTGTACGGCATGCAGGAGACTAATTAATTAGTGCCCTAATTAATTAAAAGGGGCAATTTCCTACGTACCCCTAAAAATTTTTCTGTTTTTAGATTTATCCCTTTTAGAAGGCTAATATTAAAACTACCCTTCTTATGTTCCAACTTCTTTCCAAAATACCCCTAAAGTTAAACTCTGTTAGTGTACCGTTTGAAACTGCCGTTATCTGTGTGTAATTACTATTTTATCCTTTCAAATATACTCTAAACCCTAAACCCTAAAACCCTAAACCCCTAAACCCTAAAACCCTAAACCCTAAACCCTAAAACCCTAAAACCCTAAACCCTAAAAAATCCTAAACCCTAAACCCTAAAACCCTAAAACCCTAGAACCCTAAAAAACCCTAAACCCTAAACCCTAAACCCTAAAACCCTAAAAAATCCTAAACCCTAAACCGGGGCAAAATAGGTATATCTGATAGTTTTCAACTCCGATTATTATTTAACTCTAGTTTAACCCTAGTTAACTTAACAAAGGGAAACGGTAGGGGTATTTTTAATAACGGTGGAACATATGAAGGGTATATTGGAAAGAAAAAAATAAGAGGGTAAATCAGATATTTCTTCATATTTCAGGGGTATACAGGCAATTATCCCTAATTAAAAGGTGGCCGGTTCTTGATGCAAGATCGGCAGCATTAGAGTAGAGAAGGTGCATGGCGATTCGCATGCGGCGTTGGGTTCGACAACGAAGTGGAGGTTCTCGACCAATTGCTTGAGCTGTTCGGATTACTCGAAGCAACGGCATAAAGGATTTTGGTCAGAAATTTATATACTTCTCTAATTTGGTCTTCTTGATTAAGATTTTACGAAAATCTTTTTACGAGTTATTTTCTTGGAATTTTTCGTTGGAGTAAGAGAAAGGTAGGGTTTACCATAAGGCTCTTGATTTTTTTATTTGGAGAAGACATAAGGTGTAAGCTTATATTTCTTTTGTTTCTTCTTATTATGTAATACATCTCTTTCACTCCTCCCGTGGACGTAGTCAGTTGCCAAACCACGTAAAAATCTTAGTCTATTCTTTTTTCGTATTTATTGCTGTTATCGAAATTTTGGTTTTCTCTATATTTCGTGCATCTGTGTTGATAGCGCATAATGGACGGTCGATCAAATTCCCAACAGCACCTAACTATGATATTACTTCCGTTTTACCTCAAGATCTACTATCAAATAACATAGTATAGTAATATTGTAGTGGCCCAGATCCCCGTGTGGCTTGCCCCCGTGATCCGCGGCAAAAAACTACCAATTATTGGTGTATCGGGTCTGTAACGCATCAAACAGACGCGTTAAACGGACCCAGCGCGGAATAGGATCATTGTCTTTCGGCTGCCTTCGCCGAGATTTTAGAAGGGGTTTCTCACTAAACAGAGGCCGGATTTGGATTCAGCGCGAAAAACGTTGAAAAACGGCTATTTGCTTGTATTTTTCTGAGTCCGGACGCCCAAAAACGGATACCCGAAAGTTTACCGCGCTGATTGGTGCACAGGGGAGCCGTGGACCTGATAGGGCGCCACATGGCGGCCTTGGATCGGCCGGCTCACGTGTCACGGTCCACGCGCTGTGCGTGGGCAGAGAGGGGCAGGTGGGGCAGGCGGGGGCGGCATGGCGCCCACGCGCTATTCGTCAGCGCCGCCCCACCCCGCTCCCTTGTTGGGCCACACGGAGCGGGCCGGTTGGCCGCGCCCCGCTACCGCGTTGTCCGGGACGCGTGGCGGGCCCGGAGCGATCCGGCGCAGCCATCGCTGTCCCGTGTTCGGAACAGCCCGAAATCGTACCCCAAACCCATTTTTCTCCCCTTGTTCTTTGGCCTATAAATAGGCCTCCTCTCCCTCTTTTCTGGGTTTTTTTGGAGGAATTTCGAGGAGGGGTTTTTGGCAGAGCTTCTTCACCTTGTGTACTTCACCTCCAAGGATTGTGAGAATTTTTGGAGGGCGTAGCATCGACGATTTCTGCGATTCGGCGCACTTCGACGTTCCTCTTTCGGTGGCTTTTTCCGTCGCAGTTCAGTCCACGAGCTCCCCTGAGCTACCTCGAAGGAGTTTTTAGCCGATTCTTGCGGCATCGTTTTGACGAAGGTAGGCCATCGTTTTCCGTATTTACCACTTCCCTCCATTTTGAGTTTTTACTGGGGTTTCGGATCATCTTTAGACCCCCTTTTTCTGCGATGATTTTTGGACAGCAGAGGAGTGTTTATGCCTTTTCTCAACCTACGAATGTCGGAACGGAGAGTTTAAATACTCGATTTGCATATACACTTCGCGAGGATCGCAGCCGTAATTTTTCTGAAATTTTAGAAAGTCTTTTCGGAGGTGAAAAATGGCTATTTTTGGGACTGTTGTGCAAACAGTATGATGCAGATTTGCTGGGACTAAGTTTTACACTGTGTTCGACTTTTGTTACAGTTTTCGCTAAGATTTTGGTGTTTCGCAGGGAAAGGAGAAGTTGGAACTTTTCATCACGATCGAGGTGAGCATTTTCCTTTTTGGTTCCGGACAGAAATTGTGCTTGATTTCACATCTGCGCCTTTGTCGCGCGCCCGTTGACTTTTGCACCGCATTGTTGGACAGTACTTCACTGTTTTGCTCGCCACCGTTACTCCGGGAGAAGTTTTTGGGATATTTTGGATTCGTTGGGATCGTAGACGCTGAGGAAACACGCACACCAGATTTCAGCCCGATCAGATTTCAGATCTGCGCGTTCCAGGTGGGTGGTTGTTGTTTATCTTTTTTTACGGCATACTCACTAGGGCTATTGGAGAGACCCCTGATTTATCGATTATCGGTTTGCCACCCTATTGGAAATCATACATGATTAAAGTAATCTGATTAACTCTCAGCCTATCTATGTGGGATTGATATACTATAGTGGTGATATATTAACATGACATGTTAGCACTTAGTCTTTCATGAAAATTGATTATTCAATGGGACAAGATGATATATCCTATGTGCGGGTACTACTTGATGATTTTATGGACATGTATAGTTGGATGGTGATTATGACTCGATGATTTATTCCTTTGTGAGATTATTACATGATACTCTTTCTTCTATCTTTCTTGAGAACTCTTGTATGCTTGTATGGACATCTAGATAGGTCATCTTATATCTCTACACTATCATGTTGGGACTTGACTTAGGAGAAATCATGATTGTTCATGTTCTCCTTTTTATTTAGACTTATGATTTATGTTGCTTGGGTTCGAGCAAGGGTTTGGGATAGTGTAGTCGAGATAATTGAGTCTGGGAGAGGTTGCACAGATTGTGGACTTGTGGGGTGTTGCGGCAACCGCAGATATTAGGCGGTTGACCGGATATTAGGCGGTTGACCGGATGTTGATTATTGTACCAGATTGTGGACTTGCGGGATGTCGCGGCAATCGCGGATATTAGGCGGTTGACCAAATGTCGATTTTTGCATCAGATTGGGGGTTGAGTTCTTATTAGTAGATGGAGTTTCCCACTTTGAGTATAGTCGTGACTAAGTCCTGCTATATTGAGATACTTGTGACATGGTTACTTTACTCGTGTGGGTCGCACCCCTCGAGTGCCACTCCGGAGGTAGGCTTATGAGCGAGCCACGCACCGGTCCATTGGTTACCTATGGATTCGGTCCGTGTGCCGATTCCGCTACTAGGTTCTTGAGTTCGACAGCAGCGCAGGCAGTACCAGGTTTTACACCGGTCCATCTGATTGGGTTTATTTTGTAGATACTGTTTACTTATGCATGCATACAGTCATTTTATTCGGTACTGTATTAGAGGCATAGTAATGGTAGTTTCTCTTATTAGCAGTCTTTTATCTTACCACTTTACCTTTCCTTTTGCCTCTGGTAGACTTAATGGGTACGTCGGATTTTGAGGATTTACCCACTGGGGGCTACTGATTTTATCAGTGGTTCTCACTCCCATTGTTGGTTTTCCTTTTTCACCCCTTTGTTTTGCAGAGTCTTCTGCGGGAGCTGCTGGGCCTTCAGCGGCTGATCGAGATAAGGGAATCGCTGAGTAGATAGATCTTCTGCCTGATAGTGAGTATGTGGCTAGACTTTTGGTGTACCCCTTTTTCTCACACTGATATACTTTTACTTTTGGGTCTGGCTTTAGCCAGCTGGTTGTATTATTCTGGTGAGCTGGGAGAGATTATTGTATTTATTGCTATTGTATTTTACTTTCAGTTTCAGTCTGAGATGTTGTAGTTTTTAGTTTAGCTCTGTGCTTGTGCTCTTTTGTTGCTTATCTTATATCTGAGCGGGTTTTCAGCACTTCGTGTACGCGAAAAATTTCGTGTGCACGGCGGATCTATAGACGGGCCCGGGTTCTGGTTCACCCCGGGGCGTGACAAATATCTTTTGCAAACTATAGGATGGTATGATACAATATTTTACCATCCTATAGTTTGCATTTTAGAAATTTGTAACTTTTAAAAGTATCACTTTACTATTCTATTTGATAATAATTATTGGTTATTTATTTATGGGTTAAAAATAGGTCAAACTTTCTGCCCGTGACAATAGGCACAGGAGACTAATAAGTTGAGTTGGATGAGCCCAATAAGTTGAGTGGGGCTGCGGTCCACAATAGACTCAACGGCAAGAGGCCCACAATAGACCCAACGTCCAGGTGGGTTGAGTCCGGTCGAGATCCATGAATGCTGTGTCTGTATATTTTAAGTGAATTGATTACGTATTTCTAATAGTTCGAGCTTTTGGGATTAATGGTTAGCGCCAACGATCCGACATAAATTTTCAGGTAAAACAAAAACAAAACCATACGATAGTCAAGTACAACATTTTTAACACTAAGGTGACCGAGCGAAAAATGCACTAAATCTTAGAGAGATAATTTGAAGTTTACCCTATGTAGTGAACCGATGAAAATTTATTGAAACGGAAGGGTTAGTTGTTATTGTCCCAATTCTATAATTAAGGGGCAGAAGTATCGTGAGTGTGTTGTTCACTCTAAACTCTCAAACATATGTCTTCCATAATGTAATCACCATCAACTCTCTCTCATTCCTTCTACCTTTCTAAACCTTAGAGGAGGAGCTGGACTGCCAAGGAAATTTAGAAAAGGGGTAAGAGCTAACCCATAGCTCGAGGATGACAAGAAGCTTCAAGAAAGAATTCGAGGAAGAAGAAGGAAGCCTTCTCTTCCACGAGTTAGCTCACAAGAAAGGAAGGTGAGTTGAGATTTTTTGGGAGCTTTGAATTTTGGGACTCCAAAAGGAGATTTTTGAGGGTTCTAATGATTTTAGGACCAAGTTTCAGGGTCCTTATGTTGATTCAAGAGAGCGAGATCTGCTCTACCATAAGTGAGTTCAACTAAGATGGAAAATATCATCAAAAATGAATGATTTTTTTCTTTTTCTATAACTCCTTAATTATTCAGCATGTTTTGTGGTTGTTATTGATCGTATGTGATGAGTCGTATGCTAGGGATTATAAGTAAGGGTTCTTAATCCATGAGGCTAGAATCGAGATGGGTCTAAAAACTGAATGGTCGACTGAGTGTTTATTGTGGACCTCGGGGTAGAATCGAGATAGGTTTAAAAACTGAGTGAGCGGTTGAGTAGAGAATTGGATGTATAGTACTATCTGACTTAGGTAAAACCTGAGATAAAGAATAGAGATGAGCAACTCTAGGGTAAACCCGAACTAGCGAACAACCAACCAAATGGGTTGATGAGGCGTGCAAGCGTTGATCGAATGGAGAGTAGTTTGATCATTCTCGAGTTCTCCATGAGATGAGTGTACGAAGTAAACGATAGGTGAGTAGTCCAACCATTTCTGCTCCCCATGTGGTAAGTGTGTAATCCTACTAGAGAGTAGTCTGATCATTCTCGGCTCTCCATGCAATATGCATGCCCAGCCAGTGGGAGAGTGGCTCGATCATTCTCGGCTGCCAATGCGGTGAGTTGGACTTCCCGTTGGAGAGTAGTCCGATCATTCTCAATTCTCCAGGTGGCATGCAGTTTAACCGAGGGAAAGAGTAGTCTGATCATTCTCGACTCTCTAGTTGGCACCCAAGAACCAATCAAGTGGGGAGTTGTCCGATCATTCTCCGCTCTCCATGAGAAGTGTGTACAGGACAATCGATAGGAAGGATAGTCCGATCATTCTCGACTCTCTACTTGGTGTTCGTACAGGTCACCCGAGCGGGATAAGCATGACCCTCTTTAGCTCTGATGAGATTAGTATGGAGCTTAGTAAGTCTGAGCTAGAGTTCTAAGATAGCTGTACCATCTCTTAGAGTTTTAAGGAGTGATAGAAATGGATGAATTGAGAGCCAAACTTGTAATATTTGGGTATTCATGGATTGTAATAAATTAATGAAAATTTATATTCGATTGATAGTTCAATTCCTATAGTTTACTCTGATATTATATATATGCCCATCGCCCAACTGAAGGTGATTGGATATTAGCGACTGCTTCGATCGGGTAGAAGTGAACTTGCGCAGTTGGCTGATCTGTACGCATGTTCGGACTGACCAAATTAGTAATCCCGACCGAACATGACTCCCTAACTATTTAGAATAAGTGGTACTACTTGTACATCCATAAGTATGTATAAATCATAAAATCGTACCATTCAAATACTAATTTTTTCACACAAGTCTTTTTCGCTTTCTATTTATTTAATAGTAAATATCAACTAAAATTGTCAAAACTGTTTGACAATAGGATGTAAAATTTGCACCCAAAATGTTAAAAATATAATTAGCATTTTTATTTCGGAAAACTTTAAAAAATAAAGACCAATTACCCTAATGTTGCGTTTCTATTTTTGTTGTAATTATTTTAAACAACAAAAAATCAAATAAAAAACAAAGAATATACAACCAATTAATTAAGCTAGAAATGGAGAGTACGGCGTGCGGCGGGTTTGGTTGCAAGGAAATGGCGCAAAGTATAATTCTTTATAAGTGCTATTTTTTAGAAAATAACTAATAAGAATATGTTTGGTCTTAAATGCATAATACTACTACTAGTCCGTAACCCATACGGTACACACAAATATTTTCAAAATATTTATTTTGAACAAAGATAAATTTATTTTTAAAAAAGATTTTGTTTATAAATATTTATAAAATATGTAAAATCTAATTATTTTCAATAATAAATTTTTAAAAGAAGATAAGATAATATTATATGAAATATATAACTATAGAAAAATATATTGGTTGCATATCCAAATCTCTCTCTTCTTTTCATCACATTCAACAATAATAAAAAATACTTAATTATAAAAAAATAGTAATTATCTTAAGTAAATTGTCTGTCACTTGTCAGTAATTTGATTTGACGCTTCGGGAGGGTAAAGGTTTGGGGTTGATTTCAGTACAAAAAGAGAAGAATTAGAAGAAAATTACTGGGACGGGTGGCGGAACAAACAGTCAGAGAAAGGACTTGCGACTGGGTCTGAACTCTGAATTGGGCATAATGTGGTGCGTAGGATTTGCTGCAGAATTAATTTTATAGTTAAATTTTAAACAGAATTAATTTGCGTGGGCTATATATAGCCAACGATGTAAATTAATTTTGCTAAAAATTAACGACCGGACGACGTTATAAGATTTTTGTTTTGCTCGTAACTTGGGGCGCATCGGTGCAGCTTGATGGCGGGTATGTTGGGGGAGGGATGCTAGATGTACACTCAAAAATAGATGTACATTTTACATTTTATTCATCTAAGGATGAGATTTTTTTTTCATCCATCACTTCAAAATAATGAATAAAATTTATTTTATTTTTAAATAGATGAAGTATAAAATGTACACCCAAAAATAAATATACACTTAGTATTAACCATGTTGGGGGCGTAGGAGACTCGGGCCACACAAGGGGGTTAGGGAGATGAGACTTGACAAGGAAGAGTTGGATGTGACATAAAGGGGCTGAGAAGATTGTTTTAGATTAATATTTAAATCAAGATAATTAGATAGTCTCAAAAAATTAATTTGAATAGAAGAAAAAAAAATTAAAAAAAAATTAGGAATATGACAAAATTTAAATTTAAATTTTTTTGTTTTGTCGAGAAGCTCTTCATTTGATATTATTGACTTCATTCTAAATCTATCATTTAATTTGATATTAAGATTCAAACTGATAAATTTTAAATAAAAAATATATATATAAATTTAAATATGGAGTGAATTATATTATTTATCAAAAATTTTCAACAAATATTTATTGAGAAACTCCTCAACAAAGTTACACTCTGAGACGGAAAAGTCTCAAGGAAGAGTTGGATGTGACACAAAGGGGCTGAGAAGATTGTGTTAGATTAATATTTAAATCGAGATAATTAGATACTCTCAAAATATTAATTTGAATAGAAGAAAAAACAATTTAAAAAAAAATAGGAATATGATCGAATTTAAATTAAAACATTTCTGCTTTGACACGAGAAGCACTTCATTTGATATTATTGACTTCATTCTAAATCTATCATTTAATTTGATATTAAGATTCAAACTGATAAATTTTAAATAAAAAAATATATAAATTTAAATGTGGAGTGAATTATACTATTTATCAAAAAATTTCAACAAATATTTATTGAGAAACTCCTCAACAAAGTTACACTCTGGGACGGAAAAGTCTCAAGGAAGAGTTGGATGTGACACAAAAGGGTTTAGAAGATTGTGTTAGATTAATATTTAAATCGAGATAATTAGATAGTCTCAAAACATTAATTTGAATAGAAGAAAAAACAATTTAAAAAAAATTAGGAATATGATCGAATTTAAATTAAAACATTTCTGCTTTGACACGAGAAGCACTTCATTTGATATTATTGACTTCATTCTAAATCTATCATTTAATTTGATATTGAGATTCAAACTGATAAATTTTAAATAAAAAAAATTTTAAATTTAAATGTGGAGTGAATTATATTATTTATCAAAAATTTTCAACAAATATTTATTGAGAAACTTCTCAACAAAGTTACACTCTGGGACAAAAAAGTCTCAAGAACTAACATTACACTTTTCATGACTTTCTTTTTGCCTGAGATTAAAATTGGTATTATTGATTTTCTATTGTGCTTTTCAACTTTACTTCTAATCAAAATTAATGTTTTTTATAACTTTTACCAACCAAACTGACACACTACTGAGGCTCTAGTGTATGTTGGTCATTAAAACACTTTCTTAAAAGAGCGTGTATAAACAAAATTTTTTTAAAAAATAATCATTTATGCGCCGTAATTATTTAAAAAAAATTTAATTTGCATTATATATTTGACCAGATTTATTGGACACTGAATATTTTATTTAAATTAAATATAAGTAAATGATTTATATTATAATGCATTTTAATTCAGATTTGCTAAGAGTTGTAAAAAATATTATTTACATTTCTATTTGAAAAGATAATTTTCCGCTCTATTTATTCTATGAATAAGAATAAATATTTTATTTTAAAATAAGTGAGTTATAAAATATACATATCTCTTATAAAGTATACAAATAATATCGCTCAAAATTCATAAATTCATACATTTTAATACTAGCTAGTCTTATTTTATTTTAATTTTTTTTTTCATTTTAATACCAAAGTTTTAGAGGGATGGTTATAATCTTAGAAAAAAAGATTATGTAAATTACAATAAAACTAATTATGAACAAAGCATTTCTTAATTGAAAAAAAAAAAAAATGACTTGGAAGAGAGGATTAAGGGTGGCAAAGCTGCAACGCTTTTTGCGCTCCAGACTAAAGAAATTTATTTTATTTTTATATATATAATCTTACTTTCTAATTAATATTTTATTGGTGTCTAAATATCTAATTACGTACGTTTTAATAAGTGCAGAGACAAGAAAGAGTGGGCACACATTACCTGCGAAATGACTCCAAGCACTCCAAGGGAGACCTTTGCTGCATCCAAGTCCGGGTGGCCGGGCCCCAGCTGTCGCACCTTGGCGTATCCCTCTGCGGCTTTGGCCGGCGCGACGATCCGCATGGCGACAACGTACTCGTGCACGGCGCTCCCCTTCCCCCGCAGCGAGCTCCCGTGAGCCCCCGTGGACAGCATCCCCCCGACCGTCACCCCCCACCAGTACGGCGCATTCGGCAGCGCCATCCCTACCTCCGCCGCCGCGCCAATCAGCTCCTTCAGCGTCACCCCTCCCTCCACCGTCATCTCCAAATTTGTCGGATCCGCCGACACAATCCGATTCAGATATTGTGTGCTTATGATCAACCCGTCGTCGTCTCCCGGGCATACCAGCTTGGGATTGCTGTGGGAGTACCGCGTCGCGACGCGCATCTTCCGCCCTGAGGCAGAGCCGTTGGCCACCGCTGCGATCAGCTCCTGCTCGGTGGCCGGATACGCGGCGGCGCCCGCGCGGCACGTCGACCGGTCGGGGAACGTGCCATAAGCGTTCGTCACGGTGCATCCCGAGGCGGACGTGCACGTCACCACATTCGGCGGGGTGCTCGGTGTCGTGAAGGGGATTATGAAGATGAGAAGGAGGAGTAGGAAGAGGGGGGGAACGATGTCCGTTAATGGTAGTTTGTGCATATTGTTGGTGTTAGTGGTGAGAGTTTTTTTAGTTTGTAGTGTGAGCTTGTGGAGGTGCCATTTGTCTTTAATTTATACGAGATAATACGATTGTGAGTAATCGGCGTTGTGTGGGTCGGTGTTGGTTTTAGTGCGCTTTACAGCTCATTGGGGGAAAAATATAGTGGGGAAGGGGTCCACTCATTCCCAACAGCCCGTATATGCGAGTAATTGTAACGCCTGCTCCGATTCTCGCGAATGTCTTTCCTGCTGTTCAATTGTTTTTTTTTTTTTTTTTTTTTATGTAACGTGACCATTCATATTGCTATGTACAATTTAGGATATTTAGATATTTTACGTACAACTATCTAAAATTATTTCTACATCATTAATTTGCTTTAAAAAAAAATAATTAAAATTCAACAATCTTCTAAAATACGGCATAAAAATCTTAAATTTACAGTAGAAGTTGTACAACTTATTCTAAATAATTAAATTTTTTTTTTTTATAAAAAAATTAAGTAATTTAAAATTTTCTAAATTATTAAATAAAAAACTCAATAAATAAAGGTGGCTGAAATTGTAGTTACTTGATCACCAAGTAAATAACCAACTAACTAATTAGGAAGTTTAATACTAGACATAATAAAAATTTTGCCATTTTCGATAAATTAAATTCATCTCGACTTGGAAATCCAGCCTGCTCTATGTTTACTTGTAAAATATAAATGTTTACATTTAGAACCATGAGAATTCTTGTAAGCTATTTAATTCCTAGTTAGTGCTGGTTATACATGCATGTGGAGGATTTTATTATACTGAAATTGGGTTAGAATTATGTAAAAATCTACATTATTCATTTTTGATGCTTTGTTATTCATATTATTTTCGATAGTTATTTTTACTTATTTTTCACCCGAATTACATGGTAAGAAGGAATAAATAAAGTGTAGTATGATTTTACGCCTATGCTGAGGGGCTGATTGAGTTAGTTGTTTTCAATACTTGCTAGAATATTTTGGTATTAGTGTAGTGTAGTGGATTACGATGGTTTTGGATCATTGGTTTACACTCGGAAATGTGCCGAGGGCACATGGATAGTTGTTCTATTGATCGGATTGATCATTTGTATTGACTAAAGGCTGTATGAACCATATTTGTGCTCGATAGAGAGTATGCTTTTATACTCGGCGCGATAACTGTTGGGTTATGTATAATTGGATCTATAAGGATCTAAATAGGTACTATCAAATACCTAGAGGGGGGTGAATAGGTGTAATATTTAAAAAACAAATCTCAGAGCAAAATAAAAATCAATGCGGAAAATAAAAACAGCACACCGAAATTTACGTGGAAACTCCAATCCAGGAGAAAAACCACGGGACCAACACGCAATAACAATCCATTAAGAAAAGAAGAATAACAAGGTGATTACCGACTCCACGGACTCAAACCCCTCCTTCAACTTCTTCGGACCTTGCGCGCACCGATTGCACGTCCACTGCACACGTTCGAATCCACGAACGCCACTCGAATCCACGAGCACACGTTTCGAATCCACGAAACGCCTTTAGCACACCGAATCCACGATGCCACGTCGAATCCACGACGCAAACTTGGCCGATAGAAATATTGGCTTCGATGGTGATCCTTTGCTTAGATTATCATTGAGGAACCGTAGAAGAAATCTCTAAGCAAAGACTATATCAATTCGACAAAAGATAGATCTTGGAAGAACCGTCGAATTGACCTAAAAGAGGCTATAAAGAAGAACGATAAAAACCTAGCCTCTAGGGTTGCTCTCAAGTGTTTTATAAATTGATCGGCCGATTTTGAGAAACCCTAAATGTCTATTTATAGTTTAGAAACCTTTGGAAAGAGATAAGCATCAAAAACTGACTTAACAGAAATTTTCCCGCACGACGATCCGGATCGGATTTACGGCGATCCTGACTGTCGTCTTTTTTCAGCAATTCCTGAAAAAACAAGGTTCGGGATCCGGATCGGAATTCTGATCCGGATCGGAATTCTGATCCGGATCGGTTCAGGATCAGAAATTCTGATCCGGACTCTGAACATCATTTGTCCAGTTTTTGATTTTTAGCAATGAAAACTTATCCAAGTGTTTCTAAACTACTCAAATGTATTCGGATCACCAAAATTATTTAGTTAAACGTACCTGATCAATCCGAATCCATTTTCCTTGAGATTGATGTATATGATTCATAATTCTTCAACTTCAATCTTCAAGACTCAAAACACTGAGTGTCAACTTGAGATCTTGTTGAATCTTCTCTGAGTCTTCAATTGCTGATTGACAATTTGATACTTCAAGACTCCGACTCAATTCACCGACTTGACTCACGAAATATGCCAACACCAAAATGCCGTAACAATCTCCCCCTTTGGCAATTTCGTGACAAAACCCAAAAATACATAAAAACGCTCAAGTCACCCATCTTAAACCAAAAAAAGCGAAATTCAATGTTATCACCAAAACATTGATTTTCTTTGCGTGAAAGATCCAATAAATACAAAATTACATTTGAACCAAACAGTCCTAGAACATACTCTATGACTTAGGACTTGGAATCTTAAAGTGATGTAATTCCTGCAAAACAAAACTCCAAACAAAATCAAACGTTAGTCGTTAGAAATTAAAATCCTACGTACATTTGATTCGTCCTTTTGGTTCTTTTATTTTTCGGCTCTTTCAATCTTTTCTTTATCTTCCCCTATCTTGAGCATCTCTAACATGTTCTCCATGTTCTCCATGTTTTCCCCCTGTCTTGAGCATTTATGTTCTCCCCCTTTGTGATACGATCATTATTTTCTGTTCTCCCCCTTTTCGTCACAAATTGTCAAACAGTAAACATACTAGACAAAAGAAAATCACTAACAACATTAATTCATAGAGAAAGAGAGATAAAAGCTCAGTTCCGGTATATAACAAAAACGCAAATTGTGTACCGGTACTCGAGAGCAAAAATCACAAAAATTCTTGAAACAAATTCAAATTTTGAAATCTTTCGAATACCGATTTGTATTCCATCAAGAAAACAATTTAAGTGCTTTAAACAACGAATTCACACAGATGCCATTCAATCCAATTAATTTCACAAAATTAAAAAGATTTACTCCTAAATCATGAAAAACAAAGATAAAATATTATAAACAGTTTTTCATGTTATATTCATCAAACACAAGTCATCAAAAATAATCTTGAGATCCAAACTCTATCAAGATATAGCGGATTTACAAAGATGATTTACGGAGATTTTCAAATGACATCAATCTTGAATTCTACCCTTTCAAATTGAGATAAGCACTAAAATACCTAAGGGTGGCTCTTTGAGCATCTTTTTAACTATCCCACCTTATACCAACCAGGAGATTGTTCAAAATAAGAACTTTGAATTTAAATCTCCGAATGCTTCAACTAAAAATTTCAAAAATATTTTCCAAGCATCCATAACATGTGGTAGCTTCACACACAAACCGGACGACCGGGGTGGCAGCTCTTTCCTACATGTGGTGGTAGTTTTCACACTCCTTTCGGATGTAACTCTTTCCACATCTTTTATAATTCATTTATTTACCCTTGTAAGAAGGCAATCTCTTACATGAAAGAATTAAATCCCAAATTTTAGTCTATCGGTTGTCTCACGTTTATCACAATGAATTCACACAACCGAGATAGAATAAGCATCTAAAGATCACACATGATTTCTAAAATTTGATGCTTATAACTATCAAAAACTCCTATAATGAAGTATCTTCAAGATTATGATTATGGAGTAAAGTTGATAATCCATATAAAATTAATTTGGAGTGAATGAACGTGAAGCCCTTTTTATTCAATGCACTTGTTCAATAAAAACCCTTTTGTTCAAAACCAAAGTGTGATGACCCGGATCTCCGCAGAGCTGCTACAGTGCTTTGGGGTGGCTGTTGGAGGCCTACATGGTGTGTTGGAGGTGTTTGGGGCATAATTGGGCACGAGAGTTGGACTTCGGGCCCAAATGGATCATGTGAGTGATCGGAGGACCCCGTGGAGGGTTTAGAAGTGGTTTCGCGCGAATCGGATATTTAAATTGGGCTCCGCACGAAGTTTGGACTAAGAATACACTTCCGGAAGCCTTCGGCATTTTTTAGAGTTGGAATTTGGCGAAACGGACGTCAAATTCGGATTCAGCGCGCGAAAACGGTCAAAATGGACTACCCACTTGTCAATTCGGAGCTCGGGTTACTGTTCACGCCGGAACAGTACTTCCGGCGATCGCCGGCGGCAACCGGCGGCGGCGGGCAGCGGCGGAGAGCGGCGGCGCGGCCTCGGGCAGGCGGCAGCACGGCGGCGGGCAGGCGCGGGCAGCGCGCAGCGCGCGGGCAGGGCGCGCGGTCCACGCGGCAGGCGTGCACCGGAGCGGGGTGCCACGTGGCGTGTCTGGATTGGGTGGTCCACTGGTCCCGGTCTACGAAGTTGTGCGGTGCACAGTGGACTGGGCGGGAAGACACGTGGCATCATTCTATTGGTTCGGTTCATGAAGTCGGGTGCACCGGGTGCAGCGAGCGAGAGGCGTGACACGTGGCGCGCGGGGATTGGGCGCGCCACTGTGCGCGACAGGCAGGGACGGTGCGTGGTGCACGGTGGACCGGTTGGAGACACGTGGCAGTATGTTGTTGGTTCGGTGTTGGGATTGTCGTGCACCGGGTGCAGCGAGTGTTTGGATTGGACACGTGGCGCGCGGGGATTGGGCGCGTCACTGTGCGCGTACGGACGGCAGGCGGCGGCGACAGGCGGAGCAGGCGCGCAGGCGGCAGGCGGCGTGGCAGCGGGCCGGCGGGCGTGGCGGCCACGGCGCCGACGTGGCGCACGCGTGCGCCACGTGGCGGCCGTCTATTGGCCAGCGCCAATGGCTCGTTGACCGAGGAAGGCCACGCGGCGCGAGGAGGTTGGCCGGATCCGCTGTTTCGTGTTCGGAGACACGTGTCGCGCATGGGCGGGTCGGACGCCCAGCGGTCCGGCCGGATCCGCTGTGCGGGTACGGATCGTGGGCTGGGCCGTGGGCGGGTACTGTGCGGGCCACGTGGCGGGCCGTGGTGGTTCCGGGCTGCACAGTAACGGGCCGGGCCCGTTACTGTAGCAGCCCGGAAATTTTCGGGCGCCCGAAACCCGGGACCCATTGGTCATTTTGGGATTTGTTTGGAATGGCCTATAAATAGCCAACCCGAGCCTCCTCATTTGGCTTTTTTCTCCCAAACCGTGCATCCTCTGCCCGAGCCACCTTAAGGAGATTTGTTCACCTCTTGATGCTTGATCTTCCTGCCAAGTTCTAGGATTTTAGGAGGCACGAATCCCGAGGTTCCCCATTTTACGGTGCGGCGCGACGTTGCCTTTCCTGTTTCCTTCTTCGGCGCAGCAGTGATGTTTTGGCTCCCCTGGGCTACCCCGAGGTCCTTTTTCAGTGATTCTTGCGCCGGATGACTCCTTACAGATAAGGCTTCAACTTTCATTTTGATTGCGCTTTTCGGTTTCGAGGTTTTGGCACGTTTCCCGAGGCATCTTTGACCCCCATTTTTCTGTGGTGGATTTTGGACAGCACCAACTTGCCGAATTTATATCTCAGCCTAGGAACATCGGATCGAGACGATTCAAGAGTCGATTTTGATCTACTCGTCGCGAGGAACACAGTGGTGATTTTTCTGGGATTTTAGAAAATTGTCTCGAAGGTGAAAATTACTGTTTTCTCAGTGTACAGTGTGCAGTTTTTCTTCACAGTTTGATGTTTGGATTACCACCTTGCCGAATTTATAACTTGACTTACCGAACTCGGATTTGGGCGTGCAAGGTACCGTTTCGAAGCTATCGATGCGAGGATCGCTGTGATATTTTTATGGGATTTTTCTGGGCACTTTCTGCAGGTGATAATTTAACAGTTTCGGGACTGTTGTTGTATGGGTTAATTAAAGCAATATTTGGGAACCTAAATGTATTTAGTGGACTTTGTGTTGTGCCAGGAGTGTTTCGGGTATACTGTACTTGTTGGAGCGCAGGATTGGAGTTTTTGGTATTTTCAGCTGTACGGACCCGGACAGTTAGCGCTTCAGGTGGGTGGTTGTTGCTTGCCTCTATATCTGACTTACTCACTAAGTTTATTAGAAAACCCCACTATTGAGCATATTGTTTGATTATCATGCCTAATTGACTGATATACATGTGAGCCTATCTTTGGGGATTAATTATGTGGATATAGCATGTTTTGGGATAATATCACTGAGGGGACATGATTGCGGGGACATACTTAATTGTGATAATTAACATGCTACATTAGCACCCAGATTTTATGAAAAACGGATTAAATGGATTAACTGTTGGGACATAATGATATATCAATGTGCGGGTTTCACTCTGGGAATTATTATGGAACAGGGATCTTATACATGTGTAGTCGACTGATGATTTTAGCCTGATGGTGATATTTATGTGGATATTATTAATTATTACACATGTAAACTGTTATTTGACATATTCTCCCTTTCACATTGCATGAGGACTTTTGCATGCTTATTTGGACATCTAGATAGGCCACTATTTTATTGCTACACTATCATATTGGGATTTGACTTAGGAGAAACCATGATTGCTTTCTTTCTCCTTTTATTTAGACTTTTGAGTCATGTTGCTCGAGTTCGAGCAGAGGTTTGGGATAGTGTAGCCGGGACCTGAGGGTCAGAGATAGGGTGTACTTGATGTGGATTGTGGGTTATTGCGGCAACCGCGGACAGTAGGCGGTTGACCGGATCTTGATTATTTTACCCAATTGCGGGTTGTGGGTTATTGCGGTGACCGCGGACTTTGGGCGGTTGACCGGATGTTTACTATTGCATCAGATTGGGTATCAGATTTCTCTAGTGGATGGTATTTCCCACTTTTGAGTATTATTGTATCGGATCGGGGTTTCATTAGTGGACGGAGTTTCCCACTTTGATCATAGTCATGATCCAGTCCTGCTATTATGAGACAGTGGTTACAGAGATGCTTGATACAGTGATACTTTACTCGTGTGGGTCGCTCCCCTCGAGTGCCACTCCGGAGTAGGCTTTACACCGTGCCGAGCGCCGGGCACCTTGGGATTTCGAGCCTTATGTGCTGGTCCCCTACTGAGTTCTTGAGTTCGACAGCAGAGCAGGCAGTACCAGTTTTTACTGGTGTCTAGATTGGGTCTATTTGGTCAGGATCTGTTTTCCTGATGCATTCATACCGTCATTTCCTTCGGTATTGCATTTAGAGGCATACTTGTGGTGGTTTCCCCTTTTATTCAGTAGTTCTGTTACAGCTTTACCCCCTTGCCCTTTTCTTGCCTCTAGTAGACTTAGTGGGTACGCCGGAGCTTGAGGCTTTACCCACAGGGGGAGGCTACTGGTTTACTAGTGGTTCTCACCCCCACTGTTGTTTCCTCTTCTTTTCTCCCCCCTGTTTTGCAGAGTCCTCATTGGAGTTGCTGATCTTCGGTCGTTGTTCGGGGCGAGGGAGTCGCGAGCTAGATCTGTACCACCCGATGAGTGCAGCTGTACCCCTGGTTGGAGATTCCTGATAGCTGTCAGCTGATATTTACTGTTATCCTTGGAGGGAGATCTTTTGTATTTGGAGAGACTGAGTTGAGACTGATGTACTTAGTTTTAGTTTCTTGAGAGATGCTGTACTGAGGACATTGTATGATGATTATCTGTATTTGAGGGAATGGATATTGTACTTTATTTCATGATGTATAGTAATTGGATTTTATTTTACAGCATTTTATTTCAGCTCTGATATTTGTGTAGCTATAGTACTATCTTTTGCAGGTTAGACGCTTCGCCTATGCGGGTTTTGGCATAGGTGGCGGATCTGTTGGCGAGCCCGGGTCGCAGTTTCGACCCCGGGGCGTGACAGATTAAGTTGGTATCAGAGCTTAGGGATAGGTCAATTGGGACTGTAGAAACCCTAGGCTTATGGTTGGACCCTAGGATGACTTCGTGAGAGTCGTGAGTTTTGCGAGAGTCCTGATTGAGTTTTATACCTCTCCCGAGGGATGGGATGGGTGATTGGCATGTTTATTCTCCTAAGCAATTATGTTGGCTGCAGACAACATAGTGCGGCGGAACGGTTGACATGCTCTAGACTCTCGCCGGATTGGGTCGAGTTTTGTTTTGTGCTGTGGTGCAGTTGGTCGTGGTGAGCGGTGTCTCCCCGACGCGTTGTGCGGATTGGTGCGCACTCGTCGCAGCAGTGGAGCTTGAGCGGATTGTTTTGGGGCCGAATATCCGGATTGAGGTTAGAGAGCTTCAGGCCCCGATGACAGGATTGTCTGAGGTTTATCAGCGGCAGAGTGAGCCGCTGGTCTAGGTGACACAGTTGTCGGAGCAGTGGGCAGCCCGACAGTGTTTTTCTCCTGAGACCACCTGGTTACAGTATCCTCAGCAGCAGTGATTTCTGTGGCGCCGAAAGGGCGAGTAGCCCCCTCCGTGCCAATGTTTAGTGTCGAGGCACCGAGGTGGGGTGGATAGTTGACAGTGGATGAGTTGTGGGACATCATTGATGGATGGAGCCAGTTTTGGCAGATGAACCACCCTGATTTATGGATTTGAGTTGGAGCCTTTGGAGGCAAAATCGTGGTTGGTGGTGATGGAGTGATCAATTGAGGGTTCCCTGTGCTGGGAATTGAGGCAGTTGTTGAACTGTACGCTCCAGGTTTCGAGGGACGAAGCGCGTAGGATGTGTGCGACTGGGAGTGGATTGCGCCAGGATACCCTTTGAGTTTATCTGATTCCTCTGTTTTGGATTTTGAATTTTGGATGCCTCGATGGAGTAGGTATTGTGTGTGGAGCGTACTGTTGCAGTTCCTTTGGATAGGGATCTGCCGCCAGAGGCGAGTTCTAGATAGAGGCGCCTGGCGCTAAGTGTTGGGGGACAGATCGGCTGGCAGAGGCACTTTCGTGTTCCTTCCTGGATGGTGGACATCCTTGTGGACGGATTATGTAAAGCTTACCCAAAGGAAGGTTACCCTTTGTGATTATAACCTGCATGTTTGGGGTACAATGGATGTGCTTGAGGGGTGAGCTGAGTAAGGATAATTGAATGAGGAATTGCAGGGATCAATTGTGCTTTGTCATATGACGATTGCAATAGTGGACTTTCTGAGATGTCAGAGGTCAGGTGGACCCCGGTGACAGCATCAGCATCGTTATCAGAGTGGCGCAGCGGTAGCGTGGATTTGTTGTCTGCGAAAGACCGTATTCATCACCTCAGTGTGAGCAAAGGCGGAGAATTGTGCTCCTTTTGTGGATAGCCTTGATTTTTGCAGGCAGATTAAGTGACGACCACCTACAGTGAGCGATTGAGACTGTGCTGCCTGGGTGGAGGGCACCAAGGCAGTGGATTGGGTCGTCGCAGGTGTGATTTCATCACAGCAGCCAGAGTTAGAGCATGTTGCATTCCTGCATGGACTAGAGGTAGATTTGTTACCACATGCACTTGAGGTACAGATTCCTGTTGGGGTGGTGCATGTGGGGGAGGCTTGTGGATCATGTCCAGTGCAGTTGAGACCTCGAGTGGTATCGGCAGATTATTGGTATTTGTACCTGGTCAGTGTTTGACCCAGTGCGTGGGATTGGTTGGCATAGTGCCACATGGTGTATGACTGCGGAGAGAGAAGATTATGATCTTCTGCAAGGCAGACATTAGAGACTTGTTCTTTGAGACAGTCAGAGCACACAAGTTGTAGCGACAATGCGAGAGGTGCTTACGGCGGCACCGGGACGCAAGGATATCCCTGTCATCATGAGATCCCGGGTGTGATTCCACCGGAGCTGATAATGATGCCGTCGATTAGGGAGATTGAGATTGCGATTGACGTGGTTCAGGGAACCACGCCAACCCCGATAGCACCTCATTGGATATCACCTGTAGAGCCGACAGAGCTGATGGCGCAGTCGCAGGATCTGATGGATCGAGGGTCTGTTCGACCTAGTGCCACCCCGTTGATGTACGGTGGTGATGCCACACCGTTGATACACGGTGGTGATGTCACGTCGTGGACACACGACAGTGAGGGTCCTTGTGTGGGTGACCGCAGGCAGGTCTGGATATTATTTAGGACCTTTTGATGGAGTTATACCCCGACAGTGGTCTGCTTAGGATACATGTATCTGTTTGGAATCATACAGTTGAGTATTCCGCCAAGATGGTGTTCTGGACCCGGTAGGGGCATTGTGAGTACAGTGAGGATAAATGGAATGACTAATGCCCTGTCGTCTTTGAGATCTGAGGAATTGTGTGTTCTTGCTGCACTTGGAAGAATTATTGGAGATATTCTTCTGGGATATTTTGATTTTACCCCATCTCTGTATGGTTTAGAGCTGGTGGAGTACTTGTAGATGGTGTAACAAGGTCTGTGAGGAAGAAGCTGTATGCCAAGTTGTTGTGGTACAAGTTTTAGCTTCGAGAGCATATCTTCTTGGATCACTTAGTCTAGCCATAAGAGGCGGTGGTGGAAATCCAGCCAAAATGGATGCTATGCGAGAATGGCTGAGACCGGCAGTTATTTGTTGAGGTGAGGAGCTTGTGAGCCGGATAGTGCCAGCAGGGCTTGACGAATTGGTGATGAGACTGATACCAGCCCTGATTTCAGCATCGCCAGTGTTGGGAGATGGATTTGTGATATACTGTGATGCCTCCCATAGTAGCTATGAAGCTACAGTTGGATTTGTGGCAAGCATCCAATATCACCCTGATAGGGCCACTGTGGTGGCGGATACCTGGAGCAGGAAAGCTGTCAGAGGTCGAGCTTGTTGATGCCACAGCTGGCGCTGTGTGGACTGTCGAGGCAGACGTGGCGTATGATGGTGTCACTGAGGGCTCTTTTCCTTTCGGAGTGCCTAACACGTCACTGGTTTGGGAGTTGAGGGCACAACTCCCGGAATTGGATGAAGTGATCGTCTGGAGCAGGTACCCTTTGTCGAGCCTGGAGGATTGGATTTACCAGCTGCAAGGGTACTGGATCTTCTCGAAGATTGATTTGCGATCTGGTTCTTCCGACTGCTTATAGTTGTGTGCTGATGCCCGAGAGTTGGGGAGGTGTTTCTACACCCTGATGGTTTTGGATTAGAGATCAGAGTTTACGTGATCAGTTGGAGGACTTATATCGGATGCCCCGGGAGTACAGAGGTACTTGGATCGAGCTTGTTGTGCCGATGGACTTGTGGTTGGATTATCTGAGGCCCTGGGAAGAGCGGAGGCTTGTACCGATGCAGATTACTTGGTAGCTCGAGCAGTTAGCCCAGCTGCACTTGGTTGAGTTGGTGCGGTTTTTCTGGAGTGCCCGCCTTTACTTTGTTCTAGTTGGAGACCCGAGGACCGCATCGCGCCTTTGGAGGAGGTACTTGTCAGCCTTGGGAGCTTGAGTGGTGGATGATTGGATGTTTACCCCCTTTATTTGGTTGAGATTCCGTGTTGAGGAACGACTTTAGTTTCGAGGACGAAACTTTCTTTTAGTGGGGGAGGATGTGATGACCCGGATCTCCGCAGAGCTGCTACAGTGCGTTGGGGTGGCTGTTGGAGGCCTACATGGTGTGTTGGAGGTGTTTGGGGCATAATTGGGCACAAGTGTTGGACTTCGGGCCCAAATGGATCATGTGAGTGATCGGAGGACCCCGTGGAGGGTTTAGAAGTGGTTTCGCGCGAATCGGATATTTAAATTGGGCTCCGCACGAAGTTTGGACTAAGAATACACTTCCGGGAGCCTTCGGCAATTTTTAGAGTTGGAATTTGGCGAAACGGACGTCAAATTCGGATTCAGCGCGCGAAAACGGTCAAAATGGACTACCCACTTGTCAATTCGGAGCTCGGGTTACTGTTCACGCCGGAACAGTACTTCCGGCGATCGCCGGCGGCAACCGGCGGCGGCGGGCAGCGGCGGAGAGCGGCGGCGCGGCCTCGGGCAGGCGGCAGCACGGCGGCGGGCAGGCGCGGGCAGCGCGCAGCGCGCGGGCAGGGCGCGCGGTCCACGCGGCAGGCGTGCACCGGAGCGGGGTGCCACGTGGCGTGTCTGGATTGGGTGGTTCACTGGTCCCGGTCTACGAAGTTGTGCGGTGCACGGTGGACTGGGCGGGAAGACACGTGGCATCATTCTATTGGTTCGGTTCATGAAGTCGGGTGCACCGGGTGCAGCGAGCGAGAGGCGTGACACGTGGCGCGCGGGGATTGGGCGCGCCACTGTGCGCGACAGGCAGGGACGGTGCGTGGTGCACGGTGGACCGGTTGGAGACACGTGGCAGTATGTTGTTGGTTCGGTGTTGGGATTGTCGTGCACCGGGTGCAGCGAGTGTTTGGATTGGACACGTGGCGCGCGGGGATTGGGCGCGTCACTGTGCGCGTACGGACGGCAGGCGGCGGCGCAGGCGGGCAGGCGCGCAGGCGGCAGGCGGCGTGGCAGCGGGCCGGCGGGCGTGGCGGCCACGGCGCCGACGTGGCGCACGCGTGCGCCACGTGGCGGCCGCCTATTGGCCAGCGCCAATGGCTGCGTTGACCGAGGAGGGCCACGCGGCGCGAGGAGGTTGGCCGGATCCGCTGTTTCGTGTTCGGAGACACGTGTCGCGCAATGGGCGGGTCGGACGCCCAGCGGTCCGGCCGGATCCGCTGTGCGGGTACGGATCGTGGGCTGGGCCGTGGGCCGGGTACTGTGCGGGCCCGTGGCGGGCCGTGGTGGTTCCGGGCCTGCACAGTAACGGGCCGGGCCCGTTACTGTAGCAGCCCGGAAATTTTCGGGCGCCCGAAACCGGGGACACATTGGTCATTTTGGGATTTGTTTGGAATGGCCTATAAATAGCCAACCCGAGCCTCCTCATTTGGCTTTTTTCTCCCAAACCGTGCATCCTCTGCCCGAGCCACCTTAAGGAGATTTGTTCACCTCTTGATGCTTGATCTTCCTGCCAAGTTCTAGGATTTTAGGAGGCACGAATCCCGAGGTTCCCCATTTTACGGTGCGGCGCGACGTTGCCTTTCCTGTTTCCTTCTTCGGCGCAGCAGTGATGTTTTGGCTCCCCTGGGCTACCCCGAGGTCCTTTTTCAGTGATTCTTGCGCCGGATGACTCCTTACAGATAAGGCTTCAACTTTCATTTTGATTGCGCTTTTCCGTTTCGAGGTTTTGGCACGTTTCCCGAGGCATCTTTGACCCCCATTTTTCTGTGGTGGATTTTGGACAGCACCAACTTGCCGAATTTATATCTCAGCCTAGGAACATCGGATCGAGGCGATTCAAGAGTCGATTTTGATCTACTCGTCGCGAGGAACACAGTGGTGATTTTTCTGGGATTTTAGAAAATTGTTTCGAAGGTGAAAATTACTGTTTTCTCAGTGTACAGTGTGCAGTTTTTCTTCACAGTTTGATGTTTGGATTACCACCTTGCCGAATTTATAACTTGACTTACCGAACTCGGATTTGGGCGTGCAAGGTACCGTTTCGAAGCTATCGATGCGAGGATCGCTGTGATATTTTTATGGGATTTTTCTGGGCACTTTCTGCAGGTGATAATTTAACAGTTTCGGGACTGTTGTTGTATGGGTTAATTAAAGCAATATTTGGGAACCTAAATGTATTTAGTGGACTTTGTGTTGTGCCAGGAGTGTTTCGGGTATACTGTACTTGTTGGAGCGCAGGATTGGAGTTTTTGGTATTTTCAGCTGTATGGACCCGGACAGTTAGCGCTTCAGGTGGGTGGTTGTTGCTTGCCTCTATATCTGACTTACTCACTAAGTTTATTAGAAAACCCCACTATTGAGCATATTGTTTGATTATCATGCCTAATTGACTGATATACATGTGAGCCTATCTTTGGGATTAATTATGTGGATATAGCATGTTTTGGGATAATATCACTGAGGGGACATGATTGCGGGACATACTTAATTGTGATAATTAACATGCTACATTAGCACCCAGATTTTATGAAAAACGGATTAAATGGATTAACTGTTGGGACATAATGATATATCAATGTGCGGGTTTCACTCTGGGAATTATTATGGAACAGGGATCTTATACATGTGTAGTCGACTGATGATTTTAGCCTGATGGTGATATTTATGTGGATATTATTAATTATTACACATGTAAACTGTTATTTGACATATTCTCCCTTTCACATTGCATGAGGACTTTTGCATGCTTATTTGGACATCTAGATAGGCCACTATTTTATTGCTACACTATCATATTGGGATTTGACTTAGGAGAAACCATGATTGCTTTCTTTCTCCTTCTTATTTAGACTTTTGAGTCATGTTGCTCGAGTTCGAGCAGAGGTTTGGGATAGTGTAGCCGGGACCTGAGGGTCAGAGATAGGGTGTACTTGATGTGGATTGTGGGTTATTGCGGCAACCGCGGACAGTAGGCGGTTGACCGGATCTTGATTATTTTACCCAATTGTGGGTTGTGGGTTATTGCGGTGACCGCGGACTTTGGGCGGTTGACCGGATGTTTACTATTGCATCAGATTGGGTATCAGATTTCTCTAGTGGATGGTATTTCCCACTTTTGAGTATTATTGCATCAGATCGGGGTTTCATTAGTGGACGGAGTTTCCCACTTTGATCATAGTCATGATCCAGTCCTGCTATTATGAGACAGTGGTTACAGAGATGCTTGATACAGCGATACTTTACTCGTGTGGGTCGCTCCCCTCGAGTGCCACTCCGGAGTAGGCTTTACACCGTGCCGAGCGCCGGGCACCTTGGGATTTCGAGCCTTATGTGCTGGTCCCCTACTGAGTTCTTGAGTTCGACAGCAGAGCAGGCAGTACCAGTTTTTACTGGTGTCTAGATTGGGTCTATTTGGTCAGGATCTGTTTTCCGATGCATTCATACCGTCATTTCCTTCGGTATTGCATTTAGAGGCATACTTGTGGTGGTTTCCCCTTTTATTCAGTAGTTCTGTTACAGCTTTACCCCCTTGCCCTTTTCTTGCCTCTAGTAGACTTAGTGGGTACGCCGGAGCTTGAGGCTTTACCCACAGGGGGAGGCTACTGGTTTACTAGTGGTTCTCACCCCCACTGTTGTTTCCTCTTCTCTTCTCCCCCCTGTTTTGCAGAGTCCTCATGGGAGTTGCTGATCTTCGGTCGTTGTTCGGGGCGAGGGAGTCACGAGCTAGATCTGTACCACCCGATGTGTGCAGCTGTACCCCCTGGCTGGAGATTCCTGATAGCTGTCAGCTGATATTTACTGTTATCCTTGGAGGGAGATCTTTTGTATTTGGAGAGACAGAGTTGAGACTGATGTACTATAGTTTTAGTTTCTTGAGAGATGCTGTAGTGAGGACATTGTATGTGGATTACCTGTATTCGAAGAAATGGATATTGTACTTTATTTCAAGATGTATAGTAATTGAATTTTATTCTACAGCATTTTATTTCAGCTCTGATATTTGTGTAGCTATAGTACTATCTTTTGCAGGTTAGACGCTTCGCCTATGCGGGTTTTGGCATAGGTGGCGGATCTGTTGGCGAGCCCGGGTCGCAGTTTCGACCCCGGGGCGTGACACAAAGTATAAAAACGAAGAGCATTGAAAAACATGTAATGCAGAGATTAAGAAAAATATGAAGGAAAAACCAATCAAAGCATTACACACAGTCATAAGCTATTTAGAACTTAAGACAAGGAAAGATATCACCTTTCCGAATCCAAAATCGCTGGATTTTGGGTTGTCTTGATTCGTTGTGGCTGGGGGTTGTCCGCTTTGACTGTTGATCCACCTTAGGTCTTTGCCTCGCAATAATCCACTTGTATGATCGAAGTTGTGGCTCGGACCTTTGGTGGGTTGAGTGAACTCCATTGACTTGATGTGTCTTTTGATTCCGTTGAGTTCGCTCCGTAGATGAAGTTGCCGAAGGACTCTTCTTTCTCTTTTTCGGGCAATTCTTCACCAAATGTCCTTCAAGTCCACAAAGGTGACACGTTCTTCCTTTCAATTTTATTGTGGAACTTGAAACATGCACAGTTTGGTCCTTTTTAAATCCCAAACCAACCTTGCTTGTTTGACCTAATCCGGACATACTTTCTAGTTTCTTGGAACCGGTTGAAAGCCTTTGTATGTCGGATTTAAGTTGATGAACTTGCTTGGTCAAGGCTTGGTTGGTGACATGAATCTCCTCAAACTGCTTTTCAAGAAAACCAATCTTGTCCACATATGATTTTGCGTTCGTCTCCGATTGGTTTAGCTTTTCTTGGAGGATTTTATTGTTATCCAATAAACGCCCTTGTTCCTCCTCGAGATCTTGAAGTTTGATCTTTAACACTTGATTCTCGTCTTGAACTTCAAGTCGTTGCTTCCTCAACTTCTTGATATGCTTGGCCATCTTCTTCGATTCCGCAAGAAGTTGTTGGTATGCCTCAACGAGTTCTTTCTCGTCCGACTCCCCCTCACTTGATGACTCTCCATCGGATGTTGATGTTTCATGCAAAATCAAAGGAATAGAGTCAGTGACTAATGATGACAAGCAAAAATTAGAAGAGGGAATTTGAGAGGCATGAAAAGCAACAACTTTTTCCTCTTTACTCGAGGTCGATTCATCGGAAGTAGAATCGTCCCAAGTTTTCGCTTGCAAAGCCTTCTTTTTATATGATTTCTTAGAAGGACAATCCGTTGAAATATGGCCGTAGCCTTTGCATCGATAGCATCGGATTTCTCCTTCGAAATCATCTTTTTCTTTTTCTTTTTCTTTAGAAGGTTTTGCAACGCCTTTGAGTTTAGAGGATTTAGAACCCGATGATCCTTTAGATGGTTTCGTGGATGAATATCCATCGGTTCGATTCTTCCAAAACTTCCGACGAAATTTTTTTGTGATCCGCGCCAATTGTTCTTCAAACTCGGCAAAAGAGATTTCATCATCGGAACTCGATTCGTCATCTTCTTCCTTTGTTGATTTGAACGCAATACCTGTAAGCTTAGAAGAAGACTTGGAAGAAATTTGATTAGTAGGAAAAGTCATCTCATAAGTTTGCAAAGCACCTACTAATTCCTCTATTCTCATCTCATCCGGATGACTAACGGTTTCAATGGCGGTAACCTTTGCCCTAAACCGTTCCGGAAGAGTCCGAAGTATCTTTCTTACAATTTTCGACTCCGGGATCTTTTCTCCTAAATTAGCACATGTATTAATTACATCTTGAAGTCTAGTGTAATAATCTGTAAACAATTCATGCTCTTCCATATGAATAGAGTCAAATTGACTTGTAAGCATCTGGAGCTTTTGAATTTTTACAAGATTAGTACCCTCATGTGTAATTTTGAGAATATCCCAAATTTCCTTCGCGGTTTCACACGCGGAAATTCGTGTAAACTCAGTCGAGGAAAGAGAATTATATAAAGCGTTCATACCTTTCCCATTGTAAGAAGATCTTTCGATTTCCTCTTTGGACCATCTAGAGCGAGGTTTTGGGGTAGTAGAATTTCCTACTTCCTCAACAGGATGCACCCAACCGTATTCAACGGTTTGCCAAACACGCTCATCAATTGAGATGAGAAAAGCTCTCATCCGTACTTTCCAATACGCATAATTGGTCCCATCAAAAAGAGGAGGTCTAAAAGTATTACCACTTTCACCCAACATGATAGATAAACCTAAAACCCGCTCTGATACCAATTGTTGGGTTATGTATAATTGGATCTACAAGGATCTAAATAGGTACTATCAAACACCTAGAGGGGGGTGAATAGGTGTAATATTTAAAAAACAAATCTCAGTGCAAAATAAAAACCAATGCGGAAAATAAAAACAGCACACCGAGATTTACGTGGAAACTCCAATCCAGGAGAAAAACCACGGGACCAACATGTAATAACAATTCACTAAGAAAAGAAGAATAACAAGGTGATTACCGACTCCACGGACTCAAACCCCTCCTTCAACTTCTTCGGACCTTGTGCTCACCGATTGCACGTCCACTGCACACGTTCGAATCCACGAACGCCACTCGAATCCACGAGCACACGTTTCGAATCCACGAAACGCCTTTAGCACACCGAATCCACGATGCCACGTCGAATCCACGACGCAAACTCAGCCGATAGAAATATTGGCTTCGATGGTGATCCTTTGCTTAGATTATCATTGAGGAACCGTAGAAGAAATCTCTAAGCAAAGACTATATCAATTCGACAAAAGATAGATCTTGGAAGAACCGTCGAATTGACCTAAAAGAGGCTATAAAGAAGAACGATAAAAACCTAGCCTCTAGGGTTGCTCTCAAGTGTTTTATAAATTGATCGGTCGATTTTGAGAAACCCTAAATGTCTATTTATAGTTTAGAAACCTTTGGAAAGAGATAAGCATCAAAAACTGACTTAACAGAAATTTTCCCGCACGACGATCCGGATCGGATTTACGGCGATCCTGACTGTCGTCTTTTTTCAGCAATTCCTGAAAAAACAAGGTTCGGAATCCGGATCGGAATTCTGATGCGGATCGGAATTCTGATCCGGATCGGCTCAGGATCAGAAATTCTGATCCGGACTCTGAACATCCAATTTGTCCAGTTTTTGATTTTTAAGCAATGAAAACTTATCCAAGTGTTTCTAAACTACTCAAATGTATTCGGATTACCAAAATTATTTAGTTAAACGTACCTGATCAATCCGAATCCATTTTCCTTGAGATTGATGTATATGATTCATAATTCTTCAACTTCAATCTTCAAGACTCAAAACACTGAGTGTCAACTTGAGATCTTGTTGAATCTTCTCTGAGTCTTCAATTGCTGATTGACAATTTGATCACTTCAAGACTCCGACTCAACTCACCGACTTGACTCACGAAATATGCCAACACCAAAATGCCGTAACAATAACACCCCTCGAGTGCCTCTTCAGAGCAATGATGTGATGATCCGGACTTTTGTAGGGGCTTTTGTAGCTTTAGTAGTAAATACAGGGAGCTTACACAGTGTATCGGAGCTCGTAGTGTCGAAAACAGATCTCAGAAATGGATCCGGCGCGAAAAACGGATCAAATGGGCCTTCCGGGGGCTTTCGGCAAAATTTCGAATGAGAATTTGGCGAAACGGACGGCGGATTTGGACTCAGCGCGCGAAAACGATCAAAATGGCATATTTACTTTATTTTTTCGACACCTGGGTACTGATCACCGGAACAGTAACTCCGGCACTGGAATTACTGTTTCGGCGGCCGGCGGCAGGCGGCAGGCGGCGGCGCACGGCGGAGCAAGGCGGCGCAGGGGGCGGAGCAGGGCCGCAGGCGGCGCGGGCAGCGCGGGCAGGCGCGGGCAGGCGCGCAGGCGCGGGGTCCACAGGATGGGCGTGCACCGGGTGCACCGAAGATGGAAATTGCCACGTGTCATCCCCTGATTGGTCCGGCGGCGTCAAGGAAGTCGGCTTGTCTGTGACACGTGGCATCACCCCATTGGTCGACAAGATCCGGAAGGCCCGGCGCGTAGACCGGGCGCGTGCGCCACGTGGACACGTGGCCACTGTTCATTGGCGGGCGCAGAGCCGCCCACGTGCGCCGGGCGCGTGGAAAACGTGGGCGGCGCTGACACGTGGCATGATCTTATTAGCCCATACGGCTGTTTCGTGTTTTTGGAGGCGTGGCGCGATCTGATTAGCCAGATTTGGTGTTTCCTGTTTTGTCCAGGATCTGGTGTGGAGCCCGAATAGGATTTTGGCCCATTATAAATAGACCCTCCCTCTCTCTGCCATTTCCGATTTCTAGAGAGAGAAAATGAGATTTTGCCCTATATAAAACTTGTTCCTCTCTCTGTCCTCTATCTCCCCTAGAAGTTTCAGAATTTTTGGAGTTTTCGACAGCGAGTTATCTGCGACGCGGCGTACTGCGACGATTTTCAGTTTCGGCCCATTTTCCGTCGCAGTTCAGTCGGAAAATTGCTGTGTGCTAACCAGGAGGAATTTTTGAACAATTTCTACGACAGCGCATTCCTGAGAGGTAAGGCTTCGTTTTTTGTGTTGATCACTTTGCTCCGTTTTGCACTTTTGGCACGTTTCCCGAGGCACCTTTGACCCCCCTTTTTGCTGTGGTATTTTCTGGACAGCATCAACTTCTCCGATTTATATCTTGAGCTAGAAGCATCGGATCAAGGCAAATAAATAATCGATTTTGATCTACTCGTCGTAAGGAACGCAACCGTAATTTTTCTGGATTTTCCGGAGCACTGTACAGAGGTGAAAAATCCCTTCTTTTTCGTGCTGTTTGGAAAAATAGCAAAGACTGTATTTTTGGGATTTGTATTTACACCAGGCGTGTTGTTCTGTACAGTTGTGCACTGTTCTCGACGAATTGCTGGAATAGAGGACTGTGGATAGCAAGGAGGCTTTTTGGGGTGTGGATTGTGCTTTTCGAGGTGGGTGGTTGTTGCTTACCTCATTTTGACTAACTCACTAGGAGTATTAGAGATCCCCTATTTCAAAACAGATAATCGATATTCCAATTATGAATTGCATGAGTAGACCCCACAAATTATATGACAGCTCATTTATGTTAAATTGGGACACTATTGTTGAGACAAATGCTATATTCTATTCTCGCATGCAAATGACTTATCATGTTGGGGACATTTAAACCACTTTTTTTCCAAATAAATATCAAACACTTTTTTTCAGTTTTTAAAGAGGACAATTGCATGCTTGTTTGGACATCTAGTTAGGCCACTATTCATTGCTACACTATCATATTGGGACTTGACTTAGGAGAAACCATGTTTCGTTGTTCTCCTTGTTATTCAGACGCATGTGGCTCAGTTTGAGCAGGGTTTTTGGGATAGTGTAGTCGAGGTCATCGAGTCGGGGACAGGTTTGACTCGATTATATACTGTGGGGCATTGTGGTAACCGCGGACATGAGGCGGTTAGCCAGATGTTGATTACTTTATCAGATTTTGGACTTATGGGTTGTTGCGGCAACCGCGGACATTAGGCGGTTGACTGGATGTTCACTTATGCATCAGATTGGGTTTCAGATTTCTCTAGTGGATGGTATTTCCCACTTGTTGATTACTATTGCATCTGATTGGGGATCAGGATTACCTTAGTGGATGGATATTTCCCACTTTGATCATAGTCATGATCCAGTCCTGCTATTGTGAGACAATGGTTACAGAGATGCTTGATACAGAGATGCTTTACTCGTGTGGGTCGCTCCCCTCGAGTGGCACTCCGGAGTAGGCTTTTGACCGTGACGGGTGCCGGTCAGTTGGTGAGTTGTGAGTGATGACAGAGTAGGCAGTATCAATATTTCCTGGCCCTTTGATTGGGTTTCTTTGGGCGATTAGCCTTATAGTTGCATGCATACGCTTATCTTTTTGGCACTGCATTTAGAGGCATGGTAGTAGCAATTTCCTTTTCAACAGCCTTTGTAGCTTACCATTGTCCTTTCCTTTTGCCTCTAGTAGTCCTAGTGGGTCCGTCAGAGTTGAGGATTTACCCACTAGGGGGAGGCTTCTGGTTTATCTAGTAGTTCTCACCCCCCATTGTTGTTCTCTATTTTTTTCCCTTTGTTTTGCAGAGTCGTCTGCGGGAGCTGCTAGGCCATCGGCAGCTGATCGAGGTAAGGGGATCACTGAGTAGGTAGATCTCCAGCAGAGTGAGGTTGTGAGCTACTTTTAGACAGATATTGTACCCTCCACTCAGACTGTTATTGTCACGCCCCGGGTGTAAACCAGAACCCGGGCCCGTCTACAGATCCGCCGTGCATGTGGTATTTCCCACATACATGAAGCGTCGGTAACCTGCTCAGATATAAGAGATAATAATAAAAGAGCATAATAATCAGAGCTAAACTAAAACTACTGTATCTCAGACAGAAGCTGGAAGTAAAAGAGTACAAAAGTGAAATAAAATACAGATGTCTCTCCCAGTTCACCACTAAAAATACAAACAGCTGGCAGAAGCCAGACCCAAAAGAAAATAAATAAAAGCTGTCTGAGAAGATCAGGTACACAAAAGCTCCAGCTACAACCCTCGGGGTGGCTCTCTATCTAGTCTGCAATCCGCTTACCTCGATCAGTTGCTGACGGCCCAGCAACTTCCACGGAGGACTCTGCAAAACAAGGGGAAAGAAAGAAACAAGAAAGACAATGGGGGTAAGTACTACTATAAACAGTAGCCTCCCCTAGTGGGTAAAGCCTCAGCTCAGATATGCCCACCAGGTGATCAGAGGCAAAAAGGGAAAGGAGAAGAAAAGGGAGGTGCAGATAAATGAAGCAACTGATAAAATGCTATCCCTAATATGCCACTACATGACCAACCAATAAGGATGGAGAAAGTGATGCATCAGAATCAAGAAGCCTGTCAAAATGACCCAATCTGACAGCCAGTGAACACTGGCACTGCCTGCTCTGCCGCGACGGGTATGCCAGCCTACGCATAACACCGAAGCAAAAGGAGTCCCCAGGACTCAAAGTCTGTCTGCCGCGCACTCCGGAGTCGCACTCGTGGGGAGCGACCCACACGAGGAAAGTAAGTAACCACAAGTAACCAAATATAGCAGGACTGGATCAAGACTCAATGAAGTGGGAAAAATCCTCCACTAAAGAAAGCCCGATCCCCAAAACACCCAATCTGATGCGATAGTACAACCCGGTCAACCACCCAAGATCCGTGGTCGCCGCAACACCCTGTCAAAGCCCAACCTGTCCCAAATCCCCAATGCCTGACTACACTGTCCAACACCCGCTCGAACCCGAGCAACTATGCCTCAAGTCTATCAATAATAGGAGAAGAAAAGAATAAAAGCATGGTTTCTCCTAAGTCAAGTCCCAAAAGATAGTGTAGCAGTAAAAGATGACATAATTATGTGACCCGTTTAATCATGCATTGTCCCAATATTTTGTCCATTTTCCAAGAATAATCAGTTTAGAGAATATAGGCTAAGGTGACAGTCACATATGAAAAATCATCAATTTTGCAGTCAATTTCTATTCTGCCCCTAAACATGCAGTCCAGAATAATTAAGCGATCAATTAAAGTAATCATGCTACCACAAATTCCACATGGATCAAATACCAATTAATTAATTTCCTAGAGCATGCAAGTCTACCAATCAATAAGTTAGCATCAACAAATCAGGGGAATTCTGACATTCCTAGTGGGCATACCAAAGAGAGGAGTACAACAACCACCCACCTGAAGTGCGAACTGCCCGGATCCGTACAGATGAAAATACCCAAAATTCCAAATCCTTGCTCCCACAAATTCAGCACACCCGTAATACTCCTGGTACAATACAAAGTCCACTAAATACACTTAGGCTCCCAAATATTGCTCTTATAATCACATACAACATCTGTCTCAAAACTGTTAAATTATCACCTTCAGAAAGTGCCCAGAAATTCCAAAAAAAATATCACGGCGATCCTCGCGTCGATAGCTTCGCAACGGTACCTTGCACGCCCAAAACTGAGCTCGGTAAGTCAAGATAAAAATTCGGCAAGGGGGTACACTCATACAAAAATCTGTGCCAAAAACTGTGCACTGTTCACTGAGAAAACAGTGATTTTCACCTCGAAATAATCCTCTGGAAAATCCAAGAAAAATACGAGCGCGTTCCTTGCGATCCGTAGATGAAAAAGTTGTAAAGCTCGTTTCCGTCTGATGCTCGTGCGCGAAGATACGGCCAAAATACCACAGGGCTGTCAAGGAAATCCATACAGAAAAAGGGGTCACTGTTTGCCTCGGGATCCGTGCCAAAACCTCGAAACGGGAAAGTGCGACCAAAACGAAAGATGAATCCCTACCTCTTAGGAGTCTGTCGGCGCAAGAATCACAGGAAAAGAACCTCGGGGTAGCCCAGGGGAGCTAAAACACTGCCGCTGCGCCGAAGAAGAACACAAGAATGCAATGTCGCGCCGCGCCGTAAAATGGGGAACCTCGGGATTCGAGCCTCCTAAAATCCTGAAACTTTGTAGGTGGATCAAGCATCAAGAGAGGAACACGTTTGCTTAAGGTGGCTCGGGCAGATGGTGAGAGGGTTGAGAGAAAAAAGCCAAAGAAGGGGGCTCGGGTTGGTATATAAAGGCAGCAGTAAACGATTGGAAAAATTCCCAATATGTCCGATTTTTCGGGCGCCGAAAATTTTCGGGCGCGCACAGTGCGGCCCAGCCCAAAACGCGCGGTCGGACGGGATCCAAGCTTCGTCCGACCCGCCCCGGCGCCCGCCACGCGTCCCTCGAACACACACCAGCCGTGCAAGCCACCTCGGAGAGCGCCACGTGTCCCTGCCCGCGTCAACGCGGTAGGTGGCGCCCGCGAATCAGCGGGCGCCACGTGGCACCGCGCACGTTGCCCGCGCCTGCCCCGCGTACGGTCACCTGCCCGCGGTACGGCGCCTGCTCCGGTCAACTGCTCCGCGCGCTGCGTGAACCGCGCGCCCGTGGACCCGCCAACCGGGTGCTGCCACGTGGCGCGTCCCCGGTCCACGCCTCCCCGCGCGCTCCCGCAGACCGAGCGCACCTGAGCCGCCCAACCAGGCGCTGCCACGTGGAGCGCGCCCGGTCCACGCGCCCCGCGGTGCACCCCGGTCCTATCCCCTGCGCTCTGTGGACCCGGCCGCGTGCGCCGACCAATCAGGTCGCGCCACGTGGCACCCTCGCCGGTCCACGGCTCCCCCATGCACCAGAAATGCTGTAAAACTTCCGGGAGTCCTTTTTGGGCATCCGGACTCAGAATTTAGCAAACAAAAAGCCATTTTCAAGCGTTTTTCCGCGCTGAATCCAAATCCACCCTCCGTTTGGCCTAATTCCTTTTCTAAAATTCGGCAAAAGCAGCCGAAGGCCAATATAGCTAACCAGAGCTCACAGGGTCCATCTGTGGCATCCCTTTGATGCACTATGGGCCAGATACACCATCAACAGGGTTTGCACAGTGGATTCACGGGAAAAAGCTGCATGGGGTTCAGGGGTCCTACATCCTCCCCCACTAAAAAAAATGTTTCATCCCCGAAACAAGGAAAAATAGAACAGACGTACCTCAACCAGAAGTCTCGAACAAGAAGGGGTAGGCATCTCTCATCTCTGTCTCCAGCTCCTATGTAGCCTCTCGCTTCTCATGATTGCTCCACAGGATCTTCACATAAGGAATGGCCCGGTTGCGCAATTCCCTCACCTCACGAGCGAGAATCCACAACGGGCGCTCCTCTTAGACCAAGTCCTCGCCGATCTCCAATGAAGTGAAGTCAATCACGTGCGATGGGTCAAAAACATATCTCCTCAGAGCTGAGACGTGGAAGACATCATGAACTCCGGCCAGGCGTGGGGGTAAAGCAACTCTGTAAGCCACAGGACCAACTCTGCCAAGAATCTCAAAGGGTCCAATATAGCGGGGACTGAGCTTCCCCCGCACTCCAAATCTCCGGACCCCTTCGAGGGCGAGACCTTCAAGAAGACATGATCACCAACCTGAAACTCTAGGTCTCGCCGTCGAGTGTCGGCATAGCTCTTCTGACGACTCTGGGCTGTCTCAAGATGTCGGCGAATAACTCTGACTTTTTCCTCGGTCTCCAAAAGCAAATCCGGTCCCAAAGTCCTTCTCTCACCCACGTCACTCCAATATAAGGGGGACCGACACCTGCGTCCGTACAACGCCTCAAACGGAGCCATCTGGATGCTCGCCTGATAGCTGTTGTTGTACGCGAACTCAACCAAAGATAAGTGTCGGTACCACCCTCCTCCAAAATCCATAACGCACGCTCTCAACATATCCTCAAGGGTCAGTATGGTGCGCTCTGACTGACCATCGGTCTGTGGGTGGAAAGCGGTGCTAAACCTGAGCTGAGTCCCCAATGCCGACTGTAAACTCCCCCAAAAGCGCGACACGAATCTCGGGTCCCTATCTGAAACAATCGAAGCAGGTACACCGTGAAGCCTCACTACCTCATCCAAATATAACTGCGCTAGACGCTCCAGTGGCCAAGTCATCTGAACCGGTAAAAAGTGTGCCGACTTGGTGAGTCTATCCACGATAACCCAGATCGCATCTGCCCCGCTCTGTGCCCTCGGCAATCCAGTGACGAAATCCATAGTGACGTGGTCCCATTTCCACTCGGGAATTGGAAGACTCTGCAACTTACCAGCAGGAACGCGATGCTCTGCCTTCACTTGCTGGCAAGTTAAACAGTGAGCTACGAATCTCCCAATATCCCGCTTCATTCCGGGCCACCAAAACTGTGCCTTGAGGTCCTTATACATCTTAGTACCTCCAGGGTGGATGGTATAAGGTGTATAATGGGCCTCCCTCAAAATCTGATCTCTAATCTCCTGATCCATAGGCACACACACTCGGTCCCTGTACCGTAGTACTCCCGAGCTATCCACAGAAAAATCCCCTGTCTGATCCGCCTGAAGCTGCGTCCTGATCCTCGTCAAGTGGGGGTCCTCACTCTGAGTGTCCCTGATCCTCTCCAACAGAGTGGGCTGCAAGACCATAGACATGAGTCTAGCAGAGACCCCAGGGGATACTACCTCCAGCTGTAACCGCCTCATCTGCTCGATCAACGGCGCCTGCTGCGAGATCAATAAGCTCAGACTCGTCCTCCTACTCAAAGCATCTGCCACGACATTGGCCTTGCCGGGATGGTAAAGGATACTCAGATCATAATCCTTTAACAGCTCCAACCACCGGCGTTGTCTCAAATTCAGCTCCTTTTGGGTGAACAGATACTTCAAGCTCTTGTGATCAGTATATATCTCGCAATGCTCTCCATATAAGTAATGCCGCCACAGCTTCAGAGCAAACACCACCGCTGCCAGCTCAAGATCATGAGTAGGGTAATTTTTCTCATAGTCCTTCAATTGCCGTGAAGCATAGGCAATCACCCTACCATGCTGCATCAACACACACCCCAGACCACTCCGAGAGGCATCACTGTAAATCACAAATCCTTCCCCCATAACTGGGAGGGCAAGGATTGGAGCGGTCATCAATCTCTGCTTCAGCTCCTCAAAACAGCTCTGGCAAGTCTCGCTCCAAACAAACTTAACTCCTTTCCTGGTCAGACGAGTGAGGGGAGAGGAAAGCTTCGCAAAGCCTTCCACAAAACGCCGATAGTAGCCCGCCAAACCAAGAAAGCTCCGCACCTCGGTGATAGTCGTCGGCCTCGGCCAATCTCGAATAGCATCCACCTTGGCCGGATCCACCGCCACTCCAGCAGCTGAAACAACATGACCCAGAAAGGCGACCTCCCGGAGCCAAAACTCGCACTTTTTGAACTTAGCATACAGCTTCTTCTCTCGCAGAAGCTGTAGCACAGTCCTCAAGTGCTCCTCGTGCTCCAGATCACTCCGGGAGTAGATCAGAATATCATCTATAAACACCACCACAAACCGGTCCAAAAACGGCTGAAATATCCTGTTCATCAAATCCATGAATGCGGCAGGGGCATTTGTCAACCCGAAAGGCATCACAGTAAACTCATAATGCCCGTACCGCGATCTGAAAGCCGTTTTGGAGATGTCCTCGGCCCTCACCCTCAGCTGGTGGTAACCGGACTGCAGATCAATCTTCGAGAACACAGACGCTCCCTGCAGCTGATCAAACAAATCATCAATCCGGGGGAGGGGATACTTGTTCCGGATGGTCACTTTATTCAACTCCCTATAATCCACACACAACCGCAGTGACCCATCCTTCTTCTTCACAAACAACACAGGCGCTCCCCACGGAGAAACACTGGGTCTGATGAAGCCCCTATCCAAAAGATCCTGAAGCTGGGCTTTCAACTCCCTCAACTCAGCTGGCGCCATCCTATAGGGTGCCTTTGAGATTGGTGCAGTCCCAGGGACTACATCAATCACAAACTCAATCTCCCTCTCCGGCGGCATCGTCGTCAACTCAGGGGGAAACACATCTGGGAACTCTCGGACAATAGGGATATCCTCGAGTCCCAGTGCCGCCGTAGGCACCTCCACCACAGTGGCCAAAAAGGCAGTGCAACCTCTGCTCATCATCCTCCTAGCTCTCGCCGAGGAAATGGTCGCTGCGAACAGCGTGCTCTGGCAGCCTCTGAAGATGAACTCCTCCTGTCCAGGCTCACGAAGAGTCACCGTCCTCTCTCTGCAGTCGATAGTGGCGGAATACCGTGACAGCCAATCCATCCCTAGCACCAAGTCAAAATCCTGGAGCTGCTGCAAAACAAGCAAGTCTGCAGGCAAAATCCAAGGCCCCAACTGCACTGGGCAAGCCACACAACGCTCCTCGACATGCAAAATATGATCAGGAATCCGCACCTCTAATGCACATGACAAGGACTCTACCTCTAGACCATGAAGTGATGCAAATGCTCGACTAATGAAAGAATGCGAAGCTCCAGTGTCAAATAAAGTGCGAGTCCGAATACCAAAGAGTAGAGTAATACCTGCCACCACCTGGTCTGCCGCTGAAGAATCCGCTAACTGGGCGGCATACACCCGCCCGCTCGGTGCTGGAGGTCGAGAATCTGTAGGATAAGAGGTGGACGGCCTGCTCGCTGGAGCATAAGGCCGCTGCTGCTGAGGGGAATATGGAGCCGATGCCGAAGAAGGTGCCGAGGAAGTAGTAAGGGGGCAGGTAGCTCGCACATGCCCCGGCTGTCCACAACGGAAGCATCGACCCCATCTCTGGTCACAAGTGATGGCGGCATGCTGACCCCGCAGAAAATACATCGGTCAGAAGATCGGGGCTGTCTCGGCTGCTGCTGCTGCTGTCTCGAGGACTGCTGCTGAGATCTCTGCTGCCTCTGCTGCGATCTCTGCTGCTGGTGCTGCTGCTGATGCTGCTGCGGTCTCTGGGGTCCACCAGGCCCTCTCCTCTCAGATCGCCCACGGCCGTAAGACTGGGACTGCGGCGGCCGTGGCGGTCTCCATGAGCTGGCCTGTCCCCCGTCCTCTGGGGCTGGTCGCTTCCTGTCGGAACTCTGCGCGACCGCGGCCCTCCGTCTGGCCACCTCCTGATCACCTCTCTCCACCCACTGTGCATGCTCTGCGGCTGCCTCCAGGGTCTGAAATCTCTGAGCATGCACAAGTGTGTAAATCTCTGGACGAAGGCCTGCCTCGAACAACTCTACCTGGTGCGGACCGTCACGGGCGACGAAAGGCACACAGTTCAGCAACTCCATGAACTCCTGGAAATAGGCATGGGCCGATCGATCGCCCTGCTGCAGATTCTTCAAGTCGTCCTCCAACTTCTTCTTCACACTGGTAGAAAAATAGGTGTCCAACACCATCCGTTTGAACTCCTCCCAAGGCAACTGCCGAGTGATCCGGAACTCCAGTGGCTCTACCCGCTGCCACCAAAAATCAGCATCTCCGTCCAAACAGTGCACCGCCATGTGCACTCGATACCTCGGGTCGATGAAGAAGTCCCGAAAAAGCTTCTCCATCGCAGAAAGCCATCTCCCAACAGCCCGGGGCTGAGCATCCCGCCCTGAGAATCTAGGTGGTCCCCGCTGAACAAACTTGGAGAGTTTGTCAGCAAAATCCTGCTCCTCCTCCGCAGTCAAAGGCTGAATAGCTCCAGGAGCCCCGCTACTCGAAGATGGCGCTGACGGCACAAAAGGTGCAACAGGAGGCACAGGGGCCTCAGGAACAGCCGGGGGTGGTGCCTCTCTCTGGGCAAGCAGCTGGTCAATCCTCTGCTCCTGGCGGCGCTGACCCTCCGCCAACTGGGCCACCAAGGCCCTCAACTCAGTAAGCTCAGAGGGTCTAGACTGCTCTGGCTCGACAGGGGGTGAAGGAGTACCCCGAGTAGGAATCCGACGTCGAGGAGGCATCCTGCCACAAGAAACCAAACATCAGCAACAAAACCCCACACGACCCAATCTGGCGAAAGTCAAAAGACATCCTCCTATTTCTGTAACCTTATGTTGTCTGCAGCCAACATAATGGTTCAACAGAAATAGGCTATGTCGATCCCTCTTCACTCACAGGAAGAGTTAACTATAAAATCACCGACTTTCGCAAAATGTCACGCCACTCACGCCCTATCATCCTAGGGTCTGTCCAAAAGCCTAGGGTTTCCTAAGTCCCAACTGACCTATCCCTAAGCTCTGATACCAACTTAATCTGTCACGCCCCGGGTGTAAACCAGAACCCGGGCCCGTCTACAGATCCGCCGTGCATGCGGTATTTCCCACATACACGAAGCGTCGGTAACCTGCTCATATATAAGAAATAATAATAAAAGAGCATAATAATCAGAGCTAAACTAAAACTACTGTATCTCAGACAGAAGCTGGAAGTAAAAGAGTACAACAGTGAAATAAAATACAGATGTCTCTCCCAGCTCACCACTAAAAATACAAACAGCTGGCAGAAGCCAGACCCAAAAGAAAATAATAAAAGCTGTCTGAGAAGTCCAGGTACCCAAAATCTCCAGCTACAACCCTCGGGTGGCTCTCTATCTAGTCCGCAATCCGCTTACCTCGATCAGTTGCTGACGGCCCAGCAACTCCCACAGAGGACTCTGCAAAACAAGGGGAAAGAAAGAAACAAGAAAGACAATGGGGGTAAGTACTACTATAAACAGTAGCCTCCCCTAGTGGGTAAAGCCTCAGCTCAGATATGCCCACCAGGTGATCAGAGGCAAAAAGGGAAAGGAGAAGAAAGGGGGTGCAGATAAATGAAGCAACTGATAAAATGCTATCCCTAATATGCCTCTACATGACCAACCAATAAGGATGGAGAAAGTGATGCATCAGAATCAAGAAGCCTGTCAAAATGACCCAATCTGACCGCCAGTGAACACTGGCACTGCCTACTCTGCCGCGACGGGTATGCCAGCCTACGCATAACACCGAAGCAAAAGGAGTCCCCAGGACTCAAAGTCTGTCTGCCGCGCACTCCGGAGTGGCACTCGTGGGGAGCGACCCACACGAGGAAAGTAAGTAACCACAAGTAACCAAATATAGCAGGACTGGATCAAGACTCAATGAAGTGGGAAAAACCCTCCACTAAAGAAAGCCCGATCCCCAAAACACCCAATCTGATGCAATAGTACAACCCGGTCAACCACCCAAGATCCGTGGTCGCCGCAACACCCTGTCAAAGCCCAACCTGTCCCAAATCCCCAATACCTCACTACACTGTCCAACACATGCTCGAACCCGAGCAACTATGCCTCAAGTCTATTAATAATAGGAGAAGAAAAGAATAAAAGCATGGTTTCTCCTAAGTCAAGTCCCAAAAGATAGTGTAGCAGTAAAAGATGACATAATTATGTGACCCGTTTAATCATGCATTGTCCCAATATTTTGTCCATTTTTCAAGAATAATCAGTTTAGAGAATATAAGCTAAGGTGACAGTCTCATATGAAAAATCATCAATTTTGCAGTCCTCAATTTCTATTCTGCCCCTAAACATGCAGTCCAGAATAATTAAGCGATCAATTAAAGTAATCATGCTACCACAAATTCCACATGGATCAAATAACCAATTAATTAATTTCCCTAAGAGCATGCAAGTCTACCAATCAATAAGTTAGCATCAACAAATCAGGGGAATTCTGATATTCCTAGTGGGCATACCAAAGAGAGGAGTACAACAACCACCCACCTGAAGTGCGAACTGCCCGGATCCGTACAGATGAAAATACCCAAAATTCCAAATCCTTGCTCCCACAAATTCAGCACACCCGTAATACTCCTGGTACAATACAAAGTCCACTAAATACACTTAGGCTCCCAAATATTGCTCTTATAATCACATACAAATCTGTCTCAAAACTGTTAAATTATCACCTTCAGAAAGTGCCCAAGAAATTCCAAAAAAAATATCACGGCGATCCTCGCGTCGATAGCTTCGCAACGGTACCTTGCACGCCCAAAACTGAGCTCGGTAAGTCAAGATAAAAATTCGGCAAGGGGGTACACTCATACAAAAATCTGTGCTAAAAACTGTGCACTGTTCACTGAGAAAACAGTGATTTTCACCTCGAAATAATCCTCTGGAAAATCCAAGAAAAATACGAGCGCGTTCCTTGCGATCCGTAGATGAAAAAGTTGTATAAGCTCGTTTCCGTCTGACGCTCGTGCGCGAAGATATGGCCAAAATACCTCAGGCTGTCAAGGAAATCCATACAGAAAAAGGGGTCACTGTTTGCCTCGGGATCCGTGCCAAAACCTCGAAACGGGAAAGTGCGACCAAAACGAAAGATGAATCCCTACCTCTTAGGAGTCTGTCGGCGCAAGAATCACAGGAAAAGGACCTCGGGGTAGCCCAGGGGAGCTAAAACACTGCCGCTGCGCCGAAGAAGAACACAAGAATGCAATGTCGCGCCGCGCCGTAAAATGGGGAACCTCGGGATTCGAGCCTCCTAAAATCCTGAAACTTTGTAGGTGGATCAAGCATCAAGAGAGGAACACGTTTGCTTAAGGTGGCTCGGGCAGATGGTGAGAGGGTTGAGAGAAAAAAGCCAAAGAAGGGGGCTCGGGTTGGTATATATAGGCTGCAGGAAACAATTGGAAAAATTCCCAATATGTCCGATTTTTCGGGCGCCCGAAAATTTTCGGGCGCGCACAGTGCGGCCCAGCCCAAAACGCGCGGTCGGACGGGATCCAAGCTTCGTCCGACCCGCCCCGGCGCCCGCCACGCGTCCCTCGAACACACACCAGCCGTGCAAGCCACCTCGGAGAGCGCCACGTGTCCCTGCCCGCGTCAACGCGGTAGGTGGCGCCCGCGAATCAGCGGGCGCCACGTGGCACCGCGCACGTTGCCCGCGCCTGCCCCGCGTACGGTCACCTGCCCGCGGTACGGCGCCTGCTCCGGTCAACTGCTCCGCGCACTGCGTGAACCGCGCGCCCGTGGACCCGCCAACCGGGTGCTGCCACGTGGCGCGCCCCCGGTCCACGCCTCCCCGCGCGCTCCCGCAGACCGAGCGCACCTGAGCCGCCCAACCAGGCGCTGCCACGTGGCGCGCCCCCGGTCGACGCGCCCCGCGGTGCACCCCGGTCCTATCCCCTGCGCTCCGTGGACCCGGCCGCGTGCGCTGACCAATCAGGTCGCGCCACGTGGCACCCCCGCCGGTCCACGGCTCCCCAATGCACCAGAAATGCGGTAAAACTTCCGGGAGTCCGTTTTTGGGCATCCGGACTCAGAATTTAGCAAACAAAAAGCCATTTTCAAGCGTTTTTCCGCGCTGAATCCAAATCCACCCTCCGTTTGGCCAAATTCCTTTTCTAAAATTCGGCAAAAGCAGCCGAAGGCCAATACAGCTAACCAAAGCTCACAGGGTCCATCTGTGGCATCCCTTTGATGCACTATGGGCCAGATACACCATCAACAGGTGTTTGCACAGTGGATTCACGGGAAAAAGCTGCATGGGGTTCAGGGGTCCTACAGTTATATTTTCTTTTATTTTGGGTCTGGCTTAGCCAGCTGGTTGTACTATTTTGGTGAGTTGGGAGATTGTATTTATGACAGCTGTATTTTAGTTCTAGTCTGAGATACTATGTGGTTCTTCTATTTCAGCTCTGTATTATGCTCTTTTATTGTACATCTTATATCTGAGCAGGTTACCAGTGCTTCGTGTACGCGGGAAATTCCGTGTGCACGGCGGATCTGTAGACGGACCCGGGTTCTGATTTACACCCTGGGCGTGACAGATTAAGTTGGTATCAGAGCTTAGGGATAGGTCAGTTGGGACTTAGGAAACCCTAGGCTTTTGGCAGACCCTAGGATGATAGGGCGTGAGAGACGAGACATTTTGCGAAAGTCGTTTATTTATTTGTTTGACTCTTCCAGTGAGAGAAGAGGGATCGACATACCCAATTTCTGGTGAACAGTTATGCTGGCTGCAGACAACATAAAGTCACAGAAATAGGGAGATGTCTTTGACTTTCGCTAGATTGGGTCGTGCGGGGTTATGTTTCTGATTTATGATTTCTTGTGGTAGGATGCCTCCGCGACGCAGGATGTTGACGCGTTCTCAGCCCTCTTCCCCTGAGCCCGATCAAGAGGAGTCCGGGCAGGGTCAGCAGAGTGAGGTGCAGGAGCTACAGGCTCAGATGGCTCAGATGTCGGAGGCTATTCGGCGTCAGGAGGAGGCCATGGGTCGGCTGACGCAGATGTTAGAGCAGAGGGCGCAGCCTGTTGTAGCACCCCCGGAGAGTTCTCCGTACCATCATCCCCTGCTGTGGCTCCCCCAGTTGTACGGTGACCCCGGCATCCACTGTTGCTCGGGGTACTGGTAGATAGCCGTCTGGGTTGACGGGACCTCTGACCCCGGCAGAGCAGCGGGAGATGGTCGACTTGTTGATGAGGTTTCGCCAGTTGACCCACCCCATTTCTCGGGGCAGAGTGCAGAGCGTGGGAGGCAGAGTCGTGGATTACGGCGATGGATGGAGCGACGTTTTGAGACATTGTTCATCGAGGAGCGATACGTACCAGGTGTTATTGGCGATGAACTTTTTGGAGCGCAATGCCGAGGCTTGGTGGCGAGACAATGTGTTCGACCGGCTGGTCCGCCTGGGGCTCAGCTCCTGACTTGGGAGGAGTTCCGCAGTATTTTCTGTCTTCTTGGGGCTTTCTTCCGAGAGAGCGTCCGACAGAGGTTGGAGGAGCAGTTGAGAAACCTTCGACAGGGAGAGGCCCGTGCATGAGTATATGCGAATTTAATCAGTTATTGGCTGTGTGTACCGAACGTGGCCAGGGATGAAGCACATCGGATTTACATGTTCGAGCGAGGGTTGGCGCCGGGACCTTTTTCAACTGGTTCGCTCGACGCAGGTTACAGATGTCACGCCTCGGGTGTAAAAACCAGAACCCGGGCCCGTCCACAGAACCGCCGTATA
>CM054932.1:7785335-7933350 GCA_029168755.2 Tillandsia fasciculata | reverse complement strand
GGTCACGCCCCGGGTGTAAACCAGAACCCGGGCCCGTCTACACCGCCGTGCATGCGGTATTTCCCACATACACGAAGCGTCGGTAACCTGCTCAGATATAAGAAATAATAATAAAAGAGCATAATAATCAGAGCTAAACTAAAACTACTGTATCTCAGACAGAAGCTGGAAGTAAAAGGTACAACAGTGAAATAAAATACAGATGTCTCTCCCAGCTCACCACTATAAATACAAACAGCTGGCAGAAGCCAGTCCCAAAAGAAAATAAATAAAACTGTCTGAGAAGTCAGGTACCCAAAATCTCCAGCTACAACCCTCGGGTGGCTCTCTATCTAGTCCGCAATCCGCTTACCTCGATCAGTTGCTGACGGCCCAGCAACTCCCACAGAGGACTCTGCAAAACAAGGGGAAAGAAAGAAACAAGAAAGACAATGGGGGTAAGTACTACTATAAACAGTAGCCTCCCCTAGTGGGTAAAGCCTCAGCTCAGATATGCCCACCAGGTGATCAGAGGCAAAAAGGGAAAGGAGAAGAAAGGGGGTGCAGATAAATGAAGCAACTGATAAAATGCTATCCCTAATATGCCTCTACATGACCAACCAAAAGGATGGAGAAAGTGATGCATCAGAATCAAGAAGCCTGTCAAAATGACCCAATCTGACCGCCAGTGAACACTGGCACTGCCTGCTCTGCTGTCGGGTATGCCCAGCCTACGCATAACCCGAAGCAAAAGGAGTCCCCAGGACTCCAGTCTGTCTGCCGCGCAAAGCCTACTCCGGAGTGGCACTCGTGGGGAGCGACCCACACGAGTAAAGTATCACTGTAACCACAAGTAACCAATATAGCAGGACTGGATCGAGACTCATGAAGTGGGAAAAACCCTCCACTAAAGAAAGCCCGATCCCCAAAACACCCAATCTGATGCAATAGTACAACCCGGTCAACCACCCAAGATCCGTGGTCGCCGCAACACCCTGTCAAAGCCCAACCTGTCCCAAATCCCCAATACCTGACTACACTGTCCAACACCGCTCGAACCCGAGCAACTATGCCTCAAGTCTATCAATAATAGGAGAAGAAAAGAATAAATGCATGGTTTCTCCTAAGTCAAGTCCCAAAATAGTGTAGCAGTAAAAGATGACATAATTATGTGACCCGTTTAATCATGCATTGTTCCAATATTTTGTCCATTTTCCAAGAATAATCAGTTTAGAGAATATAGGCTAAGGTGACAGTCACATATGAAAAACATCAATTTTGCAGTCATTTCTATTCTGCCCCTAAACATGCAGTCCAGAATAATTAAGCTTAAATTAAAGTATCATGCTACCACAAATTCCACATGGATCAAATACCAATTAATTAATTTCCTAGAGCATGCAAGTCTACCAATCAATAAGTTAGCATCAACAATCAGGGGAATTCTGACATTCCTAGTGGGCATACCAAAGAGAGGAGTACAACAACCACCCACCTGAAGTGCGAACTGTCCGGATCCGTACAGCTGAAAATACCAAAATCCAAATCCTTGCTCCCACAATTCAGCACACCCGTAATACTCCTGGTACAATACAAAGTCCACTAATTACACTAGGCTCCCAAATATTGCTCTTATAATCACATACAACATCTGTCTCAAAACTGTTAAATTATCACCTGCAGAAAGTGCCCAGAAATTCCAAGAAAAATATCACGGCGATCCTCGCGTCGATAGCTTCGCAACGGTACCTTGCACGCCCAAATCTGAGTTCGGTAAGTCAAGATAAAAATTCGGCAAGGGGGTACACTCATACAAAAATCTGTGCTAAAAACTGTGCACTGTTCACTGAGAAAACAGTGATTTTCACCTCGAAATAATCCTCTGGAAAATCCAAGAAAAATACGAGCGCGTTCCTTGCGATCCGTAGATGAAAAAGTTGTATAAGCTCGTTTCCGTCTGACGCTCGTGCGCGAAGATATGGCCAAAATACCCAGCTGCTGTCAAGGAAATCCATACAGAAAAAGGGGTCACTGTTTGCCTCGGGATCCGTGCCAAAACCTCGAAACGGGAAAGTGCGACCAAAACGAAAGATGAAGTCCCTACCTCTTAGGAGTCTGTCGGCGCAAGAATCACAGGAAAAGAACTCGGGGTAGCCCAGGGGAGCTAAAACACTGCGCTGCGCCGAAGAAGAACACAAGAATGCAACGTCGCGCCGCGCCGTAAAATGGGGAACCTCGGGATTCGTGCCTCCTAAAATCCTGAAACTTTGCAGGTGGATCAAGCATCAAGAGAGGAAAACTTTGCTTAAGGTGGCTCGGGCAGATGGTGAGAGGGTTGAGAGAAAAAAGCCAAAGAAGGGGGCTCGGGTTGGTATTTATAGGCTGCAGAAAACAATTGGAAAAATTCCCAATATGTCCGATTTTTCGGGCGCCCGAAAATTTTCGGGCGCGCACAGTGCGGCCCGGCCCAAAACCGCCGCGGTCGGACGGGATCCAAGCTTCGTCCGACCCGCCCCGCGCCCGCCACGCGTCCCCGAACACCACCAGCCGTGCAAGCCACCCGGCGAGCGCCACGTGTCCCTGCCCGCGTCAACGCGGTAGGTGGCGCCCGCGAATCAGCGGGCGCCACGTGGCAACCTGCGCACGTTGCCCGCGCCTGCCCCGCGTACGGTCCACCTGCCCGGTACGGCGCCTGCACCGGTCACTGCTCCGCGCGCTGCGTGAACCGCGCGCCCGTGGACCCCACCCGCCAACCGGGTGCTGCCACGTGGCGCGCCCCGGTCCACGCCTCCCGCGCGCGCTCCCGCAGACCGAGCGCACCTGAGCCGCCCAACCAGGCGCTGCCACGTGGAGCGCCCCCGGTCCACGCGCCCCGCGGTGCACCCCGGTCCTATCCCCTGCGCTCTGTGGACCCGGCCGCGTGCGCCGACCAATCAGTCGCGCCACGTGGCACCCTCGCCGGTCCACGGCTCCCCCATGCACCAGAAATGCTGTAAAACTTCCGGGAGTCCTTTTTGGGCATCCGGACTCAGAATTAGCAAACAAAAAGCCATTTTCAAGCGTTTTTCCGCGCTGAATCTAAATCCACCCTCCGTTTGGCCTAATTCCTTTTCTAAAATTCGGCAAAAGCAGTCGAAGGCCAATATAGCTAACCAGAGCTCACAGGGTCCATCTGTGGCATCCCTTTGATGCACTATGGGCCAGATACACCATCAACAGGGTTTGCACAGTGGATTCACGGGAAAAAGCTGCATGGGGTTCAGGGGTCCTACATCCTCCCCCACTAAAAAAAAAGTTTCGTCCCCGAAACAAGGAAAAAAAGAACAGACGTACCTCAATCAGAAGCCTCGAACAAGAAGGGGTAGGCATCTCTCATCTCTGTCTCCAGCTCCCATGTAGCCTCTCGCTCCTCATGATTGCTCCACAGGATCTTCACATATGGAATGGCCCGGTTGCGCAATTCCCTCACCTCACGAGCAAGAATCCGCAACGGGCGCTCCTCGTAGACCAAGTCCTCGCCGATCTCCAACGAAGTGAAGTCAATCACGTGCGACGGGTCAAAAACATATCTCCTCAGAGCTGAGACGTGGAAGACATCATGAACTCCGGCCAGGCGTGGGGGTAAGGCAACTCTGTAAGCCACAGGACCAACTCTGCCAAGAACTCAAAGGGTCCAATATAGCGGGGACTGAGCTTCCCCCGCACTCCAAATCTCCGGACCCCTTTCGAGGGCGAGACCTTCAAGAAGACATGATCACCAACCTGAAACTCTAGGTCTCGCCGTCGAGTGTCGGCGTAGCTCTTCTGACGACTCTGGGCTGTCTCAAGATGTCGGCGAATAATTCTGACTTTTTCCTCGGCCTCCAAAAGCAAATCCGGTCCCAAAGTCCTCCTCTCACCCACGTCACTCCAATATAAGGGGACCGACACCTGCGTCCATACAACGCCTCAAACGGAGCCATCTGGATGCTCGCCTGATAGCTGTTGTTGTACGCGAACTCAACCAAAGATAAGTGTCGGTACCACCCTCCTCCAAAATCCATAACGCACGCTCTCAACATATCCTCAAGGGTCTGTATGGTGCGCTCTGACTGTCCATCGGTCTGTGGGTGGAAAGCGGTGCTAAACCTGAGCTGAGTCCCCAATGCAGACTGTAAACTCCCCCAAAAGCGCGACACGAATCTCGGGTCCCTATCTGAAACAATCGAAGCAGGCACACCATGAAGCCTCACCACCTCATCCAAATATAACTGCGCTAGACGCCCCAGTGGCCAAGTCATCTGAACCGGTAAAAAGTGTGCCGACTTGGTGAGTCTATCCACGATAACCCAAATCGCATCTGCCCCGCTCTGCGCCCTCGGCAATCCAGTGACGAAATCCATAGTGACGTGGTCCCATTTCCACTCGGGAATTGGAAGACTCTGCAACTTACCAGCAGGAACGCGATGCTCCGCCTTCACTTGTTGGCAAGTTAAACAGTGAGCTACGAATCTCCCAATATCCCGCTTCATTCCGGGCCACCAAAACTGTGCCTTGAGGTCCTTATACATCTTAGTACCTCCAGGGTGGATGGTATAAGGTGTATAATGGGCCTCCCTCAAAATCTGATCTCTAATCTCCTGATCCCCATAGGCACACACACTCGGTCCCTGTACCGTAGTACTCCCGAGTTATCCACCGCAAAATCCCCTCTCTGATCCGCCTAAAGCTGCGTCCTGATCCTCGTCAAGTAGGGGTCCTCACTCTGAGTGTCCCTGATCCTCTCCAACAGAGTGGGCTGCAAGACCATAGACATGAGTCTAGCAGAGACCCCAGGGGATACTACCTCCAGCTGTAACCGCCTCATCTGCTCGATCAACGGCGCCTGCTGCGAGATCAATAAGCTCAGACTCGTCCTCCTACTCAAAGCATCTGCCACGACATTGGCCTTGCCGGGATGATAAAGGATACTCAGATCATAATCCTTTAACAGCTCCAACCACCGGCGTTGCCTCAAATTCAGCTCCTTTTGGGTGAACAGATACTTCAAGCTCTTGTGATCAGTATATATCTCGCAATGCTCTCCATACAAGTAATGCCGCCACAGCTTCAGAGCAAACACCACCGCTGCCAACTCAAGATCATGAGTAGGGTAATTTTTCTCATAGTCCTTCAATTGCCGTGAAGCATAGGCAATCACCCTACCATGCTGCATCAACACACACCCCAGACCACTATGTGAGGCATCACTGTAAATCACAAATCCTTCCCCCATAACTGGGAGGGCAAGGATTGGAGCGGTCATCAATCTCTGCTTCAGCTCCTCAAAACAGCTCTGGCAAGTCTCGCTCCAAACAAACTTAACTCCTTTCCTGGTCAGACGAGTGAGGGGAGAGGAAAGCTTCGCAAAGCCTTCCACAAAACGCCGATAGTAGCCCGCCAAACCAAGAAAGCTCCGCACCTCGGTGATAGTCGTCGGCCTCGGCCAATCTCGAATAGCATCCACCTTGGCCGGATCCACCGCCACTCCAGCAGCTGAAACAACATGACCCAGAAAGGCGACCTCCCGGAGCCAAAACTCGCACTTTTTGAACTTAGCATACAGCTTCTTCTCTCGCAGAAGCTGTAGCACAGTCCTCAAGTGCTCCTCGTGCTCCAGATCACTCCGGGAGTAGATCAGAATATCATCTATAAACACCACCACAAACCGGTCCAAAAACGGCTGAAATATCCTGTTCATCAAATCCATGAATGCGGCAGGGGCATTTGTCAACCCGAAAGGCATCACAGTAAACTCATAATGCCCGTACCGCGATCTGAAAGCCGTTTTGGAGATGTCCTCGGCCCTCACCCTCAGCTGGTGGTAACCGGACTGCAGATCAATCTTCGAGAACACAGACGCTCCCTGCAGCTGATCAAACAAATCATCAATCCGGGGGAGGGGATACTTGTTCCGGATGGTCACTTTATTCAACTCCCTATAATCCACACACAACCGCAGTGACCCATCCTTCTTCTTCACAAACAACACAGGCGCTCCCCACGGAGAAACACTGGGTCTGATGAAGCCCCTATCCAAAAGATCCTGAAGCTGGGCTTTCAACTCCCTCAACTCAGCTGGCGCCATCCTATAGGGTGCCTTTGAGATTGGTGCAGTCCCAGGGACTACATCAATCACAAACTCAATCTCCCTCTCCGGCGGCATCGTCGTCAACTCAGGGGGAAACACATCTGGGAACTCTCGGACAATAGGGATATCCTCGAGTCCCAGTGCCGCCGTAGGCACCTCCACCACAGTGGCCAAAAAGGCAGTGCAACCTCTGCTCATCATCCTCCTAGCTCTCGCCGAGGAAATGGTCGCTGCGAACAGCGTGCTCTGGCAGCCTCTGAAGATGAACTCCTCCTGTCCTGGCTCGCGAAGAGTCACCGTCCTCTCTCTGCAGTCGATAGTGGCGGAATACCGTGACAGCCAATCCATCCCTAGCACCAAGTCAAAATCCTGGAGCTGCTGCAAAACAAGCAAGTCTGCAGGCAAAATCCAAGGCCCCAACTGCACTGGGCAAGCCACACAACGCTCCTCGACATGCAAAATATGATCAGGAATCCACACCTCTAATGCACATGACAAGGACTCTACCTCTAGACCATGAAGTGATGCAAATGCTCGACTAATGAAAGAATGCGAAGCTCCAGTGTCAAATAAAGTGCGAGTCCGAATACCAAAGAGTAGAGTAATACCTGCCACCACCTGGTCTGCCGCTGAAGAATCCGCTAACTGGGCGGCATACACCCGCCCGCTCGGTGCTGGAGGTCGGGAATCTGTAGGATAAGAGGTGGACGGCCTGCTCGCTGGAGCATAAGGCCGCTGCTGCTGAGGGGAATATGGAGCCGATGCCGAAGAAGGTGCCGAGGAAGTAGTAAGGGGGCAGGTAGCTCGCACATGCCCCGGCTGTCCACAACGGAAGCATCGACCCCATCTCTGATCACAAGTGATGGCGGCATGCTGACCCCCGCAGAAGATACATCGGTCAGAAGATCGGGGCTGTCTCGACTGCTGCTGCTGCTGTCTCGAGGACTGCTGCTGAGATCTCTGCTGCCTCTGCTGCGATCTCTGCTGCTGGTGCTGCTGCTGATGCTGCTGTGGTCTCTGGGGTCCACCAGGCCCTCTCCTCTCAGATCGCCCACGGCCGTAAGACTGAGACTGCGGCGGCCGTGGCGGTCTCCATGAGCTGGCCTGTCCCCCGTCCTCTGGGGCTGGTCGCTTCCTGTCGGAACTCTGCGCGACCGCGGCCCTCCGTCTGGCCACCTCCTGATCACCTCTCTCCATCCACTGTGCATGCTCTGTGGCTGCCTCCAGGGTCTGAAATCTCTGAGCATGCACAAGTGTGTAAATCTCTGGACAAAGGCCTGCCTCTAACAACTCTACCTGGTGCGGACCGTCACGGGCGACGAAAGGCACACAGTTCAGCAACTCCATGAACTCCTGGAAATAGGCATGGGCCGATCGATCGCCCTGCTGCAGATTCTTCAAGTCGTCCTCCAACTTCTTCTTCACACTGGTAGAAAAATAGGTGTCCAACACCATCCGTTTGAACTCCTCCCAAGGCAACTGCCGAGTGATCCGGAACTCCAGTGGCTCTACCCGCTGCCACCAAAAATCTGCATCTCCGTCCAAACAGTGCACCGCCATGTGCACTCGGTACCTCGGGTCGATGAAGAAGTCCCGAAAAAGCTTCTCCATCGCAGAAAGCCATCTCCCAACAGCCCGGGGCTGAGCATCCCGCCCTGAGAATCTAGGTGGTCCCCGCTGAACAAACTTGGAGAGTTTGTCAGCAAAATCCTGCTCCTCCTCCGCAGTCAAAGGCTGAATAGCTCCAGGAGCCCCGCTACTCGAAGATGGCGCTGACGGCACAAAAGGTGCAACAGGAGGCACAGGGGCCTCAGGAACAGCCGGGGGTGGTGCCTCTCTCTGGGCAAGTAGCTGGTCAATCCTCTGCTCCTGGCGGCGCTGTCCCTCCGCCAACTGGGCCACCAAGGCCCTCAACTCAGTAAGCTCAGAGGGTCTAGACTGCTCTGGCTCGACAGGGGGTGAAGGAGTACCCCGAGTAGGCATCCGGCGTCGAGGAGGCATCCTGCCATAAGAAACCAAACATCAGCAACAAAGCCCCACACGACCCAATCTGGCGAAAGTCAAAAGACATCCTCCTATTTCTGTAACCTTATGTTGTCTGCAGCCAACATAATGGTTCAACAGAATTAGGCTATGTCGATCCCTCTTCACTCACAGGAAGAGTCAACTATAAAATCACCGACTTTCGCAAAATGTCACGCCACTCACGCCCTATCATCCTAGGGTCTGTCCAAAAGCCTAGGGTTTCCTAAGTCCCAACTGACCTATCCTTAAGCTCTGATACCAACTTAATCTGTCACGCCCCGGGTGTAAACCAGAACCCGGGCCCGTCTACAGATCCGCCGTGCATGTGGTATTTCCCATATACACGAAGCGTCGGTAACCTGCTTAGATATAAGAGATAATAATAAAAGAGCATAATAATCAGAGCTAAACTAAAACTACTGTATCTCAGACAGAAGCTGGAAGTAAAAGAGTACAAAAGTGAAATAAAATACAGATGTCTCTCCCAGCTCACCACTAAAAATACAAACAGCTGGCAGAAGCCAGACCCAAAAGAAAATAAATAAAAGCTGTCTGAGAAGATCAGGTACACAAAAGCTCCAGCTACAACCCTCGGGGTGGCTCTCTATCTAGTCTGCAATCCGCTTACCTCGATCAGTTGCTGACGGCCCAGCAACTCCCACGGAGGACTCTGCAAAACAAGGGGAAAGAAAGAAACAAGAAAGACAATGGGGGTAAGTACTACTATAAACAGTAGCCTCCCCTAGTGGGTAAAGCCTCAGCTCAGATATGCCCACCAGGTGATCAGAGGCAAAAAGGGAAAGGAGAAGAAAAGGGGGGTGCAGATAAATGAAGCAACTGATAAAATGCTATCCCTAATATGCCTCTACATGACCAACTAATAAGGATGGAGAAAGTGATGCATCAGAATCAAGAAGCCTGTCAAAATGACCCAATCTGACTACCAGTGAACACTGGCACTGCCTGCTCTGCCGCGACGGGTATGCCAGCCTACGCATAACACCGAAGCAAAAAGGAGTCCCTAGGACTCAAAGTCTGTCTGCCGCGCACTCCGGAGTCGCACTCGTGGGGAGCGACCCACACGAGGAAAGTAAGTAACCACAAGTAACCAAATATAGCAGGACTGGATCAAGACTCAATGAAGTGGGAAAAACCCTCCACTAAAGAAAGCCCGATCCCCAAAACACCCAATCTGATGCGATAGTACAACCCGGTCAACCACCCAAGATCCGTGGTCGCCGCAACACCCTGTCAAAGCCCAACCTGTCCCAAATCCCCAATGCCTGACTACACTGTCCAACACCCGCTCGAACCCGAGCAACTATGCCTCAAGTCTATCAATAATAGGAGAAGAAAAGAATAAAAGCATGGTTTCTCCTAAGTCAAGTCCCAAAAGATAGTGTAGCAGTAAAAGATGACATAATTATGTGACCCGTTTAATCATGCATTGTCCCAACATTTTGTCCATTTTTCAAGAATAATCAGGTTAGAGAATATAGGCTAAGGTGACAGTCACATATGAAAAATCATCAATTTTGTAGTCCTCAATTTCTATTCTGCCCCTAAACATGCAGTCCAGAATAATTAAGCGATCAATTAAAGTAATCATGCTACCACAAATTCCACATGGATCAAATACCAATTAAATAATTTCCCTAAGGCATGCAAGACTACCAATCAATAAGTTAGCATCAACAAATCAGGAGAATTCTGACATTCCTAGTGGGCATACCAAAGAGAGGAGTACAACAACCACCCACCTGAAGTGCGAACTGCCCGGATCCGTACAGATGAAAATACCCAAAATTCCAAATCCTTGCTCCCACAAATTCAGCACACCCGTAATACTCCTGGTACAATACAAAGTCCACTAAATATACTTAGGCTCCCAAATATTGCTCTTATAATCACATACAAAATCTGTCTCAAAACTGTTAAATTATCACCCGTAGAAAGTGCCCAGGAAATTTCAAAAAAAATATCACGGCAATCCTCGCGTCGATAGCTTCGCAACGGTACCTTGTACGCCCAAAACTGAGCTCGGTAAGTCAAGATAAAAATTCGGCAAGGGGGTACACTCATACAAAAATTTGTGCCAAAAACTGTGCACTGTTCACTGAGAAAACAGTGATTTTCACCTCGAAATAATCCTCTGGAAAATCCAAGAAAAATACGAGCGTGTTCCTTGCGATCCGTAGATGAAAAAGTTGTATAAGCTCGTTTCCGTCTGATGCTCGTGCTCGAAGATACAGCCAAAATACCACAGGGCTATCAAGGAAATCCATACAGAAAAAGGGGTCACTGTTTGCCTCGGGATCCATGCCAAAACCTCGAAACAGGAAAATGCAACCATAACGAAAGATGAAGCCCTACCTCTTAGGAGTCTGTCGGCGCAAGAATCACAGGAAAAGGCCCTCGGGGTAGCCCAGGGGAGCTAAAACACTGCCGCTGCGCCGAAGAAGAACACAAGAATGCAACGTCGCGCCGCGCCGTAAAATAGGGAACCTCGGGATTCGAGCCTCCTAAAATCCTGAAACTTTGTAGGTGGATCAAGCATCAAGAGAGGAACACGTTTGCTTAAGGTGGCTCGGGCAGATGGTGAGAGGGTTGAGAGAAAAAAGCCAAAGAAGGGGGCTCGGGTTGGTATATATAGGCAGCAGGAAACAATTGGAAAAATTCCCAATATGTCCGATTTTTCGGGCGCCCGAAAATTTTCGGGCGCGCACAGTGCGGCCCAGCCCAAAACGCGCGGTCGGACGGGATCCAAGCTTCGTCCGACCCGCCCCGGCGCCCGCCACGCGTCCCTCGAACACACACCAGCCGTGCAAGCCACCTCGGAGAGCGCCACGTGTCCCTGCCCGCGTCAACGCGGTAGGTGGCGCCCGCGAATCAGCGGGCGCCACGTGGCACCGCGCACGTTGCCCGCGCCTGCCCCGCGTACGGTCACCTGCTCGCGGTACGGCGCCTGCTCCGGTCAACTGCTCCGCGCACTGCGTGAACCGCGCGCCCGTGGACCCGCCAACCGGGTGCTGCCACGTGGCGCGCCCCCGGTCCACGCCTCCCCGCGCGCTCCCGCAGACCGAGCGCACCTGAGCCGCCCAACCAGGCACTGCCACGTGGCGCGCCCCCGGTCGACGCGCCCCGCGGTGCACCCCGGTCCTATCCCCTGCGCTCCGTGGACCCGGCCGCGTGCGCTGACCAATCAGGTCGCGCCACGTGGCACCCCCGCCGGTCCACGGCTCCCCAATGCACCAGAAATGCGGTAAAACTTCCGGGAGTCCGTTTTTGGGCATCCGGACTCAGAATTTAGCAAACAAAAAGCCATTTTCAAGCGTTTTTCCACGCTGAATCCAAATCCACCCTCCGTTTGGCCTAATTCCTTTTCTAAAATTCGGCAAAAGCAGCCGAAGGCCAATATAGCTAACCAGAGCTCACAGGGTCCATCTGTGGCATCCCTTTGATGCACTATGGGCCAGATACACCATCAACAGGTGTTTGCACAGTGGATTCACGGGAAAAAGCTGCATGGGGTTCAGGGGTCCTACAGTTATATTTTCTTTTTATTTTGGGTCTGGCTTTAGCCAGCTGGTTGTACTATTTTGGTGAGTTGGGAGATTATTGTATTTATGACAGCTGTATTTTAGTTCTAGTCTGAGATACTATGTGGTTCTTCTATTTCAGCTCTGTATTATGCTCTTTTATTGTACATCTTATATCTGAGCAGGTTACCAGTGCTTCGTGTACGCGGGAAATTCCGTGTGCACGGCGGATCTGTAGACGGACCCGGGTTCTGATTTACACCCCTGGGCGTGACAGATTAAGTTGGTATCAGAGCTTAGGGATAGGTCAGTTGGGACTTAGGAAACCCTAGGCTTTTGGCAGACCCTAGGATGATAGGGCGTGAGAGACGAGACATTTTGCGAAAGTCGTTTATTTATTTGTTTGACTCTTCCAGTGAGAGAAGAGGGATCGACATACCCAATTTCTGGTGAACAGTTATGCTGGCTGCAGACAACATAAAGTCACAGAAATAGGGAGATGTCTTTGACTTTCGCTAGATTGGGTCGTGCGGGGTTATGTTTCTGATTTATGATTTCTTGTGGTAGGATGCCTCCGCGACGCAGGATGTTGACGCGTTCTCAGCCCTCTTCCCCTGAGCCCGATCAAGAGGAGTCCGGGCAGGGTCAGCAGAGTGAGGTGCAGGAGCTACAGGCTCAGATGGCTCAGATGTCGGAGGCTATTCGGCGTCAGGAGGAGGCCATGGGTCGGCTGACGCAGATGTTAGAGCAGAGGGCGCAGCCTGTTGTAGCACCCCCGGAGAGTTCTCCCGTACCATCATCCCCTGCTGTGGCTCCCCCAGTTGTACCGGTGACCCCGGCATCCACTGTTGCTCGGGGTACTGGTAGATAGCCGTCTGGGTTGACGGGACCTCTGACCCCGGCAGAGCAGCGGGAGATGGTCGACTTGTTGATGAGGTTTCGCCAGTTTGACCCACCCCATTTCTCGGGGCAGAGTGCAGAGCCGTGGGAGGCAGAGTCGTGGATTACGGCGATGGAGCGACGTTTTGAGACATTGTTCATCGAGGAGCGATACCAGGTGTTATTGGCGATGAACTTTTTGGAGCGCAATGCCGAGGCTTGGTGGCGACGTGTTCGACCGGCTGGTCCGCCTGGGGCTCAGCTCCTGACTTGGGTGGAGTTCCGCAGTCTCCTTCTTGGGGCTTTCTTTCCGGAGAGCGTCCGACAGAGGTTGGAGGAGCAGTTGAGAAACCTTCGACAGGGAGATCGGCCCGTGCATGAGTATATTGCGAATTTTAATCAGTTATTGGCGTGTGTACCGAACGTGGCCAGGGATGAAGCACATCGGATTTACATGTTCGAGCGAGGGTTGCGCCGGGACCTTTTTCAACTGGTTCGCTCGCGCAGGTTACAGACCTTGGAAGCCTCGATGGAGCAGGCACTCTACGTTGAGTGCGGGGAAGTAGTGATGGAGGAGGTAGCTCCAGCTCCCGTAGTGATCCCGGGGGCGAAGCGACCGGCATCGGAGGTTGGGGGACAGGCTAGTTCGTGGAGGCCGCCACGACCGCCGTGGCCTCTGTTTTCCAGCCATGGGCATTCTGAGCGGCGAGGGCCTGGTGGATCCCAGAGGCCTCAGCAGCAGCAGCAGAGATCACAGTCGTCGCAGCGTGGGTCTCAGCGGCAGCCTCAACGACAGCGGCAGTCTCAGCAGCAGCAGCAGTCACGACAACCACGGACCCCCGGCAGTTGTATTTTCTGTGGAGGTCAGCATTTTTTCGGCACCTGCGACCAGCGGTGGGGTCGTTGCTACGGATGTGGACAGCCTGGGCACATTCGAACTTCGTGCCCCTTTTCGACCTCCGCCGCTCCTTCTTCAGCATCTGCTCCATCTTCATCGCAGCAGCGGTCGACGGCTCAGCGGCCATTGTAGAGTACCGGGACTTCGGATAGCGCGCCGACCACACAAGATGGCATGGAGCAGAGAGTTGCCTTGGACATGTTGCATTTGAGTTTACAGTTGATGCCGGGTTGATTCGGATCAACGCAGAAGCTCCAGCTCGATTCGGGGTTTTTTCGGGCTTTGTTCGCCGATTGAAGACTAGTTTTGGGTATTACCGACTTCACAGTGGAGTGCCGGAAATTCAGGAACACTTGGAACAGGTATGTATTCAGTTTACAGCGAAGTTCGGGAGGTTCCGAACTGACGCGGAGGATCCGAGGGCAAAAAGTGAGTCGGAACTGGCAATTTTGGAGCCGGTATTTGATTTGAGCATCCCGACTCAACGGATGAGCTTTTTGAAGAGAAAAAGCTATGGACGCGTGTACTTTCAATTTACAGCGGGGTTCGGGTGGTTCCGGGTGGTGGCGGAAGGCCCGAAGGCAAAAAGTGAGTTGGAGTTGGGCTTTTTGGATTATTATATTAATTTAATTAGTGAGGTTGGCTAATTAATTTGGGTTTTTGCTTGGTGGCTGTGAGGGTGTTGTGGGAGTGGTTGTGGGGTTTTGGACTGGAGGTAAGTGTTTGTTTTTGTTTTTGTTTTATTATTTAATTTGGGCTTTCACTTGTTAATTAGGGCTTAATTAAGTTTCCACTTAATTAAGTGGAAGGTTGCCTTGGGGTGGTAATCTCACCATGAGATAGCCTCACCACCCACCACCTACCTCCCACCTCCTTCCTCTGGTGCTCCCACGAAGCAGAGAAAAGCAAGAGAGAGGGAAGGAAGAAGAAGGAGAGGGAAGGAAGAAGAAGAAGGAGAGGAAGAAAAGAAGGGGTTTTGGAAGCATCCTTGGTTGTGGATTCTTCGCGTGGTGGGCGTTGGTGCTCGTGGGCGTGCATCGAGCGCCTTTGAGGTAAGTAAATTGGTGTATTTTATTTTTGGAAAATTATTGTTAGAGTTTTTTTTTAGCCTTGGAATTTATTTGGGGCTTTTCAGAATTTGTTGGAGCTATTGGGGGATTTTGTTGGTTTTTAAAAGCTTAAAAAAATAGATTTTTGGGATTTTTGCATTTGAGTTGGAGCTCTGTTGATTTTTTTTTGGTATTTGAAGCTTGGGATTTTGATGAATTTATTTTAAAAATTTTCTGGAATTTTTTAGAATTTTTTTAGAATTTTTTTAAAATTTTTTTAAATTTTTCCGCGCCGCTAGGCGCGGCGCCGCGCGCAGCAAAAGGCAGCGCGCGGCGCTGCCTGGCAGCGCGCAGGCGCGCGCGGCAGGGCCGCGCGCGGGCCGCCCGGGCCGCGCGCGGGCCTGCGCGGGAGCGCACCGCTGCGCGCAGCGGGCTGCGCTCGGCGGGCTGCGCTCGGCGGGCTGCGCGCGGCGCGCTCCGGCGCCGCGCGGCGGGCCCCTGCTCCTCGCGGTCGGTTCCTGGGGCCGCGCGACCGCCGTCTTCATCGTTTGGCGTGCCCCGGGACTTCGTCGACGCCTCGATTTGCGTGCCGGCCCCGTTTTTCCGCCGACGGAGGCCGGTTTCGCCGACGGATGCTGTTTTTCGCCGACGGAGGCTGTTTTTCGCCGACGGAGGCCGTTTTTTCGCCGTCGGAGGCCGTTTTTCGCCGTCGACCGCTGTTTTTCGCCGTCGACCGCTGTTTTCGCCGCCGCGAGCTGTTTTTCGCCGTCGACCGCTGTTTTTCGCCGTCGACCACTATTTTCACCGCCGCGAGCTGTTTTTCGCCGTCGACAGCTGTTTTTCGCCGTCGACCGCTGTTTTTCGCCGTCGATCGCTGTTTTCGCCGCCGCGAGCTGTTTTTCGCCGTCGACAGCTGTTTTTCGCCGTCGACCGCTGTTTTTCACCGTCGACCGCTGTTTTTCGCCGTCGACCGCTGTTTTCGCCGCCGCGAGCTGTTTTTCGCCGTCGACAGCTGTTTTTCGCCGTCGACCGCTGTTTTTCGCCGTCGACCGCTGTTTTTCGCCGTCGACCGCTGTTTTCGCCGCCGCGAGCTGTTTTTCGCCCTCGACCGCTGTTTTTCGCCGTCGACCGCTGTTTTTCGCCGACGGAGGCTGTTTTTCGCCGATGAAGGCTGTTTTTCGCGCCGTTCGCTGTTTTTCGCCGATGAAGGCTGTTTTTCGCGCCGTGCGCTGTTTTTCGCCGATGAAGGGCTGTTTCCGCGCCGCGCGCTGTTTTTCGCTAGCAGAGGCTGTTTTTCGTCGCCGGATGCTTGGTTTTCGACCGTTTTGACTAATTTTGTGATTTCTTCTTTCCTGGCAGTTTGCAGTGTAGTTTTAGCCTCTGTCTGGGACGCGACCTTGTGACTCCGTATTGCGTGCGGGTTCCGGCGTCGTGCTTCGTTTTGCGTGCGGGCCACGTGGAGACAAGGTAAGCCCGCTGAGCCCAATTGCAAGTGTCGACAAGCAATTGGTGGCGATCTGAGGTGGGTTGGTTTTCTCTCCAAGTCTACGGACTTCCTTCTAATTCTATTATGATAGGATTGCATGCCAGTTTAAGTGTTTCTTGGAACTTGACTAGCACCCCCGTCATATGTTGCATGTATTCAACCAGACCAATAGAGAACCTTAATCTGGGCTAGGTTCTATTATGCTTTAGACATTCCACACACTGCATTTACTTCTGGACATAGGGTTCCTCGCCCGGGTAGTGGGCCGAGTGGTCAGAGTTTCGTGGGATGGGTGTTTCACTCGGGCCTAGGGGCTGAGTGGGTCTGGTGGCTGTGTTAGGCAAGTGTTGGTGGTTTGGGAACCGTTTAGAGTAAACGGTGGTCCCGGGTTTCTAGTTGTTGCATCGTTTTCTCGTCACTACCACGTTGTGATCGTGGGGTACGTGAGTTATCAGGACCTTGAACCCAGAATGCTTTTGAACTCTCATGATTTTGGTATACCAGTATTTTCCTTCCGTATTCCTAAGGGTCGCCGGAGCTTGTTCTTGTTTGATTGGGCGAAGGTGTCACCCTTGGGAGTTCGGGAAACAAACTCGTTTTCAACTGATTTTCTCAAGAACTAAAATCCATAAAAGCTGGTTTTTCTCAATTTAAGATAGTTTTCAAAAGGATAAATTTTACCCTCACCCCAAGGGGGTTGAGAAGAAATGATATTTCTTTATAAAGGTCATCTTTTTACTAAATTCCCTCATCCGCCAGGGCGGGGGATCTGGGTTCTAAGGGCTGATTTCGTCTTGGGCCGAAAACAACGGGAGGCGACACCTATAGCCGGTTCTTGTTTGTTTGGGGTCGTAGGTAGTAGACTCCCGGGGTTTTCGGACTCTGTGCAGTTCTAGCTGTGGAGCATCTCCAGCCGTGAGTTGAGTTTGAGTTGAGATAGTTGCCCACTTTAACCGAGAGGGGCCGAATCCCTGAACGGTAAAGGATCAAGAACTTCGATAGGCTGAGCCTAGAGTCTGTTCTTGTTTGATTGGGGTTCTAGGCACCGGTCTATCGGGATTCTCGGACCTTGCCGCGTCAGTCAGCTCTGCTCATCTATGAGTGGGGTGTCGTTGTGGGAGCCGTATGGAGTGACGGCGGTCCCAGCTGTGTAGTACCTTCTTGAGTGAGTTGTGTTGTGAGGTTGAGTCGTGGAGGGTTCTCCGACTGAGTTGTGCCTTGAGCATCGAGATACCGATCTGTTTGATCGTGGATTATAGCCTGCTGAGCCTGGCATTTCATGCCAGTTATGAGAGACTTGTGATACTTGAGTTCGTTGGGGTCGCTCCCCTCGAGCTACGCCCCGGGTGCGTTGATGATACCAAGCCTGACGAGGCTGCGATGATGCGACTAGTTGATACACTAGAGTTCGCTTGAGATTGAGATAGTCCTTGAGGGACACCCTACGTAAGACCAAGTCCTGTTTGGGCGTAGTGGCAGTAGGTGAGCGCAGGCTTGTTTGACTGGTCCAAAGTGGGACAGTCATTGAGATTGGGTGACATTGGGTGAGTGATGGCATAGTACTTGGGACATGTTGTCAGTAGTGAGTGGGTGCATACCATCATCTGTGTTCTCTTTCTTATTGAGCATAGTAGATAGAGGCATGATAGCTGTAGATACTTTTCCAGCTTATTTCATTATCATAGTCTTTTTCTGTTATCTTATGCCTCTAGTAGACTTAGTGGGCAGACCGTGGTTCTTGAAGACGGTACCCACGGAGAACTACTGTAGGATGTAGTTCTCACACCCTCTGTCGGTGACAGGTTGCTGAGGCTTTTCTTCCGTTCCAGCCCGAGCTGGCTTGGCGGACCGAGGACAGGGAGTCGCGTGATAGTTCCCTACCAGCATTATTCCTTTAGAGTGAGGTAGATGTACCATCCCGGACTGTGGGAGTTGATCATGTATTGATTTTCTAGTCTTAGCTATCTCCCCTGTGATTTTGGTAGATATTGTATAGGTTGTTGGCTATTTGTATCATCTTGTATTCGGGAGATAGACTTGTATTTATGTTCAGCTTTTAGTAGTGTGATTTTATATTACAGCTTTTATTACCCGCTCTGATATCTATGTAGCTGTAGTTCTATCTTCTGCAGGTTAGACGCTTCGTCTGTACGGCAGTTTCCGTACAGATGGCGGATCTGTTAGCGAGCCGGGTCGCAGTTTCGACCCCGGGGCGTGACAGCCATATACCCCAGCGAGTAGGCCATCTTCTTCCCATCCCACTGATTATCGCCCTCCAGCTCAAAGTGGGCGAGTGTATGCTACGAAGGTAGAGGACTCTTCGGCAGCAGATCATGTGGTGGCAGGTATTACCTTACTTTCTGGCATTAGGACTCGTATTTTATTTGATACTGGAGCATCACATTCTTTTATTAGTAGATCATTTGCATCATTACATGGGTTAGGGGTAGGACTTTTGCCACGTGCACTAGAGGTTCAGATTCCTGATCACACTTTGCACGTGGAGGAGTGTTGTTGGTCTTGCCCGATGCAGATCGAGTCCTGGATTATTCCAGCAGACCTATTGGTCTTGAAACAGCTGAGGGACTTTGATGTGGTTCTCGGGATGGACTGGCTGGCTCGGTATTTTGCGATTATTGATTGCGCTGCTAGGACTGTCACTTTTAAAGAGCCAGGCCAGGAGATGTTGGTATACCGGGGATGTCAAAGTGTTTTCTTTGCCTCTATGGTTTCGACTTCCCGAGCGAGGCAGATGATCCATCAAGAATGTGTAGCCTTTTTAGCTAGTATTGTTGAGGGGCCTACGGCAGCGCCGGGACTCGGGGACATCCCTATTGCCCGCGAGTTCCCGGATGTCTTTTCACCTGAGCTGACTAGCATGCCGCCAGATAGGGAGATTGAGTTTGTGATTGACGTAGTTCCAGGAACTGCGCCAATCTCTAAGGCTCCTTACCGGATGGCACCTGCTGAGCTGCGAGAGCTTAAGGCGCAACTCCAGGATTTAATGGATAAGGGTTTTATTAGACCAAGTGTGTCGCCTTGGGGAGCGCTGGTGCTATTCGTGAAGAAGAAGGATGGGTCACTTCGATTGTGTGTGGACTATAGGGAATTGAATAAAGTGACCATCAAGAACAAGTACCCTTTGCCACGCATCGATGATCTCTTTGATCAGCTGCAAGGGTCTTGTGTCCTTTCTAAGATAGATCTGCAATCCGGTTACCACCAGCTGAAGGTGAAGGCCGAGGATATTCCGAAGACGGCATTCAGGTCTCGGTACGGGCATTATGAGTTTACAGTTATGCCTTTTGGACTGACTAATGCCCCTGCCGCATTCATGGATTTAATGAACCAAATCTTCCGACCATATCTGGATCGATTCGTGGTAGTGTTCATCGATGACATTCTAGTTTACTCCCGAAGTGATGCTGAGCATGAGGAGCACCTGAGGATTGTGCTACAACTTCTACGAGAAAAGTTGTATGCCAAGCTGGCGAAGTGCGAGTTTTGGCTTCTGGAGGTAGCTTTCTTGGGCCATGTGATTTCCGCTGTAGGTGTGGCAGTGGACCCGGCGAAGATTGAGGCAGTCCGGGATTGGCCCGACCGACGACGGTTTCAGAGGTGCGTAGTTTTATGGGCTTAGCTGGGTATTATCGTCGGTTTGTGGAGGGCTTTGCGAAGCTCTCCACACCCCTCACTCGCTTGACGAGTAAAGGAGTGAAGTTTATCTGGAGTGAGGACTGTCAGAGAAGCTTTGAAGAGCTGAAGAGCAGATTGATGACCGCTCCTATCCTTTCCCTCCCTGTTATGGGGAAAGGATATGTGATCTACAGCGACGCATCACACAGCGGACTTGGTTGTGTGTTGATGCAGGAAGGGAGGGTAATTGCTTATGCATCTAGACAGCTCAAGGATCACGAGAAGAATTACCCTACCCATGACTTGGAGCTTGCTGACGTGGTATTTGCACTGAAACTTTGGCGCCATTATCTGTATGGGGAGCACTGTGAGATCTACACCGACCACAAGAGCCTAAAGTACCTGTTCACACAAAAGGAGCTAAATTTGAGGCAACGCAGATGGTTGGAGCTATTAAAGGATTATGATGTGGATATCCTTTACCATCCGGGCAAGGCCAATGTGGTTGCTGATGCTTTGAGCAGGAGGGCGGTGCAGAGTTTGTCTATGATGATCACAGGTCAGGCGCCCTGTTAGAGGAGATGAGACGGCTCGAGATAGAGGTTGTGTCCCCTGGGGTCTCTGCTAGACTGACGTCTTTAGTCGTGCACCCCACTCTGTTGGATAGGATTAGGGAGAAACAGAGTGAGGACCCCCACTTGACCAGGATTAGAGATCAGATTCCGAGTGATCAGTCAGGGGACTTTACAGTGGATGCTTCGGGAGTACTGAGGTACAGGAACCGAGCATGTGTGCCAGTGGATGTGGAGATCAGAGAGCAGATATTGCGAGAGGCCCATTATACACCTTATACCCTACATCCTGGTGGGACTAAGATGTATAAGGACCTCAAGGCACATTTCTGGTGGAATGGCATGAAGAGGGATATCGGGAGATTTGTGGCTCAGTGTTTAACTTGTCAGCAGGTGAAGGCTGAGCATCGAGTGCCAGCTGGCAAGTTACAAAGTCTTCCAATTCCCGAGTGGAAATGGGACCACATTACGATGGATTTCGTGGTCGGACTGCCGAGGGCACAGGGAGGAGCAGATGCTATCTGGGTAGTTGTAGATCGACTTACCAAGTCAGCGCACTTTTTGCCTATGCAGACTACTTGGCCACTCGAGCGACTAGCCCAGTTATATCTAGATGAGATAGTGAGATTACATGGAGTACCAGCCTCCATAGTATCAGATAGAGATCCGAGGTTTGTTTCGCGTTTCTGGAAGAGTTTGCAAACAGCCTTGGGGACTCAGCTCAGGTTCAGTACAGCTTTTCATCCGCAGACTGATGGGCAGTCAGAGCGGACTATACAGATCCTGGAGGACATGCTGAGGGCTTGCGTCTTGGATTTCGGCGGAGGGTGGATTCGACACTTATCTTTGGCTGAGTTCGCGTACAACAATAGCTTTCAAGCAAGCATTCAGATGGCTCCGTTTGAAGCATTTGTATGGACGCAAGTGTCGATCACCGCTTTATTGGAGTGACGTGGGCGAGAGACGGACCTTGGGACCAGGTATATTGTTAGAGGCAGAAGAGAAGGTCCGAGTGATTCGACAGCATCTTCAGACCGCCCAGAGCCGACAGAGGAGCTATGCTGATGTTCGTCGACGAGACTTAGAGTTCCAGGATCGAGATCATGTATTCCTGAAAGTCTCGCCGTCCAAAGGAATCAGGAGGTTCGGCATTCGTGGGAAACTTAGCCCCCGATATATTGGACCCTTTGAGGTATTGGAGCGCATAGGGCCAGTTGCCTACAGGCTTGCTCTTCCTCCCAGACTTGCTGGTGTCCATGATGTATTTCACGTTTCTACTCTGAGGAGATATGTCTTCGACCCGTCGCACGTCATCGACTTCACACCGCTTGAGATCAGCGAGGATTTGAGGTATGAGGAGCGCCCACTATGGATTCTGGATCGAGAGGTGAGAGAATTGCGCAATCGGACCATTCCCTATGTGAAGATCCTATGGAGTAATCATGACGAGCGCGAGGCTACGTGGGAGCTCGAGTCAGAGATGAGGGATACCCACCCCTACTTATTTGAGACATCGGATTGAGGGATATTGTTTAGTTTTGTTTCGCGGACGAAACTCTTTTTAGTGGGGGAGGATGTGAATGTCACGACCCGGGACCGAAAATTTTTGCGGTTCGGGCACGCCGACAGACCCGCCAATCGGGCACGACCTCTCGCTACCCGAAAGGAACGGTAACATCCATCATCAAATCAGAACAATGTGTATGATGAGGTATAATATCAGAGTAAGATCACTACTAAATTAAAACTTTCATTCAATAACAAATAGTTAAAGCGGAAATGAAAGCAGGATAGGAATGAACCATAATAAACTTTATTACATTTTACATCTCTCCAATTACACTTACATAATATTACAATGCTTTTCCTCACAATACATGGTTCACTCGAAACATAAAAGAAAGGTACCTCTGCTAGACCCTCTAGGTCACTATGCTGCTGGGCTCTTGCCCCTGACGTAAGCCTCGCCGTCTGCATCTGAACCGTCTCGTCCGCTGTATCCAAAGCTGAACCTGTGGGGGGGGGGTCACCCAAGGGGTGTGAGAACTTTCGAGCGAGTTCCCAGTGGGTTCATCCACCGAGAAGAAATGTCCTACACCACTTGGTCCAATGGAAGCAATAATAATAGTGCTAGGAAACTAAAATCCTCAATGTCAAACTGCAGCTATGCACTGTACCATGTCACTACACTATCTGTGTAAGACCAACTACCCAGCACTAATCCGACTAGCCACCCTAGGCTGCTAAGCACCAACTCGGCCACTATGCCGCTGTACACAGGGTCCAACTAACCCGGCCACCCTGGCCACTCTATTTTCCTTGTTCTTTAGATTCTGGTGCTTTAGTTCAAGTTAACCCTCAGAAACCCTTATCCAACGGGCCCGAGCCCGGCAGTCCTGCTACCATAAGATAAGGTTTCTAAGGTTGCCGATAACACCCGTAAGTGTTACCCCGTCCTACGAAGTAAATGTGTTCTTCGGACCACCTTCATCGGGGAGGGGGCTTCCCTCGTGTCCGGAACGGTGCACCCGGGGAGAGGGCAAGCCGGTAACCCTTTACGTCCCGCAGAACCACATTTCACCTTCGAAGGCACGCCCGTTTTATTATCTTTATATTTCAGTTATTCTGTCCTCCGGCTGAAGCGTACCGAACGGGTCTCTACCCGGGAGAGGGATTAACCGCCCGTGCCTCCTACTTGACCCGGCTTCACCGTTGGATTTTCATGTTCTCTTTCTTTTCTTTTCCTTTTCACTTTAGTTCTTAGCCTCTGTAGTATCCGCTGGTTTAAAATATTGTGGTTCCATTCTTGGGTCTACTTTTGATTACCTTCTTTATTTTATTTTTCGCGTTCCGTTCAGGGGTCCGGGAAGGGGGGTCTAATAATTCTGTGTTTCGGGACAGATCGTCGGGGCTCGCGAGTATTTTTAGTCAATAAAGCTCGCGAAACGGAGACCGCCGGCGAAATCGGTTTTGGATTCCGACTCCGGAATCTCCCGGAATAAATTCCGGAAGGTGGCGGGCGGTTCAGGCGATCAACGCGGGTTATCTGGCGAACCGGACCCAGGTTCGCATCTGACTTAGTAAATCTCTGTTGTTTTGATAGCGGGTTCATCCCCGGTGCCCTTTGGGACCGCCCGGCTTATTTTAGCGTTTTGGGGTTAGGGTTCCACTTTTTCCCCACTTCTTTCACCCTAGGCGTGCGTAGCCCGAGCGCGGACGAGGAACCTTTTTCCCACCCCAACGCTACCTCCTTCCCAACGATCGGCGTGGTGATCCCAGCGGTGCGACCGAGGAAGGGACGATCGTGCACCTTTCGAAATCGAGAACGCAAGAACGGGACGACCCCTCTTTCCCCCTTCGTTCAACCCTAAGCGACGAAATCGAGGTGAGCACGATTTTAGATCGTTCTTGTTTTCTTTCTTGCTTTCTTGTTTGGTTTATCAAGCGGACGAGGGGGAGGATGACGGCTTCGCCGGATTTCGGCATGCGGGTGTACCCGCGCGCGCGGGCGGCACCGCATGCGGGTGGCGCGCCCGCGCGGCCTGCGCAGGGGCCGGGCGCGTGCGCACCCGCGCATGCGGGCGGCACCGCATGCGGGTGGCGCGCCCGCGCGGCCTGCGCAGGGGCTGGGCATGGCACCCGCGCATGCGGGCAGCCCCTCACGCGGGTGGCGCACCCGCGCGGCCGGCGCAGGGCCGCGCGCGCGTGCACCCGTGCGTGCGGGCGGCGCCCCGTACGGCCGCACGGGGCCGAGCGTCGCGCGGGGGAGAGCCGCGTGAGCCGTGGGTCGTCGGTGTGTTACTGTTCGTTGTTTCCGGTTGGTGAGTACTGACCATCTACCCGGGTGTCCTTTTATAGCTTCGGGGAGCGTGCCGGGACGCGGGGGAGATCGAGCTTTGATCCCTTACAGCAAAGGTGGGTTTTCCTTTGAGACTAAGTATAGACTCGGTATTCTTGGATGAGTTATTAAATGCATATTATTGGAACTAACGCTGATGGTCCTTATGATTGCGATATTATCCTGTATCTTGGACATTGTGCTCATGGTTGCGACACGCGCACCCGCGGTCTGGCCACCGCAAAGGGTGCCCTTTTCCGGGAAAGCGGTCTTCGACCCGTGTTAACCCACAGGGTGTAGTGGTGGGGGCCCCCGTAGGTGTGGGGTTTGAGGCATCAAAGGTGGGGGAAAAGGTGCGATCCGTCGGGATGGGTGTCCGACGGGGTCAGGTGCCCCAAGGTGTGAGCGGTTGGATCTGTCGGGGTAGGTGCCCGACGAGATCAAGGTGTATAGGTGTTACCGGCGGTACAGAGGTTGCAGGTGATATACATGTTCGCGTTTCACTTCCCTGGGAGTCGAGTGGTTGCTCCAGATAGTTTTACTTTAGGTTTGGTTTTCTTTTCTGCATATTATTACTATCGCATGTCGCTGACTACCCACTCCGTGACAGGTCCATCCAGGGGTGAGCGATAGGCGGCGGTGAGGACGGGACGAGAGTAGTCGGGCTGTGAGGAGCCCTAGTTTGTATCTCCTTTACTTTACTTTTTCCTGCACTTTTATTTGGTACTGTAGACTACAGTGTGGTTCGCGATACCCTCGTGGGGTCGATGTGGATGTTGACTACGGGTGTTTCGGTTTGGCATTATGGACTGTTTTATTTATTCCCGTCTGGCTAATTCTTTCCAAAGCGAAACAAAAAGAGCTTCGAAAACTTGTTTTCAAAACCTCGGGTCGGGTGGACCCGTTTCTAAACCATGTGGATTTATGGCATCCTTCCAAAACGTTTTCAAAACCTTGGGTCGTGTGGGCCCGTTTTCAAAACCGTGAGTTTATGCTTTCAACTTGATCGCCGACGGGCACTCTGTTTAGTTTACACTGTTGTTTGAATGTTCTGACTGTTGTGATTAATCGAATACTTGTGTTGAGATGTTGGAATAGCCGCGACGCCGTGCATATACAGAGGAGACTCTGCCCGATTTTCGAGTAAATCTGTATATGCGGCGGGTCTGGGCACGCGCCGGGGAGGACTGACTTTTAAAACAAAATAAAATAAATAGAGACTCAACCCTTTAACTCTTCCTTTCCGCTGATCGTGACCCCCGGGGCGTGACAGATTGAGATGGTATCAGAGAAAAACAAAAGAGAAAATTTTTCTTTTAATCACAACAGTGAAGGTCCAACATCCACAGTAGTGCCACACTTATCTACGAGTAAATGAAAGGTGCAGGGCTTAAGGGTTAGGACGTGAGAGATCGGGGAGGGGGTGTGTAGGAAATGTTTTCTTTTCCCTCTCGATATTAAGGTGGTTCTTGCTAGCGGATTTGAGTGCTATGTTTTGTTTGTTCTGTTGGTGTGTCTGCACAGACAATGGTCCGAACCAGAGCGTCGGCCGGGGACGAGGGGGCGGATGCGACGGCATCGGCGGCCGCGGAGAACCAACTCTTGCGGCAGCAACTACGAGAAATGGCGGGGCAGCTGGCGGCCCTCACTGATCATGTGCGTCAGCTGACGCAGCGGCTTCCGGCCGCGACGGCAACGGTCGTCCCGGCCCCTCCGCAGGGACCAGCCGCGCCAGCAGCAGTGCCACAGGTGGCAGAGACTGGGGAAGGGGCGGCCCCTCCACCGGTAACAGCGGCCGGGACAGCATCAGCCCAGGCCACGACACCGGCGACAGCACCCGCGACAGCTTGCACGGGACCGGCACCGGGGGCCCTAGGCGGGGGTACCTCGGGGGAGACCCTGGTGGCACCCGTCCCCACCGTGGCAGCCGCCACCGCGGGAGAGGGGACGGTGCCATTGTCAGAGCGGGAGCGGGTTCGAGCCAATCTGGCTGATTTCAAGAAATACGATCCACCCGTCTTCGAGGGAGAAACGACCGATCCCTGGGTCGTCGAGGACTGGGTAGGATCAATGGAAAAGTTGTTTGAGGATCTACTTATGGAGGACTGGGAGCGGGTTCCCCTAGCGGTCCACTGTTTGGGGGGGAACGCTCGCTTGTGGTGGAAGACGGTACGGCCCGATCCCGCCATGGGCGCCGCGCTTCCATCCTGGACGACATTCAAGCAAGAGCTGTTTGGAGCCTTCTTCACAAGCAGCGTCAAAAAGAAGCTGAAGGGGGATGTGACTCGTCACGTGGCGCATTGCCTGGTTTGTCAGCAGATAAAGGCGGAGCATCAGCGGCCGGCGGGAAAGCTACAACCATTACCGGTACCAGAGTGGAAGTGGGATCAGGTCACCATGGACTTCGTCACTGGATTTCCGCGTTCACAGCAGGGGCACGACACGATCTGGGTCATTGTTGACCGGCTAACCAAGTCGGCACACTTCCTACCCATTCACACAACCTGGACCAGAGAGCGTTTAGCCCAAGTCTACCTCAGCGAGATCGTGAGACTGCATGGAGTGCCGGCATCGATCACATCGGATAGAGACACAGGTTTTGTTTCGAAGTTTTGGCAGAGCCTACAGCAGGCCTTGGGGACCAAGTTACAGTTCAGCACGGCCTTCCACCCCCAAACGGACGGACAGTCGGAGCGAGTGATTCAGACGCTGGAGGACCTGCTGCGAGCCTGTGTGCTAGACTGGGGGACCAGTTGGGAGCGTTACCTACCCCTCGTCGAATTCGCCTACAACAACAGCTACCAGGCCAGCATCCAGATGGCACCCTACGAGGCCTTGTACGGCAGACGCTGCCGATCCCCGATCTGTTGGGACGACTTGGGAGAACGGAAGTTTTTGGGACCCGACTTAGTGGAAGAAATCGAAGAGAAGGTTCGCCTTATCAGAAAACGCCTGCTGACCGCCCAAAGTCGGCAAAAGAGCTACGCGGATCGGAGACGCCGGGACCTAGAATTCCAGGTGGGAGAACACGTGTTTCTGCGGGTCTCGCCGTCCAGAGGAATCAAGCGCTTCGGACTGAAGGGCAAGCTGAGCCCACGGTTTGTGGGGCCGTTCGAGATCCTGGAGCGCATTGGCCCAGTGGCTTACCGCCTCGCCCTACCGCCGACCCTCAGCCGGGTGCACGACGTGTTCCATGTTTCGATGCTCAAGAAATACCTCCCCGACCCATCGCACGTCCTGGACGCCTCGATACTCGAACTGAAGGAGGACCTAAGCTTCGAGGAAGCCCCGGTGCGAGTTCTAGCACGAGAGAACAAGACGCTCCGAAACCGAGTCATCCCCTACGTAAAGGTACTCTGGAACAACCACGAGGAGCGGGAAGCGACGTGGGAGCTGGAATCCAAGATGAGGGAGGGCTATCCCTATCTTTTCACCGAGATCCAGGATTGAGCTTCGAGGACGAAGCTCGTTTTTAAAAGGTGAGTGGTGTAGTATCCGCTGGTTTAAAATATTGTGGTTCCATTCTTGGGTCTACTTTTGATTACCTTCTTTATTTTATTTTTCGCGTTCCGTTCAGGGGTCCGGGAAGGGGGGTCTAATAATTCTGTGTTTCGGACAGATCGTCGGGGCTCGCGAGTATTTTTAGTCAATAAAGCTCGCGAAACGGAGACCGCCGGCGAAATCGGTTTTGGATTCCGACTCCGGAATCTCCCGGAATAAATTCCGGAAGGTGGCGGGCGGTTCAGGCGATCAACGCGGGTTATCTGGCGAACCGGACCCAGGTTCGCATCTGACTTAGTAAATCTCTGTTGTTTTGATAGCGGGTTCATCCCCGGTGCCCTTTGGGACCGCCCGGCTTATTTTAGCGTTTTGGGGTTAGGGTTCCACTTTTTCCCCACTTCTTTCACCCTAGGCGTGCGTAGCCCGAGCGCGGATGAGGAACCTTTTTCCCACCCCAACGCTACCTCCTTCCCAACGATCGGCGTGGTGATCCCAGCGGTGTGACCGAGGAAGGGACGATCGTGCACCTTTCGAAATCGAGAACGCAAGAACGGGACGACCCCTCTTTCCCCCTTCGTTCAACCCTAAGCGACGAAATCGAGGTGAGCACGATTTTAGATCGTTCTTGTTTTCTTTCTTGCTTTCTTGTTTGGTTTATCAAGCGGACGAGGGGGAGGATGACGGCTTCGCCGGATTTCGGCATGCGGGTGTACCCGCGCGCGCGGGCGGCACCGCATGCGGGTGGCGCGCCCGCGCGGCCTGCGCAGGGGCCGGGCGCGTGCGCACCCGCGCATGCGGGCGGCACCGCACGCGGGTGGCGCGCCCGCGCGGCCTGCGCAGGGGCTGGGCGTGGCACCCGCGCATGCGGGCAGCCCCTCACGCGGGTGGCGCACCCGCGCGGCCGGCGCAGGGCCGCGCGCGCGTGCACCCGTGCGTGCGGGCGGCGCCCCGTACGGCCGCACGGGGCCGAGCATCGCGCGGGGGAGAGCCGCGTGAGCCGTGGGTCGTCGGTGTGTTACTGTTCGTTGTTTCCGGTTGGTGAGTACTGACCATCTACCCGGGTGTCCTTTTATAGCTTCGGGGAGCGTGCCGGGACGCGGGGGAGATCGAGCTTTGATCCCTTACAGCAAAGGTGGGTTTTCCTTTGAGACTAAGTATAGACTCGGTATTCTTGGATGAGTTATTAAATGCATATTATTGGAACTAACGCTGATGGTCCTTATGATTGCGATATTATCCTGTATCTTGGACATTGTGCTCATGGTTGCGACACGCGCACCCGCGGTCTGGCCACCGCAAAGGGTGCCCTTTTCCGGGAAAGCGGTCTTCGACCCGTGTTAACCCACAAGGTGTAGTGGTGGGGGCCCCCGTAGGTGTGGGGTTTGAGGCATCAAAGGTGGGGGAAAAGGTGCGATCCGTCGGGATGGGTGTCCGACGGGGTCAGGTGCCCCAAGGTGTGAGCGGTTGGATCTGTCGGGGTAGGTGCCCGACGAGATCAAGGTGTATAGGTGTTACCGGCGGTACAGAGGTTGCAGGTGATATACATGTTCGCGTTTCACTTCCCTGGGAGTCGAGTGGTTGCTCCAGATAGTTTTACTTTAGGTTTGGTTTTCTTTTCTGCATATTATTACTATCGCATGTCGCTGACTACCCACTCCGTGACAGGTCCATCCAGGGGTGAGCGATAGGCGGCGGTGAGGACGGGACGAGAGTAGTCGGGCTGTGAGGAGCCCTAGTTTGTATCTCCTTTACTTTACTTTTCCCTGCACTTTTATTTGGTACTGTAGACTACAGTGTGGTTCGCGATACCCTCGTGGGGTCGATGTGGATGTTGACTACGGGTGTTTCGGTTTGGCATTATGGACTGTTTTATTTATTCCCGTCTGGCTAATTCTTTCCAAAGCGAAACAAAAAGAGCTTCGAAAACTTGTTTTCAAAACCTCGGGTCGGGTGGACCCGTTTCTAAACCATGTGGATTTATGGCATCCTTCCAAAACGTTTTCAAAACCTTGGGTCGTGTGGGCCCGTTTTCAAAACCGTGAGTTTATGCTTTCAACTTGATCGCCGACGGGCACTCTGTTTAGTTTACACTGTTGTTTGAATGTTCTGACTGTTGTGATTAATCGAATACTTGTGTTGAGATGTTGGAATAGCCGCGACGCCGTGCATATACAGAGGAGACTCTGCCCGATTTTCGAGTAAATCTGTATATGCGGCGGGTCTGGGCACGCGCCGGGGAGGACTGACTTTTAAAACAAAATAAAATAAATAGAGACTCAACCCTTTAACTCTTCCTTTCCGCTGATCGTGACCCCCGGGGCGTGACAGCCTCTTTGCTTTTGAACACTTGTTTTACTCTTCATTCTCACTCGAGCCTCCAGCTCGCATTGCCACTGGCAATTATTATCACTCTTTCCTCTGAGCATTTAGCACTTTTGCTTTCACTGTAAGCCTTCCGAAAGTACCTCGTCCGACGGGCCACTGCCCAGGGAGTCCTGCTCCACCTGACGAGTCCCAAGTTCGAAGGCGCCATTTACATTCTCTTTATCTTAAGCAATTTGTTTGTCTTGCTTATTAACCAATTTTAGCTCTATCCTGAGCAATTTGCTTGTCTTGATTATTAATCACTTTTTCAATCCTTACCCTAGGTCTTGCCGCACGGGTAACTAGAGTCTCCTGGATTCTTTACACATTTCACTTTCTTTGTTTAACTTAAATTGAAGTTAAAGTCAACGTCCATTTACCCGGACACCCTATGACTCTCTCTAGGGTTGTATTAGTTTAATTCTTTAACCTTGGGATCTCATCCCACTTTCCTGATTCTTTACTGAGTCTTAGAGTTAACTTAACTCTATTTTCCTGTTCCACTTTTAACTTAGAGTTATACCGACTCTAACTCCTTGTCTGTGAGTTTAAACTCTTCTGGATTACTTTAGGTTCTCTTTACCTAAGTTCACTGTCATACTCATCCTAGAGTCCTTAACTCTATTATTCGATTCCTTTATTAACTTAGAGTTGCGCCGACTCTAATTTCATGTTCCACTTTTATCTCAGGGTTCCACTGACTCCCTATTGATTACTAGTTCACTTTAGGTTCTCTTTACCTAAGTTCATATCATACTCATCCTAGAGTCCCGCGACTCTATGTTGATCACTCTATCCAGTGTCCTTAGGTTATCTCCTAAGACAGTGCCACTCGTTCAATCCTAGGATAATTCCTAAGTTTTAATGCCACTCTGTGAACCCTGAAGCTAGGTTTTCTCCTAGTCTTACTACCAACATGTTTCCTTTCCTTATGTCACATGATTCCTAGGGTTATACCCTAACATGATCACAATCATAGATAGCTAATCATTTTCATGCATGCCATTATTTTCATCTCATTCATAAAAATAATAATTACTTCTACGCATGCATATTCCTCATATATCCTGGGCAACCAACAGTTGCACTTTTCCTCTGTGTCCATCTACACAGGCACATTTATTCCCCTATCTCTGGCAACCAACAGTTGCACTTTTCATCTGTATCCATCTACACAGGCAATCATAATCATAATCACCTAACGCCTCTAACAGGCTACTATCATGCTTCAAATTGAAAAGCAAAGGAGCAAGGGGAGAGGTCACCCCTTTTCGGCAGAATTCCCCACCTTGTAGCGTCCCCAATTGCTTGTAGACACTTGCAATTGGTCTCCGCGCGATTCCACTCGTTCCCTCAAGCTTGCACGCAAAACGGTGCATATCCCTTGAGCCCGCACGTAAAACGGTGTACGTCCATCAAACCTGCGCGCAAAACGGAGCACGTTATTAAATTAATAACCCACACGTAGAATGGTGCGCGCCACTTTAACCGGCACGCAAAACCATGCGCGACAACACGACCTGCACGCGAAACGGGCACGTACCCCAAATCTGCACGCAAAACGGTGCACATCTGACTGTAGGATTGCACGCAAAACGGTGCACATCATTTTCCTAGCCTGCACGAAAAACGATGCATACCATTAGATTCTACACACGAAACGGCGCGCATTGGTCCAACCCGCACGCAAAACGGAGCACCTACCCCGTATTGGCACGCAAAACGGTGCACACTCTAATGTAGGGTTGCACACAAAACGATGCATACTTTTCCGACCCTGTACGTAAAACGAGGCGTATTGTTAGAGTCTGCACGCAAAACGGTGCCCGTTAGTCCAATCTGCACGCAAAACGGAGCACGTACCTCGGGTGGCACGCAAAACGGTGCATGTTCCTTTTCCAACTCTGCATGCAAAACGATGCATATTTTCCGAGCCTACGCCCAAAATTGTGCATACTTGTCGAATCCGCACGTAAAACGGTGCATATCCCCACGAGCGGCACGCAAAACGAGGCGCGCCCAAAATGCCCGCGAAACTCGCGCAGTAAAACGGCACAGTAAAACTTGGTCCCTAGCACGCACGTGGGCAAAGGGGTCAAATCCAAAGTCCAAAAGGAAATGTAGAAACTGTGCCCAAAAATACCGCAAGAACGACACACGGGGCCTACCTTGTCAATGCCGTGACGCCCATTGTGCCCATTAGCCTTTTTGGAGCAACTCGCGCGCTCCACGGAGTCCACGGCGTGCTCGTGCGCCCTTGAAGACCCCGGCGAAAATCGCCTTCTCCCTCTCCCGCACGCTCGGGTGAAGCCCAAAGGGGAAAAAAGAGGAAGAATGGGGCGATTTGGGCCTAAATAGGCCATTTCCGGACTTTCGGGCGCACCCTTTCGGGCGCCCGAAAGTTTCCGGGCGGCTACAGTAACCGGCCCGCCGCGGTCTACGCGTCCACGCCTGCGCCAGCTCAGCGCCACATCACCACGCTCGGCCAACCAGGGGCCGACACGTGGCCGTGGACCCGTGCACCGCGACCAACGAACAGCGGCGGCCAATGAGAGGCCGCCACGTGGACCGCACTACCTCCCGCTCTGACGCCCGCCGCAGCGTCGCGTCGCGTCAGCGCGTCGCGTCGCGTCAGCGCGTCGCGTCGCGCTGACCGACCAATGGCAGGCCGACACGTGGCCTGCCCCCGCTGACGCCGCTACAGTGCCCGCGCGCCTTCCCCGTGCACGCCTGCGCCCACGTCTGCCGCGTCCAATGAGGAGACGCCACGTGGCGTTTCCCCACCTACCACGCGGCCTCGGGCCGCGCGCCCCAGCGCTCGCACGCGTGAGCCTTGCCTCGGGATTCGCGCCCGCGCCTCGGGATCCGCGCCCGATGCCTCGGGATCCGTGCCACTGCCTCGGGATCCGTGCCCGATGCCTCGAGATTCGGGCTGCTACAGTAACATTCGGGCGCACTCTTCCTCGGACCGGGCTGCTACAGTAACCGGTTCGCTACAGTGCCCGAAACCGGTTCACCGCAGCCCGAAGAGCCCACTGCTACAGTACTTTCCGGGCGCCCGGAACTCACTTTCGGGCGCCCGAAACTTGGGCCAAAGCCCAGTTTCGCCCGTTTTCGTCCGTTCTCGCCCGTTCTTCGCCCGTTTTCGCTCAAATTTGACGGGCAGCCACAGTTTAACCTGATTTACCTCATGATACTCAAACTTTCCAGTTTGGACCCTTTTTGATTTGCCAAAAGCCCCACTGTCTTTAAGTTCGCTGGCGGAGCCCGTTCTCTCAATCCGGGTGTCCGATCAACGCGAAACTTTTACTGTGGCCTTAAAACATATTTACGGAGCTCCCGTAATTTTCTCAGCATTTTCCGAGACTGTGAATTTTCCACTTACAATCTGGGCCCACTTTCCTATATAAGATTCTAGATATCTTATTTTAATCCCGATTTGGGCCCAATTCATTTCCAGGTCATCCTGTACTTTTCTAACTCAATAAAATAGTATTTCATACCATTTTATTTACATTTATTTATATACCAATTTCCGGTTCACTACATTCTACCCTCCTTAAAATAAGTTTCGTCCTCGAAACTTGAGTCACATCTCGACTCCTGCTCAACCAAGAGGGGGAAACTTTGCCCTCGCTATCGGGCTCACCGAACCCCGTGACCGGCATTACACTGCCTGCTCGTCCACACTTACACGAGCAGCTCATTCCTGGATCCCTATCTCAACTTAGGGACAACTCAGACCTGGCGTCTGGCCACTTTCCCAAGTAGGTGAGAGACACAGTTGTGTATTTGCTCTCTCAATTGCCACGAACGACCAAATCTTTTCTTGCGAAATCTCCTCTTCTTTTAATTTCGCCATCATTTTTTCACAATAAGGTTGCAATTGCAACTGATTACATCTGCCGCATTTTTGGTCGCTCGCTATCTAGTGTGGAGGGCAAGGCCAATCCGCAAGTTCTCAGCTATCTGACACGCTACCAGCGCTCTGAGTGCACGGGTTATCAGCTAACCCGATATCTCGGACTACTAATAGGTCCACAGACCACGATCCAATAGGGTCCATAGCCCAAAATTAATTCAACACTGTGCAACGGCTCTCACTCTAGCCCACAGATCCAAACGTCATACGGGTAGATCCTCACTTAGGATTACTACACCAACACTCCCACTAGGAGTTACAGTATCACAACTATCAAACCTTCGCCACTCACTGGGCAGCATCGCCACTCATTGGCGGCATCTCAATCATCACTAGCACTACGGCCTGATCGTATCTCACTCTCAGTGTACCCACCTCAGTGTACTACTAGCCTCAATGCTCACACGTGGCATTCCACGTTCCCGGGTCATCGCTCGGACTACCGCCCCGACCGAATCTCTATCATGCCCCACCGTAAGGTCTCGGGCCGCTGTCTCACACAGCTGACTGTGCCTGCTCACTAGGCTACAGGCCCACAGTCCACAAACATGGTCCAGGCACGGATCGTCCCCAAGCGAACCCGCCAATCGTCGCCACGCGACCACTATGCTCACTGAGCAAAACCAACTAACCAGTCGTCAATCCACGACCCAAACTCTCTATCAACTCTGGCCACACTGGGCAAAGGCTAACGTGCCACCTAGTCAGCTCTCTCTGGCTAAACGATATTTGTGCTCCATGAGCACCCAAACAGTTGGGCATCCAGCGCCCCCATGTTAACTCGCAAATATCTAGTGTTAAGCAACTTGCTTATACACGCGTATGACTCCCGTACACCTCTCCCAACTAGGTTGAGGTATCACAACCACTGTTCATCAACTCTGGTGATTAACTCGCAAATCCTGCGGGGGCAACCCTTGCCATTATGCCGATCCCTCAGACCGGCGCTATAAGACTCCCGCTTACTTGCGAGGTTTTCGAATCTCGAAACCTATCCTGGGTCTTACCAACCCCACTATGCGGCACTCAGCCATGAAGACATGCCACACAGTCACTACCATCATCAGGGCGAACTTTCGCCACTAGGCCCATAAGTCTTTCTTGCCCTAACATTTAGGACACAGCAACTTGGCTCTCGCAACAAAGCGATTACCAGCGTTTCATGAGTCGGTCCCTCACTGGACCTCATCAACTATACTTTGCTGGCAAATCAGCTGACACAAGCTTACGGCATCTTTCACAGAAGGTGTAGAGTGCGCCGACGAGGGTTCGGCGGCCACCTATCACACTCTCTACTGCTGCCTCTTAGCTTGGTCTATCTCCCATTTTTCTTGGGATAATGACACTCGCCCATCTAGGCGACGTAACCCGCTTCCCTGCCGGCGGAAAAACTTCCGCTTATCGGTAAGGAGCATCGGTCTGCTGCTGGACCACATCAACAAGAGCGGTCACCTAACATCGCAGCTCGTATACCACGTTCGACCCCGAGCCCTCTCGAGACTCGAGTCAAACAGGTGCGTTTCCCAATGTGGTGTCATCACCAATATGTACACCATAACGAAACAACCAGCCCAAACTTAGCCGTTTGAGCAACGCGCGGTCTATATACCGACAAAAGGGCTCGTCGACCCAATCATGCGAAAGTATAGGAGGGTACTCCTTTTCATCTCCAACATTACGTTGTCGGCCGCCCAACGTAATATCCGAAGGATGAAAGCTCGTTGCCCTCGATCAGTTCCCAACATCCTTTTTGGGAACGACAGAAACCCAATCAAGTACTCTCGCCACAAACTCACGCACTCTCTCGTGCTAATCCCTAGGGTCTCCCTAAGGTTCACTAACCACCTAGGACTATTCCTAGGCTCTGATACCACTCTTATCTGTCACGACCCGGGACCGAAAATTTTTGCGGTTCGGGCACGCCGACAGACCCGCCAATCGGGCACGACCTCTCGCTACCCGAAAGGAACGGTAACATCCATCATCAAATCAGAACAATGTGTATGATGAGGTATAATATCAGAGTAAGATCACTACTAAATTAAAACTTTCATTCAATAACAAATAGTTAAAGCGGAAATGAAAGCAGGATAGGAATGAACCATAATAAACTTTATTACATTTTACATCTCTCCAATTACACTTACATAATATTACAATGCTTTTCCTCCCAATACATGGTTCACTCGAAACATAAAAGAAAGGTACCTCTGCTAGACCCTCTAGGTCACTATGCTGCTGGGCTCTTGCCCCTGACGTAAGCCTCGCCGTCTGCATCTGAACCGTCTCGTCTGCTGTATCCAAAGCTGAACCTGTGGGGGGGGTCACCCAAGGGGTGTGAGAACTTTCGAGCGAGTTCCCAGTGGGTTCATCCACCGAGAAGAAATGTCCTACACCACTTGGTCCAATGGAAGCAATAATAATAGTGCTAGGAAACTAAAATCCTCAATGTCAAACTGCAGCTATGCACTGTACCATGTCACTACACTATCTGTGTAAGACCAACTACCCAGCACTAATCCGACTAGCCACCCTAGGCTGCTAAGCACCAACTCGGCCACTATGCCGCTGTACACAGGGTCCAACTAACCCGGCCACCCTGGCCACTCTATTTTCCTTGTTCTTTAGATTCTGGTGCTTTAGTTCAAGTTAACCCTCAGAAATCCTTATCCAACGGGCCCGAGCCCGGCAGTCCTGCTACCATAAGATAAGGTTTCTAAGGTTGCCGATAACACCCGTAAGTGTTACCCCGTCCTACGAAGTAAATGTGTTCTTCGGACCACCTTCATCGGGGAGGGGGCTTCCCTCGTGTCCCGAACGGTGCACCCGGGGAGAGGGCAAGCCGGTAACCCTTTACGTCCCGCAGAACCACATTTCACCTTCGAAGGCACGCCCGTTTTATTATCTTTATATTTCAGTTATTCTGTCCTCCGGCTGAAGCGTACCGAACGGGTCTCTACCCGGAAGAGGGATTAACCGACCGTGCCTCCTAGTGCGCCGACAGGGAGCTTACACAGTGTATCGGAGCTCGTAGTGTCGAAAATGGATCTCAGAAATGGATTCGGCACGAAAAACGGATCAAATGGGCCTTCCGGGGGCTTTCGGCAAAATTTCGGATGAGAATTTGGTGAAACGGACGGCGGATTTGGACTCAGCGCGCGAAAATGATCAAAATGGCATATTTACTTTATTTTTTCGACACCTGGGTACTGTTCACCGGAACAGTAACTCCGGCACTGGAATTACTGTTCCGGCGGCAGGCGGCAGGCGGCGGCGCACGGCGGAGCAAGGCGGTGCAGGGGGCGGAGCAGGGCCGCAGGCGGCGCGGGCAGCGCGGGCAGGCGCGGGCAAGCGCGGGCAGGCGCGCAGGCGCGGGGTCAACAGGATGGGCGTGCACCGGGTGCACCGAAGATGGAAATTGCCACGTGTCATCCCCTGATTGGTCCGGCGGCGTCAAGGAAGCCGGCTTGTCTGTGACACGTGGCATCACCCCATTGGTCGACAAGATCCGGAAGACCCGGCGCGTAGACCGGGCGCGTGCGCCACGTGGACACGTGGCCACTGTTCATTGGCGGGCGCAGAGCCGCCCACGTGCGCAGGGCGCGTGGAAAACGTGGGCGGCGCTGACACGTGGCATGATCTTATTAGCCCATACGGCTGTTTCGTGTTTTTGGAGGCGTGGTGCGATCTGATTAGCCAGATTTGGTGTTTCCTGTTTTGTCCAGGATCTGGTGTGGAGCCCGAATAGGATTTTGGCCCATTATAAATAGACCCTCCCTCTCTCTCTCTGCCATTTTCGATTTCTAGAGAGAGAAAATGAGATTTTGCCCTATATAAAACTTGTTCCTCTCTCTGTCCTCTATCTCCCCTAGAAGTTTCAGAATTTTTGGAGTTTCCGACAGCGAGTTATCTGCGACGCGGCGTACTGCGACGATTTTCAGTTTCGGCCCATTTTCCGTCGCAGTTCAGTCGGAAAATCGCTGTGTGCTAACCAGAAGGAATTTTTGAACAATTTCTGCGACAGCGCGTTCCTGAGAGGTAAGGCTTTGTTTTTTGTGTTGATCACTTTGCTCTGTTTTGCACTTTTGGCACGGTTCCCGAGGCACCTTTGACCCCCCTTTTTGCTGTGGTATTTTCTGGACAGCATCGACTTCTCCGATTTATATCTTGAGCTAGGAGCATCGGATCAAGGCAAATAAATAGTAGATTTTGATCTACTCGTCGTAAGGAACGCAACCGTAATTTTTCTGGATTTTCCGGAGCACTGTACAGAGGTGAAAAATCCATTCTTTTTCGTGCTGTTTGGAAAAACAGCAAAGGCTGTATTTTTGGAATTTGTATTTACACCAGGCGTGTTGTTCTGTACAGTTGTGCACTGTTCTCGACGAATTGTTGGAATAGAGGACTGTGGATAGCAAGGAGGCTTTTTGGGGTGTGGATTGCGCTTTTCGAGGTGGGTGGTTGTTGCTTACCTCATTTTTGACTAACTCACTAGGAGTATTAGAGATCCCCTATTTCAAAACTGATAATCGATATTCCAATTATGAATTGCATGAGTAGACCCCACAAATAATATGACAGCTCATTTATGTTAAATTGGGACACTATTGTTGAGACAAATGCTATATCCTATTCTCGCATGCAAATGACTTATCATGTTGGGGACATTTAAACCACTTTTTTTCCAAATAAATATCAAACACTTTTCTTAAGTTTTTAAAGAGGACAATTGCATGCTTGTTTGGACATCTAGTTAGGCCACTATTCATTGCTACACTATCATATTGGGACTTGACTTAGGAGAAACCATGTTTCGTTGTTCTCCTTGTTATTCAGACGCATGTGGCTCAGTTTGAGCAGGGTTTTTGGGATAGTGTAGTCGAGGTCATCGAGTCGGGGACAGGTTTGACTCGATTATATACTGTGGGGCATTGTTGTGAGGTCCCGAAATCCCCCGCGTAGGGTTTGCTGGTTGTTTTGCAGCTTTCGGTCGCCGTTGGGGGTGTTTGCGCGCGTGTTGGGGCCCAGAAATGGATTTGTGATGCAATTTGGGATTTAGTTGCATCACTGGAGGCCTGCGTGGTGTGTCGGTAGTGTTTGCGCGCAATTTGGATACAAGTGGTGGACTTCGGGCTTAAATGGAGATCCTGTGGGAATTTGGAAGACCCGTCGGATGTTTAGAAGTGGTTTTGCGTGATTCAGATGTCAAAATTGGATTCCGGGCGAAGTTTGGATTAAGGATTACCTCTCCGGTCGCCTTCGGGAATTTTTAGTGTTAGAATTTGGCAAATTGGACTTCAGAAATAGACCCGGCGCGGAAATCGGATCAAGTTGGCTATCCGGGGGCATTCGGCAAATTTTCGGATGAGAATTTGGAGAAACGGACATCGTTTTTGGATTCAGCGCGCAAAATCACTAAGAAAAACTATTTATTTGTTAGTTTTGGAGCCCGGATGAAGTGCGCGTTTTTCGAGGCAATGCGACACGAATCTCGAGGCGTGGCTCGATGGCACGGAAATCGAGGCAGCGGCACGCGGATCGAGGGCGCGGCAGGCGCGCTGGGAGACGCGCCTTCGGCGCGGGTCGCGCGGGGGCCGCCACGTGGCGGCCCCCCGTTGGCGGCCGCGCGGGCGCGGGGGCGCGGGCCCGTGTGGCGCGCGCGTGTCCCGCGCCTTGCGCGGGCGCGGTGTAACGCGCCCGTGTGGCGGGCGCGTTACCGCGCGCCGCGTGGCGCTGTGGGCGCGCGCGTTGACCGCGCGCGCGCGCCCATGGGCCGTGGACCGTGAATGGGGGCTCCCCATTGGTGGCCGCCGTGGACCGGACCCGTGGACCGGGTCCGTGGACCACCCCTTTCTCTTTTTCTTCTTCTTCTTCTTCTTTCTCCCCCGAGCGCCATTTCTCCTCCTTTTTCTTTTCTTTCTTCTCCACCGAGCGAGAGAGGGAGTGAGGAGGGGATTTGTGGGTGGTGCGGCGGTGCGTCGTGGACCTCGTGGAGCGTGCGCGGGGTTCCGATGGGAGCGTTTCGGCGGCGGCGGCGCTGTCGGGTAGGTCCCGTGTGTTAAATTTACGGTGTTTTTGGCACAGTTTTGGGGCGTTCGTTTGGACTGTAATTAACCCCTTGTTCTTATTTGTGTTAGGGATCGTGTTTTTCTGCACCGTTTTGCGTGCGGTCCCCGACGGCGTGCTCCGTTTTGCGTGCGGACTCCGTTTTGCGCGCGGATTCTGGCACCGTGCTCCGTTTTGCGTGCGTATTCTGGCACCGTGCATCGTTTTGCGTGCGGACTCCGTTTTGCGTGCGGACTCCGGCACCGTGCACCGTTTTGCGTGCGGACTCTGTTTTGCCAGCGGACTCCGGCACCGTGCACCGTTTTGCGTGCAGACTCCGTTTTGCGTGCGGACTCCGGCACAGTGCACCGTTTTGCGTGCGGACTCCGGCACCGTGCACCGTTTTGGGTGCGGACTCCGGCAGCGTGCTCGGTTTTGCGTGCGGACTCCGGCGGCGTGCTCCGTTTTGCGTGCAGACTACGGCGGCGTCCTCCGTTTTGCGTGCGGACTCCGGCGGTGTGCTCCGTTTTGCGGGCGGACTCTGGCAGCGGACATCGTGTTGCGTGCGGATCGCGTGGAGGCCAATTGCAAGTGTCTACGAGCAATTGGTGGCAAATCGAGGTGGGTGGCCTTATCTCCAAGTTTTATGGATTGTACTGTAATTCTACTGATGTAGGACTATGCATGATAGTTTATTTTCGGGTATAGCATGCTATATTGTAGGATTAGTTATTCCTTTTATCATATGTTAATATAGTTATATTGGAACTTGACCTAGCACCCCCGTCATATGTTGCATGTGTAACCAGACCAGTAGAAAACTCTCACTTGGGCTAGGGTTATTTATTGTTTAGACACCCACACTATTTTTCTATTCCTGGACATAGTGTTATCCTCGCCCGGGTAGTGGGCCGAGAGGTCGGGACTTTCTTTTAGTGTGGGATGCTTTTGCACTCGTGCTTGGGAGCAGAGTGGAGTCTGGTAGTTGTAGTGGGTTTCTTATCTGTGCCCGGAGCCGTTGGGTAGACGGTAGTCCCGGGCCGTCGAGTATCTTTCGATCCGTGTTGTTGGGAATCGTTGGGGTTGACGGTGGTCCCAGGTCGTTGAGTGTTGTCCGACCGGTATTGTTAGCCTTAGTCGTGGGTCGTTCCTGGCTGTGGAGTACCTCCAGCCAGTGTGCTTGTGCTGCGAGCTGTTGGAGAGGCTAGTGTCTCGTGTTTCGTGTTGGCCGATCAGCTGAATCGTCGAGAGTGCTCCGACTGTTGTGCGAGATATTTGGGGGTCTTGAGTCCTACCGTTCTGAGAGTGAGCGTGATTTTGACTATAGCCTGCGTTTGCCAATGTTTGATACTCTATGCCGCGCCGTTTTCCTCAGTTGGTGTCGCGCCCCTGAGATGCCGCTGTGGATACGATGGTTGGCCTGTTGAGGCAGTTTTCCGCAGTGGAGGCAACGATGGGCCTGTTGAGGCAGTTTTGCGCGAGGGATGAGTTAGTCGGACAGGATGCCCCACGTAAATTCCGTCCTCATGTGGATGTGTGGTAGTGGGCAGGTGCGTTCCTAGTCGACAGGCGCAGCCTTGGCTGGACCCTTTGAGGCAGTCAGTTCGATTGGGTCGATTGAGCACCTTGGGTGCGAGTGGTCTCATTTACTTTCATCTGTTCCACTTTTGAGTGTCTAGATAGAGGCATGGTAGCTGTAGAGTAGTTCCAGCTTTTCTTGTTCAGATTTCATTGCACTGTTATCTTTTACCTCTGGTAGACTTAGTGGGCAGACCGTTGGGCTTGTTGACGGCACCCACTGAGAACTACTGTGGGAAGTAGTTCTCACACCTGTCGTGGTGTCTTTCCCCAGGCCTTCTTCTCTTGTTCCTGTGCTCCTGTTGCTGATCCTTCTGACCGAGGCGAGGGAGTCGCGAGCTAGTTCCCTACCCGTCGATGGAGTGTAGCGGTACCCCCCTTCAGTGGAGAGCTTCAGTAGTTTAGTTTACTACTTTTACCTCTATTGAGATAACTTTGTTGTGAGGTATAGAGTTGTACTTTCCTTTTTCAGTTTGAGAGACTGATGTAGTGAGGATATTTTTGTATTGAGAGCTTGTACACCGATGTATTTTATTGGAGGTATCTCCCATTTGAGTTTTGTATCAGAGGACTTTTTATATGATCGTATTTGAGAGATGGATATTGTATTATTTTCTGTTTTTAGTAATTTTACTTTCAGCTCTGATATCTGTTTAGCTGTAGTTGCTTCTTTTTGCAGGTTAGACGCTTCGTCTGTACGGCAGTTTCCGTACAGATGGCGGATCTGTTAGCGAGCACGGGTCGCAGTTTCGACCCCGGGGCGTGACAGATTAGAGTGGTATCAGAGCCTAGGTTGTAGGTCGTGGTGGACTTAGAAACCCTAGGCTTGTGGTTGGACATTAGGATGACTACGTGAGAGTCGTGACTTTTAGCGAGAGTCCTGATTGAGTTTTTACCTCTCCCAAGAGACGGGATGAGTGATTGGCATGTTTACTTTCCCAAGCGATTATGTGGCTGCAGACAACATAATGCTATGGAATGGATGACATGTCTTAGACTTTCGCTGGATTGGGTCGTATGGTTGTTGTGTCCTGACGTTTGTTATTGTGCAGTGGATCACCATACTCCTGAGACGTCGTGTTGTGAAGAGGACATACCCCGCACCTGGTGAAAACCCGAGCAGCGGGAGGCAGAGCTACCAGAGCAGAGCGAGACCCAGGAGTTTGTGTGTTGAGTTAGTTTCCAACTTTAACCGAGAAGGGCCAAATCCCTGAACGGTAAAGGATCGAGAACTTCGATAGGCTGAGCCTAGAGTCTGTTCTTGTTTGATTGGGGTTCTAGGCACTGGTCTATCGGGATTTTCGGATATTTGCCGTGTCAGTCGGTTCTTCTCGCCTATGAGTGGGGTGTTGTTGTGTGAGCCGTTTGGAGTGACGGCGATCCCGGCTGTCGTGGGTTGTGTTTTCCGACTAAGACACGTGTTATGCTCTTGGGTGATCGCGCTGGAATACACAGCTATTTTTGATGTCCCTGGCTGAGTTACCAGGAGGGCATTTTCCCTGGCTGAGTTACCAGGAGGGCATTTTCCCTGGCTGAGTTACCAGGAGGGCATTTTTCCCTGGCTGAGTTACCAGGAGGGCAATTTCCCTGGCTGAGTTACCAGGAGGGCATTTTTCCCTGACTGAGTTACCAGGAGGGCATTTTCCCTGGCTGAGTTACCAGGAGGGCATTTTTTTCTGGCTGAGTTACCAGGAGGGCATTTTCCCTGGCTGAGTTACCAGGAGGGCATTTTCCCTGGCTGAGTTATCAGGAGGGCATTTTTCCCTGGCTGAGTTACCAGGAGGGCATTTTTCCTGGCTGAGTTACCAGGAGGGCATTTTTCCCTGGCTGAGCTACCAGGAGGATACTTTCCACTGGCCGAGCTACCAGATGGACGCATTGCCCCTGGCCGAATTACCAGGTGGGAACATTCCCTGGCCGAGTTATCAGGTGGTTGCTTTAGTGGGATGGAGATGGTCTGACAGGACGTCGAGATTTGGTGGCGTCGAGTTCGTCCTGTTGGACTACCGGGAGCGCAGTTGTTGACTTGGAACCAGTTTCGTGCTTTGCGGCGCAGGGCCTTCTTTCCTGACAGTGTAAGCAGAAACTGGAAGGGGATCTTAAACTCCTGCAGCAGGGGAGTCGACCTCTTCTGGTGTATGATCGCGAGTTTGCGATTGTTGAGCGGTGTACCCCATGTCGTCTGGATGAGGCCCAGGAGGTTGAGCTAGTTGAGAAAGGACTGCATCGGAATATCTATCACTTGGTGTATTCTCGGCGGGTGCCGACGTTAGATGCAGCGATTGAGCATGCTTAGCGGGTTGACCGAGGATTAGTGATCATGTCAGAGATAGATGGAGCGCCAGGGACCAACTCCGGGGAGAGGCATCTAGTGCCGCCTGGGTTTGGACAGCCGAATAGATCGAGACCCCCCGGGGCCGCCACGATCCCAGTTTGAGGGTCGTGAGTCTCAGAGGAGACAGAGACCAGGAGGTTCTCCAGAGCTGATGTATCAGCAGCAGCAGCGGGATGACTGTGTCATTTGTGGTGGGCCGCATTCTGCGCCGCAGTGTGACCACAGGCTGGGCACAGATTATGGTCTTGTCCTAAAGCAGGGTCATTAGTCACATTGGCAGCTTCGGCTCCTCCTCCTCCGCTCTTACTGACAGGCGGAGCTTCGACAGGTTATGGCCAGACAGTTAGGGCCACTTCTTCGCGGCAGTTCGACGGACGACCACCCCCGAGCGAGAGCGTCTATGTCGCACAAGATGAGGATTCGGGGGCAGCTAGCCACTTGGTGGCAGGTATTAATCTTAACTCCCCTTCACGCACTTGAGCGTTATTTGTTACCGGAGCATCGCATTCATTTTTTCTGTAGGGCATTTGCATTGTTGTATGGGCTAGAGATAGGACCCTTAGCTTGTGCTCGTGAGGTTCAGATACCTAATCACGTGTTGCACATAGATGAGTGTTGTTGGTCCTGCCCAGTGCAGTTGGGGCCCTGGTTTTTGCCTGTTGATCTTTTGGCCCTTCCTCAGCTCCGGGATTTCTAGGTAGTGTTGGGTATAGGACTGTGAGGATCTGAGGCCTTGATGCTTGAGTGATACCACACCGTTGATACACGGTGGTGATGCCACACCGTTGATACACGGTGATGATGCCACATCGTTGATACACGGTGGTGATGCCACACCGTTGATACACGATGGTGATGCCACACTGTTGATACACGGTGGTGATGCCACACCGTTGATACACGGCAGTGATGCCACGCCGTTGGTGCACGGCAGTGATGCCACGCTGTTGGTGTACGGCAGTGATGCCACGTTGTAGGTACACAACGGTGAGAGCTTTTTTGGATGTTTCGGACTTTTGACCGCGAGTTTGGGCATCAGCTTTATGATCGCCTTGCGAGCCAGTTTTTAGTCCCGTTCACCGACGGTTTGGTCCTCGTCAGGGTGTTCTTTATTAGTTGAGGGATCGACTTCGACCCGTGGGTCCGTTGGGGTTATGATAGCATGTTGAGTGACCAACTGTGGCCTGGGATTGTGTCTCCTGAGGACCCCTTTTGAGGTTAGCCTGCAGTTGAGTAGTCCACTCGGGTGGTTTTGGATCGGGAAGTAACCGAGTGAAGACCCCAACTTATTGGATTCCCTTCCTTATTGGATGAATGTGCGGGTATGCTTCGGGTCGCCTTATTGAGGTTGGCACCATGATGTGGTTTGGTGCGTGTTGCACTAGTTGTTATTTCGGTTTCCCCCAGCCTTTTATTGGAGCCCCTTTGATATTTCACGCCTCAGCTCAAGAGTGATGTGTTTTTCCTCGCCCGTGATTGACTTGCCCCTTTGAGATCTATGATTGTTGGAGTACGAGGGACGCCCGTTGCAATTTTCGGCTCGAGAGATGAGAGAATTGCACATCGGGCCATATCGTACTTGTTGTTGTCGTTGTTGCGGAGTAATCACGGGGAGTGAGTGGTGCTTTGGGAGCTGGAGGCGTATTAATGGAAACCTACCCGCGGTATTTGTGACTCCTGATAGACTTGATCTAGTTTCGAGGACGAAACTTTCTTTTAGTAGGGGAGGATGTGAGGTCCCGGAATCCCCCGCGTAGGGTTTGCTGGTTGTTTTGCAGCTTTCGGTCGCCGTTGGGGGTGTTTGTGCGCGTGTTGGGGCCCAGAAATGGATTTGTGATGCAATTTGGGATTTAGTTGCATCACTAGAGGTCTGCGTGGTGTGTCGGTAGTGTTTGCGCGCAATTTGGACACAAGTGGTGGACTTCGGGCTTAAATGGAGATCCCGTGAGAATTTGGAAGACCCATTGGGTGTTTAGAAGTGGTTTCGCGCGATTCAGATGTCAAAATTGGATTCCGGGCGAAGTTTGGATTAAGGATTACCTCTCCGGTCGCCTTTGAGAATTTTTAGTGTTGGAATTTGGCAAATCGGACTTCAGAAATGGACCCGGCGCGGAAATCGGATCAAGTTGGCTATCCGGGGCATTTCGCAAATTTTCGGATGAGAATTTGGAGAAACGGACATCGTTTTTGGATTCAGCACGCGAAATCGCTAAGAATGGACTATTTAATTGATAGTTTTGGAGCCCGGATGAAGTGCGCGTTTTTCGAGGCAATGCGGCACGAATCTCGAGACATAGCTCGATGGCACGGAAATCGAGGCAGCGGCACGCGGATCGAGGGCGCGGCAGGCGCGCTGGGAGACGTGCCTTCGACGCTGGTCGCGCGGGGGCGCGCGCCTGTGTGGAGCGCGCGTGTCCCGCGCCTTGCGCGGGCGCGGTGTGACGCGCCCGTGTGGCGGGCGCGTTACCGCGCGCCGCGTGGCGCTGTGGGCGCGCGCGTGGACCGCGCGCGCGCGCCCATGGGCCGTGGACCGCGAATGGGGGCTCCCCATTGGTGGCCGCCGTGGACCGGACCCGTGGACCGGGTCCGTGGACCACCCCTTTCTCTTTTTCTTCTTCTTCTTCTTCTTTCTCCCCCGTGCGCCATTTCTCCTCCTTTTTCTTTTCTTTCTTCTCCACCGAGCGAGAGAGGGAGTGAGGAGGGGATTTGTGGGTGGTGCGGCGGTGCGTCGTGGACCTCGTGGAGCGTGCGCGGGGTTCCGATGGGAGCGTTTCGGCGGCGGCGGCGCTGTCGGGTAGGTCCCGTGTGTTAAATTTACGGTGTTTTTGGCACAGTTTTGGGGCGTTCGTTTGGACTGTAATTAACGCCTTGTTCTTATCTGTGTTAGGGACCGTGTTTTTCTGCACCGTTTTGCGTGCGGTCCCCGACGGCGTGCTCCATTTTGCGTGCGGACTCCGTTTTGCGCGCGGATTCTGGCACCATGCTCCGTTTCGCGTGCGGATTCCGGCACCGTGCACCGTTTTGCGTGCGGACTCCGTTTTGCGAGCGGACTTCGGCACCGTGCACCGTTTTGCGTGCGGACTTCGTTTTGCGAGCGGACTCTGGCACCGTGCACCGTTTTGCGTGCGGACTCCGTTTTGCGTGCTGACTCCGGCACCGTGCACCGTTTTGCGTGCGGACTCCGGCGGCGTGCTCCGTTTTGCGTGCGGACTCCGGCGGCGTGCTCCGTTTTGCGTGCGGACTCCGGCGGCATGCTCCGTTTTGCGTGCGGACTCCGGCGGCGTGCTCCGTTTTGCGTGCGGACTCCGGCAGCGGACATCGTGTTGCGTACGGATCGCATGGAGGCCAATTGCAAGTGTCTACGAGCAATTGGTGGCAAATCGAGGTGGGTGGCCTTATCTCCAAGTTTTATGGATTGTACAGTAATTCTACTGATGTAGGACTATGCATGATAGTTTATTTTCGAGTATAGCATGCTATATTGTAGGAATTGTTATTTCTTTTATCATATGTTAATATAGTTATATTGGAACTTGACCTAGCACCCCCGTCATATGTTGCATGTGTAACCAGACCAGTAGAAAACTCTCACTTGGGCTAGGGTTATTTATTGTTTAGACACCCACACTGTTTTTCTATTCCTGGACATAGTGTTATCCTCGCCCGGGTAGTGGGCCGAGAGGTCGGGACTTTCTTTTAGTGTGGGATGCTTTTGCACTCGTGCTTGGGAGCAGAGTGGAGTCTGGTAGTTGTAGTGGGTTGCTTATCTGTGCCCGGAGCCGTTGGGTAGACGGTAGTCCCGGGCCGTCGAGTATCTTCCGGTCCGTGTTGTTGGGAACCGTTGGGGTTGACGGTGGTCCCAGGTCGTTGAGTGTTGTCCTACCGGTATTGTTAGCCTGAGTCGTGGGTCGTTCCTGGCTGTGGAGTACCTGTAGAGTACCGGGTCTTCGGACAGTGCAGCGACCTCGCAAGATAGCGTGTTGTGGAGGATTTACGTTGGACGAGTCCAAAGCATGTTTACAGATGAGTGCGGGTTGATTCGGATCTACGCGGAAGCCCGAGCTTGATTCGGGATTTTTCGGGCATTGTGTGCCGATAGAGGACTGGCTTCGGGGAAGCCTCGACTTCACAGTGGAGTGCAAAAAATTTGAAAATTCTGGGAGCAGGTGTACTGTAAGATTACAGCGGAGTTCGGGAAGTTTCGGACTGACACGGAGGACCCGAAGGTAACAAGTGTGTCGGAATTGGCAGTTACGGGAGCCAGTTTTCGGATTGAGCACACAGACTCTACGGTTGAGCTTTTTGAGTGGGGAAAACTTTGGACATGTATATTTTCAGATTACAGCGGAGTTCGGGACGTTTCGGACCCGTGCGGAGGCCCCGAGGGCAAAAAGTGAGTTGACGGGGGCTTTTGATGGAATATTTAATTAATTTAGTTAATTTAGTTAATTAAAAAGCTTGGGTCTGTGAGGTTTGGAATAAAATAAATGAAAGAAAAAGAATTGGGAGTGGAGATTTTTTTTTTTAGAGGGCTTTAAATGCTGCCAACCACTTTTATTAATTAGGCATTGCCTAATTAAGTGCCACCTCACTTCTCTTCTTCTCCAAGCAAGCAGAGGAGTGGAGAATAAACAGAGGAAAGAAGAAGAAGGAAGATGAAGATGGGAGAAGGAGAAGATGGAGTAGCGTTTGGGTTGGTAAATGAAGTTTTGGATCGGGGAGTTGATCTGGACCTACTGGAGGCCGTGCGAAGCCGAGCAGAGTGGAGCGCGCGCGCGTCGACCGCCAAACTAGGTAATTTGTAGCAGTTTTTTTTAGGAGGATCTTGGATTCTTGGTCTGAGGTTCGGTGAGTTTTGTTCGTGGCGGTAGGAACTCGCGCAGCGAGCGCCGTGCAAAGGCGGGCGCCACGCTGCAGGACGGCGCACGTGGCAGGGGCGCCGCGCGCGCGCGGTGCGGACGCTGAGCGCGGGCGGGCGCCGCTCAGCGCGCGGGCGCGCTGCGGGCGCAGCGCGCGGGCGGGCGCCGCGGGCGGGCGGGTGCCACCCAGCACCGGCGCGTGCTGCGGCCGCCCGCAGGGTGTGCGCGTGCGGGCTGGGCCGCCGCGCGGCGGGCCCTTGCACCGCGCAGCGCGCCCAGCTGTCGCGCCGCACGGCTGCTGTAGCGCAGCGCCGGCAGTGGCTGCGGCAGCGCGGCGCGAGCGGGCAGAGCTGGGTTGCCCCGTTGGTGGGGTTTTCTTGCGATGTGGCTGTGCTTGATCTGTCTTTTTCCTTTTTTTGTTTTGCTCTCACAGGATGACGCTAGGTGGCGCGATTTTTTTTTCGCCGTGGTGCCGTGCTAAGCTTTGTTCGTGTGCGCGGCGCTGGTTTGCCTCTTCACCTGAGCAGTTTGAGAGGGTTGTTTTGCGCTGAGCAATTGTAGTGTGTGTATGTGTTTTTGGGTGTTGGATGTTTATGTGAATGTGGTGAATGTGAAAGTGTGCTTTTGGAGCCTGACAGTTTGGCCTGTTTGTGGGAGCTGCGTGTGTGCTTTGAAGTTGATAGGGAGTGTGAGTGAGTATTTTGGTGATTTATGTATTGTGACCTTGCTAGTATGCTGATGGACATGTGAGTGCATTGGAGCTTGTAAGGGTGGTAAGTGAATTTATGTGAGTGTGTTGTGTGTGTTGTGATAGTCTTAGGAATGCTGGAGTGGTGCTGTGAATTACCAAATTGTGATGAACTTAAATTATGTAATTGGGTTGTGTGAACCTGTAGGGTGCAAGAGGAGTTTTGGGATATCTTGATTAAGTGAATTATAATTATTAGAGTGCCTTTGGAGCTTTTAATTATGCTGGATTTTTGGTGTATGTGTGTTGTGGGGGCTACAGGGTATTGGTGATTATGTGTTTCTCCTCATGGATGCAATATTTAAGTTGTGTTGAAGGGGTGTTTGTGTGAAGTGGATTGTGTTGAACAAATTGTTGGGTGAGCATTAATTTATTAATGTGCTATTTGGAGCTTTTAAGTGTGCAGTGAGTTACCTATTGATGCTAGGTAACCCCGGTTACGAAGGCAGCGCCGAGTGCACGCCGCTGCGTGGACCGCGCCTGCGGGCCGGGGTGGTGCATGCGCGGAGCGTGGACCGGGTCCGCGCCTTCGGGTGGGGAAACCGTGCGCCGGGCGCACGCCGGCCAGGTGGACCGCGCGGTGGCCTGGCCGTACGGGATGAACAGTGAAACCCTATTTTGCCCCCCCGCGGCTCCGGTTGCGACTCCGCGACCCCGGCGACTGCGGCGACGACCCCGTGGACACGACAACGGCGGCGGCGGCCTCCCATTTGACAACGGCGGCGGCGGCCTCCCGTTCAACAACCCACGACATCGACAAAAAAAAGGGAAACCTTATACCAAAAATAAACGAAAAGACCGTACCTCGTTTTCGCCGGAGAAGGAGGAAGGAGGAGGATCGTCCGCCCCTCGCTCGTTCGATCATGCAGGAAGAGCGGTTGTTCCTTCCCTCTCCCCGTCTCGCCGCCACGGTCCTTCACGCCCAACGTCGGATGGTGGAAAGAAGGTAGGAGGAGGGTTTGGGTTTCTCCCGCACTCTTCATAAGAGCCCTAACGCACGAACCCAAAGGAAAGAGAAGTAGGGAAAATAAGTTTAAATCCCCAAAATCAAAACTTAAACGATCGGGTGTCAACCAGCGGTCCAAAATTACCTCGAAAAATGTGCCGATCGCCCGCACGCCTTTCGATGCACCCGAAATCGCTAAAAACTTCGAAAAATTATTCTGGGAGGTCCCGGAGTCCGAATTCAAATCCGATCGCACCGCCGCTCATCATTTTTCGGCCCCTACCACCTAAAAATATCCACAAACCCCGACGATCAGCCCAAAAATTCTCGAATTTCCATCCCCTTCTCTAACAACTAAGAAGATCTAATTAAGATCAAAACGGAAAACCGGAGGGTCGAGGGACCACCACATCAATAATAAAACCCACTGACATAAAAAGACGGAAAGTCCGATCACAGCAGGATCCCGTCCGATCACCTCGAAAAGTGTGCCGGCCACTTAGCACAGATTCTGATGCACCCCTCAAAGGCAAACGCTTCGATCCCCATTCCGGGAGATCCGTAAATCAGAATCCGAATCCGTTCGCTTTGCCGTCCTCCGTTTTACGAGCTCAAACGCAGAAAAAATACCCGCGGTCCAGGCCAGTCCATCGCAGAAAACACCGTGAAATGTTTTCCTAACGATCCCATCATAAGAAAAAGTATACACGGGCGAGGGAACGCCAGGACTCTACATCACTCACCACTTAAAAGAAGTTTCGTCCTCGAAACTTAATACTGGCCCGCAACGAATGAATGTGGGTAGTACTCCCTCATCCTTGACTCCAGTTCCCAAGTCGCTTCACGTTCCTCCTGGTTGCTCCACAGCACCTTCACATGGGGGATAGTCCGGTTGCGCAATCCTTTCTGTCCTCTCGTGCTGAGATCCGCGCCGGTGTTCCGTCGAAGCTCAGGTCCTCTCTAGGCTCAAAACAGTGACCATCCATCACCCAAGCCAAGTACACATGTTCGAAGCATATCTTCGAAGATCCAGATTGCTCGCTCGGATTGCCCGTCGGTTTGGGGGTGAAACGCCATGCAGAAGTGTGGTTTAGTCTCTAGGGCTTGTTGTAATCCTTGCCAAAGGTTTGACACTAGCCGAGTGTCTCTAGTCCACGTCGTACGGGTGGGTGGAAAAAGAGTCGATTTCGTCCGTCGATCCACTGTGACTCAAACTGCATCGTGCTCTTGATGCGAAGCAGAAAATCCGTGATGAATTCCATGCTGATCCGCTCCCATTTCCACTCTGGTACCGGTAGAGATTGTAGTTTTCCCCGCTGAGCACTGGTGTTCGAACTTTACTTGTTAACCATTTAAACACCGGGCAGTGAACTGTATTTCATCCCCCTTTGGTTTAGTCCACCAAAAATTCTGCTTTGAGGTCCTTGTACAACTTCGTGTCACCTGGATGCGCCGCATAGGGAGCGTAGTGCGCCTCTGACAGTATCTCTTTCTTCAACTCTGGCAGCCCGGGCACGCAATTCCGCCCTCGAAACGTATTGCGTCGCTCGCACTCGCCGAAAAGTCGCTTGCGTGGTCCGGGGGGTCTTGTCTCGAATAAGCTGTATCCGTACGCCTGTCTTCCGACCCTCCAGGATTTCTCTAAGAGGGTTGGCTTGATCATCAAGGACTAAAGGTCGTGCGACAGTACTAGTCCCGCTGAGTACTCGCGCTCATCGAATTCTCCCCCCCCGGTTTGACCCTTCCTGCTCAAACATCCGCTACTACTCTTGCTTTTCCCCGGGGTGATGCTGAGTGGACATGCCGAGTCCTTCAGCAACTCCAACCAATGCCTCTGCCGCAAAATCAAATCCCTCTCTGTGAGCAAAGCTTAAGACTCTGGCGATCCGAAAACACATCACGATGAATTCCAAAAGGTGGTGTCTCCAAAGTTTTTGAAACGAAAACGACTGCAGCCAGTTCCGGATCGCATGTCGGGCAGTTCCGCTCACATTCCCTGCGACTCCCGTCGCTGACACAATGTGCCCCAAAAAGTCCACTTCGCGAAGTCAGAACTCACATTTCTTAAACTTAGCAACCAGCTCCTGGTCCCTAAGATTCCGGAGAATAACCCGCCAGTGCTCCTTGCGGTTGATTGAAGAGGTCATCAATCCTGGGCTTGTTCTTCACTGTAACCTTGCTTATCTCCCTGTAGTCAATGCGCAGATGCAGGCTTCTGTTCTTCTTTCGCACGAAGAGCACGGGTGCGCCCCAAGGCGGCACACCCGGTCTGTTGAACCCTTAAAAGTCCAAACAACTAACCCGAAACTTTCCCTTGAAAACAACGAACTCACCTGTCACGAACGCGGACCGCCCACCTCCGTCACCAACACGGGCCGCGAGCTCGGAGCATAACCACCATCCCGGACCCCTCATTCCGACTGTCCGTCCTTCCGAGGCGGCGGTTAAAACTAACGGTAGGTTTCAACTCTGAGACCTACCACAAGGTCTACCCCACAGAAAGAGCTGCGTACGGGGCCTCCTAGCCGACGGTGACCAGTGCCGAGACTCCGAGTAGTCGACAGGTCCCCTTGGCCCACACTTGCCCCAAAGTTCAACGACCCAAAACTCTCCCAAACTAAGCCTCCAGGCTACGCCTTAGTCATGGGAAGCTGGCGACAAAACCCACAAGGTAAGGCCCTACCTGTGACGCCGCACTTCCCAGGGGGTCACCCATCCTAGAACTACTCTAGCTCTAGCACGTTTAACTCTCATGTTCCTCTTGGATCTTGCTACCATCCAAAATGCTATAGCCGGGTTGAGAGATTTAGTCCTATTATATCATTTATATATAGGACTAATCCAAATTCCAGGGGTGTCACACTACCTCTGTCCTGGCACCGACGAGGTGCGACACTCTAATATAACCACTAACTCTTGGTCCCAATCCGTTGGCCCTCCAAGCACCGGGCATCGAGTCGAGCGGTAACCCTCCAGACCAAACCGTGACACTCCCCACTAGGAGGAAATCTAAGCTCTAGGTCTGCTCAACAAAGACCTCCAGGAACTGTAGACTATCCATCTGAGACCTAAAGGGTCAGAAGAAGACAAGCAACGAGAACAATGCGAAGAACCTTGTCAAACGTTGCCTAGGTTCACTAAACGCACTCGAGGAATCACGTACCAACCCACCAGTAGGACAACCTAACCGACCCTCTTGCGCAGAACACAGGAACCCGACCCAGAGCTACCTGGCACCACCCAGCGTCAAAAGTTAAACCCCCCAATAAAAGTCGCCACTTATGCACACTTGTGAGAAACAAGGCACGACCTCTCTAACCGAAAACGAGCCCAAACGAATAAGATTTACTAGCCCCGGTGGTCTCCCTTTCTAACCCAAAGGAGCACCCCGAGACCCCATCACGACGATCTCTACAACCATCGCAGTGTCTACGGTAAAAAGCCGGACTATGGGCACAACCATAGGGGAAGAATCCTCATTTCCACCCATACCTTGCCCATGGTGCAAAGAGAATCGGCCAACTACCTGCTATAACCTAACACTAGAAGACCTAGAAGGTACAAGTTTAGACAAACGGCTGTCCAGTTACCCACGACCAACAAACGGCCGACCCACTAACAAACACCGGTGGGTTGCAATACCACCCGAGCTAAACCGAAAAAGAAACTCAACAGTCCCCGCACTCTCGCACCTCTACGCAGATATACCCTGATCATTTCATTAGTTAGTAGCCAGTGGTAATGTGCTCCAGTGGATGTTGGACAGCGACTACTGTGATTAAAGCTGTTTTGCTCTGATACCATCTTAATCTGTCACGCCCCGGGGGTTTCATTAAGCGGAAGACGACCTCTGAAAAGATTTGAATTGGCGTATATGTATATTTTTTTTTTGAAACCAAACTCCCCGGTGCGTGCCCAGACCCGCCGCATATACAAATTCACTCTGCGGACGGGCAGAGTCTCCCTTGTATATGCACGGCGTCCCGAATACAATAATGATAGTGTGCATAAAAGGGGTTCTAAGAGTACACCCACCTGAAACGCGAAGAAGAAGGTGCGCGGAAACTCCAGTTAAAACACTCCCACCTTGTGCCCGAAAAGAACTACAGTGAGAAGTATCGTTAATAATATCATCGCGGTCAAAAACACCCAAAAACGGGACAAAACGGGCCAAAAACGGAGCTTCTGGACTAAAATGCTGAAGGCTGGAGCACGGGTCCAGGCGTGGACCGGGTCCACGACACAAGACAGCAGCGGCGCAGACCCGGCTCACCCCGGGCGCGTGCACCAGGCACTTTGGGCCGGGCTGGTGCACGGCCAGAGCGCGAGCCGGGCTCACGCAACCCCGGTTACGAAGGCAGCGCCGGGTGCACGCCGCTGCGTGGACCGCGCCTGCGGGCCGGGGTGGTGCATGCGCGGAGCGTGGACCGGGTCCGCACCTTCGGGTGGAGAAACCGTGCGCCGGGCGCACGCCGGCCAGGTGGACCGCGCGGTGGCCTGGCCGTACGGGATGAACAGTGAAACCCTATTTTGCCCCCCCGCGGCTCCGGTTGCGACTCCGCGACCCCGGCGACGACCCCGTGGACACGACAACGGCGGCGGCGGCCTCCCATTTGACAACGGCAGCGGCGGCCTCCCGTTCAACAACCCACGACATCGACAAAAAAAAGGGAAACCTTATACCGAAAATAAACGAAAAGACCGTACCTCGTTTTCGCCGGAGAAGGAGGAAGGAGGAGGATCGTCCGCCCCTCGCTCGTTCGATCCTGCAGGAAGAGCGGTTGTTCCTTCCCTCTCCCCGTCTCGCCGCCACGGTCCTTCACGCCCAACGTCGGATGGTGGAAAGAAGGTAGGAGGAGGGTTTGGGTTTCTCCCGCACTCTTCATAAGAGCCCTAACGCACGAACCCAAAGGAAAGAGAAGTAGGGAAAATAAGTTTAAATCCCCAAAATCAAAACTTAAACGATCGGGTGTGAACCAGCGGTCCAAAATTACCTCGAAAAACGTGCCGATCGCCCGCACGCCTTTCGATGCACCCGAAATCGCTAAAAACTTCGAAAAATTATTCTGGGAGGTCCCGGAGTCCGAATTCAAATCCGATCGCACCGCCGCTCATCATTTTTCGGCCCCTACCACCTAAAAATATCCACAAACCCCGACGATCAGCCCAAAAATTCTCGAATTTCCATCCCCTTCTCTAACAACTAAGAAGATCTAATTAAGATCAAAACGGAAAATCGGAGGGTCGAGGGACCACCACATCAATAATAAAACCCACTGACATAAAAAGACGGAAAGTCCGATCACAGCAGGATCTCGTCCGATCACCTCGAAAAGTGTGCCGGCCACTTAGCACAGATTCTGATGCACCCCTCAAAGGCAAACGCTTTGATCCCCATTCCGGGAGATCCGTAAATCAGAATCCGAATCCGTTCGCTTTGCCATCCTCCGTTTTACGAGCTCAAACGCAGAAAAAATACCCGCGGTCCAGGCCAGTCCATCGCAGAAAACACCGTGAAAAGTTTTCCTAACGATCCCATCATAAGAAAAAGTATACACGGGCGAGGGAACGCCAGGACTCTACAATATATTTTTAGTACCCCGTTTAAAATAAAACTCCATTTTTAAAAGGGTTTATTTTAATTATTGAGAACATTATGAATGGTCCAGATTGTTTGAGTTGCATGTGTACTTACGCCAGAGGGCCGAGTGTATTTTTTTTTTAGCGCATTGACTGTCGAGTCCTAGTGTCATGAGAGTTCTTCTTCCTTGTTGGGACTGATGAGGTTATTCTAGATCATGGGTTGTGTTTCTGATTTAGAGGTGGAGATGGCTCTCCCACTTAGCCTTGAGAGTTTTGGGGGTTCTGGCAGATCGAGTCGTGGAGGTTTCCCGACTCAGCCATGGGTCGTGCATTATCAGATTGAGTCGTTGAGGGTTCTCCGACATAGCTGTGAGAGTGTTTGGGTCTTCCTGTTTGAGTCGTGGAGTCTTTTTCCGACAGAGTTGTGCTTCTGGGCATCGTGTTGCCGATCTGTTTGATCGTGGACTATAGCCTGCATGTGCCGCTTATGAGACAGTGATACAGATGAGATACTTGAGTTCGGTGGGGTCGCTCCCCTCGAGCTACCACCCGTGTGTGTGTGATGATACCGAGCCTGACGAGGCTGCGATGATGCGACTAGTTGATACACTAGAGTTCGCTGGATATAGTCTGTGTGGGACGCCCTACGTAAGTCCCGTCCTAGTGAGGATGAGGTGGCAGTAGGTTTGGCGCAGGCTTGACTGGACCCTATGAGGCAGTCATTGAGATTGGGTGATATGAGAGAGTGATGGCATAGCATGTTCATAGATGGGCTTTCCTTTGAGCATGGTACTTGAGGCATATTATTGTAGTGAGAGTGTATGCATAGCAGGATCAGAGTAGTGTTTTCTTGAGCATGATATTGGTTCATATTAGCTATAGTTCCTTTCCTGCTTTCCTATTATCTTTTTGCATACCTATTTGTTGTGCCTCCAGTAGACTTAGTGGGCATACCGTGGATGTTGATGACGGTACCCACTGAGATCTACCTTCTATAGTAGATCTCACACCCGCTGCGGTGACAGGTTTTCTGAGGCTGTTGTTCCGGCTTAGCTCGCGCGGAGACAGCTCATCGAGGTGAGGACGTGGCCGAGTAGTTCCTTACCAGCTTCTGAGTCAGAGGTAGATGTACCCTGTTGTTTTATGATTCCACTTTTGTGTTGGGTTATACTAATATGGATCTAAATAGGAAAAAAAACATCTAGAGGGGGGTGAATAGGTGTAAACAATAAACACTCAAAAAATCATTGCGCAATAAAACCCAATGCGGAAATATAAATGAACACGCAAGATTTTTACGTGGAAAAACTCCAAACTGGAGTAAAAAAACCACGGGACCGATCACACGGCGAAATCCACTAGAATTAACACACGTACAAGGTGATATATCGTACTCACAGACGACTCAACCTTTTACCATACGCTCCTAGTAGATCTTCTCCGCTCGCTCCACGACGCTTCTCGAATCCACGATCTGCGCCCAACGCCGAATCCTCAGCGTCCAACGTCGAGTCCACGACGTCCAACCGAATCCACGGTCTTCACCCAGTAGCACGCTTCGAATCCACGAACGTACCTCGCTCCGAATCCACGAGAGCGGTTGCACCTTGAATCCACAAGGCCACGCGAGTCCACGCGCCGATTTAGGGTAAATCGTTGTTTTTGGGTGGTGATGATCCGCCGAATACTTAGATTAGAAATAGATCGGAAATACCATCTAAGTATTCATTGATTTGATTCTACTCAAAATCTGAGTTTGGAAAACCTAGAATCAAATCAATCAATATAGATGAAGAAACATAGAATTAAATCTATTGATTTCCTTTCTTCTCTATATGTGGATTTTTCTCTTTCGGTAGTATTTTTCTATTATTTTTCGGATGCCCTAGAAAATGAATCAAGGGTCTATTTATAGGTTAGAAACCGTTGGAAGAAGATAAGGATCAAAAACCAGCCGTTTCTGGAAATTTTCAGGACGGCGATCCGGATCGGATTTAGTGTGATCCGGATCGTCGTAACGAGATTGACAATTCCAGAAAACCAAGGGTTCGGGATCCGGATTGCAGGGCCCGATCCGGATCGTTCATACCATTCAGCAAAATCCCATGTTCGGGATCCGGATCGGAATTGGCCTATGATCCGGATTGGATTTGCCAATGAACAAGTACCCTTCGGGATCCGGATTGGACTGTCTGATCCGGATCCTGAACATGTCCCATGTCCAGTTTTTGATTTTTATGCAATAAAAAATTCTTCCAAGTGTTTCTACACTACAAGAAGTATTCGGATCACCAAAAATCTTTAGTTAAACATACCTGATCCTTTTGAATTCTTCTTTCTTGAGATTGAGGTATATGATCCAAACTTTTCTCATCTTCAATCTTCAAGACTTAACACTTTCACCAAATAGTTAGTCAAATAGTTAGTAGGGACATGCAACTCATGCAACCATTCACAAGATAAAACCAGAGGTTGATACTTACCTTTCACCAAAGCCAAAGTGTGTTTGTTCAGAGTTTTCACATCAAGTTCTCATTTCGCTAAACTCTCTCCCCCTTTTTGTCACAAACAAAGCCAAAATTACAAAAATCTAAGGAGAGTTAAAAAGTTCCAATATCAAGAAACAACCTGAGAACTAAAAGTAAGGAAAAGTCAGAATAAAACTAAATCCTAAAAGGTAAACGCCTGCACAAATTTTCACACACAAAAAAAAAATGTTTAGTCCGAGGTGTCAGAACTGGTGCAACTGAGCTTGCTCAGGATCCCTTTGAGCATTTTTGATATACGTGAGTACTTCTTCTTGATTTTCATATGCTCAGATGAAATGTGCCGAAGTTCTTTTGAAAGCCTTTCTTGTTCAGCAGTGAGTTTTCGCTGCTCCTGACGAATCGATGCCAACACATCTATTTCTGGTGTCATTCTCTTGGAGGTTGATGGATTTTGTGTAGACGCAGATGGTGCGTTCTGGCCCTCAATCCATGGAGATTTGCTCTGTTGAACTTCAGAGAATGAGCGTGCTCTAGTACGAGGCTCACTAAGTAGAATGCCCCCTTCTTTGACATTTTTCCGCCTTGTGTACTGTTTCGTGGTTGAGGCAGATTTCATTAATCTTTTGCCTTTCAAATATTTTCTGTCTTTCTCATCACATTTTTGTTGATTTATTCTGAGGAATTCTTCCCACTCCTTTTCATCAAAATCTGAGCTGTCTTCATCTGCTTCTCTTGTCTTGTCTCGAGTTGAGCCATCTTGTTCCTCTTTAACTGTTGCACGTGTGTGCACCATCGAAACCAAGAGGAGAATGATCCATGAGAATGCCATTGATCAAGGTGCTTTTTGGAAATCTGTGAAGAACAACTCAAGAACACAAAAATTTTCAGTTTTTCAAAAAATTTGGAAAAGTTGTACCCAAACAATTATAATCATGTAGAGAAGCTAAGAATCAAATTAGTTTTGCAAAAAGAATTTTAAAAATAGATCAATTTGCATGATTTTCAAAAATTCCTATTATATGCCCTAAAACAGAATTTTTAGAAATCGAAGCCCAAAAATTCGTTAATCTTGAGAATACCCAGCATATAATCAAAACTAATCTGCTCAGAGTTCTTATTTCAAAAGAAATTTGACCAAAAACCATTCACAAACGAAAAGGATAGAGAAATTTCATCACATTTTGGTGAAAATATAGGAAACCTGTGAAAAATCGAGATCTTGATCAATAAAACTTACTTGGAATCGAAGAACTTGAGTTAGGAAAGCTCCAAGATGGAAGATTTCTTGAGAGAGAAACTCTGGAGGCTTAAGAACAAAAGATTGTAGCAAAAGAAATCAAAAACCCTCTTGTTCTTATTAAAACCCTAGCCGTGATCCGAATCGGATCGTGAATGTGATCCGGATCGGCTACCCGCAGGAAACACCTGCGTTCGGGATCCGGATCACTTAATCCGATCCGGATCGGCTTCAACTTTTTCTCCAGAAAAATTTAGGAAAATTCCATAAAATCCAGAAAAAGTATGTAAGCACTTTAGCATATCAACTTTAAACAAAAATCATCGTTTCATGCAACAAGAAATAGATTATACCAAATCTATCAAAAATACTCAAAAATGAAACGAAAATTTATGGAAATTAAAACACTTAAAGTTGAACAACTTCAATCCCATCTATCATGATCTTATGCGTAATGCCTTTATCAAATCATCAATTTTGGTAAAGAAAATGAAATACCAAGATCAATAGATGTTTGAAATCCCAGATAAGTTAGATAATATATCTAGACAATCTGTTGAAGAGAGTGGCTCTTTGAGCATCTTTTATCAAAATTCCCACCTTATACCAACCTTGAAATTTGACAGAGTCAAGTATTTCAATATGCATTTCATCATCAATCACAAAAATTTGCTTTGCATACATGGGGTATATATTTTTCTTTCTCCATGTGGTGGTAGTTTTCACACTCCTCATTGGGATGTAACTCTTTCCACATCTTTTGAGCATTTTACTTTTCTTTGACTCCCCCTCAATTGGCTATCAATTATTTAATATATAAGGTATTCAACCAAAAATTGATCTCGCATTCATACTCGACTAAGCAATCAAATAAGATAATGACTATACCAAGAGATCATTGAGAGAGAAATTGACTTTGATCACTTAAAAGATGACTTAATTAACATAAATGATCATTGCAACATTGAAATATTATGATATCAAAAGCATAATAAATTTCTAAATGCGCGAAAAGATGCAATTAAAGTCAATTATGATCAATGCTCAATTAATGTCCTATGTACAAACATAGATAAAGAACAAAAAACACAAAAACAAAACCTAACCTAAGCAAAAGTTTCAAAAGAGGTTATTTCAAGGAAAGCATTCCAATTGCTTTACGCAAATGAATAAAACGTTTTTGATCCAAAGGTTTTGTTAAAATGTCAGCTAATTGATCCTCAGTTGAAATATATGAAAGTTGAAGAATATTTGATTCAACTAGCTCTCTAAGAAAATGATATCTAAGTTCAATATGTTTTGTTCTTGAGTGCAACACAGGGTTTTTGGAAATGTTTATAGCACTAGTGTTGTCACAAAAAAATTGTTACCGAAGGTGCTGAAATCCGGAAGTCGCTCAACACACTTTTCATCCAGATGAGTTGGGTTGAACAACTACCCGCTGAAATGTATTCCGCTTCGGCAGTCGAGAGTGCTATGCAATTTTGCTTTTTACTGTGCCATGCAACAAGGCAATGGCCAAGATAGAAGCATGCACCACTCGTGCTTTTCCGATCATCCACTGATCCTGCCCAATCGGCATCTGAGTATCCAACAATATCCAAACTTGTTCCCATAGGATACCAAATTCCGAGATTTATCGTTCCTTTGATGTATCGGATGATCCTTTTCACCGCTTTCAGGTGAACCTCCTTTGGTGCTGATTGATATCGCGCGCAAATCCCAACACTAAAGGATATGTCCGGGCGACTAGCCGTGAGGTAAAGTAGACTTCCGATCATACTTCGATTGTCACGCCCCGGGTGTAAACCAGAACCCGGGCTCGTCTACAGATCCGTCGTATACACGGAATTTCCCGTGTACACGAAGCACTGGTAACCTGCTCAAATATAGATGATATAATAAAAGAGCATAAACAGAGCTAAACTAGAACTAATACATCTCAGATAAAGCAGAAAAGTAAAATGCAGAAGTAAACTCTCAATAATACATGTGTCTCTCCCAGCTCACTAATCAAATACAACCAGCTGGCCGAAGCCAGACCCAAAATGTCACGCCCCGAGTCCGCCAATTTGTACGGTTCGGGCACGCCAACAGACCCGCCAATCGGGTAAGACCTTTTTCTACCCGAAAGGAACGGTAACATCCATAATAACACAACAAGTGTATGCGGAAGCTCAATATCAGAGTACTAAAAATCACTACAAATTTAAACTTTCATTCAATAAACAACCAGTTTAAGCGGAAATGAAAGCATACAAGAGTGAACCAAATATTAAAACTTATTACACTTTACATTTCTGAGCTTGCAAATAAAATTATTACAATTCTTTTACATAATTCCTCACCATACAAGGTTCACTCAAGAAATACATAGAAAGGGATACCTCTGCTAGACCCTCTAGGTCACTATGCTGCTGGGCCCTTGCCCCTGTCGTATGCCTCGCTGTCGACTGCATCTGATCTGTCTCGACCGCTGCATCCATTCCCGAACCTGTGGGGGGGGTCACCCAAGGGGTGTGAGAACTTACGAGCGAGTTCCCAGTGGGTTCAACCACCGAGAGAGAGTGTCCTACACCACTTGGTCCAATGGAAGCAATAATAATAGTGTGCTAGGAAACTAAAATCCTCAACATCAATATGCAGCTATGCAATAATATATCACTACACTATCTGTGTACAACCATCGACCCAGCACTACTCTGTCTAGCCACACTAGGCTGCTAAGCACCAACTCGGCCACTATGCCGCTGTATACTGGGTTCAACTAACCCGGCCACCCTGGCCACTCTATTTTTCTTTATTCTTTAGATTCTGGTGCTTTAGTTCAAGTTAACCCTTGGAAATTCTTATCCAACGGGCCCGAGCCCGGTAGTCTTGCTACCATAAGATAAGATTTCTAAGGTTGCCGATAACACTCGCAAGTGTTACCCCGTCCTGCCGGGGGGACTTGTCATACGGGACACTGCCCGATAGGGTCACTGCCCAACTCTGACAAGAGTACTCTATCTACCAGTCATACGGGTCGCTGCCCGGGAGAGGGACCCTGTCCAACTCCTGACCGTTGTACGTTCGCCCCCGGAGGTACGCCCGTTTTATCTTTAATTTTTCTTTCTTTTCTTTTCTTTTTCTTTCTCTTTTATTTTAGTTCTTAGCCTCTTTGCTTTTGAACACTTGCTTTCCTTTCTTATTCGAGCTTATAGCTCCCATTTTGCCACTGGCAATTTACTTTCTCTTTTCTTCGAGCATTTAGCTCCTTGCTTTCACTTTTAGCCCTTCGAAAGTACCTCGTCCGACGGGTCACTGCCCAGGGAGTCCTGCTCCACTTGACGAGTCTCAAATTCGAAGGCGCCATTTACATTCTCTTTATACTTTTTAGCCACTTTTAGCTTGCTTTTAAACTTTGCCTTTTTACAATAATTTACCTCTTATCCTAGGTCTCGCCATAAGGATAACTAGAGAGTCTCCTGGACTCTTAAACATTTCTCTTCATTTATTTAACTCAAATTGAAGTTAAAGTTATTGTCCATTTGCCCATACACCCTATGACTTTCTAGGGTTATATCTGTTAAACTCTTTAACCCTGGGATCTTATCCCATTTTTTCTGATTCCTCATTGAATCCTAGAGTTAACTTAACTCTATTTTCCTGTTCCACTATTAACTTAGAGTTACACTGACTCTAATTGCATGTTCCACTGTTATATTAGAATTACATGACTCTACTTTCCTGTTTTCCCTTTCATATCTCCACATTTGATCCATTGTTCCATTCTCTTGATTCCTTACTGAATCCCAGAGTCAACTTGACTCTATGCTGACCTCTAATTCACCTTAGGTTTCCTTTACCTAAGATCCATGTCATACTCATCTTAGAGTTCCTTGACTCTATGTTGAACACTAATTCTCCTTAGGTTCTCTTTACCTAAGTTCCATGCCATATACACCCTAGAGTTCTCTGACTCTATGTTGATCACTCTATCCAGTGTCCTTAGGTTATCACCTAAGACCATGCCACTCGTCCTCCCTAGGATAACTCCTAAGTTTGATGTCACTCGTTAAACCCTGAATCTAGGTTTTCTCCTAGTCTTACTACCAACATGTCTTTTCCTTAATGCCACATGATTCCTAGGGTTATACCCTAACATGATCACACTCATAATCAACAAATCTTTCTCATACATGCAATTATTTCATTTCATTCATCAAATAGTAATTACTTCTACGCATGCATATTCATCAAGTATCTTTGGCAACCAACAGTTGCACTTTATCTCTGTGTCAATTTGCACACACACACATCTATTCCTCTATCTCTGGCAACCAACAGTTGCCCTTATTCCATCTGAATCCATCTACACAAACAATCATAATCATGATCAACCTAACGCCTCTAACAGGCTACTATCATGCTTCAAATCGAAAAGCAAAGGAGCAAGGGGAGAGGTCACCCAATTTCGGTAGAATCCCCCACCTTGTAGTGTACCCAATTGCTTGTAGACACTTGCAATTGGTCTCCGCGCGATTCCACTTGTCTCCTCGAGCTTGCACGCAAAACGGCGCACTTCCCTCGGGTCCGCACGCAAAACGGTGCACGTCCACCAAACCTGCACGCAAAACGGTGTGCGTCAGAAAAACCCACACGCAAAACGATGCGCGCCACTTCAATCGGCACGCAAAACAATGCGCGTCAACTCAACCTGCACGCAATACGGTGCACGTACCTCAAATCTGCACGCAAAACGGTGCACGTTCGACTGTAGGATTACACGCAAAACGGTGCACATTTTTCTAGTCCTGCATGAAAAATGATGTGTAATATTAGAGACTGCACGCAAAACGATGCGCGACAAAACGATCTGCACGCAAAACGGTGCACGTTTAATTGTAAGGTTGCACGCAAAACGGTGCATATTTTTCTATCCCTGCACGAAAAACGATGTATAATATTAGAGACTGAACGCAAAACGGTGCGCGACAAAACGATCTGCACGCAAAACGGTGCACGTTTAACTGTAAGGTTGCACGCAAAACGGTGCATATTTTTCTATCCCTGCACGAAAAACGATGTATAATATTAGAGACTGCACGCAAAACGGTGCGCGATAAAACGATCTGCACGCAAAACGGTGCATGTTTAACTGTAAGGCTGCACGCAAAACGGTGCATATTTTTCTATCCCTGCACGAAAAACGATGTATAATATTAGAGACTGCACGCAAAACGGTGCACGATAAAACGATCTGCACGCAAAACGGTGCATGTTTAACTGTAAGGCTGCACGCAAAACGGTGCATATTTTTCTATCCCTGCACGAAAAATGATGTATAATATTAGAAAGTGCACGCAAAACGATGCGCCAAAAATGCTCGCGACAGTCTGCGCAGTAAAACGGCATAGTAAACTCGGTCCCTAGCACGCACAACGGTATGGGATCAAATGTAATGTCCAAAATGACGTCTCAAAACTGTGCCAAAAATACCGTAAAAATAAAGCGTGGGACTTACCCGACCGCGCCGCCGCCGCCAAAACGCTCCCATCGAAAATCTCGCACGCTCCACGAGGCTCACGACGCAACACGGCATCTCCCACAACCTCCTCCCTCACTCTCCCTCACTCTCGGTTGGAGAAGGAAAAGAAAGAAGGGAAGAAAAATGGCCTGCGGGGAGGAAGAAGAAGAAGAAAAGGAGGGAGAGAGAAAAGATGGTCCACGGGTATGGGTCCACGGTGCACCTGCCGGTCCACCGCACCCATGCGGGTGCACCCGGTCCAGGCAGGGAACAAGGAGGCCACGTGGCCGCCTCCCCTGCGCGCCCCTGCGGGCGCGCGACCTCGCGCCCGTACGGGCCCAATGGGGGCCTGCCATGTGGCGGCCCCCCATTGACCCGCGCACTTGATGCGCGCCAGCTGTGCGCGTTGAGCAGCGCGCCGCGCGCCTTGGAAATCCGTTTTTGTCCCGTTTTCTGTCCATTTTTCGTCCGTTTTCGTCCAAATTTGACAGGCGACTTCGTTTCAGCTTAATTTACCACAGAAAAATTTAAATTTTCACTTTTGGCCATTTCTGGGCTACCAAAAGCCCCGCTGTGTCCAGAATCATTGGCGGACCCCGTTCTCGCAATGCGGGTATCCGATGAACACGAAATTTTTACCGTGACCTTAAAACATAATTACACAGCTCCCGTAATTTTCTCAGAATTTTTCGACACTGTTGCCGGAGCCCGTTCCCACTATCCGGCCTCCGATCAACGCGAAACTTTTTCTGTGGCCTTAAAACATATTTACGGGGCTCCCGTAATTTTCTCAAAATTTTCCGACACTGTAAATTTTCCACTAAAAATCTGGGCCCTCTTTCTCGAATAAAATTTCAGAACTCTCATTTTAATCCCGATTTGGGCCCAACTCGCTTCCAAATATTCTTTACTTCCCCAACTTTCATAACAATAGAATTTCATCCCACCTTTATTTACATTTATTTATGTGCCGAAAATCCGGCACTTTACATTCTACCCCCCTTAAAATAAGTTTCGTCCTCGAAACTTGAATCACTACTCGACTTCTAGTTAATTGAGAGGGGGAAACTTGTCCCACTACTGGGCTCACTGTATGTCGTTACTGGGCCTCAAACTGCCCGCTCGCCAGATCACACGATCAACTCACTAATGAGTCCCTCTCTCAATCCAGGGACAAACTCAGGCCCGGTATCTGGCCACTTTCACCAAAATGGGTGAAAGACACAATTGAGCACTTGTTCTCTCAATTGCCACGAATGACCCAGTTTTTCACTTGCGAAATTTTTACTTTAATTCCGCCATCATTCTTTTCACAACGAGGTTGCATCTGCAACTAATTACACTTACCGCATTTTCTTTCCGATCGCTCAGCTGCCTAATGTGGAGGGCAAAGGCCAATCCAGGAGTTCTCAGCTATCTCCCACACGCTACTAGCGCCCGGAGTCCACGAGTTATCAGCTAACCCGTCTATTTCGGACTACTAATAGGTCCACAGACCACGGTCCAATAGGGGCCTATAGCCCAAATACTAGCCAACACTGTGCAACGGCTCTCTCTCTAGCCCACAGATCCAAACGTCATACGGGTAGATCCTCGATTAGGATTACTACCCAACACTCCCACTAGGAGCTACAATACCTCAATCATCACTAGCACTACTGCCTGATCATATCACACTCTCAGTGTACTAATAGCCTCAAGGCTCACACGTGGCATTCCACGTCCCCGGGTCATCGCTCGGACTACCGTCCTGACCAAATCTCTATCATGCCCCGCCATCAGGTCTCGGGCCGCTGTCTCTCACAGCTGACTGCGCCTGCCCACTGGGCTACAGGCCCACAGTCCACAAACATGGTCCAGGCACGGATCGTCCTAACGCGAACCCGCAAATCGTCGCCACGCGACCACTATGCTCCACTGAGCAAAAACCAACTAACTAGTCGTCAATCCATGATCCGAACTCTGTCTCGACTCTGGCCACATAGGGCAAAGGCTCACACGCCAACTAATCAGCTCTCTCGGGCTAAACGATACTTGTGCTCCATGAGCACCCAACGGTTGGGCGTCCTACGCCCCCATGCTAACTCATAAAACCTAGTGTTAAGCCACTTGCTTAAACACGCGTATGACTCCTGTACACCTCTCCCAACTGGGTGGAGGCACCACAAATAACTGTTCACCAACTCTGGTGATTATCACGCGAATCCTACGGTGGCAATCCTTGCCGTTACAGCGATCCACCAAATCGGCGCCACAAAACTCCCGCTCACTTGCGAGGTTTTCGAATCTCGAAACCTGTCCCGGGTCTTACCAACCCCTCAATGCGGCAATTTAGCCACAACTATAGGCCACACGGTCACTACCGTTATCAGGGCGAACTCACGCCGCCAGGCCCGTAAATCTTTCTTGCCCTAACCCTTAGGACATACTTACTTGGTTCTCGCAACATAGCGATCACCATTTTCTTCGTGAGTCGGTCTCTCACTGGACCTTGCTAACCACACTTTGCCAGCAAACTAGCTGACACAAGCTTATAACACCCCCTGCTGAAGGTGCGGGGTGCGCTGACAAAAGCTCGGCGGCCACTGCCACCCTCTTTACTGTCGCCCCAACATGCGGCGACGCCGTATACTCATGCGTCATTTATGCAGCCTCAGCCTGCTGCGCTATCAGCCACTGGAGCCTATCTATCTGCTCCAACTGTCATGCTGACGCTACTCTTAGGCGTCGAAACCTGTCTTCCTGTCGGCGGAGAATTTCCGCCGACGGCAAGAAGTCTGACCTACTGTTGGACCACTCCAACAAGTGCGGTCACCTGCTATCGCAACTCGTATACCTCGCTTGACCCCGAGCCCTCTCGTGACTCGAGTCAAACAGGTGCGCCTATCTATGTGGTGCCATCGCTAATATGCACACCACAACGAAACAACCAGCCCAAACTTAGCCATTTGAGCAACGCGCAGTCTATACACCGACAAAAAGGCTCGTCGACCCAATCATGCGAAAGTATAAGAGGGTACTTCTTTTCATCTCCAACATTACGTTGTCGGCCGCCAACGTAATATTCGAAGAATGAAAGCTCGTCGCCCTCGATCAGTCCCAATATCCTTTTTGGGAACAACAATAACCAATCAAGTACTTTCGCCACCACCCACGCACTCTCTCGTGCTAATCCCTAGGGTCTCCCTAAGGTTGCTAACCACCTAGGACTATTCCTAGGCTCTGATACCACTCTTATCTGTCACGCCCCGAGTCCGCCAATTTGTACGGTTCGGGCACGCCAACAGACCCGCCAATCGGGTAAAACCTTTTTCTACCCGAAAGGAACGGTAACATCCATAATAACACAACAAGTGTATGCGGAAGCTCAATATCAGAGTACTAAAAATCACTATAAATTTAAACTTTCATTCAATAACAACCAGTTTAAGCGGAAATGAAAGCATACAAGAGTGAACCAAAATTAAACTTATTACACTTTACATTTCTGAACTTGCAAATAAAATTATTACAATTCCTTTACATAATTCCTCACCATACAAGGTTCACTCAAGAAATACATAGAAAGGGATACCTCTGCTAGACCCTCTAGGTCACTATGCTGCTGGGCCCTTGCCCCTGTCGTATGCCTCGCTGTCGTCTGCATCTGATCTGTCTCGACCGCTGCATCCATTCCCGAACCTGTGGGGGGGGTCACCCAAGGGGTGTGAGAACTTACGAGCGAGTTCCCAGTGGGTTCAACCACCGAGAGAGAGTGTCCTACACCACTTGGTCCAATGGAAGCAATAATAATAGTGTGCTAGGAAACTAAAATCCTCAACATCAATATGCAGCTATGCAATAATATATCACTACACTATCTGTGTACAACCATCGACCCAGCACTACTCTGTCTAGCCACACTAGGCTGCTAAGCACCAACTCGGCCACTATGCCGCTGTATACTGGGTTCAACTAACCCGGCCACCCTGGCCACTCTATTTTTCTTTATTCTTTAGATTCTGGTGCTTTAGTTCAAGTTAACCCTTGGAAATTCTTATCCAACGGGCCCGAGCCCGGTAGTCTTGCTACCATAAGATAAGATTTCTAAGGTTGCCGATAACACTCGCGAGTGTTACCCCGTCCTGCCGGGGGGACTTGTCATACGGGACACTGCCCGATAGGGTCACTGCCCAACTCTGACAAGAGTACTCTATCTACCAGTCATACGGGTCGCTGCCCGGGAGAGGGACCCTGTCCAACTCCTGACCGTTGTACGTTCGCCCCGGAGGTACGCCCGTTTTATCTTTAATTTTTCTTTCTTTTCTTTTCTTTTTCTTTCTCTTTTATTTTAGTTCTTAGCCTCTTTGCTTTTGAACACTTGCTTTCCTTTCTTATTCGAGCTTATAGCTCCCATTTTGCCACTGGCAATTTACTTTCTCTTTTCTTCGAGCATTTAGCTCCTTGCTTTCACTTTTAGCCCTTCGAAAGTACCTCGTCCGACGGGTCACTGCCCAGGGAGTCCTGCTCCACTTGACGAGTCTCAAATTCGAAGGCGCCATTTACATTCTCTTTATACTTTTAGCCACTTTTAGCTTGCTTTTAAACTTTGCCTTTTTACAATAATTTACCTCTTATCCTAGGTCTTGCCATAAGGATAACTAGAGAGTCTCCTGGACTCTTAAACATTTCTCTTTTATTTCTTTAACTCAAATTGAAGTTAAAGTTATTGTCCATTTGCCCAGACACCCTATGACTTTCTAGGGTTATATTTGTTAAACTCTTTAACCCTGGGATCTTATCCCACTTTTCTGATTCCTCATTGAATCCTAGAGTTAACTTAACTCTATTTTCCTGTTCCACTATTAACTTAGAGTTACACTGACTCTAATTGCATGTTCCACTGTTATATTAGAATTACATGACTCTACTTTCCTGTTTTCCCTTTCATATCTCCACATTTGATCCATTGTTCCATTCTCTTGATTCCTTACTGAATCCCAGAGTCAACTTGACTCTATGCTGACCTCTAATTCACCTTAGGTTTCCTTTACCTAAGATCCATGTCATACTCATCTTAGAGTTCCTTGACTCTATGTTGAACACTAATTCTCCTTAGGTTCTCTTTACCTAAGTTCCATGCCATATACACCCTAGAGTTCTCTGACTCTATGTTGATCACTCTATCCAGTGTCCTTAGGTTATCACCTAAGACCATGCCACTCGTCCTCCCTAGGATAACTCCTAAGTTTGATGTCACTCGTTAAACCCTGAATCTAGGTTTTCTCCTAGTCTTACTACCAACATGTCTTTTCCTTAATGCCACATGATTCCTAGGGTTATACCCTAACATGATCACACTCATAATCAACAAATCTTTCTCATACATGCAATTATTTCATTTCATTCATCAAATAGTAATTACTTCTACGCATGCATATTCATCAAGTATCTTTGGCAACCAACAGTTGCACTTTATCTCTGTGTCAATTTGCACACACACACATCTATTCCTCTATCTCTGGCAACCAACAGTTGCCCTTATTCCATCTGAATCCATCTACACAAACAATCATAATCATGATCAACCTAACGCCTCTAACAGGCTACTATCATGCTTCAAATCGAAAAGCAAAGGAGCAAGGGGAGAGGTCACCCAATTTCGGCAGAATCCCCACCTTGTAGTGTACCCAATTGCTTGTAGACACTTGCAATTGGTCTCCGCGCGATTCCACTTGTCTCCTCGAGCTTGCACGCAAAACGATGCACTTCCCTCGAGTCTGCACGCAAAACGGTGCACGTCCACCAAACCTGCACGCAAAACGGTGCACGTCAGAAAAACCCACACGCAAAACGATGCGCGCCACTTCAATCGGCACGCAAAACAATGCGCGTCAACTCAACCTGCACGCAATACGGTGCACGTACCTCAAATCTGCACGCAAAACGGTGCACGTTCGACTGTAGGATTACACGCAAAACGGTGCACATTTTTCTAGTCCTGCATGAAAAATGATGTGTAATATTAGAGACTGCACGCAAAACGATGCGCGACAAAACGATCTGCACGCAAAACGGTGCACGTTTAATTGTAAGGTTGCACGCAAAACGGTGCATATTTTTCTATCCCTGCACGAAAAACGATGTATAATATTAGAGACTGAACGCAAAACGGTGCGCGACAAAACGATCTGCACGCAAAACGGTGCACGTTTAACTGTAAGGCTGCACGCAAAACGGTGCATATTTTTCTATCCCTGCACGAAAAATGATGTATAATATTAGAGACTGCACGCAAAACGGTGCACGATAAAACGATCTGCACGCAAAACGGTGCATGTTTAACTGTAAGGCTGCACGCAAAACGGTGCATATTTTTCTATCCCTGCACAAAAAACGATGTATAATATTAGAGACTGCACGCAAAACGGTGCACGATAAAACGATCTGCACGCAAAACGGTGCATGTTTAACTGTAAGGCTGCACGCAAAATGATGCATATTTTTCTATCCCTGCACGAAAAATGATGTATAATATTAGAAAGTGCACGCAAAACGATGCGCGCCAAAAATGCTCGCGACAGTCTGCGCAGTAAAACGGCATCGTAAACTCGGTCCCTAGCACGCACAACGGTATGGGATCAAATGTAATGTCCAAAATGACGTCTCAAAACTGTGCCAAAAATACCGTAAAAATAAAGCGTGGGACTTACCCGACCGCGCCGCCGCCGCCAAAACGCTCCCATCGAAAATCTCGCACGCTCCACGAGGCTCACGACGCAACACGGCATCTCCCACAACCTCCTCCCTCACTCTCCCTCACTCTCGGTTGGAGAAGGAAAAGAAAGAAGGGAAGAAAAATGGCCTGCGGGGAGGAAGAAGAAGAAGAAAAGGAGGGAGAGAGAAAAGATGGTCCACGGGTATGGGTCCACGGTGCACCTGCCGGTCCACCGCACCCATGCGGGTGCACCCGGTCCAGGCAGGGAACAAGGAGGCCACGTGGCCGCCTCCCCTGCGCGCCCCTGCGGGCGCGCGTCCTCGCGCCCGTACGGGCCCAATGGGGGCCTGCCATGTGGCGGCCCCCCATTGACCCGCGCACTCGATGCGCGCCAGCTGTGCGCGTTGAGCAGCGCGCCGCGCGCCTTGGAAATCCGTTTTTGTCCTGTTTTCTGTCCATTTTTCGTCCGTTTTCGTCCAAATTTGACAGGCGACTTCGTTTCAGCTTAATTTACCACAGAAAAATTTAAATTTTCACTTTTGGCCATTTCTGGGCTACCAAAAGCCCCGCTGTGTCCAGAATCATTGGCGGACCCCGTTCTCGCAATCCGGGTATCCGATGAACACGAAATTTTTACCGTGACCTTAAAACATAATTACACAGCTCCCGTAATTTTCTCAGAATTTTTCGACACTGTTGCCGGAGCCCGTTCCCACTATCCGGCCTCCGATCAACGCGAAACTTTTTCTGTGGCCTTAAAACATATTTACGGGGCTCCCGTAATTTTCTCAAAATTTTCCGACACTGTAAATTTTCCACTAAAAATCTGGGCCCTCTTTCTCGAATAAAATTTCAGAACTCTCATTTTAATCCCGATTTGGGCCCAACTCGCTTCCAAATATTCTTTACTTCCCCAACTTTCATAACAATAGGATTTCATCCCACCTTTATTTACATTTATTTATGTGCCGAAAATCCGGCACTTTACACAAAAAGAAATGAAAAGTAGAGTATCTGAGAGTATCGGGGTACATCTACTAACTGAACTGGTGCCTGGGTAGACCGCTATCTAATCCGCGATCCTCTTACCTCGGTCCACTGAGGAGGGTCCCGCAACTCCCGCAGACGACTCTGCAAAACAAAGGGGGAAGAGAAAAAGAAAAGCAGTGGGGAGTGAGAACTACTATAGAACAGTAGCCTCCTCCTAGTGGGTAAACCTCAACTCAAATGTGCCCACTAGGACTATAAGAGGCGGAAGAATAAAACAAGGTGGTAAGCTGTAAGTATGACTGCTGATGATGGATGAAGCTACCACTAAATGCCTCTAAAGTGCCAGCTAGGAATATAGCTAAATGTATGCATCAGAATGTAAATGCCTGCCTGTCTGGACCCAATCGATACACCAGTGAGGACTGGTACTGCCTGCCTTGCCTGCCTGCCAAATCGGGTATGCCAGCCTACGCATAACACCGATAGGGGATGAGAGTCCCGAGGACTCGAAGCCTGTAAAACGCACACTCCGGAGTGGCACTCGAGGGGAGCGACCCACACGAGTAAAATGCCTGGGTAACAAGTACCATAGATCAGCAGGACTGGATCATGACTCTGATCAAAGTGGGAAAACCCATCCACTAAAGAAGCCCAAACCCTCTACCCCAATCTGATGCATAAGCAACCTCCGGTCAACCGCCCAAGGTCCGCGGTTGCCGCAATACCCTGCCATCAAGCCTGCCTGTCCCAAAGCCCACAACTGTCCGACTACACTATCCCAGCCCCTGCTCGAACCCGAGCGCACTATCCCCCAAAGGTAGATAAAAGAAGAGAAAAGCATGGTTTCTCCTAAGTCAATGCCATCATGATAGTGTAGCAGAAAAAGGTGGCCTAACTAAATGTCCATACAAGCATGCAAAGTCCTTTATCATTATTAAACATGATTCAAGTATTCTAGTTCTCACAAAGTAGAGATATGCCGTTTAAAATAAGCTTCCATTTTACTAAGTTGCCCCAAAATAGTTTATGTATATGTAAAAGAGGTCCCATCATGTCTATGCAACATATCCATTTTTAACAAGGCTAATCCCGTGGCTTTAGGCGACATATTATTTACAAGAATGAACCATTAATTATCACTTAGTCCTCTTGAAGCCACAAAATCTCGCTATAAGTCCAATTCTCAAATTAGTATGCCATGTTCATTTCACCGGTTCATTTAGTCATGTAACATATTAGCAACTCAAATAGGCCTAGTGGGGACATCACAAGTAGGAGGTTAAACAACGGTACCCACCTCGAGCGCTAAATCCAAGTCCTGACAGCGAAGTCCGCGCTCGATCCTCAACAGTCCCCGCAATACTGCGCCATAAATCCCAAAGAATACATATACAATTACTATCCAAATTTAATCCGAAATCTGTCCTCAAAAAACAGATTAACAGTTCAGCCATTTTCACCTGCGAAACGTGCCCAAAAAATTCCTAGAAAAATACCACTGCGATCTACGCGACGAACCGGTCGAAACGTGTACCTGCACGTTTTCCCACGATTTTTCTATGCTGAGAACCAAAATCGACAAGAGGACCACCCCGAACAATACTTTCACCCAAAAACTGTGCTACAAAGTTCTGTAAAAAGGGGTTCTCACCTTCAGGGAAATTCCACAAAAATCCAAGAAAATTCAGAGAGACTCCTTGCGATGCGTAGATGCAAATCCCCTTTTGAATCACCTCAATCCGATGTCCGGTTGCGGAGATATCCCCAAAACAATACTGTGCTGTCCAAAATTCCACCCCAGAAAATGAGGTCACAAGATGACCCGAAAAACCCATGAAAACCTCGGAATGGGGAAAAACCAGTAGAAACAAGAAATGTAGCCCTACCTGTTACGAAGACGATGGCGCAAGAATCGCTGAAAAATACTGCCTGGGTAGCTCGGGAGAGCCAAAACACTGTCGCTGCGCCGAAGAAGAATCCAGGAATGCAACGTCGCGCCGCGCCGAAAAATCCAAATCTCGAAGTGCGTGCCACCACAAACCCTCAAACTTCACCAGGAGATGGAGAACTCGAAGGGGAGCAACTTTGCTGAAGACACCTTGGTGAGATGAGGCTCGGAAATGGTGGAAAAAGCAAGAAGAAAGGGGTTCGGGTTGCATAAATAGGCCAGCCAAAAGAAACAATTGGGTTAATTCCCAACGGGTCCCAACTTTCGGGCGCCCAGAAATTTCCGGGCGCGCACAGTGCGGCCCGGCCCACGATTTCCGGGCGCGCACAGTGCGGCCCGGCCCACTACGCCCCGTCGGACGGGATCTGGAACCCGTCCGACCCGCCTCCCCGCCTGCCACGTGTCGCCCAAACAGCCGACAGCCGCCGCGACCACTCCTGCTGCGCCACGTGGCCACCTCCGGGAGTCGACACGCGTCCCCGACCACAGTACCGCCGCGCCTGCCCGCACAGTCTGCGCCCGCTGCCCTCCTGCCCGCACAGTTGACCGTCCAATAGGAGCGCGCCACGTGTCCTGCCGCTGACCGCTGCACCCGGTGCACGATCCTCCATGCACCGAACCAATGGAAATCTGCCACGTGTCCACCCCCGGTGCACCGTGAACCAAAGCCAACCAGAATACTCCGTGGACCAACGCCTGTGAGCCAGCCTATGGGAAGATGCCACGTGTCCCCCGCCTCGGTGCACGCCCGCCGCGTGGACCGGCCGCCTGCCCGCGCGCCCGCGCGCTGCCCGCGCCGCGCGCCGCCGCTGCTCCGCCTGCCCGAGGCTGCGCCGCCGCCCGCCGACGCTGCCCGCCGCCGCCGCCGCCGCCGGTGATCGCTGGAATTACTGTTCCGGCGGTGAACAGTACCCGAGCCCCAAAAATGCAAGTGGGTAGTCCGTTTTGACCGTTTTCGCGCGCTGAATCCAAATTTGACGTCCGTTTCGCCAAATTCTCACTCTAAAAATTGCCGAATGCCCCCGGAAAGGTATTCTTAGTCCGAAATTCGCGCCGAGCCCAATCTTAATATCCGTTTCGCCCGAGAACACTTCCAGAGACCCGACGGGGCCAACCGATCACCCACGTGATCCATCTAAGTCCGAAGTCCAACACTAGTGTCCAATCATGCCCCGAACACCTCCAGCACACCGCGTAGGCCTCCAATGGCCACCCCAATGCACCGCAACAGCTCTGCGGAGATCCAGGTCATCACATCCTCCCCCACTAAAAGAAAGTTTCGTCCTCGAAACTAAAGTCATTCCTCAACACGGAATCTCAACCGACAGGGGGTAAATATCCAGTCATCCACCACTCAAGCTCCCAAAACTACCAAATACCTCATCCAGAGACGCGATGCAATCCTTGGGTCTCTAACCAAACGAAACAAAGGCGAGCACTCCAGAGAACCACGCCACCTTCACTAGGTACAGCTGGGCTAACTGCTCTGGCTATCAAGTAGTCTGCATCGGTACAAGCATCTGTCCCTGCTAGGGCCTCAGATAATCCAACCACAAATCCAACAACACCCAGCTCGATCCAAGTACCTCGGTACTCCCAAGGCATCCGATATAAGTCCCCCAACTGGTCCCGTAATCTCAGATCTCTAATCCAAAACCGTCGGGATGTAGAAGCAATTCCCTAACCCTCCGGCATCAACACTCAGCCATGATCAGTCGAGAGAACCAGATTGCAAATCCATCTTCGCGAAGATCCAATATCCTTGCAACTGGTAAATCAAATCCTCCAAGCTCGGCAGAAGGGTGCTAGCTCCCGATGATCACTTCATCAAACTCTTACGGGTCCTCACAAAGCCGAAGTGAACCAACCTTCCACAACTCGAATAGCACCGGCGCCCCCAAAGGTGCCACACTTGGCCTGACACAATTCCAACACATCAAATCCTGGAGTTGGGTCCTCAACTCCCAAACTAGTGTCATGCCAACAACTCCGATAGGAGAACAGCTAGAAACTCACAACCAAAAAGGGGTATCACCAAGTCCTGATGCCGCCGCAGGTCCCTCAAACACACCAGCAAACAAGCTACTCACCCACTACGAGACATCCGCCTCGCTCACAAGGTCAAAACCAAAGAAGCGAAGATACTCTCAAGCAACCCAGGTACTCCAACACCTCCAGGCCTGGCTCTCATAAGAACCGTCCTCGCAGCATAATCAGCTGCCGCGAAAAGAAAATAACCGAGCCAGCCTAACCGTCCTACCCTTAACCCAATGCAAGGAAGTACATGTACTCCTAACAAATGACTAGGATGCCCAAATGCAATACAATGCACAATCAATGCCGGTAAATACAGTAAAATCATACCTGCCCCTACAAGGTCGGCTGCTGCAAAATCCTCCACCTGAGTGACGTAGTCCCAACCGCTCTGAGCCGGCGGCTGATGATCCGCAGGGTAAAAGGATGGTGATCCGCTCACCGGAGCGTAAGGCTGCTGAGTCGACAACTGCTGCTGCGGCGAAAGAGGAGCCGATGCAGATGAGGGTGCCGCTGAAGTCGAAAGGGGGCACGAAGCTCGAATGTGGCCTGGCTGTCCGCACTTGTAACAACAACCCCATCTCTGATCACAGGTGTGCGACAAATGAGGTCCTCCACAGAATATGCATCTGTCTCTATCACGAAACCATGGCCGCCCCGACTGCTGCTGACTCTGTGTCTGATGCTGAGACTCCTGCTGCTGCTGCGATGGCCACTGGGATCCACTAGACTCTCGCTGCTCCACGCGCCCACGGCTAGGTGACTGAGGCCGTGGCGGTCTCCATGAACTAGTCTGTCCCTCATCCTCGGGTACTGGTCGTTTCCTCACAGAACTCAGCGCGACCATCCCGCTTTGCCTTGCCACCACTGTGTCGCCGCTCTCCACCCAAGAGGCATGCTCGACGGCCTCCTGAAGAGTCTGGTGTCGCTGTGCATGCACAAGGATATAAAGCTCGCTGCGGAGGCCTGTCTCAAACAACTCAACCTGATGCGGTCCATCCCGGGCGACATAAGGCACACAATTAAACAGCCGCATGAACTCCTGATGGTAATCCTGGACTGACCGGTCGCCCTGCTGAATGTTTTTCAAATCATCCTCCAGCTTCCTCTTCACGCTGGTCGAAAAATAGGTGTCCACTATCATACGCCGAAACTCAGACCAGGGTAACTGTCGAGAAATCTGAAACTCCCGTGGCTCCACCCGACGCCACCAGAGGTCTGCATCTCCATCTAGGCAATGTACCGCCATATGAACTCTGTACCTCGGGTCGATGAAGAAATCCCTGAAAATCTTCTCCATCGCTGCTAACCATGTCCCAACCTCCCACGGCTGCATATCCCGCCCCGAGAACCTGGGCGGTCCGTGCTTACAAAACTTAACCAGTTTGTCAGCGAAGTCCTGCTCCTCAGCCGGGGTCAAAGGCTGGGCCACGCCCTGAGCCCCGCTACTCAAAGATGGCGCCGTCGGCACAAGTGGTTCCACAGGTGGTGCCGGGGTCTCTAACACTGTCGGAGGCGGCGCCCCTCTCCGCGCCAGTAGCTGCTCAATCCGCTGCTCCTGCCGGCGGCTGCTCTCCGCCAATTGGGCTACCAAGGCCCTCAGCTCAGCAATCTCAGAAGATCCAGCCTGTCCTCGCTCAACAGGGGGTGTAGGGACACCCCGGGTAGAAATCCGACGTCGGGGAGGCATCTGCCACAAGAACCACAGATCAGTAACGAAACCACACTCGACCCAATCTAGCGAAAGTCAAAGGCATCCTCCTATTTCTGTAACCTTATGTTGTCTGCAGCCAACATAACAGTTCACCAGAAATAGGACATGCCAATCCCTCTTCTCTCACTGGAAGAGTCAAATAAACACATGACCAAATTGCCGACTTTCGCATAATGTCACGTCACTCACGTCCTGCCTTCCTGGGGTCTGCCAAAAGCCTAGGGTTTCCTAAGTCCCAACTGACCTATCCCTAAGCTCTGATACCAACTTAATCTGTCACGCCCCGGGTGTAAACCAGAACCCGGGCTCGTCTACAGATCCGCCGTATACACGGAATTTCCCGTGTACACGAAGCGCTGGTAACCTGCTCAAATATAGATGATATAATAAAAGAGCATAAACAGAGCTAAACTAGAACTAATACATCTCAGATAAAGCAGAAAAGTAAAGTGCAGAAGTAAACTCTCAATAATACATATGTCTCTCCCAGCTCACTAATCAAATACAACCAGCTGGCCGAAGCCAGACCCAAAAGAAATGAAAAGTAGAGTATCTGAGAGTATCGGGGTACATCTACTAACTGAACTGGTGCCTGGGTAGACCGCTATCTAATCCGCGATCCTCTTACCTCGGTCCGCTGAGGAGGGTCCCGCAACTCCCGCAGACGACTCTGCAAAACAAAGGGGAAGAGAAAAAGAAAAGCAGTGGGGAGTGAGAACTACTATAGAACAGTAGCCTCCTCCTAGTGGGTAAACCTCAACTCAAATGTGCCCACTAGGACTATAAGAGGCGGAAGAATAAAACAAGGTGGTAAGCTGTAAGTATGACTGCTGATGATGGATGAAGCTACCACTAAATGCCTCTAAAGTGCCAGCTAGGAATATAGCTAAATGTATGCATCAGAATGTAAATGCCTGCCTGCCTAGACCCAATCGATACACCAGTAAGCACTGGTACTGCCTGCCTTGCCTGCCTGCCAAATCGGGTATGCCAGCCTACGCATAACACCGATAGGGATGAGAGTCCCGAGGACTCGAAGCCTGTAAAACGCACACTCCGGAGTGGCACTCGAGGGGAGCGACCCACACGAGTAAAATGCCTGGGTAACAAGTACCATAGATCAGCAGGACTGGATCATGACTCTGATCAAAGTGGGAAAACCCATCCACTAAAAGAAGCCCAAATCCTCTACCCCAATCTGATGCATAAGCAACCTCCGGTCAACCGCCCAAGGTCCGCGGTTGCCGCAATGCCCTGCCCTCACAGCCTGCCTGTCCCAAAACCCACAACTGTCTGACTACACTATCCCAGCCCCTGCTCGAACCCGAGCGCACTATCCCCCAAAGGTAGATAAAAGAAGAGAAAAGCATGGTTTCTCCTAAGTCAATTCCATCATGATAGTGTAGCAGAAAAAGGTGGCCTAACTAAATGTCCATACAAGCATGCAAAGTCCTTTATCATTATTAAACATGATTCAAGTATTCTAGTTCTCACAAAGTAGAGATATGCCGTTTAAATAAGCTTCCATTTTACTAAGTTGCCCCAAAATAGTTTATGTATATGTAAAAGAGGTCCCATCATGTATATGCAACATATCCATTTTAACAAGGCTAATCCCGTGGCTTTAGGCGACATATTATTTACAAGAATGAACCATTAATTATCACTTAGTCCTCTTGAAGTCACAAAATCTCGCTATAAGTCCAATTCTCAAATTAGTATGCCATATTCATTTCACCGGTTCATTTAGCCATGTAACATATTAGCAACTCAAATAGGCCTAGTGGGGACATCACAAGTAGGAGGTTAAACAACGGTACCCACCTCGAGCGCTAAATCCAAGTCCTGACAGCGAAGTCCGCGCTCGATCCTCAACAGTCCCCGCAATACTGCGCCATAAATCCCAAAGAATACATATACAATTACTATCCAAATTTAATCCGAAATCTGTCCTCAAAAATCAGATTAATAGTTCAGCCATTTTCACCTACGAAACGTGCCCAAGAAATTCCCAGAAAAATACCACTGCGATCTACGCGACGAACCGGTCGAAACGAGTACCTGCACGTTTTCCCACGATTTTTCTATGCTGAGAACCAAAATCGACAAGAGGACCACCCCGAACAATACTTTCACCCAAAAACTGTGCTACAAAGTTCTGTAAAAAGGGGTTCTCACCTTCAGGGAAATTCCACAAAAATCCAAGAAAATTCAGAGAGACTCCTTGCGATGCGTAGATGCAAATCCCCTTTTGAATCGCCTCAATCCGATGTCCGGTTGCGGAGATATCCCCAAAACAATACTGTGCTGTCCAAAATTCCACCCCAGAAAATGAGGTCACAAGATGACCCGAAAAACCCATGAAAACCTCGGAATGGGGAAAAACCAGTAGAAACAAGAAATGTAGCCCTACCTGTTACGAAGACGATGGCGCAAGAATCGCTGAAAAATACTGCCTGGGTAGCTCGGGAGAGCCAAAACACTGTCGCTGCGCCGAAGAAGAATCCAGGAATGCAACGTCGCGCCGCGCCGAAAAATCCAAATCTCGAAGTGCGTGCCACCACAAACCCTCAAACTTCACCAGGAGATGGAGAACTCGAAGGGGAGCAACTTTGCTGAAGACACCTTGGTGAGATGAGGCTCGGAAATGGTGGAAAAAGCAAGAAGAAAGGGGTTCGGGCTGCTTAAATAGGCCACCAAAAAACAATTGGAAATTCCAACGGGTCCCAACTTTCGGGCGCCCGGAAATTTCCGGGCGCGCACAGTGCGGCCCGGCCCAGGATTTCCGGGCGCGCACAGTGCGGCCCGGCCCACTACGCCCCGTCGGACGGGATCTGGAACCCGTCCGACCCGCCTCCCCGCCTGCCACGTGTCGCCCAAACAGCCGACAGCCGCCGCGACCACTCCTGCTGCGCCACGTGGCCACCTCCGGGAGTCGACACGCGTCCCCGACCACAGTACCGCCGCGCCTGCCCGCACAGTCTGCGCCCGCTGCCCTCCTGCCCGCACAGTTGACCGTCCAATAGGAGCGCGCCACGTGTCCTGCCTCTGACCGCTGCACCCGGTGCACGAACCTCCATGCACCGAACCAATGGAAATCTGCCACGTGTCCACCCCCGTTGCACCGTGAACCAAAGCCAACCAGAATACTCCGTGGACCAACGCCTGTGAGCCAGCCTATGGGAAGATGCCACGTGTCCCCGCCTCGGTGCACGCCCGCCGCGTGGACCGGCCGCCTGCCCGCGCGCCCGCGCGCTGCCCGCGCCGCGCGCCGCCGCTGCTCCGCCTGCCCGAGGCTGCGCCGCCGCCCGCCGACGCTGCCCGCCGCCGCCGCCGCCGCCGGTGATCGCCGGAATTACTGTTCCGGCGGTGAACAGTACCCGAGCCCCAAAAATGCAAGTGGGTAGTCCGTTTTGACCGTTTTCGCGCGCTGAATCCAAATTTGACGTCCGTTTCGCCAAATTCTCACTCTAAAAATTGCCGAATGCCCCCGGAAAGGTATTCTTAGTCCGAAATTCGCGCCGAGCCCAATCTTAATATCCGTTTCGCGCGAGAACACTTCCAGAGATCCGACGGGGCCAACCGATCACCCACGTGATCCATTTAAGTCCGAAGTCCAACACTAGTGTCCAATCGTGCCCCGAACACCTCCAGCACACCGCGTAGGCCTCCAATGGCCACCCCAATGCACCGCAACAGCTCTGCGGAGATCCAGGTCATCACATCCTCCCCCACTAAAAGAAAGTTTCGTCCTCGAAACTAAAGTCATTCCTCAACACGGAATCTCAACCGACAGGGGGGGTAAATATCCAGTCATCCACCACTCAAGCTCCCAAAACTACCAAATACCTCATCCAGAGACGCGATGCAATCCTTGGGTCTCTAACCAGAACGAAACAAAGGCGAACACTCCAGAGAACCACGCCACCTCAACTAGGTACAGCTGGGCTAACTGCTCGGCTATCAAGTAGTCTGCATCGGTACAAGCATCTGCCCCTGCTAGGGCCTCAGATAATCCAACCACAAGTCCAACAACACCCAGCTCGATCCAAGTACCTCGGTACTCCCAAGGCATCCGATATAAGTCCCCCAACTGGTCCCGTAATCTCAGATCTCTAATCCAAAACCGTCGGGATGTAGAAGCAATTCCCTAACCCTCCGGCATCAATACTCAGCCATGATCAGTCGAGAGAACCAGATTGCAAATCCATCTTCGCGAAGATCCAATATCCTTGCAACTGGTAAATCAAATCCTCCAAGCTCGGCAGAAGGGTGCTAGCTCCCGATGATCACTTCATCAAACTCTTACGGGTCCTCACAAAGCCGAAGTGAACCAACCTTCCACAACTCGAATAGCACCGGCGCCCCCAAAGGTGCCACACTTGGCCTGACACAATTCCAACACATCAAATCCTGGAGTTGGGTCCTCAACTCCCAAACTAGTGTCATGCCAACAACTCCGATAGGAGAACAGCTAGAAACTCACAACCAAAAAGGGGTATCACCAAGTCCTGATGCCGCCGCAGGTCCCTCAAACACACCAGCAAACAAGCTACTCACCCACTACGAGACATCCGCCTCGCTCACAAGGTCAAAACCAAAGAAGCGAAGATACTCTCAAGCAACCCAGGTACACCAACACCTCCAGGCCTGGCTCTCACAAGAACCGTCCTCGCAGCATAATCAGCTGCCGCGAAAAGAAAATAACCGAGCCAGCCTAACCGTCCTACCCTTAACCCAATGCAAGGAAGTACATGTACTCCTAACAAATGACTAGGATGCCCAAATGCAATACAATGCACAATCAATGCCGGTAAATACAGTAAAATCATACCTGCCCCTACAAGGTCGGCTGCTGCAAAATCCTCCACCTGAGTGACGTAGTCCCAACCGCTCTGAGCCGGCGGCTGATGATCCGCAGGGTAAAAGGATGGTGATCCGCTCACCGGAGCATAAGGCTGCTGAGTCGACAACTGCTGCTGCGGCGAAAGAGGAGCCGATGCAGATGAGGGTGCCGCTGAAGTCGAAAGGGGGCACGAAGCTCGAATGTGGCCTGGCTGTCCGCACTTGTAACAACAACCCCATCTCTGATCACAGGTGTGCGACAAATGAGGTCCTCCACAGAATATGCATCTGTCTCTATCACGAAACCATGGCCGCCCCGACTGCTGCTGTCTCTGAGTCTGATGCTGAGACTCCTGCTGCTGCTGCGATGGCCACTGGGATCCACTAGACTCTCGCTGCTCCACACGCCCACGGCTAGGTGACTGAGGCCGTGGCGGTCTCCATGAACTAGTCTGTCCCTCATCCTCGGGTACTGGTCGTTTCCTCACAGAACTCAGCGCGACCATCCCGCTTTGCCTTGCCACCACTGTGTCGCCGCTCTCCACCCAAGAGGCATGCTCGACGGCCTCCTGAAGAGTCTGGTGTCGCTGTGCATGCACAAGGATATAAAGCTCGCTGCGGAGGCCTGTCTCAAACAACTCAACCTGATGCGGTCCATCCCGGGCGACATAAGGCACACAATTAAACAGCCGCATGAACTCCTGATGGTAATCCTGGACTGACCGGTCGCCCTGCTGAATGTTTTTCAAATCATCCTCCAGCTTCCTCTTCACGCTGGTCGAAAAATAGGTGTCCACTATCATACGCCGAAACTCGGACCAGGGTAACTGTCGAGAAATCTGAAACTCCCGTGGCTCCACCCGACGCCACCAGAGGTCTGCATCTCCATCTAGGCAATGTACCGCCATATGAACTCTGTACCTCGGGTCGATGAAGAAATCCCTGAAAATCTTCTCCATCGCTGCTAACCATGTCCCAACCTCCCACGGCTGCATATCCCGCCCCGAGAACCTGGGCGGTCCGTGCTTACAAAACTTAACCAGTTTGTCAGCGAAGTCCTGCTCCTCAGCCGGGGTCAAAGGCTGGGCCACGCCCTGAGCCCCGCTACTCAAAGATGGCGCCGTCGGCACAAGTGGTTCCACAGGTGGTGCCGGGGTCTCTAACACTGTCGGAGGCGGCGCCCCTCTCCGCGCCAGTAGCTGCTCAATCCGCTGCTCCTGCCGGCGGCTGCTCTCCGCCAATTGGGCTACCAAGGCCCTCAGCTCAGCAATCTCAGAAGATCCAGCCTGTCCTCGCTCAACAGGGGGTGTAGGGCACCCCGGGTAGGAATCCGACGTCGGGGAGGCATCTGCCACAAGAACCACAGATCAGTAACGAAACCACACTCGACCCAATCTAGCGAAAGTCAAAGGCATCCTCCTATTTCTGTAACCTTATGTTGTCTGCAGCCAACATAACAGTTCACCAGAAATAGGACATGCCAATCCCTCTTCTCTCACTGGAAGAGTCAAATAAACACATGACCAAATTGCCGACTTTCGCATAATGTCACGTCACTCACGTCCTGCCTTCCTGGGGTCTGCCAAAAGCCTAGGGTTTCCTAAGTCCCAACTGACCTATCCCTAAGCTCTGATACCAACTTAATCTGTCACGCCCCGGGTGTAAACCAGAACCCGGGCTCGTCTACAGATCCGCCGTATACACGGAATTTCCCGTGTACACGAAGCGCTGGTAACCTGCTCAAATATAGATGATATAATAAAAGAGCATAAACAGAGCTAAACTAGAACTAATACATCTCAGATAAAGCAGAAAAGTAAAGTGCAGAAGTAAACTCTCAATAATACATATGTCTCTCCCAGCTCACTAATCAAATACAACCAGCTGGCCGAAGCCAGACCCAAAAGAAATGAAAAGTAGAGTATCTGAGAGTATCGGGGTACATCTACTAACTGAACTGGTGCCTGGGTAGACCGCTATCTAATCCGCGATCCTCTTACCTCGGTCCGCTGAGGAGGGTCCCGCAACTCCCGCAGACGACTCTGCAAAACAAAGGGGGAAGAGAAAAAGAAAAGCAGTGGGGAGTGAGAACTACTATAGAACAGTAGCCTCCTCCTAGTGGGTAAACCTCAACTCAAATGTGCCCACTAGGACTATAAGAGGCGGAAGAATAAAACAAGGTGGTAAGCTGTAAATATGACTGCTGATGATGGATGAAGCTACCACTAAATGCCTCTAAAGTGCCAGCTAGGAATATAGCTAAATGTATGCATCAGAATGTAAATGCCTGCCTGTCTAGACCCAATCGATACACCAGTGAGCACTGGTACTGCCTGCCTTGCCTGCCTGCCAAATCGGGTATGCCAGCCTACGCATAACACCGATAGGGGATGAGAGTCCCGAGGACTCGAAGCCTGTAAAACGCACACTCCGGAGTGGCACTCGAGGGGAGCGACCCACACGAGTATAATGCCTGGGTAACAAGTACCATAGATCAGCAGGACTGGATCATGACTCTGATCAAAGTGGGAAAACCCATCCACTAAAGAAGCCCAAACCCTCTACCCCAATCTGATGCATAAGCAACCTCCGGTCAACCGCCCAAGGTCCGCGGTTGCCGCAATACCCTGCCATCAAGCCTGCCTGTCCCAAAACCCACAACTGTCTGACTACACTATCCCAGCCCCTGCTCGAACCCGAGCGCACTATCCCCCAAAGGTAGATAAAAGAAGAGAAAAGCATGGTTTCTCCTAAGTCAATGCCATCATGATAGTGTAGCAGAAAAAGGTGGCCTAACTAAATGTCCATACAAGCATGCAAAGTCCTTTATCATTATTAAACATGATTCAAGTATTCTAGTTCTCACAAAGTAGAGATATGCCGTTTAAATAAGCTTCCATTTTACTAAGTTGCCCCAAAATAGTTTATGTATATGTAAAAGAGGTCCCATCATGTATATGCAACATATCCATTTTTAACAAGGCTAATCCCGTGGCTTTAGGCGACATATTATTTACAAGAATGAACCATTAATTATCACTTAGTCCTCTTGAAGCCACAAAATCTCGCTATAAGTCCAATTCTCAAATTAGTATGCCATATTCATTTCACCGGTTCATTTAGCATGTAACATATTAGCAACTCAAATAGGCCTAGTGGGGACATCACAAGTAGGAGGTTAAACAACGGTACCCACCTCGAGCGCTAAATCCAAGTCCTGACAGCGAAGTCCGCGCTCGATCCTCAACAGTCCCCGCAATACTGCGCCATAAATCCCAAAGAATACATATACAATTACTATCCAAATTTAATCCGAAATCTGTCCTCAAAAATCAGATTAACAGTTCAGCCATTTTCACCTGCGAAACGTGCCCAAGAAATTCCCAGAAAAATACCACTGCGATCTACGCGACGAACCGGTCGAAACGAGTACCTGCACGTTTTCCCACGATTTTTCTATGCTGAGAACCAAAATCGACAAGAGGACCACCCCGAACAATACTTTCACCCAAAAACTGTGCTACAAAGTTCTGTAAAAAGGGGTTCTCACCTTCAGGGAAATTCCACAAAAATCCAAGAAAATTCAGAGAGACTCCTTGCGATGCGTAGATGCAAATCCCCTTTTGAATCGCCTCAATCCGATGTCCGGTTGCGGAGATATCCCCAAAACAATACTGTGCTGTCCAAAATTCCACCCCAGAAAATGAGGTCACAAGATGACCCGAAAAACCCATGAAAACCTCGGAATGGGGAAAACCAGTAGAAACAAGAAATGTAGCCCTACCTGTTACGAAGACGATGGCGCAAGAATCGCTGAAAAATACTGCCTGGGTAGCTCGGGAGAGCCAAAACACTGTCGCTGCGCCGAAGAAGAATCCAGGAATGCAACGTCGCGCCGCGCCGAAAAATCCAAATCTCGAAGTGCGTGCCACCACAAACCCTCAAACTTCACCAGGAGATGGAGAACTCGAAGGGGAGCAACTTTGCTGAAGACACCTTGGTGAGATGAGGCTCGGAAATGGTGGAAAAAGCAAGAAGAAGGGGTTCGGGTTGCATAAATAGGCCAGCCAAAAGAAACAATTGGGTTAATTCCCAACGGGTCCCAACTTTCGGGCGCCCGGAAATTTCCGGGCGCGCACAGTGCGGCCCGGCCCACGATTTCCGGGCGCGCACAGTGCGGCCCGGCCCACTACGCCCCGTCGGACGGGATCTGGAACCCGTCCGACCCGCCTCCCCGCCTGCCACGTGTCGCCCAAACAGCCGACAGCCGCCGCGACCACTCCTGCTGCGCCACGTGGCCACCTCCGGGAGTCGACACGCGTCCCCGACCACAGTACCGCCGCGCCTGCCCGCACAGTCTGCGCCCGCTGCCCTCCTGCCCGCACAGTTGACCGTCCAATAGGAGCGCGCCACGTGTCCTGCCTCTGACCGCTGCACCCGGTGCACGATCCTCCATGCACCGAACCAATGGAAATCTGCCACGTGTCCACCCCCGGTGCACCGTGAACCAAAGCCAACCAGAATACTCCGTGGACCAACGCCTGTGAGCCAGCCTATGGGAAGATGCCACGTGTCCCCCGCCTCGGTGCACGCCCGCCGCGTGGACCGGCCGCCTGCCCGCGCGCCCGCGCGCTGCCCGCGCCGCGCGCCGCCGCTGCTCCGCCTGCCCGAGGCTGCGCCGCCGCCCGCCGACGCTGCCGCCGCCGCCGCCGCCGCCGGTGATCGCCGGAATTACTGTTCCGGCGGTGAACAGTACCCGAGCCCCAAAAATGCAAGTGGGTAGTCCGTTTTGACCGTTTTCGCGCGCTGAATCCAAATTTGACGTCCGTTTCGCCAAATTCTCACTCTAAAAATTGCCGAATGCCCCCGGAAAGGTATTCTTAGTCCAAATTCGCGCCGAGCCCAATCTTAATATCCGTTTCGCCCGAGAACACTTCCAGAGACCCGACGGGGCCAACCGATCACCCACGTGATCCATCTAAGTCCGAAGTCCAACACTAGTGTCCAATCATGCCCCGAACACCTCCAGCACACCGCGTAGGCCTCCAATGGCCACCCCAATGCACCGCAACAGCTCTGCGGAGATCCAGGTCATCACATCGATACAGTTTCTCGTCTACATTCTCACTAGGTGATCCACTTCCAAGTCCCTTGTGGCTAGTTCCCATTGAAGTTGGAAAATCCTTAGAATTTTCTAAATCAAACTTTTTAACCAACTCCATTGCATACTTGGATTGACTCAAGTGAATGCCTTCATCGTTTTGTTTAACTTGTAATCCAAGAAAATAAGTCAATTCGCCCATCATGGACATCTCAAATTCGCTTTTCATGGTCTCCGCGAATTTAGAAGCATCATTATCTCTTGTTGCGCCAAATACAATGTCATCGACATAGATTTGTGCTACAATGAAATTGTTTTGATAATGCTTCACAAAGAGAGTCCTGTCAGCTCCCCCTCGAGTATAGCCCTTCTCCAAAAGGTGCTTTGTCAACCTTTCGTACCATGCTCGCGGTGCTTGTTTCAGACCGTAAAGAGCCTTTTTCAGACGAAAAACATGGTTAGGTAGTTTATGATCCACAAAACCTTTCGGTTGAGCCACATAAACTTCCTCATTTAAAAAATCATTTAAAAAAGCGCTCTTAACGTCCATTTGAAATAATTTGATTTTAAAATGACAAGCTATCACAAATAAGATACGAATGGACTCGATTCTAGCTACAGGGGCGAAAGTTTCATCAAAGTCTATACCTTCTACTTGAGAGTAGCCTTGAGCAACTAAACGTGCTTTGTTCCTGATAATAGTACCATCCTCATTTTTCTTGTTCTTGAAAATCCATTTGGTACCTATCACATTGTGTTGCTTCGGAGGCTTCGTTAATTCCCAGACTTTGTTTCGCTCAAATTGATGGAGCTCTTCCTGCATTGCTTCAATCCAGTAGTCATCTTGAAGAGCTTCATCGACATTCTTTGGTTCGATTAAAGATACGTAGCAAGCGAATCCGCAAACCAATTGTCTCCGAGTTCTGACTCCTTCTTGTGGATCTCCAATGATGTTCGATTCAGGATGATCCTTGGAGATGCGTAACGTTTGAGGTAATGGAGTAGTCGGAGGTACATGAGATGATTCCTCCCAAAGATGGTTGACGAGTTGGCCCCATTAAGTCCATGTGCAAAAGTTCCAAAGGCCGTTTTGTACCAATGTGGTTCAAGTTCTTGTGTGCAGTCCTTGACTGTTTTTCCTTTTGGCAACCGCCACACATAATGTTTTGTTCAAATGAAAGTTTAGGAACCCCCTTGACCACATCTTTGTTTGAAATTCTAGCAAGTTCCTTAAAGTTTATGTGACCTAGCCTTTCGTGCCAAAGAGTTTCATTTTTTAAAGAAGCTAGGTTACACTTATCAGAAATTTTATGAGGAACTACATAACAATTGTTTTCTGATCTAACCCCTTTTAAAAAGAAAACATGGTTCTTGTCAGTTACAGTACATTCATCAGATGAAAAATTAACTGAATAACCATTGTCACAAAGTTGACTTATGCTTATGAGGTTAGTCTTAAGGCCATTAACAAATAACACATTATTTAGAACCGGGCCATCCGGAATAGCGATAGTTCCTTTTCCAACAATCTTGGAAGACCGACCGTCTCCGAAAACAACAAGTCCTCCGGAGATTTTCTCAAAGGTTTGAAAACAGTTTTTGTCACCGGTCATGTGACGGGAACACCCGCTATCCAGATACCAAGACGAACTATCATATGCATGCAAGGAGATATTGGTAACGAGACAAGGGAAAATTTCACCTTTGCGCACCCAAACCTTTTTGGAATGCGTCGGTAATGGTCGTGAAGTTATTTTCCTAGGTGAAAGCGTCTTGTTAGATTGATTGCTGCTCCTTGATGATGTCGTCTTGAGCGGTGAACTACCAAGGCTCTTTTCCTTTGAAAAGTTTGCATTCGATTTCTGAGGAAACACCTTTGTGGTAGTCGTTGCAAGAAGTGCTTGAGTTGAGCGATTGGCTCCCATCTTGCAATTTCTCCTTATGTGCCCTGAAATGCCACAACGAAAACATACCTTAGTTCTTGACGATCCCGAGGAGGATGAAGTAGGCTTGTTGTCGTTGCTTGTCTTGAATTCCGGTGTCGGAGGAGGAGATACCGACTGAGGCACAAAAACTGTCCCACTCGAACTTGGACTGTCTCCAGTTTGAGTGTATCCGAGGCCGAACCGATTTGTTTGACCAAGACCAAGAAGCCTATCCAACTTACTCCTTCCTGAAGAGAATCGCTTTAAATCGTCCTTTAGTTGGAGAATGGTCTTTGTCATTTCCATTTTATCCCGTTGAGCCTCGTCGTAGAGCTTTGAGAAATGATTCGCTTTATCCACCAATTTCTGATGTTCTTTCTCAAAAAGCTCATTTTTCTCTTGAAGGGAAACATTTGCTTTGGCTAGGTTATCCCTTTCCACTTCAAGAGCGTTTGAGAGAGAAGATGCTCTTTTTGCTTCTTCTTCGAGATCCTGCAATCTCCCTCTCAAACTCCGGTTTTGCTTTGCCAGTTTCTTTGAATCCCTCAAAAGCTTATGGTAGGCAAGAGCAAAATCTTCACCTTCAGAATTGCTCGATTCGTTGTCCGTAGCGTTCTTTTCAACATGGGAGGAGTTGGACAATGAATCGGAGGTACTCGCCATCAAGCACATGAAGGGTGAAGATGTAGTGGATGCGTGGAATGCTGTCGCGTTGTCTTCTTCATCACTTGAGGATGACTCATTTGTCGTTGAGTTGTCATCCCAAGTGACGACTTGCATCGCCTTCTTCTTTGCCGGATTCTTGTTGGGACACTCCGTTGCAATGTGGCCGTAGCCTCGACATTTGAAGCACTGTACTTGTCCCTCTGAGCTTTTCTTATCCTTTGAGAAGTTCTCTTGCTTTCTTGACTTGTAACTTGAAGAACCCTTGCCTTTCTTCGACTTTCCGAAGGATGGAGTTTTGCTTGGATTACCCCTTCGAAAGTTGCGGCGAAACTTCCTTGTCAAGAGAGCGAGCTGCTTCTCAAAGTCCTCCATAGATAGGTTTTCGTCATCGTCCGAGGAGGATGAATCCGCGTCTTCTTCCTTTGTTGTTTTCAATGCATAACCTGAAGACTTAGAAGAGGATGCCTTTCCAGAAGAATAGTTAGTAGGAAATGTCATTTCATAAGTTTGTAAAGCACCAACTAATTCTTCTACACGCATTTCGTCCGGGTGTTTAATTGTTTCAATGGCTGCGACCTTCGGGCGAAATCGTTCAGGAAGAGTTCTTAATATCTTTCTTACAACTTTAAATTCTGGAATCTTCTCTCCCAAGTTAGCACATGAGTTTACGATGTCTTGCAATCGTGTGTAATAGTCAGTGAAAGATTCATTTTCTGCCATAGAAATAGAGTCAAACTTGCTCGTAAGCATTTGCAGTTTCTGAATCTTCACAAGGTTAGTTCCCTCATGCGTAACTTGAAGAACATCCCAGATTTCTTTCGCAGTCTCACATGCCGAGACGCGAGAGAACTCTGTTTGTGACAAAGCATTAAATAGAGCATTAATTCCTTTGCCATTGTAAGAAGATGAATCTATCTCTTCCTTGGTCCATTTCGACCTAGGTTTTAAGGTGCGAACATCAGAAATAATTTCAGTTGGATTAGACCATCCTAATTCAATTGATTGCCACACCCTTTCGTCGATGGAAATTAAAAAGGCTTTCATCCGTACTTTCCAGTACGCATAATTTGTTCCATCAAAGAAAGGGGGTCGATTGATGTTTCCACCTTCAACCATTGTTTACAACCCTATTCCCGCTCTGATACCACTTGTTGGGTTATACTAATATGGATCTAAATAGGGGAAAAAACACCTAGAGGGGGGTGAATAGGTGTAAACAATAAACACTCAAAAAATCATTGCGCAATAAAACCCAATGCGGAAAAATAAATGAACACGCAAGATTTTTACGTGGAAAAACTCCAAACCGGAGTAAAAAACCACGGGACCGATAACACGGCGAAATCCACTAGAATTAACACACGTACAAGGTGATATAACGTACTCACAGACGACTCAACCTTTTACCATACGCTCCTAGTAGATCTTCTCCGCTCGCTCCACGACGCTTCTCGAATCCACGATCTGCGCCCAACGCTGAATCCACAGCGTCCAACGTCGAGTCCACGACGTCCGACCGAATCCACGGTCTTCACCCAGTAGCACGCTTCGAATCCACGAACGTACCTCGCTCCGAATCCACGAGAGCGGTTGCACCTTGAATCCACAAGGCCACGCGAGTCCACGCGCCGATTTAGGGTAAATCGTTGTTTTTGGGTGGTGATGATCCGCCGAATACTTAGATTAGAAATAGATCGGAAATACCATCTAAGTATTCATTGATTTGATTCTACTCAAAATCTGAGTATGGAAAACCTAGAATCAAATCAATCAATATAGATGAAGAAACATAGAATAAATCTATTGATTTCCTTTCTTCTCTATATGTGGATTTTCTCTTTCGGTATATTTTTCTATTATTTTTCGGATGCCCTAGAAAATGAATCAAGGGTCTATTTATAGGTTAGAAACCATTGGAAGAAGATAAGGATCAAAAACAGCCTTTTCTGGAAATTTTCAGGACGGCGATCCGGATCGGATTTAGGCGATCCGGATCGTCGTAACAAGATTGACAATTCCAGAAAACCAAGGGTTCGGGATCCAGATTGCAGTGCCCGATCCGGATCGTTCATACCATTCAGCAAAATCCCATGTTCGGGATCCGGATCGGAATTGGCCTATGATCCGGATTGGATTTGCCAATGAACAACACCCTTCGGGATCCGGATTGGAAAGTCTGATCCGGATCCTGAACATGTCTCATGTCCAGTTTTTGATTTTTATGCAATAAAAAATTCTTCCAAGTGTTTCTACACTACAAGAAGTATTCGGATCACCAAAAATATTTAGTTAAACATACCTGATCCTTTTGAATTCTTCTTTCTTGAGATTGAGGTATATGATCCAAACTTTTCTCATCTTCAATCTTCAAGACTTAACACTTTCACGAAATACGCCAACTCAAATTCCGTAACATTTTGTACTGAGAGGGTGAGGCTTGTATTTTGTTTTTCATTTGAGAGACCTGTATTGATGACTTTTGTATTAGTGGGGCTTTATTATTCAGTTTTCCTGTGTAGCTTTCTTCAGCTTTTGATTTATAGTTCAGCTCTGATACATGTTTTTAGTTTTAGTTCTGACTTGCAGGGTAGACGCTTCGTCTGTACGGCAGTTTCCGTACAGATGGCGGATCTGTTGGCGAGCCCGGGTCGCAGTTTCGACCTTGGGGCGTGACAGGTTTAGGTGGTATCAGAGCCTAGGTGTATAGGTCATTGAGGACTTAGAGACCCTAGGCTATTGGTTGGACATTAGGATGACCGCCGTGAGAGACGTGATTTTAGTGAGAGTCCTGATTGAGTTTGTACCTCCCCAGAGGATTGGGGTGAGTGACCTTACATGTTATTTCTCTAAAGATGATTATGTTGGCTGCAGACAACATAATACTTTAGAAAGGTTAACATGTTTAGACTTTCGCTTGATTGGGTCGAGAGAGTTTTGGTCCTAATGTTTGTTATGTTGCAGTGGCTTCGATGCTTCCGAGACGCCGTACGACGGCGAGGGCGTGTTGGCCTTGGATGAGGAGCCCGATCAGCGGGAGGCTGAATGGTTAGAGCAGAGTGAGGTCTGAGAGTTACGAACTCAAGTAGCTCAGACGTTTGAGGCGATGCGGCGCCAGGAAGAGATCATGGAGCGCGTGATGCGCCTGCTTGAGCTGAGAGCATTTCCCGGGGTATCGCCAGTGGTACTTTCGACCGCGACATCGTCGACTTTGACCCCGATCGCACCATTGATGGTACAGAAGCAGTGAGAGGTTGCTGACCGGTCGTTTTACTTCATCCAGTTCCATCCCCTGCAGATTTTGGGATTGAGTTTGGAGCCTTGGAAGGCCGAGAACTGGATCGCTGCTATGGAAGAGTTGTTCGAGGATTTGATCATTCAGGAGAAGCATCTGGTGCACTTGGTTATGCACTTTTGGATAAGGACGCCGAGAGTTGGTGACGTTGAGTTCGTCCCGCTGGACCACCGGGAGCGCATAGGATGACCGAGAGCGAGTTTTTGCGATTGTTGAGCAGAGTACCCCTCGTCGCCCAAGATAAGGCCTAGAAAGTTGATTATGTTTGAGAGCAAACTGCATCGAGACATCTAGGATTTAAGGCATACTCGGCGGGTGCCGACCTCTGATGCAGCGATTGTGTCTGCTCAGTGGATTGACCGAGGATCAGTGATCGCGTCCAGGAGGGACGAAGAGCGAGGGACCAGCTCCAGTTAGAGATGTCTAGCATCATCGGATTTTGGGATGGTTGAGTGGATCGAGGTTGCCATGATTTCAGTCTCGGGATCATATGTCTCAGAGGAGACTAAGACCTGGTGGTTCTCGACAGTCGAGGCACCAGCAGCAATGTCAGGACATTTTCAGGCAGAGTGTCCCTGAATGGTGCTCTTGTAATTGCCGCTTGCGACAACACCCTCTACCCCTTTTTGGATAAAGAGGTTCATCTGATGTATCGACAGACTGATGGAGCCGTCATGCCGAGGCAGTTAGAGCAATGGCCACCAGCATCTATTTGTCGAGTTGTGCAGCTGGCTGGAGAGCGCCAGGATAGTGGATCACATTTTACCAGGTGTGGTTTCCTTGAGTCGTCGAAGTTGGGGCTTGTTGAGGCTGACACCGCGTGTGCATGTTCAGTAGAGCAGGGGTAGCTTCGCGCGGGCCAGAGGGGAGACTGTTGGCTTTTGCACGTGAGGATCAGGTTCCAGATCACGTTTAGTACACGGATGAGTGTTGCCAGTCCGGCCCAGTGCGGTTAGGACCTTGGATTTGATCATCGAGATGTTAGTCCTACATCAGTTCAGAGAGGTTGTTTGAGCTTGAATTGAGATTGGTTATCCCAATATTAGCCTACCAATGGGATGTCGAGATTGGTCTTTGACCCTCCGTGGACCTGGTCAGGAGGAGTGTGTTTATGGAAGAGGCTGGACCACGACGGGATTGAGTCGTGGTCGTATCGCCTTGCTAGCGACATTTTAAAGGAGGTGCCTACGGCGGCACCGGGATTAAAGAATGTCCTTATCGCTGTGTGATCCGATGTGAGTCCACCCGATCTATTATTGACGCCGCCGTTTAGTGGGACTGAGATCGAGATAGTGTTCGACGTGGATTTAGAAGCTGCGCCGACTTCGGTAGCACCCCTTGGAGTATCACCCGTGAGACAGAGAGCCGATAGCGCAGTTGCGTGATCTGATGGATCGAGAGGCCGTGTGACCCTGTGCCACGTTGTGGATACAACGGTGAGGAAAGAGAGAAGAAGTGGTTTGCCAAGTTGGGAGAGGGTGCTTTCGACTTCGTAGGTTCTGTGGTTAGGCCTCATGATTTTGGCTGCAAGAGCGACTGAGGACCGAATGAAGAGTGATGCCGTTGGGAATTAGCCTAAGCCTTTGATTGTGACTAAGGTCAAAAGTTTTGGACTAGGCAGGGCCAGTATAGCTTCGAGGAGTTAGAGCTACATCGATTTGCATGATTTCCAGTGATAGAGGGAACATTGAGTTATTCTTAGATCTTCAAACCTGAAATACTTGGATACTCAGGTAGAGCTTGGTTGAAACCACGTTGTTGGACAGAGTTATTGGAATTATAAGTTTGGTTTTATAGCATATACTTATTCCAGCGAGGACTTTATAGTCAGTACGCCTTGGTTAGGCGAGCATGCAACCTGGGAATGAGGTCTTCGATCCGTGGTTGCCACCTTTGGAACTTGGGATTTGAAATTTGGAAATTGAGCATTGTTTCCCGTTGATGAACTACTTCCCCTATAAATTGTTATGAGAAATGCATCTGCGAAACTTGAGTGTTTTGGTTGCTAAGGGGCAATGAAGGAGTTATGCCTATTGGAGGCTTAGTGTTTTGGATTTGGGAACCCTAATTGTGGAAGCCACTACCCGTAAGAATACGATCATTCGAGATTTATGCGGGGAGTTTGATCCGCGAGTGTTTTTCTGGCTGGAAGAAGTGTATTTGACCCCCCTTGCATATTTTGGATTTAACTTCTTTGGAGATGGACGAGGAATTGAGCTATCTGAAGCAACCGATGCAGGTCTTTCTTTTGTGATGAGGGAATTTTGCAGGTGAGATCTATCTTTGGTGAGGGTTCAGTGTAGCCATCATGGTGAGTGAGAATGACCACCTGAGAGCCGACGATGAGTTGGGGATCTCTTATCCCCATTTGTTTGGGTCACCCTCCTGAGTTATGGATATATTCTGGTTTCGAGGACGAAACCTTTTTAAGGAGGGGAGAGTGTAGAGTACCGGGTCTTCGGACAGTGCACCGACCTCGCAAGATGGCGTGTTGTGGAGGATTTACGTTGGACGAGTCCAAAGCATGTTTACAGATGAGTGCGGGTTGATTCGGATCTGCGCGGAAGCCCGAGCTTGATTCGGGATTTTTCGGGCATTGTGTGCCGATAGAGGACTGGCTTCGGGGAAGCCTCGACTTCACAGTGGAGTGCAGAAAATTTGAAAATTCTGGGAGCAGGTGTACTGTAAGATTACAGCGGAGTTCGGGAAGTTTCGGACTGACACGGAGGACCCGAAGGTAAAAAGTGTGTCGGAATTGGCAGTTACGGGAGCCGGTTTTCGGATTGAGCACACAGACTCTACGGTTGAGCTTTTTGAGTGGGGAAAACTTTGGACATGTATATTTTCAGATTACAGCGGAGTTCGGGACGTTTCGGACCCGTGCGGAGGCCCCGAGGGCAAAAAGTGAGTTGACGGGGGCTTTTGACGGAATATTTAATTAATTTAGTTAATTTAGTTAATTAAAAAGCTTGGGTCTGTGAGGTTTGGAATAAAATAAATGAAAGAAAAAGAATTGGGAGTGGAGATTTTTTTTTTAGAGGGCTTTAAATGCTGCCAACCACTTTTATTAATTAGGCATTGCCTAATTAAGTGCCACCTCACTTCTCTTCTTCTCCAAGCAAGCAGAGGAGTGGAGAATAAACAGAGGAAAGAAGAAGAAGGAAGATGAAGATGGGAGAAGGAGAAGATGGAGTAGCGTTTGGGTTGGTAAATGAAGTTTTGGATCGGGGAGTTGATCTGGACCTACTGGAGGCCGTGCGAAGCCGAGCAGAGTGGAGCGCGCGCGCGTCGACCGCCAAACTAGGTAATTTGTAGCAGTTTTTTTTAGGAGGAGCTTGGATTCTTGGTCTGGGGTTCGGTGAGTTTTGTTCGTGGCGGTAGGAACTCGCGCAGCGGGCGCCGTGCAAAGGCGGGCGCCACGCTGCAGGACGGCGCACGCGGCAGGGGCGCCGCGCGCTCAGCGTGTTGGCGCGCGCGCGGTGCGGACGCTGAGCGCGGGCGGGCGCCGCGCGCGGGCGGGCGCCACCCAGCACGGACGCGCGCTGCGGCCGCCCGCAGGGTGTGCGCGTGCGGGCTGGGCCGCCGCGCGGCGGGCCCTTGCACCGCGCAGCGAGCCCAGCTGCCGCGCCGCACGGCTGCTGCAGCACAACGCCGTGCGGCGGCTACGGCAGCGCCGGCAGTGGCTGCGGCAGCGGCGCGAGCGGCGGAGCTGGGTTGCCCCGTTGGTGGGGTTTTCTTGCGATGTGGCTGTGCTTGATCTGTCCTTTTCCTTTTTTTGTTTTGCTCTCACAGGATGACGCTAGGTGGCGCGATTTTTTTTTTCGCCGTGGTGCCGTGCTAAGCTTGGTTCGTGTGCGCGGCGCTGGTTTGCCTCTTCACCTGAGCAGTTTGAGAGGGTTGTTTTGCGCTGAGCAATTGTAGTGTGTGTATGTGTTTTTGGGTGTTGGATGTTTATGTGAATGTGGTGAATGGGAAAGTGTGCTTTTGGAGCCTGACAGTTTGGCCTGTTTGTGGGAGCTGTGTGTGTGCTTTGAAGTTGATAGGGAGTGTGAGTGAGTATTTTGGTGATTTATGTATTGTGACCTTGCTAGTACGCTGATGGACATGTGAGTGCATTGGAGCTTGTAAGGGTGGTAAGTGGATTTATGTGAGTGTGTTGTGTGTGTTGTGATAGTCTTAGGAATGCTGGAGTGGTGCTGTGAATTACCAAATTGTGATGAACTTAAATTATGTAATTGGGTTGTGTGAACCTGTAGGGTGCAAGAGGAGTTTTGGGATATTTTGATTAAGTGAATTATAATTATTAGAGTGCCTTTGGAGCTTTTAATTATGCTGGATTTTTGGTGTATGTGTGTTGTGGGGGCTACAGGGTATTGGTGATTATGTGTTTCTCCTTATGGATGCAATATTTAAGTTGTGTTGAAGGGGTGTTTGTGTGAAGTGGATTGTGTTGAACAAATTGTTGGGTGAGCATTAATTTATTAATGTGCTATTTGGAGCTTTTAAGTGTGCAGTGAGTTACCTATTGATGCTAGACTTGGATTTATCTATGTAGTGGTGGTTGTTAGATTTTGGAGCGTACTGTGGGATGTTTTGAGAGCAGATTTGGTGCTGAACTTTCGTGTATTTGATCATGTATTTTAATTTGGGGTAGATTTGATGCGGGCAGATGTTCTTAAGGGTGCTTTGGTGGAATTGAGATGTACTTGAGCCCTTGTTATTCTGTTGCTATGGCTATGAATTCGAAGCTTGGAGTGTGCTGTTGGAGTCTTCTTGGAAGTAGTCTGGCTGCGACCTTGGTGATGGTGTTATGCTGTGAGTTGGTTCGGGAGTGATCGGAGTGCGCCGGGTTTTTGTAGAGGTCTCAAGTTTTTATTTGAGCTTTCGGGGAAGTTTTCCGTGACTCGCGGCAGTGTGCGCGTGCGCAGCACGATTTTTCGAGCTTCCGTCAGTTCGTGGTTTCGGCACATCACCGACTTCAGCATTGCCTGCGGAATGCGTTCCAGGTGGGTTGGAATTTCTTCGAGATTTATGGAATGCCCTCTAATGCTTCTGTAAGCATATTGATCATGTTTAGCTTATTTATCATATAGTGATCATGTCTAGCTTATTTCCTTATATTGATAAATCTGATAGTTGTCTAGAAAATTATAGAATGACATTCTTGAGCCCCAGACATTTTTAGTATGATCTAGAAGTTATTTGACACTAGACTGCATGTTCATTTGAGATTCAGGCTGCATCTGGACCGTCATATATTTTTAGTACCCCGTTTAAAATAAAACTCCATTTTTAAAAGGGTTTATTTTAATTATTGAGAACATTATGAGTGGTTCAGATTGTTTGAGTTGCATGTGTACTTACGCCAGAGGGCCGAGTGTATTTTTTTTTTTTAGCGCATTGACTGTCGAGTCCTAGTGTCATGAGAGTTCTTCTTCCTTGTTGGGACTGATGAGGTTATTCTAGATCATGGGTTGTGTTTCTGATTTAGAGGTGGAGATGGCTCTCCCACTTAGCCTTGAGAGTTTTGGGGGTTCTGGCAGATCGAGTCGTGGAGGTTTCCCGACTCAGCCATGGGTCGTGCATTATCAGATTGAGTCGTTGAGGGTTCTCCGACATAGCTGTGAGAGTGTTTGGGTCTTCCTGTTTGAGTCGTGGAGTCTTTTTCCGACAGAGTTGTGCTTCTGGGCATCGTGTTGCCGATCTGTTTGATCGTGGACTATAGCCTGCATGTGCCGCTTATGAGACAGTGATACAGATGAGATACTTGAGTTCGGTGGGGTCGCTCCCCTCGAGCTACCACCCGGGTGTGTGTGATGATACCGAGTCTGACGAGGCTGCGATGATGCGACTAGTTGATACACTAGAGTTCGCTGGATATAGTCCGTGTGGGACGCCCTACGTAAGTCCCCTCCCAGTGAGGATGAGGTGGCAGTAGGTTTGGCGCAGGCTTGACTGGACCCTATGAGGCAGTCATTGAGATTGGGTGATATGAGAGAGTGATGGCATAGCATGTTCATAGATGGGCTTTCCTTTGAGCATGGTACTTGAGGCATATTATTGTAGTGAGAGTGTATGCATAGCAGGATCAGAGTAGTGTTTTCTTGAGCATGATATTGGTTCATATTAGCTATAGTTCCTTTCCTGCTTTCCTATTATCTTTTTGCATACCTATTTGTTGTGCCTCCAATGGACTTAGTGGGCATACCGTGGATGTTGATGACGGTACCCACTGAGATCTACCTTCTATAGTAGATCTCACACCCGCTGCGGTGACAGGTTTTCTGAGGCTGCTGTTCCGGCTTAGCTCGCGCGGAGACAGCTCATCGAGGTGAGGACGTGGCCTAGTAGTTCCTTACCAGCTTCTGAGTCAGAGGTAGATGTACCCTGTTGTTTTATGATTCCACTTTTGTACTGAGAGGGTGAGGCTTGTATTTTGTTTTTCATTTGAGAGACCTGTATTGATGACTTTTGTATTAGTGGGGCTTTATTATTTCAGTTTTCCTGTGTAGCTTTCTTCAGCTTTTGATTTATAGTTCAGCTCTGATACATGTTTTTAGTTTTAGTTCTGACTTGCAGGGTAGACGCTTCGTCTGTACGGCAGTTTCCGTACAGATGGCGGATCTGTTGGCGAGCCCGGATCGCAGTTTCGACCTTGGGGCGTGACAGTACCTCCAGCCAATGTGCTTGTGCTGCGAGCTGTTGGAGAGGCTAGTGTCTCGTGTTTTGTGTTGGCCGATCAGCTGAGTCGTCGAGAGTGCTCCGACTGTTGTGCGAGATATTTGGGGGTCTTGAGTCCTACCGTTCTGAGAGTGAGCGTGGTTTTGACTATAGCCTGCGTTTGCCAATGTTTGATACTCTATGCCGCGCCGTTTTTCTCAGTTGGTGTCGCGCCCCTGAGATGCCGCTGTGGATACGATGGTTGGCCTGTTGAGGCAGTTTTCCGCAGTGGAGGCAACGATGGGCCTGTTGAGGCAGTTTTGCGCGAGGGATGAGTTAGTCGGACAGGACGCCCCACGTAAATCCCGTCCTCATGTGGATGTGTGGTAGTGGGCAGGTGCGTTCCTAGTCGACAGGCGCAGCCTTGGCTGGACCCTTTGAGGCAGTCAGTTCGATTGGGTCGATTGAGCACCTTGGGTGCGAGTGGTCTCATTTACTTTCATCTGTTCCACTTTTGAGTGTCTAGATAGAGGCATGGTAGCTGTAGAGTAGTTCCAGCTTTTCTTGTTCAGATTTCATTGCACTGTTATCTTTTACCTCTGGTAGACTTAGTGCGCAGATCGTTGGGCTTGTTGACGGCACCCACTGAGAACTACTGTGGGAAATAGTTCTCACACCCGTCGTGGTGTCTTTCCCCAGGGACTTCTTCTCCTGTTCCTGTGCTCCTGTTGCTGATCCTTCTGACCGAGGCGAGGGAGTCGCGAGCTAGTTCCCTACCCGTCATTGGAGTGTAGCGGTACCCCCCTTCAGTGGAGAGCTTCAGTAGTTTAGTTTACTACTTTTACCTCTGTTGAGAGAACTTTGTTGTGAGGTATAGAGTTGTACTTTCCTTTTTCAGTTTGAGAGACTGATGTAGTGAGGATATTTTTGTATTGAGAGCTTGTACACCGATGTATTTTATTGGAGGTATCTCCCATTTGAGTTTTGTATCAGAGGACTTTTTATATGATCGTATTTGAGAGATGGATATTGTATTATTTTCTGTTTTTAGTAATTTTACTTTCAGCTCTGATATCTGTTTAGCTGTAGTTGCTTCTTTTTGCAGGTTAGACGCTTCGTCTGTACGGCAGTTTCCGTACAGATGGCGGATCTGTTAGCGAGCCCGGGTCGCAGTTTCGACCCCGGGCCGTGACAATTGTGGTAACCGCGGACATGAGGCGGTTAGCCAGATGTTGATTACTTTATCAGATTTTGGTCTTATGGGGTGTTGCGGCAACCGCGGACATTAGGCGGTTGACCGGATGTTCACTTATGCATCAGATTGGGTTTCAGATTTCTCTAGTGGATGGTATTTCCCACTTGTTGATTACTATTGCATCTGATTGGGGATCAGGGTTACCTTAGTGGATGGATATTTCCCACTTTGATCATAGTCATGATCTAGTCCTGCTATTGTGAGACATTGGTTACAGAGATGCTTGATACAGAGATGCTTTACTCGTGTGGGTCGCTCCCCTCGAGTGCCACTCCGAAGTAGGCTTTTGACCGTGACGGGTGCCGGTCAGTTGGTGAGTTGTGAGTGATGACAGAGCAGGCAGTGTCAATATTTCCTGGCCCTTTGATTGGGTTTCTTTGGGCGATTAGCCTTATAGTTGCATGCATACGGTTATCTTTTTGGCACTGCATTTAGAGGCATGGTAGTAGCAATTTCCTTTTCAACAGCCTTTGTAGCTTACCATTGTCCTTTCCTTTTGCCTCTAGTAGTCCTAGTGGGTCCGTCAGAGTTGAGGATTTACCCACTAGGGGGAGGCTACTGGTTTATCTAGTAGTTCTCACCCCCCATTGTTGTTCTCTGTCTTTTTCCCTTTGTTTTGCAGAGTCGTCTGCGGGAGCTACTAGGCCATCGGCAGCTGATCGAGGTAAGGGGATCGCTGAGTAGGTAGATCTCCAGCAGAGTGAGGTTGTGAGCTACTTTTAGACAGATATTGTACCCTCCACTCAGACTGTTATATTTTCTTTTTATTTTGGGTCTGGCTTTAGCCAGCTGGTTATACTATTTTGGTGAGCTGGGAGATTATTGTATTTATGATAGCTGTATTTTAGTTCCAGTCTGAGATACTATGTGGTTCTTCTATTTCAGCTCTGTATTATGCTCTTTTATTGTACATCTTATATCTGAGCAGGTTACCAGCGCTTCGTGTACGCGGGAAATTCCGTGTGCACAGCGGATCTGTAGACGGACCCGGGTTCTGATTTACACCCCGGGGCGTCACAAATGATTTTATTGCGTGATGTTGCAGCAGCCTGTATGGGTGACCTACATTTAACAGGCCACTTGTGAGTTGTGGAGTACCGGAGGCCTAGTAACTATTTGGGTGCGTCTTTTCTGTATTGACCGATGCATCTAGAGATGGTCAGGTCGAGCGTGAGCCATTTAGCACGAAATAGACGCGAAAACGGACTCGAGAACACAAATAACAAAGGAACTAGAGCTCCAGAGTTTTCGGGGCCGTAAACATGTTTTGGACGCCCAGAAAATCTTACCTTTTTGCTGGTCTCACCTATGGGTGCCCGAAAGTTACTGTAGCAGCTCGAAAATTGAATGGATGAGATTTTCTCAAAATTCGTGTCTGACAGTACAGTTGGTGGGAGTTGGTAGGAGTTGGTGTTATTCGGGTGCACTACTGTAGTAGCGGCCATACAGATCGGAGTCCTGGATAGCTGAGCTGAGGAGACTACAATGTTTCACATTTTTGGCCCTCTATTGTAGCGGAGCGGGCGCCCTCAGGACTGCCCGTTAATACTGTTACCGCATAGTTTGGGGCGCCCGAGGAAATAGTCAGGTGCCCGAATCACGTTTTTCTGCTGTTGGACCGATTAGCTCTCTTCGTTGTTCGGCGGCTCAACACACCCACATGTGGACTTTTTAGCCTCCTCCCACACGTGGCCATTCCCCTGTGTACCAGAGAAATTGTCACGCCCCGGGATCGAAACTGCGACCCGAGCTCGCCAACAGATCCTCCACCCATACGAAACCCCGCATATGCGAAGCGTCTAACCTACAAAAGATAGTGTTAAGACCAAAATTTGCGTCACTTAGTAGAATGACACGTTGCGTATACTATCGGTTAAGGGCATCAACCGATGGGAAGATGAATCAGCAATGAGGGGATCGTGTCTCGATTAAGACCGGCTTCAGTCACGTAAGAAAGCATGTAGAGTACCGGAGCTTCGTATAGCGTACCGACTTCGCAAGATAGCGTGGTGCAGGAAAATCGCCTGGGGCGTGTTCCATTTGTGGTTATAGATGAGTTCGGGATGTTCCGGATCGACGCGGAAGCCTTTAGATGGAAAAGTGAGTTGGCGGCGTCGGTATTGGAAGCTTCAGATTTCGGATCAGCCTGGGAAGCTTGGTGTTCCGGAACTGGGTATTGTGTTCCGGAACTGAGGGCTGGGTTTCAGAACTGGGTGTTTAGTACCGAAACCCAATGAGGATTTTAGCTTGAGTACCGAAACATGAGTGTGGGTACCGGTACTCGGGTTGGAATTTTTGAGCCTGGGTACCGGTACGGGAGCCCGAGTACCGATACTCAGCCTTCGGATATTTGTGGAAGCAAGGGTAAAAGAGTAATTTTACTTCCCCAACCACCCTGTTGACTGGTTGACCCCTCTCTTCTATATATAAGGACTCCTCCTCCTCTTTTCTCCCCTGGATACAGAGAAAGGAAAAGAAAGAAAGAAATGAGAGAAAGGAAAAGAAAAAAAGAGTGAGAGAGATTGGAAGTGTTTGAGAGGGAGGTGGCTTTGAGCTCTTGTGGGTTTCTTCTTCGCACCGTGGCATTGGACGCTGATCGCGAGCGCGTCGGAGAGCGCGACCGATTTGAGGAGAGCGCGGATGGAGCTCGCGCGCGCGTGCGGACACGGTGGAGGTGAGTACGATGCATTTTTCCGAGTTTCGGATTTTCTCAGATTTTTTTCGAGTTCGGACAGCAGATTTGGATTTTTGGGCTCGGAGTAGATTTTTCTTATCCTTTCCTTGTTCCCTGCGTTGTATGGAGCCGCAGAGTGCTGCCCGTGCCATGAGGAGTGTGCGTGAAGGCCTTGCGCACTGTGCGGAGCCGCGGCGGAGCGCGGGCAGTGTGCGCAGGTGAGCCGACAGCTTGGATTTTTGTGTTGACCGCGGAGTTGACCGGGTGCTGTTGGAGCATCCTAGAGACCATTGGAGTGTGCTGTGAGCCTTCGAGGATTTTTTCTGGACACTCGGGAGTGGTGTGCGCGCGAGGGGCCGTCGTGCTTTTTGCGGCAGTTTTGACAGTGTGCAAGTTCGGCGCTTCACCGATTTCAGCGTAGCCTGTGGAAAGCGAACCAGGTGGGTTGGAAATTCTTTAAGATGTATGGAATGCCTTCTAATGCTATTGTATGCATGTTTAGCATGTCTAGCATACCTGTTTATTATAGCTGGTAAATCTGATAGTTGCCTAGAAAATTGTAGAAAGCCAATCATGAGCCCCAGACATTTTTAGCATGACGTAGAGATGATTTGACACTAGACTGCATGGTTAGTTGGCATTAGAATTGCATCTGAACCATTTTAAAAATCACCGAGCTGGTTTTAAGGAAAACTAATTTTATAAATGGTTTTTAATTATTGCAAACGCCCAGAGGGGGTGGGATAGGTTCAGGATGCATGTATCCTCGTGCCTGGAGGCCGAGAGGATTTTTAGATCTCTGTGAGATGAGTTTCTAGTGTCATGAGAGTTTGATCATTGTTCCATTTCGGGGGCGGAAGCTATGGGCGGCTGTGCCTGCAGCCTGTTCTTGTATGATCAGGGTTGTAGGTTGCAGTCTTTCGAAATTTTCGTGCCTCCCGTGCGAGAGATTGAGGATTGATTCCCTTGTTGGGTTAATTGGTTTACTCTAGATCATGAGTTGTGCATTAGCAGATTGAGTCGTGGAGAGTTTTCTGACTTAGCCATTGGGTTGTGCATTACCAGATTTAGTCGGGGAAGGTTCCCCGACGTAGCTATTGGTTATTGGGCTTTATCAGATCGGGTCGTTGAGGGTTCTTCGACCGATTATTTGTTGAGTTGGGCATTTCCAGATTGAGTCGTGGAGTGTTTTTCCGACCGAGTTATGATCATTTGGTATTTGAGTTTTCGATCTTTTGATCGTGGATTTTAGCATGCATGTGCCGCCTATTGAGCCAGATGAGACACGCTTGTTACTCGGTGGGGTCGCTCCCCTCAAGTTGCCGCTCTGGATGCGATGACGATGATGATGATGATGACGATGATGCGCCTGATGAGGCTGCTTTGCGTGATATTATGATAGTCCGTTCGGGCACCCTATGTTGGAGTAGTAGGGGCGATCGGACACCCTACGTTGGAGTAGTAGGGAGGCGCAGGCTTGACTGAGCCAGTTTTGGCAGTCATGGAGATTTGAGTTATTGAGAGCTCTTCGTGAGCGAGGGGACGCATAGCATGTTCTTAGATGAGTTTTTCTTTGAGCATGGTACTTGAGGCATATTAGTAGTGGCGAGAGTTGTTACGGAATTTGAGTTGGCGTATTTCGTGAAAGTGTTAAGTCTTGAAGATTGAAGATGAGAAAAGTTTGGATCATATACCTCAATCTCAAGAAAGAAGAATTCAAAAGGATCAGGTATGTTTAACTAAAGATTTTTGGTGATCCGAATACTTCTTGTAGTGTAGAAACACTTGGATGAATTTTTTATTGCATAAAAATCAAAAACTGGACATGGGACATGTTCAGGATCCGGATCAGACAGTCCAATCCGGATCCCGAAGGGTACTTGTTCATTGGCAAATCCAATCCGGATCATAGGCCAATTCCGATCCGGATCCCGAACATGGGATTTTGCTGAATTGTATGAACGATCCGGATCGGGCCCTGCAATCCGGATCCCGAACCCTTGGTTTTCTGGAATTGTCAATCTCGTTACGACGATCCGGATCGCAGTAAATCCGATCCGGATCGCCGTCCTGAAAATTTCCAGAAACGGCTGGTTTTTGATCCTTATCTTCTTCCAATGGTTTCTAACCTATAAATAGACCCTTTATTCATTTCTAGGGTATCATTGATCCATCGGAAAAATAACGAAAGAAAATACGGCCGAAAGAGAAAAATCCACATATAGAGAAGAAAGGAAATCAATAGATTTAATTCTATGTTTCTTCATCTATATTGATTGATTTGATTCTAGGTTTTCCAAACTCAGATTTTGAGTAGAATCAAATCAATGAATACTTAGATGGTATTTCCGATCTATTTCTAATCTAAATATTCGGCGGATCATCACCACCCAAAAACAACGATTTTCCCAAAATCGGCACGTGGACTCGCGTGGCCTTGTGGATTCAAGGTGCAACTACGTTCGTGGATTCGAAGCGTGGTACTGGGTGAAGACCGTGGATTCGGTTGGATGCCGTGGACTCAACGTTGGACGTTGTGGATTCAGCGTTGGGCGCAGATCGTGGATTCGAGAAGCGTCGTGGAGCGAGCGGAGAAGATCTACTAGGAGCGTATGGTAAAAGGTTGAGTCGTCTGTGAGTACGTTATATCACCTTGTACGTGTTTTAATTCTAGTGGATTTCGCCGTGTGATCGGTCCCGTGGTTTTTTACTCCGGTTTGGAGTTTTTCCACGTAAAAATCTTGCGTGTTATTTTTTATTTCCGCATTGGGTTTTATTGCGCAATGATTTTTTGAGTGTTTATTGTTTACACCTATTCACCCCCCTCTAGGTGTTTTTTTCCCTATTTAGATCCATTACATTTATAACCCAACAAGTGGTATCAGAGCGGGAATAGGGTTGTAAACAATGGTTGAAGGTGGAAACATCAATCGACCCCCTTTCTTCGATGGAACAAATTATGCGTACTGGAAAGTACGGATGAAAGCCTTTTTAATTTCCATCGACGAAAGGGTGTGGCAATCAATTGAATTAGGATGGTCTAATCCAACTGAAATTATTTCTGATGTTCGCACCTTAAAACCTAGGTCGAAATGGACCAAGGAAGAGATTGATTCATCTTCTTACAATGGCAAGGGAATTAATGCTTTATTTAATGCTTTGTCACAAACAGAGTTCTCTCGCGTCTCGGCATGTGAGACTGCGAAAGAAATCTGGGATGTTCTTCAAGTTACGCATGAGGGAACTAACCTTGTGAAGATTCAGAAACTGCAAATGCTTACGAGCAAGTTTGACTCTATTTCTATGGCAGAAAATGAATCTTTCACAGACTATTACACACGATTGCAAGATATCGTAAACTCATGTGCTAACTTGGGAGAGAAGATTCCAGAATTTAAAGTTGTAAGAAAGATATTAAGAACTCTTCCTGAACGATTTCGCCCGAAGGTCGCAGCCATTGAAACAATTAAACACCCGGACGAAATGCGTGTAGAAGAATTAGTTGGTGCATTACAAACTTATGAAATGACATTTCCTACTAACTATTCTTCGGGAAAGGCATCCTCTTCTAAGTCTTCAGGTTATGCATTGAAAACAACAAAGGAAGAAGACGCGGATTCATCCTCCTCAGACGATGACGAGAACCTATCTATGGAGGACTTTGAGAAGCAGCTCGCTCTCTTGACAAGGAAGTTTCGCCGCAACTTTCGAAGGGGTAATTCAAGCAAAACTCCATCCTTCGGAAAGTCGAAGAAAGGCAAGGGTTCTTCAAGCTACAAGTCAAGAAAGCAAGAGAACTTCTCAAAGGATAAGAAAAGTTCAGAGGGACAAGTACAGTGCTTCAAATGTCGAGGCTACGGCCATATTGCAACGGAGTGTCCCAACAAGAATCCGGCAAAGAAGAAAGCGATGCAAGTCGTCACTTGGGATGACAACTCCACGTCAAATGAGTCATCCTCAAGTGATGAAGAAGATAGCGCAACAGCGTTCCACGCGTCCACCTCTTCACCCTTCATGTGCTTGATGGCAAGTACCTCCGATTCCTTGTCCAACTCCTCCCATGTTGAAAAGAACGCTACGGACAACGAATCGAGCAATTCTGAAGGTGAAGATTTTGCTCTTGCCTACCATAAGCTTTTGAGGGATTCAAAGAAACTGGCAAAGCAAAATCGAAGTTTGAGAGGGAGATTGCAGGATCTTGAAGAAGAAGCAAAAAGGGCATCTTCTCTCTCAAATGCTCTTGAAGTGGAAAGGGATAACTTAGCCAAAACAAATGTTTTCCTTCAAGAGAAAAATGAGCTTTTTGAGAAAGAACATGAGAAATTGGTGGATAAAGCGAATCATTTCTCAAAGCTCTACGACGAGGCTCAACAGGATAAAATGGAAATGACAAAGACCATTCTCCAACTAAAGGACGATTTAAAGCGATTCTCTTCAGGAAGGAGTAAGTTGGATAGGCTTCTTGGTCTTGGTCAAACAAATCGGTTCGGCCTCGGATACACTCAAACTGGAGACAGTCCAAGTTCGAGTGGAACAGTTTCTGTGCCTCAGTCGGTATCTCCTCCTCCGACACCGGAATTCACGACAAGCAACGACAACAAGCCTACTTCATCCTCCTCGGGATCGTCAAGAACTAAGGTATGTTTTCGTTGTGGCTTTTCAGGGCACATAAGGAGAAATTGCAAGATGGGAGCCAAACGCTCAACTCAAGCACTTCTTGCAATGACTACCACAAAGGTGATTCCTCAGAAATCGAATGCAAACTTTTCAAAGGAAAAGAGCCTTGGTAGTTCACCGCTCAAGACGACATCATCAAGGAGCAGCAATCAATCTAACAAGACGCTTTCACCTAGGAAATCAACTTCACGACCATTACCGACGCATTCCAAAAAGGTTTGGGTGCGCAAAGGTGAAATTTTCCCTTGTCTCGTTACCAATATCTCCTTGCATGCATATGATAGTTCGTCTTGGTATCTGGATAGCGGGTGTTCCCGTCACATGACCGGTGACAAAAACTGTTTTCAAACCTTTGAGAAAATCTCCGGAGGACTTGTTGTTTTCGGAGACGGTCGGTCTTCCAAGATTGTTGGAAAAGGAACTATCGCTATTCCGGATGGCCCGGTTCTAAATAATGTGTTATTTGTTAATGGCCTTAAGACTAACCTCATAAGCATAAGTCAACTTTGTGACAATGGTTATTCAGTTAATTTTTCATCTGATGAATGTACTGTAACTGACAAGAACCATGTTTTCTTTTTAAAAGGGGTTAGATCAGAAAACAATTGCTATGTAGTTCCTCATAAAATTTCTGAAAAGTGTAACCTAGCTTCTTTGAAAAATGAAACTCTTTGGCATGAAAGGCTAGGTCACATAAACTTTAAGGAACTTGCTAGAATTTCAAACAAAGATGTGGTCAAGGGGGTTCCAAAACTTTCATTTGAACAAAACATTGTGTGTGGCGGTTGCCAAAAGGGAAAACAGTCAAGGACCGCACACAAGAACTTGAACCACATTGGTACAAAACGGCCTTTGGAACTTTTGCACATGGACTTAATGGGGCCAACTCGTCAACCATCTTTGGGAGGTAAATGGTATATTTTCTTATTGGTTGATGATTTCTCTAGATATTCTTGGGTAGCATTTTTAAAAGAGAAAGCTGATACTTTTGATTCTTTTCACGAGATTTGCCATCGTATTATGATTGAAAAGAATGAAAAGATTACTCGTGTTAGAAGTGATAGAGGTGGAGAATTCATAAATTCTAAATTCATTGATTTTTGCACTTCAAACGGCATTAAACATGAATTCTCGGCACCCTATACACCTCAACAGAATGGTGTAGTCGAGCGCAAAAACAGGGTCGTACAGGAGATGGCACGTGTTATGCTTCATAGCCGGAACTTACCGTTATATTTTTGGGCTGAAGCGGTGAACACTGCTGTCTATGTAATTAATCGCGTGTATTTGCGCCCGTGGACTTTAAATACACCATATGAATTATGGTTTTGTAGAAAACCGAATATCAAATATTTTCGTATCTTTGGGAGTCGGTGTTTTATTTTGCGTGACCGCGAGAATCTTGGAAAATTTGACTCTCGAAGTGACGAAGGGATTTTCTTGGGTTATTCTACAAACAGCAGAGCATATCGAGTTTTTAACTTAGAATCTAAGACGATCGTAGAATCGATAAATGTTAAAGTAGATGAAGCTTTTCACTTTGAATCTGAAAAATCTACCCTCGATATCTCTCTTGATGATGATACACCTGCTAATGCATCTTCTTCTAACAATTCTTTCGATAATAATGATGCATCTAACGGTTCTTCAAGTTTATCTGATGTGCAGGAATCATCTCATGTACCTCCGACTACTCCGTTACCTCAAACGTTACGCATCTCCAAGGATCATCCTGAATCGAACATCATTGGAGACCCACAAGAAGGAGTCAGAACTCGGAGACAATTGGTTTGCGGATTCGCTTGCTATGTATCTTTAATCGAACCAAAGAATGTCGATGAAGCTCTTCAGATGACTACTGGATTGAAGCAATGCAGGAAGAGCTCCATCAATTTGAGCGAAACAAAGTCTGGGAATTAACGAAGCCTCCGAAGCAACACAATGTGATAGGTACCAAATGGATCTTCAAGAACAAGAAAAATGAGGATGGTACTATCATCAGGAACAAAGCAAGACTAGTTGCTCAAGGCTACTCTCAAGTAGAAGGTATAGACTTTGATGAAACTTTCGCCCCTGTAGCTAGACTCGAGTCCATTCGTATCTTATTTGCGATAGCTTGTCATTTTAAAATCAAATTATTTCAAATGGACGTTAAGAGCGCCTTTTTAAATGGTTTTTTAAATGAGGAAGTTTATGTGGCTCAACCGAAAGGTTTTGTGGACCATAAACTACCTAACCATGTTTTTCGTCTGAAAAAGGCTCTTTACGGTCTGAAACAAGCACCGCGAGCATGGTACGAAAGGTTGACAAAGCACCTTTTGGAAAAGGGCTATACTCGAGGGGGAGCTGACAGGACTCTCTTTGTGAAGCATTATCAAAACAATTTCATTGTAGCACAAATCTATGTCGATGACATTGTATTTGGCGCAACAAGAGATAATGATGCTTCTAAATTCGCGGAGACCATGGAAAGCGAATTTGAGATGTCCATGATGGGCGAATTGACTTATTTTCTTGGATTACAAGTTAAACAAAACGATGAAGGCATTCACTTGTGTCAATCCAAGTATGCAATGGAGTTGGTCAAAAAGTTTGATTTAGAAAATTCTAAGGATTTTCCAACTCCAATGGGAACTAGCCATAAGGGACTTGGAAGTGAATCAAATAGTGAGAATGTAGACGAGAAACTGTATCGCAGTATGATTGGAAGTCTACTTTATCTCACGGCTAGTCGCCCGGATATATCCTTCAGTGTTGGGATTTGCGCGAGATATCAATCAGCACCAAAGGAGGTTCACCTGAAAGCGGTGAAACGGATCATCCGATACATCAAAGGAACGATAAATTTCGGAATTTGGTATCCTATGGGAACAAGTTTGGATATTGTTGGATACTCAGATGCCGATTGGGCAGGATCAGTGGATGATCGGAAAAGCACGAGTGGTGCATGCTTTTATCTTGGCCATTGCCTTGTTGCATGGCACAGTAAAAAGCAAAACTGCATAGCACTCTCGACTGCCGAAGCGGAGTATATTTCAGCGGGTAGTTGTTCAACTCAACTAATATGGATGAAAAGCGTGTTGAGCGACTTCCGGATTTCAGCAACTTCGGTAACAATTCTTTGTGACAACACCAGTGCTATAAACATTTCAAAAAACCCTGTGTTGCACTCTAGAACAAAACATATTGAACTTAGATATCATTTTCTTAGAGAGCTAGTTGAATCAAATATTCTTCAACTTTCATATATTTCAACTGAGGATCAATTAGCTGACATTTTAACAAAGCCTTTGGATCAAAAACGTTTTATTCATTTGCGTAAAGCAATTGGAATGCTTTCCTTGAAATAACTTTTTTGAAACTTTTGCTTAAGTTAGGTTTTGTTTCATGTTTTGTTCTTTATCTATGTTTTTGTACATAGGACATTAATTGAGCATAAATCATAATTGACTTTAATTGCATCTTTTCGCACATTTAGAAATTTATTATGCTTTTGATATCATAATATTTCAATGTTGCAATGATCATTTATGTTAATTAAGTCATCTTTTAAGTGATCAAAGTCAATTTCTCTCTCAATGATCTCTTGGTATAGTCATTATCTTATTTGACTGTTTAGTCGAGTATGAATGCGAGATCAATTTTTGGTTGAATACCTTATATATTAAATAATTGATAGCCAATTGAGGGGGAGTCAAAAATAATGTAATATGCTCAAAAGATGTGGAAAGAGTTACATCCCAATGAGGAGTGTGAAAACTACCACCACATGGAGGAAAGAGCTACCACCTCGGTCGTCCGAGTACTGTGTGCAGCTACCACATGTATACCAAGCATGGTTTCTCAATTTTGATTAAATAAAATGAATGATGAAATACTTGACTCTGTCAAATTTCAAGGTTGGTATAAGGTGGATTTTTAATGAAAGATGCTCAAAGAGCCACTCTCTTCAACAGATTGTCTAAATATATTATCTAACTTATCTGGGATTTCAAACATCTATTGATCTTGGTATTTCATTTTCTTTACCAAATTGATGATTTGATAAAGGCATTACACATAAGATCATGATAGATGTGATTGAAGTTGTTCAACTTTGAGTGTTTTAATTTTCATAAATTTTCGTTTCATTTTTGAGTATTTTTGATGGATTTGGTATAATCTATTTCTTGTTGTATGAAACGATGTTTTTGTTTAAAGTTGATGTGCTAAAATGCTTACATACTTTTTCTGGTTTTTATGGAATTTTTCTAAATTTTTCTGGAGAAAAAGTTGAAGCCGATCCGGATCGGAGTAAGTGATCCGGATCCCGAACGCAAGTGTTTTCTGCGAGTAGCCGATCCGGATCACATTCACGATCCGATCCGGATCACGGCTAGGGTTTTAATAAGAACAAGAGGGTTTTTGATTTCTTTTGCTACAATCTTTTGTTCTTAAGCCTCCAGAGCTTCTCTCTCTAGAATTCATCCTTCTTGGAGCTTTCAAACTCAAAGTTCTTCGATTTCAAGTAAGTTTTATTGATCAAAATCTCGGTTTTTCACTGTTTTTCCTTGTTTGCTCAAAATATGAGTAGAAATCTTGAAACTTTTTCGTTTGTGAATAGTTTTTGATCAAATTTCTTTTGAAATAAGAACTCTGAATGGACTAGTTTTGATTATATGCTTGGTTTTCTCAAGATTAACGAATTTTTGGGCTTCGATTTCTGAAAATTCTATTTTTGGGCATATAATAGGAATTTTTGAAAAACATGGAATTGATCCACTTTTAAATTTCTTTTTCCAAAACTAATTTGATTCTTAGCTTCTCTACATGATTATGATTGTTTGGGTACAATTTTTCCAAATTTTTGTAAACTGAAAATTTTCATGCTCTTGAGTTCTTCACAGGATACATCTCTCACAGGCAATCAAAATGGTGATCACCTGGATCATTTTTCTGCTTGCTACCATGGTTCATGTCAAGGATGCTGCCAAACCTAAGAAGGCAAAGAGATCGAAGAAAGCTCGGAGTGATTCTGAGACAGAATCAGAGACGGATTCGATTGACTGGGATAACCTCGAGATCGAGGAAGACGTCCCTATTGTCTCAAAAGGGACAGCCACTGCTGAAGCTTCAAAGGCAAAGCCTCCTCCTACTGCTGCAGAAAAAGGAAAAGCTCCCATGGACCCAAGTCCAATCGGAACAAGAAGAAAAACTGGTGCAAGAAAAAGAGGGAGTGCTCGGGGCATTTCGATTAACGATGTGATGACCCGGATCTCTGCAGAGCTGTTGCAGTGCGTTGGGGTGGCTATTGGAGGCCTACGCGGTGTGTTGGAGGTGTTTGGGGCATAATTGGACACAAGTGTTGGACTTCGACCATAAATGGATCACATGGGTGATCGGTTGACCCCCATCGGATGTTTAGAGTTGTTTTCGCACAAATCGGATATCAAATTTGGACCCGGCGCGAAATTCGGATTGAAAATACCTTTCCGGGAGCCTCCGGCGAATTATCGGGTTGGAATTTGGCGAAACGGACGGCGAATTTGGATTCAGCGCGCGAAAACGGTCAAAACGGACTACCCACTTGTATTTTTGGTGCTCGGGTACTGTTCATCGCCGGAACAGTAATTCCGGCGATCACCGGCAGCCGGCGGCGGCGGCGGGCAGCGTCGGCGGGCGGCGGCGCAGCCTCGGGCAGGCGGAACAGCGGCGGCGCGCGGCGCGGGCAGGGCGCGGGCAGCGCGCGGGGGCGCGAGGCAGGCGCGCGGTCCACAGCGCCGGCGTGCACCAGGGCGGTGCCACGTGGCGGCCGATGGTTGGATGGCTCACAGCACGCGGTCTACGGAGCATTTCGGGTCTACGGTACACCGGGAGTGGACACGTGGCATCATCCAATAGGTCGGCTCACGGCATTTGGTCTACAGAGTATTCAGGATGGCTCATGGTTTATGGTGCACCGGGCTTGGACACGTGGCAGGTTTCTGTTGGGTCGGTTCACAGGATTTCGTGCACCGGGTGCACTAGGCATTAGCAGTGACACGTGGCGGATTCCTATTGGTTGGTCAACTATGCGGGCAGGGGGCAGCTGGCGCGTCTGGGCGCGCGGTCAGGCCGGTCGGTGCCACGTGTCGAGTCCTCATTGGGTGTTTTCTGTGTTTCCTGTTCGGCGGGACACAGAGGGAATTAATGGAAAAGATTTTCTGGTTTTTCCTATTATCTCCATCCGAGGCTCATTCAAGGGCATTTTTCACCATTTTTGAGGCTTCTTCTTCCTGAGGGATGAGAAGATGAAATCTTCTCCCAGAAGAGAGGAACACTCCTGCCAAGTTTGAGGATTTTACGAGGCTCGGATCCCGAGGTTTAAGACTTTTCCGGCGCGGCGCGACGATCATTCTCCGGCAACCCGATTCGTCGCATTTCAGTGTTCAGGCTCCCCCGACTCACCCCGACCTCCTATTTTCGCAATTTTTGCGCCGTTGGATTTGTGACAGGTAGGGCTACGTTTCTTGTGTCTACTGGTTTTTCTCCATTCCAAGGTTTTCATGGGTTTTTCGGATCATCTTGTGACCTCATTTTGCTGTGATGGAGTTTTGGACAACGGTTCGGTATTTCAGTGATATCTCCGCAACCGGGCATCGGATTGGGGTGATTCGAGAGGCAATTTGCATCTACACATCACGAGGAACATCCTCAAATTTTCCTGGATTTTCCTAGATTTTCTCCGAAGGTGAAAAGTCCCTGTTTACAGAACTTTGCGATTCAGTTTTTGTGATTGGTTTGTTTCGGGGTGGTTCTCTTGTCGATTTTGGATCTCAGCGTAGAAAACTCATGTGGGAATGTGCAGGTACTCGTTTCGACCGGTTCGTCGCGAGGATCGTGACGGTATTTTTCCTGGAATTTCTCGAGCAGATCTCACAGGTGAAAAAGGCAAAACTGTGGACTGATTGTATTTGGGACAGATTTTGGTGTGAGCATGGTGGGTTAATTGTGCTTGTTCTTTTGGGGTATTTTGTGCAGTACCGTGGTGATCATTGAGACCAGGCGCGGACTTCGCTGTTGGGATCAGGATTTAGCGCTCGAGGTGGGTGGTTGTTTCTTGCCTCTATCTTGACATGCTCACTAGGAATATTAGAGTGATCCCCTTTATTGGACATCTTGATTAATCATGATTGGGGTTGGGTTTATGCATGCCGGTGTGGGAATAGGGTTGCTTTGATAGAGGTTAACCTTGCATGTGGAATGGAATATTTATGTTGGACTATTTGATTATCCTGTTGATGGTACTACTTGAGGGTAGACGACATGCGTAGGTGGATACTGTTAATGATTAATGCCTTTAATTATATTTCCTTGAGAACACTTGCATGCTTGTATGGACATCTAGATAGGCCATCTTTTATTGCTACACTATCATATTGGGATTTGACTTAGGAGAAACCATGATTGCTTTCTTTCTCCTTCTTATTTAGACTTTCGAGTCATGTTGCTCGGGTTCGAGCGGGGGTTTGGGATAGTGTAGCCGGGACCTTGGGGTCGGAGACAGGGTGTACTGGATGTCGGACTTGGGGGTTATTGCGGCAACCGCGGACAGTAGGCGGTTGACCGGATATTGATTGTTCTACCCGATTGTGGATCTTGGGTTTTGGGACAGGCAGGCTTGATGGCAGGGTATTGCGGCAACCGCGGACCTTGGGCGGTTGACCGGAGGTTGCTTATGCATCAGATTGGGTATCAGGTCTCTAGTGGATGGGGTTTCCCACTATTTGTTTATCTTGCATCAGGTTGAGATCGGGTCTCCCTTTAGTGGATGGGTTTTCCCACTTTGATCAGAGTCATGATCCAGTCCTGCTGATTTATGATACTTGTTACTGAGGCATTATACTCGTGTGGGTCGCTCCCCTCGAGTGCCACTCCGGAGTGTGCGATTTACAGGCTTCGAGTCCTCGAGACTCTCATCCCCTATCGGTGTTATGTGTAGGCTGGCATACCCGATTTGGCAGGCAGAGCAGGCAGTACCAGTGCTTACTGGTGTATCGATTGGGTCTGGGCAGGCAGGCATTTATATTCTGATGCATACATTTAGCTATCCCTTTAGCTAGGCATTTTAGAGGCATAGTATTGGTAGTTTCTTCCTTCAGCAGTCATCATTGCTTACCACAGTTATTCCTTTTCTTGCCTCTAGTAGACCTAGTGGGTGTGTCAGGGTTTGAGGTATACCCACTAGGGGAGGCTACTGGTTTACCGGTAGTTCTCACCCCCCCCCCTCTTTCTTCTTTCTCTTTTCTTCTCCTTTGTTTTGCAGAGTATTCTGCAGGGGCTGCGGGGCGTGCAGCGACGGGTCGAGGAGAGAGGACGGCTGAGTAGCTAGACGGTGGACCCGACAGTGAGTTAGTTAGACTTGCACCTCTTATGTATTCTATCTCAGACAGTTGTACTTTTGGGGTCTGGCTTTAGCCAGCTGGTTGTATTTTGACTGTGAGCTGGGAGAGATATTTGTATTATTGAGAGTTTACTTCTGCACTTTTACTTTCCAGCTTTATCTGAGATGTATTAGTTTTTGTTCAGCTCTGTTTTTATTGCTCATTTATTATTATCTCTTATATATCTGAGCAGGTTTGGCGCTTCGTGTACGCGGGAAATACCGTGTGCACGGCAGATCTGTAGACGGGCCCGGGTTCTGGTTTACACCCGGGGTGTGACAAACGAACCTCTTGCTAGCCAGCCTCCTCAACAAGAATTCATTAGCTCAGCACGGATCAAAGATTTTGAGAAGAGGGAATGCATTGGCGAAAGACATGTAAATGCCAAAGCAATGAGAGAAAGATCTCCAATCTTTGGGACTCTGTTTGACCAAGCCGGTCTTGCTCCCATATGCAACTTCCCTGAGACTACTGGGTACTGTCCTCACTCAGTACGGATGTTTTATCAGAACGGTTCAAGTCTAGTTGATCAAGACCAGGGACGTCGAGAATTTCACATTTTGGTCAAAAATATCAAGATCAAAGTCACACCCCAATTAATTGGAGAAATGCTAGGAATGAAAGCCAGAATTGATGGACTCCATTATCTGAAAACTCAAGTCTTCAGCGACAACTCTTGGAGAGTGGTGGTTAATGGAATTTGTCTTCCAGATACTTTGTAGACCGGAAATTCTGTTTTCTCAAAAGAACTTAGACCGGAGTATCGCTATATAAACTTCATTGTCTGCTACAACATCCTTCCAAACATGAATACGAAGGTTCTTCGATGGGATAGGATGTTATTTCTTTATCTTCTAGGAAACCCCGCAGCTTCAATGGGAGCGAACTTGAACATTCCTTTCCTCATTTGGTCAAGGATGGCGCGTTATGTGGAACATTCTCACCCCACAGAGAGACTCCCCTATCCAATGATAATTATGTGCATTCTTAGTGTGACGCCCCACTTCCCAGGGGGTCACCCATCCTAGAACTACTCTAGCTCTAGCACGCTTAACTCTCATGTTCCTCTTGGATCTTGCTACCATCCAAAATGCTATAGCCGGGTTAGAGATTTTAGTCTTATTATATCATTTATATAGAGGATTAATCCAAATTTCGGGGGTGTCACATTCTTCCCCCCTTTAAGCCTTGACGTCCACGTCAGGCTCAAGCACACTCACAAGCACCAGGCGATGTGAGACTCGTCTTGCTAGCCTTAGCCGACCTTGTGAGGAGCTGCACTCCACTCAAAACGGTCATTAGCCGGGGAGGCTCGCTCTACCCGCTATATAACCCTGGCTCAGTCGAGACTCATCTCACATTTCCGGCTGGTGAATGTCTCTGATACCAACTGTGACGCCCCACTTCCCAGGGGGTCACCCATCCTAGAACTACTCTAGCTCTAGCACGCTTAACTCTCATGTTCCTCTTGGATCTTGCTACCATCCAAAATGCTATAGCCGGGTTAGAGATTTTAGTCCTATTATATCATTTATATAGAGGACTAATCCAAATTTCGGGGGTGTCACACTTAGAAAGTTTAAAGTCGACACAAGTGCAAGCTCATATATGTACAGTTTGGGCACAATCAATGAGACGACAATTGTGAAGTCTCTCTCGACAAAACAAGATGATCCTCGATCACCTCCTATCCGACAAAGAGCACCACCTCGAGCAACAGCTCCTGTTCCACCTGCACAGCAAGCACCTCCTTCAACTTCTGATGATGATGCTTCAGTTAGCTCAATCTTTAAGGAACAACAGCGACTTTCAAACGAGCAAGAACGCATGTCTATTGAGTTCGCTGAAATGAAAGAGGATCTTAAAGAAGTCAAGAAAGAACAAGCTTTGATGGTCCAAGATCTCAAAGAAGTTAAGAAGGAGCAAGCCTCTATGAACAAACGGATCAAGAAAATGTTTCAGAAGCTTGGATGTATCAGCTCTGAAGATTCTGCATAAAGTTTTTTTTTCTCTAATCTTTTCTTTTGCAGGTTTTTATGTTCTTGGTTTGTTTTATTGATTTGATTTTGAACTTTTTAACTCTCCTTAAATTTTTGTAATTTTGGCTTAGTTTGTGACAAAAAGGGGGAGAGAGTTTAGAGAGATGAGATGAGATGTGAGAACTTTGAACAAAGAGAACTTTGAACAAACTTTGACTTTGGTGACAAACTTTGACTTTGGTTAAAGGTAAGTATCACAACTTCTGGTTTTATCTTGTGATTTGTTGCATGTCCCTACTAACTATTTGACTAACTTTTTGGACATGTATTATTACTAACAAGTTGTTTGATTACTAACAAAGCAAAGTTATGACATTTGGAATCTTATTGCTTAGAAGATATGTCAATGTTTGATTCTGACCTTATTACATATCTGAATTACTAAATGTCATGATGAGTATAAACTTCATCTCTGCTAGGTTTTGTATGCTAGATATTCTTGAGGTATCTCACGATCTCTTTTTGTCAAGAATGATTTCTTTTGCAGAGAGTACAGATGTCTAAGTCTAGAGTCTGTTTTAGGAGTTTATCTCATGTATTTAATTTTTGGATCTCCATTGTAAATTTTTGTTGTATGGTGATAGCAACAAAAATATCCTTTTTGAATTTTCTTTAGTGGATTTGTGTTTTGTCACGAAACCGCCAAAGGGAGAGATTGTTACGGAATTTGAGTTGGCGTATTTCGTGGAAAGTGTTAAGTCTTGAAGATTGAAGATGAGAAAAGTTTGGATCATATACCTCAATCTCAAGAAAGAAGAATTCAAAAGGATCAGGTATGTTTAACTAAAGATTTTTGGTGATCCGAATACTTCTTGTAGTGTAGAAACACTTGGAAGAATTTTTTATTGCATAAAAATCAAAAACTGGACATGGGACATGTTCAGGATCCGGATCAGACAGTCCAATCCGGATCCCGAAGGGTACTTGTTCATTGGCAAATCCAATCCGGATCATAGGCCAATTCCGATCCGGATCCCGAACATGGGATTTTGCTGAATTGTATGAACGATCCGGATCGGGCCCTGCAATTCGGATCCCGAACCCTTGGTTTTCTGGAATTGTCAATCTCGTTACGACGATCCGGATCGCAGTAAATCCGATCCGGATCGTCGTCCAGAAAATTTCCAGAAACGGCTGGTTTTTGATCCTTATCTTCTTCCAATGGTCTCTAACCTATAAATAGACCCTTTATTCATTTCTAGGGTATCATTGATCCATCGAAAAAATAACGAAAGAAAATACGGCCGAAAGAGAAAAATCCACATATAGAGAAGAAAGGAAATCAATAGATTTAATTCTATGTTTCTTCATCTATATTGATTGATTTGATTCTAGGTTTTCCAAACTCAGATTTTGAGTAGAATCAAATCAATGAATACTTAGATGGTATTTCCGATCTATTTCTAATCTAAGTATTCGGCGGATCATCACCACCCAAAAACAACGATTTTCCCAAAATCGGCGCGTGGACTCGCGTGGCCTTGTGGATTCAAGGTGCAACTACGTTCGTGGATTCGAAGCGTGGTACTGGGTGAAGACCGTGGATTCGGTTGGACGTCGTGGACTCGACGTTGGACGCTGTGGATTCAGCGTTGGGCGCAGATCGTGGATTCGAGAAGCGTCGTGGAGCGAGCGGAGAAGATCTACTAGGAGCGTATGGTAAAAGGTTGAGTCGTCTGTGAGTACGTTATATCACCTTGTACGTGTTTTAATTCTAGTGGATTTCGCCGTGTGATCGGTCCCGTGGTTTTTTACTCCGGTTTGGAGTTTTTCCACATAAAAATCTTGCGTGTTATTTTTTATTTCCGCATTGGGTTTTATTGCGCAATAATTTTTTTGAGTGTTTATTGTTTACACCTATTCACCCCCCTCTAGGTATTTTTTCCCCTATTTAGATCCATTACATTTATAACCCAACAAGAGTATGCATAGCATGTTCATAGTAGAGTTTTCTTTTGAGCATGATGTTTGAGACATATTAGCTGTAGTTTCATTCAGCTTACCTATTATCTATCTATCTGCATACCTATATGTTTGCCTCTAGTAGACTTAGTGGGCATACCGTGGATATTGGTGATGGTACCCACTGGGAACTACCTTCTGCAGTAGTTCTCACACCCGCTGCGGTGACAGGTTTCCAGAGGTTGCTGTTCCGGCTTGGTTCGCGCGGAGACAGCTGTTCGAGGTGAGGACGTGGCCGAGTAGCTCCTTACCATTTTACTTTTAAGAGTCAGAGGTAGATGTACCCTGTATTTTTATTATTACACTTTTGTACTGGACAGTCTGAGAGATTGTGAGGATTGTATCTTATTTTTCTCAGCTAGAGAGACTATGTATTGAGGTTTTATATTATTCAGATGTTCAGTTTGATTTTCTGTAGCTATTAGATTTATTTCAGCTCTGATACATGTTTAGCTATAAATTTGACTTGCAGGGTAGACGCTTCGTCTGTGCGAGGGTTTTCGTACAGATGGCGGATCTGTTGGCGAGCCCGGATCGCAGTTTCGACCCCGGGGCATGACAGATTAGAGTGGTATCAGAGCCTAGGAATATAGGTCGTTGAGGACTTAGTGACCCTAGGCTATTGGTTGGACAGTAGGATGACTGTCGTGAGAGACGTGACTTTAGCGAGAGTCCTGATTGAGTTTGTACCTTCCCCGAGGGATTGGGGCGAGTGATTTTACATGTTTATTCTCTAAAGATCATTATGTTGGCTGCAAACAACATAATTCTTTAGAATGGTTAGCATGTTCTAGACTTTCACTTGATTGGGTCGAGAGGGTTCTTGGTCCTAATGTTTGTTTTATTGCAGTGGTTTACGATGCCTCCGAGACGTCGTGCAGTGACGAGGGCGCTTGTGGCCTTGGATGAGGAGCCCGAACAGCGGGAGGCTGAATGGACAGAGCAGAGTGAGGTCCGAGAGTTGCGGGCCCAGGTAGCCCAGATGTCAGAGGTGTCACGCCCCGAGTGTAAACCAGAACTCGGGCTCGTCTATAGATCCGCCGTGCACACGGAATTTTCCGCATGCACGAAGCGCCGGTAACCTGCTCAGATAGAAATAGATATAATAATAGAGCAATAAAACAGAGCTGAACTGAAAATACTACATCTCAGACTGAACAGAAAGTAGAAATACAAAATAACTGCAAAATAAAGTACAAGTCTCTCTCCCAGCTCACCAAAAAAGGAAATACAACCAGCTGGCTAAAGCTAGACCCCAAAAGTAAAAATACTATCGTCTGAGATAGGATACATAAGAGGTACCAGTCTAGCTACTCACTGTCGGGCCCACTGCCTAGCTACTCAGCCGTCCTCTCTCCTCGACCCGCCGCTGTATGTCCAGCAGCACCCGCAGAAGGCTCTGCAAAACGAAGGAGAAGAAAAGAAAAAGAAGAATGGGGGTGAGAACTACTAGTGAACCAGTAGCCTCCCCTAGTGGGTAAAGCCTCACGCCCTGAACACACCCACTAGGTCAACCAGAGGCGAAAAGGGAAAGAAGAGTGGTAAGTAATAAAACTACTGCGAAGGAAACAAACTACCACTACTATGCCTCTAAAAATGCAGTCCTAGACTGGAATAACCGTATACGACAGTAACCAACCATCTCAGATGAACCCAATCTGTACCGCCCTCATCATCGGGCAAGTAAGCTGCGCCGATGTGATAGCAAAACTCCTGCTGCCGTCCTCATCATCGGGCAAATCAGCCGCGCCGATGTGATAGTAAAACTGTCCAAAACTGTCTGGCCCCGGCCTCCGGAGGGGATCTCGAGGGGAGCGACCCACACGAGGAAAGCATCACCGGGCAATAACCGCGCCGGTATGATAAGTATCAAAAGCAGGACTGGATCACAACTATAAAGCCCCAGTGGAACACACCCCTCCACTAAAAGAAACTAATCCCTAATCTGATGTACAAATGAACATCCGGTTAATCGCCCAAAATCCGCGATCACCGCAATACCTCACTATCCACAACCAGGTCTCACAACCGACCTCCGGTCAACCGCCTACTATCCGCGGTAGCCGCTAAAATCCCCCAATCCAAATATCGGGTAACATAATATGTATCTGGTCAACCGCCTACTACCCGCGGTTGCCACAAAACCCTCTAGTCCAGAATCATGCCCCAACACCGATGTCCTATAACCGACATCCGGTCAACTGCCCAAAATCCGCGGTCGCCGTCAAACCCATAATCCACAATCCAGGCCCCGGCTACACTATCCCCAAACCCCTGCTCAAACCCGAGCAACATGAACCACCTGACTAACGAAAAGGAGAAAAGAAGCACACAAGGTTTCTCCTAAGTCAAGTTCCTGCATGAAAGTGTAGCGATAAAAGATGGCCTATCTAAATGTCCATACAAGCAGGTAATTGTCCTCATGCAAAAATTGAAAGAAAATTAACAACTGAGAGTCCCACATGTGTATTAGATAACAATTTCGCATAGACATAACCATCATGATAAAGTCATTAAATATTTACACATGTTTAAAATCCACCGACTGCCCTCACATAAACCATCCGCCTATACATGTCCAAAAGAACCCCAAGTAGTACCCACCAACAAGATATGTCACACATTGTCCAAACATGCCACTATCCACCTCATGTAAGATTATGTACTACTATTAAATCCATGCCAACATGTCTAAGTTCCAAATACGCTCATGGTTCCAACATAGCAGTTTCTAAAAGCATTCCCGACATGATATGTCTCACATGATAGGCTCATAAGGTTAGCAATTATCAATCACAAGGTTCCAATAAAATCTCTGTAATTTTCCTAGTGGGTATGTCAGAAAAATGAGGGATATAACAACCACCCACCTCGATCGCTAATTCCAAGTCCAAAAAGTACTCTCGCCCAAACAAGTAAGCCACCGCGATCACTGTACAAAATTTCCAAAAGAACATACATAATTAATCATACAATGCTCCAATAAAATCTGCCCAAATACAATAGTCCAGTGTTTCCCCATTTTCACCTATGAAGAAAGCTCAGAAAATTCCAAGAAAAATACTGTCACGATCCTCGCGACGAACCGGTCGAAACGAGTACCTGCACGCTCAAAACCGAGTTTCCTACGCTGAGTAACAATTCCGACAAGGTAACCACCTCGAATTAAACTGCTCAAAAAAACTGTAGCAATAACTTCTGTACACTGAGATTTTTCACCTTTGAAAAATATTCAGAAAAATCTGACAAAAATCCAGGAGATTCCTTGCGAAATGTAGATGAAAAACGCCTCTTGAAACGCCTCGATCCGATGCTTGTGCGCAAAGATATGGCCAAAATACCACAGTGCTGTCCAAAAACTCCGCCCAAGAAAAGGGGTCAAAAGAAAGCTCAAAAAACTCCAAGATAACCACAAAACGAGGGAAAACATAAATCAAGAAGATCGTAGCCCTACCTGTCGTGAAGCCAACGGCGCAAAAATCGACAAAAAGGGTGGTCGGAGTAAGCCGGGGGAGTCCTCGCACCAAAACGCGACGAAGAAGAACACAAACGAACGAGCGTCGCACCGCGCCGTAAAAATAGGAACCTTGGGATGCGTGCCCCAAAAAATATCCCAGAGTCTTCCAAAAGGTGCGGCTCAGGGTGAGGAAGAACTTTGCTGAAGAGTTCCCTGCGAAATTCCGGCCAGAAGAGGAGAAAAAGGTGAGCACAAGGTCACTCGGGTCCTATTTATAGGCGAGAAAATCCAAGCCAAAAATCCACTTTGGGTGCAGTTTCCGGGCGCCCGAATGATTCGGGCCCCCCACAGTGTACCCAAAACATCCCCCGCAGTGCGCCCGAAATGTTCTGGATGCGCCACGTCATCCACAGAACAGGAAACAGCCAATCGCACCACACAGGAGGCGCCACGTGGTACACCCGGTCCACGCGGGTAGGTGGCGCCCGCGAATCAGCGGGCGCCACGTGGCCCGCACTAACGCCCCGACCAACCCTGGTGCGCCGCCTAGCACGCCGCCTGGCGCACCTGCCAGGCACGGTTCCCGAGGCGACCTCCCGCGCCTCGGTGGACCCCGCCTTCCTGAGCCCGCCAACTGGAAGCTGCCACGTGTCCGCCCGGTCCATGCACCACTCCGCGTTGCTCCGTGGTCCCAGTCCACTGCACCGACCCTATCGGACGCCGCCACGTGTCCAGCGCGCTGTCAGACCTAGCCTTTCTTTGACTTATTCCGTTATCCCTTTTCTTATGACGGTCTGACTGAGGGCTTAATTTTCGTGTTTTTCTGGGCAGTCCGTCGGGGCTCGCGGGTATTTTTAGGTGATAGAGCTCACGATAGGGGGACCAGTGGTGCGATCGGTTCTGAATTCTGACCCCGGGATCTCCCGGAATTAAATGTTGAAGTTTTACAGCCTTTTCGGACGCTCCGGGATCCGTGTGGGTGTCTGCACACTTTTCGAGGTACCTTAGCCGCTGGTTTCAATTGGGGGATTAGGGTTTCTAACTGGACTTATTTTTCCTTTTTATTTTCCTTCTCCTCGCTTCTTGGTGCGGCTAGGGTTTGGGATCGTGATCGGAGAGGGGAAAGGAACGGGGAACCCAACCTACTGTCGCTCTCGCTCAACTCTCCTCCAGCGTGAGACGCTACCAAGGGGACCCGAGAGAGAAGGAATGAGGTGGATCTTCCTGTGGGTGATCGGGTGAAGGCGAACGATCCCTCTTCCTCATTTTTCCCTCGCGAAGCAAGGTGAGTTTTTACGGCGTTCTTGAATTCGTGGGTTTCTTTTTCTTTCGATTTGGAGACCTCTCGCGACCGGGGATCGCCGCGACGCAGCCGTGCTGGGCCGGCGGACACCGCCGCCGCTGGGCGATCCGCGGGTGGGGCGCCTGCGCGGGCTGGTGCCGCGCGGGGTCGCCCCGCACCCGCGGGCAGCGCGCCCGCGCGGCGCATGGCCGCGCAGGGCCGCCCGCAGGTGGGGTGCCCGCACGGGCTGGCGCCGCGCGGGGTCGCCCCGCACCCCGGGCAGTGCGCCCGTGCGGCGCATGGCCGCGCAGGGCCGCCCGCAGGTGGGGCGCCCGCGCGGGCTGGTGCCGCGCCGGGTCGCCCCGCACCCGCGGGCAGCGCGCCCGCGCGGCGCATGGCCGCGCGGGGCCGCCCGCAGGTGGGGCGCCCGCGCGGGCTGGTGCCGCGCGGGGTCACCCCGCACCCGCGGGGGAGCACGCCCACACGGCGCATGGCCGCGCGGGGCCGCCCGAAGGTGGGACGCCCGCGCAGGCTGGTGCCGCGCGGGGTCGCCCCGCACCCGCGGGCAGCGCGCCCGCGCGGCGCATGGCCGCGCGGGGCCGTCCGCAGGTGGGGCGCCCGCGCGGGCTGGTGCCGCGCGGGGTCACCCCGCACCCGCGGGCAGCGCGCCCGCGCGACGCATGGCCGCGCGGGGTCGCCCGCAGGTGGGGCGCCCGCGCGGGCTGGTGCCGCGCGGGGTCGCCCCGCACCCGCGGGCAGCACGCCCGCGCGGCGCATGGCCGCGCGGGGCCGCCCGCAGGTGGGGCGCCCGCGCGGGCTGGTGCCGCGCGGAGTCGCCCCGCACCCGCGGGCAGCGCGCCCGCGCGGCGCTTGGCCGCGCGGGGCCGCCCGCAGGTGGGGCACCCGCGCGGGTTGGTGCTGCGCGGGGCCGTGCGCAGGCGGAGTGCGCGCCGCACGGGCTTGTGCCGTGCGGGGAACTCCTGTAGAGTCCGGGCGTTCCCATGCCTCCGAATACCCTTCTTTTTGTGACGGAGTTGTTAGGGAAGCTTTTCACTGTGTTTTCTGCAATGGACTGGCCCGGACCGCTAGCTTTTTTTTTTCTCTGCGTTTGAGCTCGAAAAACGGAGAATGGCAAAGCGATCGGATTCAGTTTTTGATTTACGGACCTCCCGAAATGGGGGTCAAAGCGTTTGCCTTCGAGTTGTGCACCAGAATCCGTGACAAGTGGCCAGCACGCTTTTCGAGGCGATCGAACGGGACCCTTCTGCGATCAGACTTTTCACGTTAGTTATGTTTTAGGTTATTTTAATTATTTTGGTAATACCTCGACCCTCCGGTTTTTCGTTTTGGTTTTAACTGAATCCTTTTAGTTGTTAGGGGGGGTTGGAAGTTCGAGAATTTCTGGGTTGACCCTCGGGACCTGCGGGTATTTTTAGGTGGTAGGGCTCGCAAAACGGAGAACGGTGGCGTGATCGGATTTGAATTCCGACGCCGGGATCTCCCAGAATTTAATTTTTGAACTTTGGATCCCTTTTAGGCGCTCCGAGATCCGTGCGAGCGATTGACACGCTTTTCGAGACAATCCTAGCCGCCGGTTTTCTTCTGGTTATTTTAGGGTTTCTTTAAAACCGGGGACCGTAGGGTTTATTTTTTGGTTTGTCCTCTTGACGGCTAGGGTTTAAGGCGGTGCTTTTATGAGAGAAAAAGGGGAACCCCAATTCTTATTTCCTCTCTTTTCAATCGTGGGCGTGAGGAACCGAGGCGACGAGAGCGAAGGGAAAAGAAGGAACTGCCGGAACCGATCGGGCAACGACGGCCGATCCTCCTTCCTCCTCCCCCGTCGGCGGAATCAAGTAGGCCGCGAGGAGCTCCGATTGGCTTGTGAGGGTCGCGGGCGCGGTCGTACATCTTCAACCAGGTGGGTACCCCTTAGAACATCTGTGTGTATGTTTTCGTTATTGTCATTTATGTCTTGTGAGGGGTGACGTGGACTTTCGGGTTCAATGAACGCCGCGGTGGAAGATTGGATGGACAGTTCGCCCCTCCGAACAACAGTGGGGTTGTTTGGAGCATACTAGCGAGGGAGACGGTGATCGGTATGACCAGACGGACATCGAAAGGCGGGTTCGTCTCCCGACAGTTCTTGAGTCGGGAAACGAGAGCAATTGGTAAGAGCAAAGGTTTGACGTGTTGAAATGTTGCTGACCCCGTTTATGCTTATGTTTTATTATCGCTATGGTTATGACGACTGAGGGTCGCTGTGCCCGACGATACATCATGTTCTGGGAGACAGCCGAGGCAGGTGCTCGGTCTGGTTTACCGAGGTTGGTGCTCGGTCTGGTTGGCCGAGGTTGGTGTTCGGTAAAGGCTCGAGATTGCTACACGCACACCGGCGGTTTGGCCACCGCAAGGGTGTGCTTCTCCGAAAAAGTGGTACGTTGACCCGTGTACCCCACGTGATGGTGACGTTAGGAATGGGGGCCCCTGTGGGTGGGGGGTGTGAGCGGTGATGCCGAGGCGGGTGCTCGGCGGCCGAGGCAGGTGCTCGGCAGGGGTTCCGAGGCAGGTGCTCGGTGTGGTTGCCGGGGGAGGTGCCCGGTTTTGTTTGCACAAGGTTCTGCAGGGTATCGTTGCACGGGGTTCTGCGTTGTGTGGGTTGCACAGGGTGCTTCATTTTTGTTTGCCCTGGTTCTTTTCAGGGTTTGCCTTACTTTAGCCTTTATTACTTTTATTACTATTTCTGGTCACTGACTCCCCACTCCGTGACAGGTTCGCCCAGTACGTTCAGGGCCGAGCGCTAGGTCGTTGGTGAGGCCGCGTGAGCGATCTTCCGGCCCCTTTGGGGCCACAGATACGGTTTGCTTTACCTTCCTTGTTCATTTCATTACGCATTGTAGCTAGTTGTGGATCGCGATACCCCCGTGGGATCGATGTGGATGTTGGGCTATTCGACAACCCTTTTGGATGGGTGTTTTGTTCTCACTTCTTCTCTTGGCCGCTTTTAAACTACAAACAAGAACAAGGAAACTGTTGTGAAAACCGTTTTAAAAATATGGGTGCCGTGTGGGCGCCGTTTTCAAATTCTGTGGATTTATGTGATTTCGAAAATAGTTTTTATAAAACCTGATGTCGAGTGGGCATCGCATTCAAAACCCTGTGGTTTTATCCTTTCAAAAATAGCCGGCCTCTTTATTACTTGTGGAAATTGATTGTATGATGTTGGAAATGGTTGTATGTGATTGGCAACCGGTCTAGTGTGGTTAAAGGCATGTTTATGTGAACTTTGTAATCAGGACGCCGTGCATATACAAAGGAAACTCTGCCCATTTGCAGAGTGAATTTGTATATGCGGCGGGTCTGGGCACGCACCGGGGGAGATTGGTTTCAAAAAAAAATATATATGTAAAATTTGGGAGCATCGGTGGCTCTCCTTCCGCGCGTCAAAACCCCCGGGGCGTGACAACTCCGCCGCAGGAAGTCGGGAGTCGGTGTGGGTTTCGGACCCGTTAGTCTTGACATGCCCTTGTTTCCTCAGGAGTCCGGGACGTCGTTGGCGACAGGTGCACGGACACGGACGAGCCGAACGCAGGACGACACGCACGAGGTGGGTACATCTCCGGGGATTTCGGGGATTTCGGGGATAGGCATATGTCCACAGAAATAACGCACTTGGGCAACGGTGAATAATATGTGGATCTTACAGTTGTTTAACTAACCCTGTTTTACTATTTTTACTTACTGTTGATTATGAGGCTCTGGTTTTGCTACACGCACACCGGCGGTTTGGCCACCGCAAGGGTGTGCTTTTTCGAAAAAGTGGTACATTGACCCGTGTACCCCACGCGACGGTGGCGTTAGGAATGGGGACCCTCGTAGGTGGGGGGTGTGAGCAGTGATGCCGAGGCAGGTGCTCGGCGGCCGAGGCGGGTGCTCGGCGGCCGAGGCGGGTGCTCGGCGGGGGACACCGGGATAGGGGCTCGGTGCGGTGATCGGGATAGGGGCCCGGTTTTGTTTGGTACAGGGTGAGGTTACTATTGACGGTATTTGAGGAGGATGGTTGCTCCGGTCCTTATGGTTTGCTATATTTTAGCTCTTTTGCCTATTATGTTATTTCTAGTCACTGACTCCCCACTCCGTGACAGGTTCGTCTAGGGGCGAGTGCTAGGGCACTGGTGAGCGTCTTCAGACACAGTGACTCTCCTTTCCCTTTTCCTTTATTATTTCTGTTAGTTAGTTGTGGATTGCGACACCCCCGTGGGGTCGAAGTGGATGTACTCTGTTTCACTTATGCGATTTAACTATTACTCCTTTCCTTGCTTGGTCGTTTTAAACATTGAAAAGAGAACGAATAAAGAAAACCGTTTGCGAAAATCATTTTAAAAACTGTGGGTGTCGTGTGGGCACCGGATTTTAAAACCTTGTGGAATTTATGTGGTTTCGAACTGGTTTTTTTCTAAATTCGGCATCGGGTGGGTGCCACTTTCAAACTCTGTGGATTTATGTGGCTTTGAAACGATTGTTTTTAAAACATCGGCGTCGAGTGGGCGCCGCTTTCAAAACCTTGTGATGATTTATCCTTTCAAATCAGTCGGCCCTTTTTCCTCGTGAAAGGATTGATGGAATGTTTGGAATGCTTGTAATATGTGTCTGTACCCCGATTAGTGTGGTTAATGCTTGAGATGAATGTATGATGTAACCAGGACGCCGTGCATATACAAAGGAGACTCTGTCCGTTTGTAGAGTAAATTTGTATATGCGGCGGATCTGGGCACGCGCCGGGGAGTAAAGGCTTTTTCAAAAAAAAAATATACACACTGAATTAGGAGCATCGGTGGCTCTACTTCCGCGCGTTTAAACCCCCGGGGCGTGACAGATTAAGATGGTATCAGAGAGGGGAAACTTTAACCACAATAGTGAGGGCCCAACATCCACGGGGCGCAATGCACTAACTACTGATTAATAAAGTGAACTGGGATGGATAAGTAGAACGCGAGTGCTCGTGGGGGAGGGGGAAATGAGCGGTTTCTTCCTTTTAGAGCCAGCGTTTGCGGTGTTACCTTTTTAGTATAAGCTAGAAGTAACTGGTTCGTGCATGTGTTCAGATCATGGTCAGAACTAGATCTACCGCCGAGGACACAGGGGCGGACGCAGCGGCGTCGGCGACCGCGGAGAACCAACTCCTGAGGCAGCAACTACGGGAGATGGCGGGGCAGTTGGCGGCCCTGACGGATCACGTGCGCCAACTGACACAGCAACAGCAGGCCGCTGCAACGGTGGTGGTCGCCCCGGGCCCTCTTCTGGGGCCAACTGCACCGGCGACCGGACCGCCGACGATGGAGGCCGAGGCGGGGGCTGCCCCTACCCGAGCCACGGCGCCTGACGTACCGTTAACCCAACAGACGGTGCCAGAGGTAGCCCCTCCGGCGGCAGCAGCAGGATCGACGCCGGGGACTTCAGCCAGGGACACCCCCGTAGAGACCGGGGTGAGGCCTTCTACCGTCGTGGCCACTACTGCCACGGGGGAGGGGTCGACTCCGCTGACGGAGCGGGATCGCGTGCGTGCCAATTTAGCAGACTTCAAGAAGTACGACCCGCCGACGTTTGAGGGGGAGACGACGGACCCCTGGGTCGTGGAGAAGTGGGTGGATACAATGGAGAAATTGTTTGAGGACCTACTGATGGAAGACCATGTTACGGAATTTGAGTTGGCGTATTTCGTGAATGTATTAAGTCTTGAAGATTGAAGATGAAGAAACTTTGGATCGTATACCTCAATCTCAAGAAAGAAGAATTCAAAGGGATCAGGTACGTTTAACTAAAGATTTTTGATGATCCGAATACTTCTTATAGTGTAGAAACACCTGGAAGAGTTTTTTATTGCATAAACATCAAAAACTGGACATGGGACATGTTCAGGATCCGGATCGGTCTCGGCAATCCGGATCCCGAAGGGTGTTTGTTCATACACTGGTTCAATCCGGATCGCAGCATCCTCTGATCCGGATCCCGAACACTAGTTTTACCTGTGTGCTTCCTCGATCCGGATCAGGACTTGCAATCCGGATCCCGAACATTGATGTTCTGGTAAAACTGTATGAACGATCCGGATCGGACTTTGTGATCCGGATCCCGAACAGGCATTTTCTGGAAATCGTCTTTCTTGCTTCTGCAATCCGGATCGTCAATTCCAATCCGGATCGCCGTCGGTAAAATTTCCAGAAAAGGCAGTTTTTGATCCTATCTTCTTCCAATGGTTTCTAACCTATAAATAGGCCCTGTATTCATTTCTAGGGCATCCGCTATTACAGAAGAAAATAGCCGAAAAGAAAAAAATCCACATATATAGAGAAGAAAGGAAATCAATAGATTTATTCTATGTTTCTTCATCTATATTGATTGATTTGATTCTAGGTTTTCCATACTCACATTTTGAGTAGAATCAAATCAATGAATACTTAGATGGTATTTCCGATCTATCTTTAATCTAAGTATTCGGCGGATCATCACCACCCAAACAAACAACGATTTACCCCAAAATCGGCGCGTGGACTCGCGTGGCCTTGTGGATTCAAGGTGCAACCGCTCTCGTGGATTCGGAGCGAGGTACGTTCGTGGATTCGAAGCGTGCTATTGGGTGAAGACCGTGGATTCGGTTGGACGTCGTGGACTCGACGTTGGACGCTGTGGATTCAGCGTTGGGCGCGGATCGTGGATTCGAGAAGCGTCGTGGAGCGAGCGGGAAGATCTACTAGGAGCGTATGGTAAAAGGTTGAGTCGTCTGTGAGTACGTTATATCACCTTGTACGTGTGTTAATTCTAGTGGATTTCGCCGTGTTATCGGTCCCGTGGTTTTTTACTCCGGTTTGGAGTTTTTCCACGTAAAAATCTTGCGTGTTCTTTTATTTTTCCGCATTGGGTTTATTTGCGCAATGATTTTTTGAGTGTTTATTGTTTACACCTATTCACCCCCCTCTAGGTGTTTTTTCCCCTATTTAGATCCAATTACTTATAACCCAACAAGTGGTATCAGAGCGGGAATAGGGTTGTAAACAATGGTTGAAGGTGGAAACATCAATCGACCCCCTTTCTTTGATGGAACAAATTATGCGTACTGGAAAGTACGGATGAAAGCCTTTTTAATTTCCATCGACGAAAGGGTGTGGCAATCAATTGAATTAGGATGGTCTAATCCAACTGAAATTTTAGATGATGTTCGCACCTTAAAACCTAGGTCGAAATGGACCAAGGAAGAGATAGATTCTTCTTCTTACAATGGCAAAGGAATTAATGCTCTATTTAATGCTTTGTCACAAACTGAGTTCTCTCGCGTCTCGGCATGTGAGACTGCGAAAGAAATCTGGGATGTTCTTCAAGTTACGCATGAGGGAACTAACCTAGTGAAGATTCAGAAACTGCAAATGCTCACGAGCAAGTTTGACTCTATCTCTATGGCAGAGAATGAATCTTTCACTGACTATTACACACGATTGCAAGACATCGTAAACTCATGTGCTAACTTGGGAGAGAAGATTCCAGAATTTAAAGTTGTAAGAAAAATTCTAAGAACTCTTCCTGAACGATTTCGCCCGAAGGTCGCAGCCATTGAAACAATTAAACACCCGGACGAAATGCGTGTAGAAGAATTAGTAGGTGCTTTACAAACTTATGAAATGACATTTCCTACTAACTATTCTTCTGGAAAGGCATCCTCTTCTAAGTCTTCAGGTTACGCATTGAAATCAACTAAAGAAGAAGACGCGGATTCATCCTCCTCGGACGACGACGAGAACCTTTCTATGGAGGACTTTGAGAAGCAGCTCGCTCTCTTGACAAGGAAGTTTCGCCGCAACTTTCGAAGGGGTAATTCAAGCAAAACTCCATCCTTCGGAAAGTCCAAGAAAGGCAAGGGTTTTCAAGCTACAAGTCAAGAAAGCAAGAGAACTTCTCAAAGGATAAGAAAAGTTCAGAGGGACAAGTTCAGTGCTTCAAATGTCGAGGCTACGGCCACATTCAACGGAGTGTCCCAACAAGAATCCGGCTAAGAAGAAAGCGATGCAAGTCGTTACTTGGGATGACAACTCCACGTCAAATGAGTCATCCTCAAGTGATGAAGAAGACAACGCGACAGCTTTCCACGCGTCCACTACATCTTCACCCTTCATGTGCTTAATGGCAAGTACATCCGATTCACTGTCCAACTCCTCTGTTGAAAAGATTGCAACGGACGATGAATCAGATGATTCGGAAGGTGAAGATTTTGCTCTAGCCTACCATAAGCTTTTGAGGGATTCAAAGAAACTGGCTAAGCAAAACAAGGGGTTGAAAGGGAGATTGCAGGATCTCGAAGAAGAAGTAAAAAGGGTAACCTCTCTCTCAACCGATCTTGAAGTGGAAAGGGATAATCTGATTAAAACAAATGTTTCCCTTCAAGAGTCCAATGAGCAACTCGAGAAGAATTATATGGATATGGTGAACAAAGCGAATTACTTCTTGAAGCTCAACGGCGAGGCTCGACAGGAAAAATTGGAAATGACGGAGACCATACGCCAACTGAAGGATGACTTAAAGAGATTTTCTTCTGGAAGGAGTAAGTTGGACAGACTTCTTGGTCTTGGTCAAAGAAATAAGTTCGGCCTCGGATACACTCAAACTGGAGACATTCCAAGTTCGAGTGGGACAGTATTTGTGCCTCAGTCGGTATCTCCTCCTCCGACACCGGAATTCACGACAAGCAACGACAACAAGCCTACTACATCCTCCTCGGAATCGTCAAGACCTAAGGTATGTTTTCGTTGTGGCATTTCAGGGCACATAAGGAGAAATTGCAAGACGGAAGCCAAACGCACACCTCAAGCACCTCTTGCAATGACTACCAAAAAGGCTATTCCTCAGAAATCAACTGCAATTCATTGAAAGGAAAAGAGCCTTGGTAGTACACCGCTCAAGACGACATCATCAAGGAGCAGCAATTCTTCAAGCAAGACGCTCTCACCTAGGAGATCAACTTCACGATCATTACCGACGCACTCCAAAAAGGTTTGGGTGCGCAAAGGTGAAATTTTCCCTTGTCTTGCTACCAATGTTTCCTTGCATGCATATGATAGTTCGTCTTGGTATCTGGATAGCGGGTGTTCCCGTCATATGACCGGTGACAAAAACTGTTTTCAAACATTTGAGAAAAACTCCGGAGGACTTGTTGTTTTCGGAGATGGTCGGTCTTCCAAAATTGTTGGAAAGGGAACGGTAGCTATTCCAGATGGCCCGGTTCTAAATAATGTGTTATTTGTTCATGGCCTTAAGACTAACCTCATAAGCATAAGTCAACTTTGTGATAGTGGTTATTCAGTTAATTTTTCATCTGATAAATGCACTGTAACTGACATGAACCATGCTTTCTTTTTAAAGGGGGTTAGATCAGAAAACAATTGTTATGTAGTTCCTCATAAGATTTCTGAAAAATGTAACCTAGCATCTTTGAAAAATGAAACACTTTGGCATGAAAGGCTAGGTCACATAAACTTTAAGGAACTTGCTAGAATTTCGAACAAAGATGTGGTCAAGGGGGTTCCGAAACTTTCTTTTGAACAAAACCTTGTGTGTGGCGGTTGCCAAAAGGGAAAACAGTCTAGGACTGCACACAAGAACTTGAACCACATAGGTACAAAACGGCCTTTGGAACTTTTGCATATGGACTTAATGGGGCCAACTCGTCAACCATCTCTGGGAGGTAAATGGTATATTTTCTTATTGGTTGATGATTTTCTAGATATACTTGGGTAGCATTCTTAAAAGAAAAAGCTGATACCTTTGATTCTTTTCTCGAAATCTGCAATCGTATTATGACTGAAAAGAATGATAGGATTACTCGAGTTAGGAGTGATAGAGGTGGGGAATTCATAAATTCCAAATTCATTGATTTTTGCACTTCTAATGGCATTAAACATGAATTCTCTGCACCTTACACACCTCAACAAAATGGTGTAGTCGAGCGCAAAAACAGGGTCGTACAGGAAATGGCACGTGTTATGCTTCACAGCCGGAACTTACCTTTTTATTTTTGGGCTGAAGCGGTGAACACTGCTGTTTATGTTATTAATCGCGTGTATTTGCGCCCGGGGACATTGAATACACCATATGAACTTTGGTTTTGTAGAAAACCTAACATCAAATATTTTCGCATCTTTGGGAGTCGGTGTTTTATTTTACGTGATCGTGAGAATCTTGGAAAATTTGACTCTCGAAGTGACGAAGGGATTTTCTTAGGTTATTCTACAAACAGCAGAGCATATCGAGTTTTTAACTTAGAATCTAAGACGATCGTAGAATCGATAAATGTTAAGGTAGATGAAGCTTTTCACTTTGAATCTGAAAAATCTACCCTCGATATCTCTCTTGATGATGATACACCTGCTAATGCATCTTCTTCTAACAATTCTTTCGATAATAATGATGCATCTAACGGTTCTTCAAGCTTATCTGATGTGCAGGAATCATCTCGTGTACCTCCGTCTACTCCTCTACCTCAAACGTTACGCATCTCCAAGGATCACCCTGAATCGAACATCATTGGAGATCCACAAGAAGGAGTTAGAACACGGAGACAATTGGTTTGCGGATTTGCATGCTATGTATCTCAAATCGAACCAAGGAATGTTGATGAAGCTCTCCAAGATGACTACTGGATTAAAGCAATGCAGGAAGAGCTCCATCAATTCGAGCGAAACAAAGTCTGGGAATTGACGAAGCCTCCGAAGCAACACAATGTGATAGGTACCAAATGGATCTTCAAGAACAAGAAAAATGAAGAAGGTACTATCATCAGGAACAAAGCAAGGTTAGTTGCTCAAGGCTACTCTCAAGTAGAAGGTATAGACTTTGATGAAACTTTCGCCCCTGTAGCTAGACTCGAGTCCATTCGTATATTGTTTGCGATTGCTTGTCATTTTAAAATCAAATTATTTCAAATGGACGTTAAGAGCGCCTTTTTAAATGGGTTTTTAAATGAGGAAGTTTATGTGGCTCAACCGAAAGGTTTTGTGGATCATAAACTACCTAACCATGTTTTTCGTCTGAAAAAGGCTCTTTACGGTCTGAAACAAGCACCGCGAGCATGGTACGAAAGGTTGACAAAGCACCTTTTGGAAAAGGGCTACACTCGAGGGGGAGCTGACAGGACTCTCTTTGTGAAGCATTATCAAAACAATTTCATAGTTGCTCAAATCTATGTCGATGACATTGTTTTTGGCGCAACAAGAGATAATGATGCTTCTAAATTCGCGGAGACCATGGAAAGCGAATTTGAGATGTCCATGATGGGCGAATTGACTTATTTTCTTGGATTACAAGTTAAACAAAACGATGAAGGAATTCACTTGTGTCAATCCAAGTATGCACTGGAGTTGGTCAAAAAGTTTGATCTTGAAAATTCTAAGGATTTTCCGACTCCAATGGGAACTAGCCATAAGGGACTTGGAAGTGAATCACATAGTGAGAATGTAGACGAGAAACTGTATCGCAGTATGATTGGAAGTCTACTATATCTCACGGCTAGTCGCCCGGATATATCCTTCAGTGTTGGGATTTGTGCGAGATATCAATCAGCACCGAAGGAGGTTCACCTGAAAGCGGTGAAACGGATCATCCGGTATATCAAAGGTACAATCAATTTCGGAATTTGGTATCCTATGGGAACGACTTTGGATATTGTTGGATACTCAGATGCCGATTGGGCTGGATCAGTGGATGACCGGAAAAGCACGAGTGGTGCATGCTTCTATCTTGGCCATTGCCTTGTTGCATGGCACAGTAAAAAGCAGAATTGCATAGCACTCTCGACTGCCGAAGCGGAGTACATTTCTGCAGGAAGTTGTTCAACCCAATTGATTTGGATGAAAAGCGTGTTGAGCGATTTCCGGATTTCAACATCTTCGGTAACCATTTTATGTGACAACACTAGTGCTATTAACATTTCTAAAAACCCTGTGTTGCACTCTAGAACAAAACATATTGAACTTAGATATCATTTTCTTAGAGAGCTAGTTGAATCAAACATTCTTCAACTGTCATATATTTCAACTGAGGATCAATTAGCTGATATCTTAACAAAACCTTTGGATCAAAAACGTTTTATTCACTTGCGTAAAGCAATTGGCATGCTTTCCTTGAAATAACCTTTTTGAAACCTTTGCTTAGGTTAGGTTTTGTTTTTGTTTTTGTTTTGTTCTTTATCTATGTTTTGTACATAGGACATTAATTGAGCATAAATCATAATTGACTTTAATTGCATCCTTTTATGCATTTAGAAATTTATTATGCTTTTGATGTCATAATATTTCAATGTTGCAATGATCATTTACGTTAATTAAACCATCTTTTAAGTGATCAAAGTCAATTTCTCTCTCAATGATCTCTTGGTATAGTCATTATCATATTTGATTGCTTAGTCGAGTATGAATTCGAGATCAATGGTTTGGTTGAATACTTTATATATTAAATAATTGATAGCCAATTGAGGGGGAGTCAATGAAATGTAAAATGCTCAAAAGATGTGGAAAGAGTTACATCCCAATGAGGAGTGTGAAAACTACCACCACATGGAGAAAATGAAAAAAAAAGATACTCCATGAATGAAAAGCAAATTTTTGTTTTGAAAATGTTGATGAAATGCATATTGAAATACTTGACTCAGTCGTATTTCATGGTTGGTATAAGGTGGGATTTTTAGTAAAAGATGCTCAAAGAGCCACTCCTTCAACAGATTGTCTAGATATATTATCTAACTTATCTGGGATTTCAAACATCTATTGATCTTGGTATTTCATTTTCTTTACCAAAATTGATGATTTGATAAAGGCATTACACATAAGATCAGGATAGATGTAATTGAAGTTGTTCAACTTTAAGTGTTTTAACTTTCGTAAATTTTCGTTTCATTTTTGGATATTTTTGATAGATTTTGCATAATCTATTTCTTGTTGTATGAAACGATGTCTTTTGTTTAAAGTTGACATGGTAAAGTGCTTACATACTTTTTCTGGATTTTATGGAATTTTTCTGAATTTTTCTGGAGAAAAAGTTGAAGCCGATCCGGATCGGGGTAAGTGATCCGGATCCCGAACGCAGGATTCTTCCTGCGGGTAGCCGATCCGGATCACATTCTCGATCCGATCCGATCCGATCCGGATCACGGCTAGGGTTTTTATAAGAACAAAGAGGATTGATTTCTTTTACCCTAATCTTTTGTTCTAAAGTCTCTAGAGCTTCTCTCTCTAGATTTCTTGCATTTGGAGCTTCCAAACTCAAAGTTCTTCGGATTCAAGTAAGTTTTATTGATCAAAACTCGGTTTTTCACAGTTTTTATGGTTTTTCATCAAACGTGAGTTGAAATCTTGGATCTTTTTCGTTTGTGAATGGTTTTTGATCAAATTTCTTTTGAAATAAGAACTCTGGGTCAATTAGTTTTGCGTTTATGCTGGGTTTTTACCTGATTAACGAGTTTTTAGGCTTCGATTTCTAAAAATTCTGTTTTAGGGCATAAAAGAGGAATTTTTGAAATCATGGAATTGATCTATTTTTAAAATTCTTTTTGGAAAACTAATTTGATTCTTGGCTTCTCTACATGATTATGATTGTCTAGGTACAATGTTTCAAATTTTTCAAAATTGACGATTTTTCATGTGTTCTTGAGTTGGCTCTGCACAGGACACCTCTTAAACTCAATCACTGACGGCACTCCTCGGCCTCAACGTCTCGACAAGAACCCGGCACGGATATGAAGCATCATTGACTTCGATCTTCAAGTTGCAACAACAACTATCTGTCAAGCAAGAAAGATCTTGAAAGAACAACAAAAATTTGCAATGAGCTTGAAATAGTCACGGCAGCTCACATTACTATCACTAAAAAGGTCAATTCTGTGCACAAGCGATTGACAAAGATGTTCTACAAGATGGGTTGCACAAGTTCTGAAGACTCAGATTCTGACAACTGATCATTTTTGACTCATTTCCTTTTCTTTTCTTTTTGTGCAGGATTTTAGTTTTTAGTCTTATTGATACTTTTCGTTTAGTTCTCAGGTTGTGCATATTATCTAGAACTTTTTTTTTAACTCTCCTTACATATGTAGCTCTTGCTACGTTTTGGCTTTGTTTTGTGACAAAAAGGGGGAGAGTTTAGAGAGAACTCTGAACAATGAAACAATGAATGAGTGAACTGAACTTGTGAATATCAAGGTAAGTATCTTCAACTCAACTTTGGTTTTTATTTGTGATTTGTGACATGCCTCTATACTAACTATTCGACTAACTATTTGGGCATGTAATATGACTAACAAGTTGATGTTGGACTAACATACTGTGACATTTGGTTTTTGAATGCTTAGAAGATATGTTGGTTTTAACTATGATTCTCTTACATATCTGAATTTTTCAAATGTCATGATGAGAATAAACTCTATCTCTGTATTTGGTTTTGTATGTTTCAATTCTTGAGGTATCTAACGATTTCTTTTGTCAAGAATGATTTCTGTGTGCAGAGATTACAGATGTCTAAGTCTAGAGTCTGTCTTAGGAGTTTATCTCATGTTTTTAATTTCTGGATCTCTTTTGTAAATTTTTGTTGTATGGTGATAGCAACAAAAATATCTTTTTGAATTTTCTTTTGTGGATTTGTGTTTTGTCACGAAACCGCCAAAGGGGGAGATTGTTACGGAATTTGAGTTGGCGTATTTCGTGAATGTATTAAGTCTTGAAGATTGAAGATGAAGAAACTTTGGATCGTATACCTCAATCTCAAGAAAGAAGAATTCAAAAGGATCAGGTACGTTTAACTAAAGATTTTTGATGATCCGAATACTTCTTATAGTGTAGAAACACCTGGAAGAGGTTTTAATTGCATAAACATCAAAAACTGGACATGGGACATGTTCAGGATCCGGATCGGGCTCGGCAATCCGGATCCCGAAGGGTGTTTGTTCATACACTGGTTCAATCCGGATCGCAGCATCCTCTGATCCGGATCCCGAACACTAGTTTTACCTGTGTGCTTCCTCGATCCGGATCAGGACTTGCAATCCGGATCCCGAACATGATGTTCTGGTAAAACTGTATGAACGATCCGGATCGGACTTTGATCCGGATCCCGAACAGGCATTTTCTGGAAATCGTCTTTCTTGCTTCTGCAATCCGGATCGTCAATTCCAATCCGGATCGCCGTCGGTAAAATCTCCAGAAAAGGCAGTTTTTGATCCTATCTTCTTCCAATGGTTTCTAACCTATAAATAGGCCCTGTATTCATTTCTAGGGCATCCGCTATTACAGAAGAAAATAGCCGAAAGAAAAAAATCCACATATATAGAGAAGAAAGGAAATCAATAGATTTATTCTATGTTTCTTCATCTATATTGATTGATTTGATTCTAGGTTTTCCATACTCACATTTTGAGTAGAATCAAATCAATGAATACTTAGATGGTATTTCCGATCTATCTTTAATCTAAGTATTCGGCGGATCATCACCACCCAAACAAACAACGATTTACCCCAAAATCGGCGCGTGGACTCGCGTGGCCTTGTGGATTCAAGGTGCAACCGCTCTCGTGGATTCGGAGCGAGGTACGTTCGTGGATTCGAAGCGTGCCATTGGGTGAAGACCGTGGATTCGGTTGGACGTCGTGGACTCGACGTTGGACGCTGTGGATTCAGCGTTGGGCGCGGATCGTGGATTCGAGAAGCGTCGTGGAGCGAGCGGGAAGATCTACTAGGAGCGTATGAAAAGGTTGAGTCGTCTGTGAGTACGTTATATCACCTTGTACGTGTGTTAATTCTAGTGGATTTCGCCGTGTTATCGGTCCCGTGGTTTTTTACTCCGGTTTGGAGTTTTTCCACGTAAAAATCTTGCGTGTTCTTTTATTTTTCCGCATTGGGTTTATTTGCGCAATGATTTTTTGAGTGTTTATTGTTTACACCTATTCACCCCCCTCTAGGTGTTTTTTCCCCTATTTAGATCCAATTACTTATAACCCAACAGACCACGGCGGGTTCCCCTGGCCGTTCACTTTCTGGAGAGAACGCCCGCATATGGTGGAAGACAGTGTTAAGGATTTTTGTGTTGGCGTATTTCGTGAAAAGATTAAGTCTTGAAGATTGAAGATGAAGGAGTTTGGATCATATACCTCAATCTCAAGAAAGAAGAATTCAAAAGGATCAGGTACGTTTAACTAAAGATTTTTGATGATCCGAATACTTCTTATAGTTTAGAAACACTTTGGAATATTTTCTATGGCCAAAGAATCAAAAACTGGACATGGGACATGTTCAAGATCCGGATCAGACAATCCAATCCGGATCCCGAAGGGTGGTTGTTCATTGGCAAATCCAATCCGGATCAAAGGCCATTCCGATCCGGATCCCGAACATGGGATTTTGCTGAATTGTATGTACGATCCGGATCGGGCTTTGCAATCCGGATCCCGAATCCTTGGTTTTCTGGAATTGTCTATCACGTTACGACGATCCGGATCGCAGTAAATCCGATCCGGATCGCCGTCCTGAAAAATTCCAGATATGGTTAGTTTTTGATTCTTATCTCTTTCCAAAAAATTTCTAACCTATAAATAGACCCTAATATCATCTTTTAGGGTCATCCCAAGGAGGATCAAAGGTAAGAATCCACATAGAGAAGAAAAGGTAAACACCTCTTTATTTTAGGTTTTCTTTCTCTATTGATCGGTTTGATTCTAGGGTTTCAAAATCTATATCTTTCGAAAGAATCAAATCGATGAATACTTAGAGGGTGCTTCCTTGTCTATCTATGATGATCTAAGTATTCAAAATATCATCACCAACGAAACAACGATTTTCCCAAGAAATCGGCGCGTGGATTCGCGTGGCCTTGTGGACTCAAGGTGTTACCGTTTCGTGGATTCGAGACGAGGTGTGCTCGTGGATTCGAGACGTGCTACTTGGGTGAGATCGTGGATTCGGTCTGGCGTCGTGGATTCGACGTGACACGCCGTGGATTCGGCGTTGGACGCCTTCGTGGATTCGAGGTGCGTTGTGGAGAGCGGCGAAGATCTACTCGGAGCGTATGGAAAAGGTTGAGTCGTGTGTGTGCGTTATATCACCTTGTACGTGTTTAATCTTAGTAGATTTCACCGTGTGATCGGTCCCGTGGTTTTTACTCCTGGATTGGAGTTTTCCACGTAAAATCTTGCGTGTTATTTATTTTCCGCATTGGGTTATTTTTACGCAATAATTTTGGTGTCTTTATTGTTTACACCTATTCACCCCCCCTCTAGGTGGTTTTTCCCCTATTTAGATCCATATTAGTATAACCCAACAATTGGTATCAGAGCGGGAATAGGGTTGTAAACATTGGTCGATGGTGGCAACATCAATAGACCACCGTTCTTCGATGGAACAAATTATGCCTACTAGAAAGTACGCATAAGAGCGTTCTTGATTTCCATCGACGAAGGGTTTGAAACAATAAAACACCCCAGACGAGATCAAGGTAGAAGAATTAGTTAGTACACTTCAAATTTATGAAATGACTTTCCTACTAACTCTTCTGCTGGAAAGCTCTCTTCTTCTTCCAAGTCTTCAGGTATGGCATTGAAATCAAAAGAACATGAAGACGGATTCAGATCCTCCTCGGACGCGAGTGACGATGATCTATCTATGGAGGACTTTGAGAAACAACTCGCTTTCTTGAAGAGGAAATTTCGCCGGAAACTTCGGAAGGGAAAACTCAAGCGAATCTTCATCCTTCTCGAAGTCGAAGAAAGGCAAAGGTGCTTCTACGTCAAAATCAAGAAAGCAAGAAGGTTTCTCAATGGAGAAGAAGAACGCTGAAGGACAGATCCAGTGTTTCAAACGCAAAGGCTTTGGCCACACTACAACGGAATGTCCCAGCAAGAATCCACCAAAGAAGAAGGCTATGCAAGCCATCACGTGGGATGAGTCTTCTTCTACGAACAAGTCATTTTCTAGTGATACAAATGCCATCACATTCTTCGCATCCACGACTTCACCCTTCGTGTGTTTTTCATCGATTGCATCTGGCTTCCTTGTCTATTTCTTCCCAGGATGATCAAACGACAACGGATGATGAACTAAGCGATTCCAAAGGTGAAGACTTTGCTCACGCCTACCAACTATTTCTATCTACGGAACTCAAAGAAATTGGCGAAGCAAAATAAAAAACTTGAGGAGAAGGTTGATGGAACTCGAGGAACAACCTAATAGAGCAACTTCTCTCTCAAGGGCTCTTGAAGTGGAAAGGGACAACTTGGTTGAAAAAAAATATATATATTTTCCTTCAAGAGATGAACGAGCATTTTGAGAAATCGGTGGATAAATCTAATCTCTTCTCAAAGCTCTATTCCGAGGCACGGCAAGAAAATTTTGAGGTGACGAAGACCCTTTTCCAACTAAGGAGGATTTGCATAGAATTTTCTTCAGCACAGAGTAAGTTGGATCGCCTTCTTGGTCTTGGTCAAACTAATCATTTAGGCCCTCGGATATGGCCGAACTTGTGAGGAACCAAGTTCGAGCAAGACAAGTTTTGTGCCCCAGTCGGTTTGCTCCTTCTCCGACGAAATCATTGCAGCCAACGTTGACAACCCTACCTCATCTTCTTCAGGTTCAACTTTTACCAAGGTATGTCATTATTGTGGTTTTGTAGGGCACATAAGACCAAATTGCAAGTATGGAGCAAAACGAGTAAATCAAGCAATACTCGCAACTACTACCATCAAGAACACGACTCGGGAAACAAAGAAATATCTTCCAAGTGTTAAAGACAGATGGTAGGACCACCCCCCAAGTCGAAGTCATTGAGAAATCAAAGAAAAGTGTATTGAGTGATTTTCGTATCCCTGCGACCTTGGTAACTATTTTGTGTGACAACACAAGTGCCATTAACTTTTCTAAAAATCCTGTGTTGCAGTTTAGAACAAAACACATTGAATTTTCCTAGAGAGCTAGTTGAATCAAGTTTTTTACCAATTTCTTATGTTCCAACTGAAGATCAATTAGTTGATTTTTTTTGATAAAACCTTTGGATCAAAAATATTTTATTTGCGAAAAGCACTTGGCATGCTTTCAATTACATAACTTTTTGAACCACTGCTTAGAAAGGTTTTTGTTTGTGTTTTGTGTTCTTTTTTGTAATATGAGCATTAATTGAGCATTTGCTATACTGACTTTATTTGCATCCTTTCATGTTTAGAGAAGTTTATTATGATTTGAATATCATTATAACTCATTTGATGCAATGATCTTTATTTCAATTATTTCATCTGAATTGATCAAAGTCATACCACTTGTTGGGTTTAGGTTAATAAGGATCTAAATAGGGAAAAAAACACCTAGAGGGGGGTGAATAGGTGTAAACAATAAACACTCAAAAAATCATTGCGCAAATAAACCCAATGCGGAAAAATAAAAGAACACGCAAGATTTTTACGTGGAAAAACTCCAAACCGGAGTAAAAAACCACGGGACCGATAACACGGCGAAATCCACTAGAATTAACACACGTACAAGGTGATATAACGTACTCACAGACGACTCAACCTTTTACCATACGCTCCTAGTAGATCTTCCCGCTCGCTCCACGACGCTTCTCGAATCCACGATCCGCGCCCAACGCTGAATCCACAGCGTCCAACGTCGAGTCCACGACGTCCAACCGAATCCACGGTCTTCACCCATGGCACGCTTCGAATCCACGAACGTACCTCGCTCCGAATCCACGAGAGCGGTTGCACCTTGAATCCACAAGGCCACGCGAGTCCACGCGCCGATTTTGGGGTAAATCGTTGTTTGTTTGGGTGGTGATGATCCGCCGAATACTTAGATTAAAGATAGATCGGAAATACCATCTAAGTATTCATTGATTTGATTCTACTCAAAATGTGAGTATGGAAAACCTAGAATCAAATCAATCAATATAGATGAAGAACCATAGAATAGATCTATTGATTTCCTTTCTTCTCTATATATGTGGATTTTTCTTTTCGGCTATATTTTTCTATTTCCACGGATGCCCTAGAAATGAATATAGGGCTATTTATAGGTTAGAAACCCTAGGAAGAATATTCGGATCAAAAACAGCCTTTTCTGGAAAGAAATACCGACGGCGATCCGGATTGGATTTGACGATCCGGATTGCAGAAGCACAAATGACGGTTTCCAGAAAATTGCTGTTCGGGATCCGGATCGTAGTCCACGATCCGGATCGTTCATACAGTTTTACCAAAACACAATGTTCGGGATCCGGATTGCAATTCATGATCCGGATCGTTCAAGCAAATGGTAAAACTATGTTCGGGATCCGGATCATGGAATGCTGCGATCCGGATTGAACCAGTGTATGAACGAACACCCTTCGGGATCCGGATTGCAAGCCACGATCCGGATCCTGAACATGTCCCATGTCCAGTTTTTGATGATTAAGCAATTAAAACCTCTTCCAGGTGTTTCTACACTATAAGAAGTATTCGGATCATCAACATTCTTTAGTTAAACGTACCTGCTCCTTTCGAATTCTTCCTTCTTGAGATTGAGGTATATGATCCCAAGTTTCTTCATCTTCAATCTTCAAGACTTAATACATTCACGAAATACGCCAACTCAAATTCCGTAACAATCTCCCCCTTTGGCGGTTTCGTGACAAAACACAAATCCACAAAAGAAAATTCAAAAAGGATATTTTTGTTGCTATCACCATACAACAAAAATTTACAAAAGAGTTCCAGAAATTAAAAACATGAGATAAACTCCTAAAACAGACTCTAGACTTAGACATCTGTAATCTCTGCACACAGAAAGCATTCTTGACAAACAAAATCGTTAGATACCTCAAGAATTGAAACATTCAAAAACAACTACAGAGATAGAGTTTATCTCATCATGACATTTGAAAATTCAGATATGTAAGAGAACATAGTTAAAACCAACATATCTTCTAAGCAGTCAAAAACCAAATGTCAAAGTATGTTAGTCCAACATCAACTTGTTAGTCATATTACATGCCCAAATAGTTAGTCGAATAGTTAGTATAGAAGCATGTCACTAATCACAAGGAAAAAAAACAAAGTTGAGTTGAGGTCATACTTACCTTACTTAGTCATTGATATTCACAATCATTGTTCAAGTTCTTTGCAACAGTTCAAGGTCTTCTCTCCAACTCTCTCCCCCTTTTTGTCACAAAACAAAGCCAAAACTTAGCAAGAGCTACAATATGTAAGAGAGTAGAAAAAAATA